>CM066330.1:68971759-69571759 GCA_033807585.1 Hydrophis major
AAATGATTGATAGCCTGGTGGAATCATTTCTTCAGTTCATGCTTTCTGGTCTTTTTTCAATCTCTATGGCTTCTCTGATGATTCTGTGGCTGGGGTTTTCTATAGTGGCTAGTGTTTTGGTGCCATTGAAGTTGATGCTATGACCTGTGGCTTCCATGTGTTGGACTAGTGAGGAAGTGTGTTCCAGCTTTTTGACTGCATTTTTGTGTTCATCCAGACGGGTACTTATTCTTCTATTGGTCTGTCCAATGTATGTGGCCGGGCATGATGCACAGGGGACTTCGTATATGCCTTGGTTTTCCAGGTCAATTTTATCTTTTGGGTTTCTAAGAATGGCTGCTATTTTTCTGTCTGTTTTGAAGGCAGTCTTGATGTGATGTCTGTGTAGTACCTTACTTATTTTGTCTGTAGTACCTCTTATGTAGGGCAGGACAGCTGTTCCATAGGTCTGTTCATCTTCTGGGTCTCTATTATGTTTCAGTGTGTTTTTGTGGATCAAGCTGGTGATTTTGCTTCTGTGGAAGCCGTTGGCTGTCAGTACTTTAGTCAGGGTGCATAGTTCAGTCTTAATGTGTGTCTTGTCTGCCAGGCGTTTGGTTCTAGTAATTAGTGTTTTAGCCACGGAGTTTATCTGTGCTGGGTGGTGGTGGGATTGGGCATTGAGGTAGCGGTTAGTGTGTGTTTTCTTCTGGTATATGGTGTGTCCTAGTGTGCCATCTGTTTTTTTGTAGATTAGTACATCTAGGAATGGTAGTTGTTTGTTTGTTTCTATTTCCATGGTGAACTTGATTTTGGGGTATGTGTTGTTTAGGTGTGTTAGGAAATTGTTTAGATTTTCTTTTCCATGGGGCCAAATCACAAATGTGTCATCGATGTGGATTCGAATTCTTCCATGAACAGGTTTGCAATGACGGGTGACAGTGGTGATCCCATAGGGGATCCTTCAATTCGTTTGTATCTTTGTCCTTTGTATATGAAATATGCTTGGTTAAGCAGTGTTCTGTTAGTTCCATGAGGTGTTTAGCTGGTTGGTATTTATTTTTGATGATTTCAAGGGTCTCTTTTGTCAAGACTTGAGTGAATAGTGAAACCACGTCAAAACTTACAAGCAGATCTTCCTGCTCCACATCTGTACATATACATATGTACATATACATGCACACACACACACATATGGCATTCAGCTTAGTTTGGGTATTTTCCCACGTCATAATAGTGGTGCTTTTAAAGTTGTAGCAACGTTTCAGCAGAATCTCATCTGCCATCATCAGGCTTCTGTATGGTGTTTCTGTTTCCATGGTGAACTTGATTTTGAGGTGTGCGCTGTTTAGGTGTGTTAGGAAGTTGTTTAAGTTTTCTTGTCCATGGGGCCAAATCATGAATGTGTCATCGATATATCTTAACCATAGTTTGGTTTTGAGTATGGCATTAGCCAGGGCTCTGGATTCGAATTCTTCCATGAACAGACCTGGAAAACCAAGGCATATATGAAGTCCCCTGTGCATCATGCCCAGCCACATACATTGGACAGACCAATAGAAGAATAAGTACCCGCCTGGATGAACACAAAAATGCAGTCAAAAAGCTGGAACACACTTCCTCACTCGTCCAACACATGGAAGCCACAGGTCACAACATCAACTTCAATGGCACCAAAACCCTAGCCACTATAGAAAATCCCAGCCACAGAATCATCAGAGAAGCCATAGAGATTGAAAAAAGACCAGAAAGCATGAACAGAAGAGATGATTCCAGCAGGCTGTCAATCATTTGGAAGCCTGCACTCACAAACAAAAAAATCTACACACCACAAGCCAGGCAAACACCTGGGCACAAACAGATCCCCCCTGATACCTCCAGCTCAAACACACCCCAACCCGGCACCCAGATGAAACCCAGCTTCCAAACTAATGATAGCCGTCCATTTACCCGAAGCCAAGCTGCACTAAAGGCCTCCAATAAAGTAACACAATGTTGCCAGCCAATCAAGATACAAAAAGAGCCCCCCCCCCAAAAAAAGACAGAAGATATTAGTAGCAGAACACAGCAAACTCCAAGACCAATAAACACAGACCAAGACTCTCAACCAATTAGGAGGAAGAAAAAAACCATTCTGACACAGCAATAGGCTGCCCCAAATTTAAATCTGAAACCACTGTAAAAGTTTGACTCACAGACAAACACCATACAGAAGCCTGATGATGGCAGATGAAATTCTGCTGAAACGTTGCTACAACTTTAAAAGCACCACTATTATGACGTGGGAAAATACCCGAACAAAGCTGAATGCCAGATATATATATATATATATACTGTCCATTTTGAATATATAGTGGAAAAAGGAAACATGAGAGTTCCCAAGGTTGATACTATATGGATCAAAACTGTGACTGAATCTAGATGTTCTGCTTCAGATACCACGAAGCCTCCTCCCTGACGGTAACAAGAAAACAGTTCATGAAGAGGATGTGTACCATCCCAGACAATACTGCGGACCCTGCTCAAACATTACTTATTGCCTGATGCAGTAATGCTTCTGAACCACACAGTAGTGCAATATGACAATAAGATCCAGACCAAAAATCAGAAGGAATTTATTGAGATGAGAAGTGGTAAGTACAGTGAAACAATTTGCCAGGAACAGTGGTGGACTTCTCTACGGAGGTTGGTATAGTGATTGCCATCTTTCATGGTTGATTTAGTAGATTCTTAGGCTGAGTAGAAGCTTTGGCTAGGTAACTTTAATGTCATATCTTCTCTGATTTATATAGTTCTAGTATTCTCATATTCTGTATAAACTATGTTATTTAGACTACCAAAATGCCCATTAGAGACCTTTCAGAAATGAACTTCAGAAATATCCCTTCTAGAAGTTGTTTCCTACAGTGGCTAAACAGATGACTCGGAAAAACAGTTTCCTTTTAATTGGCATTCAGGGACACCTTACCTGTCTTCTTATACCTGGACAGAGTAAGGTTAGATCACCTTTTTGCAACTGAGGATTGCACTATTTACTATTTCGTGTAGGAGGGCTGCCAGGGTTATAAGGTGTATGTGCATCACCACATGGGGAATAGCTGGAAGTTTGCTTTTGGTCCAATTTTGAGGCCAGGTGGAATAAAATAAGTAGATGAATTCATTGGAAAAGTAAACTGTCTTATAGTTTTTTTTTTCTTAAAACAAACATTTACCCAAATGATTTTATAAGGGGTTGTAGAGAGAGAAAAGGAAGGACAAGAAGATATTGGAATTAAGGGGAAATTAATTTATAATCTTCTCCAAATCTATAAAAATTGGTGATGGTTAACACGCCTTATGCAGTGAACTCTGTAGTTTAATAGAAACTGGGAGACCATGAGTTCTACTCTTCCCATGGGCACAAAACCAACTGGGAGAATCACTCTTTCTCAGTTCTAGGAAGGGGGCACTGACAAATCATTTCCACAATCTTGCCAAGAAATCTGTAGGGATTAGTCCAGGCAATTTCCTATATAAGGTTAAAAACTTTTGCATAGGTTAAAGTTGGTTAAAAACTGAATTGTATAGTTTGTATGATGATATTTCCCTAAATTGTTGTCAATAAGTAAAAATGAATATATCACTTCACATAATAGGATAGTTCAGAAGGCAGCAGTGATTAATGAAGGTTTTGGGGGAGTAACAGTGGTGAAAAATATGAAACAATATCTACTGGTGAAACTCAAAAAATTAGAAGATCGTGCAAAAGTTCATTTATTTCAGTAATGCAGCTTGAACTATCTTGCTCTGCATGTAATGAGTCTATATATTAGTTTCACCTTTTAAGTTGCATTACTGAAATAAATGAACTTTTGCGCAATATTCTAATTTTTCGAGTTTCACCTGTTAGTTGCTCATTTTTGAAAAGCACCTCACAGTACAGGTGGTCCTCAATCACGACCACAATTGACCCAAAAGTTAGGTTGCTAAGTGAAAAAATTGTTGAGTTTTGCCCCATTTTATGACTTTTCTTACCATATTTGTTAAGTGAATCACCACAGTTGTTAAATTAGTAACACAATTGTTAAGTGAATCTGGTTTCCCCACTGACTTTGCTTGTCAGAAGAATGCTAAAGGTGATCACATGAGCCCAGGACACTGCAACTGTCACAAATGTGAGTCAGGTGCCAAGCAAGTCACTTTTTTCATTGCTGTTGTAACTTCAAATTGTCATTGTGAACTGTTGTAAGTGGAGTACTACCTGTCCATAGCATCTCCAGAGTGCTACTCATCCTTAAAATACATTGCAGTGATGAACAATTTTTCCCAAACACTTTACTGAAAAATACTAGTAATTCACTTGTATTTAGTTGAGTATCTTCAGTTGACAAGATCCAAAACTGAACCAAAGAGAGAGAGGAAGATTCAGATGTTTAAAGTGGCTCTGTTTAGCTGTTCTTTTTTGCTTACATGTGTGAAATTTATTTAAATTGAATAATAATTGTAATTGAGCATGTATAAATGAATACATGCAAATGGAAAGCAAACCTGGGACATATAGGCTAGTCTTACAGATTTATTGTGATAGAGGGGAGATGGATGGAGGGAAAGAAAATTTGGTTAACAATTTGGGAAGATGAGAATGCTTGAGCAAAAGGACATCATTGATGACAAGAGCTTCTATCTGCAAACATTAGAATCATTACCCACTGTGGCACAGTGGTTAAAATGCAGTACTGCAGGCTACTTCTTCTGATCACTGGCTGCCAGCAGTTTGGCCATTCAGGTCTCACCAGGCTCAAGGTTGCCTTCTTCCTTCTGAAGGTCAGTAAAATGAGGACATAGACTGTTGGGGGCAATATGCTAACTCTGTAAACCATTTAGAGAGGGCTGTAAAACACTGTGAAGCAGTATATAAGTCTAAGTGCTATTGCTATTAATCAATAAAGCATTAGTATTTATCTCACTGTTCTATACAGCACTAATATTTATTCAAGTCCACTGGTGAATCTCAAAAGATTTTCATCTACATTTTGATTTTTTAGCCAGCACCCTCTTTGTTATTATACCTTGTTTTCAGTACGTACACTTATAAGATACCACACTGGGGAGATGTTTAAGTCTTACAATCTAGAAGGTATGCTACTGGGTTATATTTATAGGTTTTTCTTATTTGGTGACTGCACTTGGACCTGGCAACTCAGTCACTAAGTGAAAAATCAAATGGCAGACTGTGCTTATGATTTTACTTCAGTGGGGTCCTTGGTGCTCTCAAAGCTTAGTAAAAAAAAATTGCAGACATTTCATTATCCAAGTAGATCGACATCATCAGTGCTAGAAGGTAGTGAGATTTGCTTTCTTTTTATATACAAGTGGCTTGCCCTGTCAGTGTTAGATCTTGGTGATTCCTTGATTAGGCTGCTGTTTACTGTTTGATTTTACTGCAGCGTTCCTTCACTTTACAGCAGAGGTCTCCAAACTTGGCAACTTTAAGACTTGTGGACTTCAACTCCCAAAATTGTCCAGCCAGCATGACTAGCTGAGAAATTCTGGGAGTTAAAGTCCACAAATCTTAAAGTTGCCAAGTTTGGAGACTTTTTGCTTTACAGTGTCAGAAGTATAAAACCCCTACAGCTGAGTGAGTCCATGTCGGGCTTGGCAATCTGCTCCATTTCCAGATCCCAACAAACATTCAGGAGGTCTTCCAGAGATCAACGAATGTCTTGGCATCTTACCCAACTCGGCAGTGCTAAGGCACTGTGATGCTTTTCTCGATACTGTTCCTAATGGCAGTGTCTGGGAGGGCATGATGGAGACTCCAGAGGCACGGGCAGTTCAAGCAACTGTTGCAAGGGGACAGCATGGCTAGTTGGATTGTTTTTTGCTTGGGGAATTTTCCTTCGATACAGATACTATGTTGGACTGTGGGGGGATTAGGATGGTATGTAACCGGATAGGAGGGGGAGTAGTCTCCATGGGTTAGGGATAAGGAGAGTAGCTGGCGATAGGCATAATTAATTAGACATGGAGCAGGGGCATGGGGGATTAGTAGGTGGATGTTAGGTTAATTGGGAGGGGTGGATATAAACAGTGTTGAGAGTGAGTTGCTCTCAACACTGACTTTGCACGGAGTACCGTTGTTGTTGCTGATCGTGATTGGAAAGACTGAAATAAACTCTAACATCACATATTATCATTTGTGAGTAATGTAGTTTGTTGCGGAAAGGATCCAGTACTCGACAAAAGGTGACAGCCCATATGGTGGGGAAGATTTCTGGAAGTTGACTTATAAAAGAAAGCAAGATAAAAGGACAAATCTTATATCCCTTTTGAAATGCTCACTACAGTGAAGCTATAGTTGAATGCAAGGTAAATGTGCCAGCTTTCAAGATGAAACTATAGAACTAGACAACCATGTCTGAACAGTTCCCCTTTTGAACCTTTTGCTGATACCAAACATTTGTCTTTTTCCCCATCTCTAGCTCCAGTTGAAGCTTTAGCAGTTGGACAGCTCTCTCTGAATTTTTCCCCTTCTTGAAAATGTTTGCTTTCTTAAGAGAAAAAAAAAAAAAACTTTGATGCCTCAGAAATTAGGTGTCAATGGTGTTAAGAACCAGAACTCTTCAGAACCAGAACTAAGAAGGTATATCAAATTTCCTTCTTCTTTTCCACTTTCTGATCTATTATCTACCTTACATACAATCTAGCTTCCAAGTCCTCTTTCTCTTCCTTGTCCTCTCTCATACCAGATCTATCTGTTACACATAGGCTAAGCTTCATTTTCCACTCTGCTGCTGAACTTCTGATCAGCAAAGCTAAGGCATATACATCCTTGGCCCCTTTAACCAAACTCTATTTCTCTAAGACTAAGCTATGTTGTGCCATTGCTAGCTATAAGGGAACACATATTGCAATCCCTCAACTCTGTTTATAGTTCTAGTATGCTCTTTCCTCCTCCTCATACCAAGTGCTTTGTGATTGTTTTACATGCTTTCTTCACTGAATGCTATTTTCACAATTGTTCTTTTCCACTGACATGCTTTCATTGTTTGGAAAGTTCATAAGTACTTGTACATGTTGTACAATATTCAATCACTATTGGGAATATTCATTATTTGGAAATGCTCTTTCCTTTGAAGCATTTTGACCTGCACATTCAAATTGGGTTGTGTAGGTTTTAAATTACTTTCTTTTTTTCTGTTCAATCATGTCCAGTTCTTGAAGATAGCCTGTGATGACTCCCTCCCTCTGGACTCTTCCCCAGATACTTCTCCAGATGTCAGCTTGGATGAGGATGAGCCATTTCTGGCCATGTCAGGAGGGAAGATGGTCAATGGCTCCTACCAGCCATTTGAGAGTTATTTGGCTGAAGTATTGCTGCAGCAGGACAGCCCTGAGAATTCAGGTGGAGAAAGCATGTAGTTACAGCCAGTCAGTGATAAGGAACAGGAATTGCCTTCTGCACCTGATCCAGAGGACAGAGAAAAGGCAGGAGCAGCAAAAGTCATCCCAATTGCGTGTGAAGAAGCAGCCTCACCCCTTTTGATGGGCTGCACCAGAAGCTGGCTGTTTAGCACAGCAGACAGATGGAGTCGATGCTGGGAACAATGTGTTCATTTCCTTGCTGTATTTGCATTGTGTTCTTGCCTTGAACTTTGGATCATGTCTCTAAAGCTGTTGCCATTGCCTTGCTTTGCTTTTGCTTCATCTTGCCTTTGCCTGTGGACTTGTCTTTGTCTTGGAACTTGCCTTTGCCTTGGGAACTTGCTTTTGCCTGGTAGATTTGATTCAACTTTGTGCCATCGGGGTTGAGCTGGTGCTGGCACAGGAAATGGCTGGGGAATACCAATTCAGCCTCGGAAGCTTTAATAAAGACTCCTTACAGCTGTGGTGTGTGTGTGCATGAGTAGGGTAGCACACAGCCCCAACAATTGTTACAGTTTTTTTGGCAACATTTTTCAGAAGTGGTTTGCCATTGCCTTTCTCCAGGGCTAAGAGAGAGTGACTGGACCAAGGTTACTTTTCTGACTCCTAGACATGAGAACTAGAATTCATGGTCCTTCAGTTTTTAACATTACAGCTTTAACCACTACACTAAAATATTCTTCAGTAAAAAGATTTAACTTCCACACCAGCCATTTCTGAATGATCCCTTTATAACAATATTCACCAAGAAAACACATTTGTTCTGCATATAAAATGAAATACTATCCTTAGTTTGGCAGGTTCAACAAAACTAAATTGCTGCAGAAATTATTCATCCCTAATATGGTATAATTATGATGCAGATGAAAAGAAAAAGTCAAATAAAATAAGCATAGGTAGTTTAAATTGTAGAATTTAAGGCCCTAAAGCGCACTGCCTGTTACAATATTCCTCTATACCAGTGATGGCTAACCGTGGCCAAAGTGTGCACATGCATATGCAAAAACCCCAAAATGCAATGTCTGCACATCCCTGTGTATGTGCCCCACCCCTGCACATGTACGGCAGAGATCTGAAGGCCAGGTGGCCGGTGGGAGGTGTGTGCACCTGCATGGCATAGCTGAGCTGGGGCAATGGCATGTATGCTTACAGAGAGGGCTTTGCATGCCACCTCTGGCATAGTGCTATAGGTTCACCACCATGGCTCTACACTATTTCATTCCCTATGTCTATTTTCTGTTTTAATTTTTAGGAGTGAGAGAGAGAGAGAGACAGACAGACAGACACAGACACAAACTTGGCTCGAGCCATGCACGACACCACCATGAACCCCTATCCACGGAGTTACTGGGCCACTCGCCAGCTGACATTGACTGTCTGTGTGCCAAAGGCAGCAGGCGTGGCTGATTTATGTCAGCAGGGCATTGGCTGACTAACCATGATGCAATACCCAGCTGATTGCTAAGGAATCGAGGCTCCGGGCTGCAGAAGGAAGATCGTGAACTTTGGGAGATTGCTGTAGCAAACAGCAGTGACACTGGTGGAGGGTACTATCAGCTTATTAGGGTGTTTGGGATGCTTGAGTGGTGGTGGGCACAGATAGGAGAGGACCGCGGGCAAACGGGATGCTGGCCTCTGAGGGGGTGAGAATAGATTTTGGAAGCAGGGCAGTTGCAGATTGGGATAAAGGGGGCTCTGAGTCAGCAGATACTCAGAGCTAACTTTAATCAGATATTCTCACTACGGCTTGCTGTCATTTTCTATTGTGAAGGAATGAAACTCTTGCCAGCTTATTTGGACTTGGTTGGTGTTTATTGCCTCATCTGAAGTGCTGACCACAGAGTAGCTGAGACACAGACACAGACAGACAGACACAGAGACACACACACTCACACACAGACACACACACGCACACACACACACACACACACACACACAGAGAGAGAGAGACTCTAGTAACTCTGTCAGAAACATTTCCAAGATAGAAGATATTTCATTCAGCTCCATTTCTTTTTTTATTTACTCTAATATAAATATATGATTAGAATCACTATGTGTCCATGATGAGATTATCGTATATGAAGATGAAGAAGCTAGATTTAATTTTAAACATGAGGGGGTGGGAAGGATGGAGAATATTTTTTTTTTCCTGAAAACATAAAGGTCTGATGAAAAGGAAAAACCCAGATTGCAGTAGTTCCAGTCTATAATGGGGCACCAATTGTTTTAATTGGAGTTGAATAATAGTAATGTTATGTGGCATATACTATACTCCCACTTATTTTTGTTGTCATAAATTACTCTGTTTGGTGCATTAGCATCAGCTTGGGGCTACCATCTTTACATTCTTCTTCTCCATCTCTGGTCTTGAAGATCTTTTATTTTTCATTGAGCAAAGTAGAAGAGTATATAATTGGCTGGTGGACCTGTGTTACTCTGATTAGTTATAGGTTATGCAGATTTAGCCAATAATATCTCAAGGTTTAGCTCTTGCAATGTTTTCCAATAGTCCATAATCTGTTTTCTATTTTCAGGATTAGGCAGAAAATAAGTTTTAATTTGTTACATCCATACACAAAGTTGAACAATATCTAGACATTGCATTTTCCCTTTATGTCTCCCTCAGCATAAGAAAGGAACTTTTGTTCCTATTTATGTATTTGGTTTAGAGATTCTCACCTCCCATTTTTCTTGCCTCTTAATTTGATTCACGATATTCTCTGAGGCCGCTCTTTCTTAATGCTGCCTATGTCGTATCCGTAATTAAGACTCGTAGTCGGTGACTTTCAATTCAAGCTCTTTATTAACACTGGTGGAACCGAACCGCCAAAGACAAAAAGCTTGCGGCTTTTATATCTTTGGCTTCGGCGGCCGCGGCCAATGGCAGCGATTCAAGTCTCCCGCTCTCGGCTTAAACCAATCGCGGGAGACTCCAATCGGGCCAATCAGGCGCGGCTCGCCTGGCCAATCAGAAATCCCCGCGCCTTAGCCAATCAAGGCACGGGGATTTCGAGTAGTCCATTTGCATACATGACACCCCTCCCCTCTTGGTTTGGTCTTCTCACGTGGTGTAGTCACGCAGGTAGGCGGGGCTCCGTCGAGTCCTAGATGACCTGCGCAATTCATTTTCTTGTTGTATCTCGGTAGGGGCGGTCATCTTTTTGGCTGCTCCTGCCTCTGAGCGAACCGGCTGGATGATCGGGCCGGTTCCTTCGCCGCGGCTCCCGCCTGGGCCTACCGGGTCGGTTGAGTCGCGGATTCCGCCGCTCCCGCTTGGCTTCTCCGGGTCGGTAGAGCTGGCCAGACGGTTCTTCTCTGGCTGTGACTCGTGAAGGCTGCGTTCTGGTGAGTTTTTAATTTTTATTTGTTCTTGCGGTTGTTTAACCGGGTGTTCCCTCCCCCCTTGGTTCGTGTCTTGGGGGTTGAGGTTAGTCAATGTTCGTGATCGGAGCTGGTCGATATGTCGTTTCCAGGCTCGCCCGTCGGTGGTTTGGAGCCGGTACGACTTTGGACCAGTGATCTGAGTTATGACGGCTGGGATCCATAGGGGGTCCCCCGTCATGTTTTTGGCGTATACTAGGTCGCCTGGTTCAAATGTCCGATACCTGGAGCTGGAGTCTGGGGGCTGTTCCGGGTTGTAGGTTGGGTGTAGGCGGTCGAGTGGGGATCGCAGCTTCCTGCCCATCAGGAGCTCAGCAGGGCTCTTGTTGGTGGTTGTATTTGGCGTGATGTGCTGTATGAAGAGCAGCCTGTTGATCTTGTCGTTGATCTCCCCGTGGTCCATTTTCCGGAGGGTCTTTTTTGTAAACTGGACCATCCGCTCCGCCCTACCGTTCGCCGCCGGATGCGCCGGTGCCGTTAACGCGTGGCGGATGCCTTTTTCTGCCAGGAATCGTTCAAAATCGATGGATGTAAACTGTGGTCCGTTGTCCGAGACAACGACGTCTGGGAGGCCGTGGGTGGCAAACAGCTTACACAGTTCTTTAATGACGGCCTCCGTGGTGGTGGATTTCATGTCGGCCACCTCTAGCCAGTTTGAGTATGCGTCAACTGTGATTAAAAAGGTGTGGCCATTTGTGGGGCCGGCAAAGTCTAAATGTATTCTGGACCAGGGTCCCCGAGGTGTCTCCCAGTCCCGGATAGGTGCCGTGGGTGGGCTGGATCTGGTCTCCTGGCACCGGTGGCATTTGGCGACCCATGTTTCAATTTGTCTGTCCATGCCAGGCCACCAAGCGTAACTCCTGGCCAGGGCTTTGGTCCTGACGATGCCAGGATGACCCTCGTGCAACATCTCTAGGACCCTGTTCTGTAATTTAGTCGGAATTACCACCCTGTCTCCCCAAAGGATACATCCTCTCAGTAGTGAAAGTTCCGTCTGGCGCTGGCGGAAAGGTTTAAAAGTCTCGTTATCGTCTTTTTCCGGCCAGCCTTTTTGCAGCCAATGTAAGATTGGCGCTAAGTGTTTGTCCTTAACCGTTTCCCTCGCTATGTCCGATGCGGTAATGGGTAAACACTCGATGGACAGGGTATTTGTTGTTGGTGCAGGGTCAGGGTCAGAGTCAGGTAAGGGGGAACGGCTTAAAGCGTCCGCGTGCGATATCTTCTTACCTGGCTTGTGTAGCAGTTCATAGTTGTATGCTGCCAGGAATTCAGACCATCTTGTCATCCGGGGTGACAAGATGTTTGGTGTGGGACGGTTTCCCGCGAGAATGCCCAGCAACGGTTTATGGTCAGTCACTATTTTGAATGGGCGGCCATAAAGGTACTCGTGGAAACGCTTAACGGCGGCCACTATAGCCAAAGCTTCTTTGTCCAGCTGGCTATAGTTCCGCTCTGGTTTAGTCAGAGTTCTCGAGAAAAATGCGATAGGTGCTTCTCTCTGGTCTGGGAGGGTATGGCTGAGGACAGCGCCGACGCCGAAGGGTGATGCGTCGCAAGTGACAGCTACAGGCAGGGTTTCGCAGAATTGCATTAGGACGGCATCAGAGGTGAGGAGGTCTTTGGTCTTTTGAAAAGCTGTTTGTTCCCGTCTCCCCCAAGTCCAGGCTGCCTTCTTGTCCAGGAGTCTATGTAAAGGTTCCGCTGCCGTAGCCTTTTGAGGTAGGAAGACATTATAGAAGTTTAGTAAACCTAAGAACGCTTGCAGCTCTAATTTGGACTTTGGGGTGGGGGCTTCTTTGATGGCCTTTACTTTTTTCGTTGTGGGGTGGATGCCCTGCTGGTCTAGGAGGTAGCCCAGAAACTCTACTTGTTTTGTACAAAGTTGGCATTTTTCGCGTTTGACTTTAAGTCCTGTTTCTTTAAATTTCGTTAAGACTTGTCTTAAACGGTTTTCTAGTTCAGCTTCATTTGGCGCCGCCACTAATACGTCATCGAAGTAGGGCACCACCCCCTTGATGCCTTGCAGCAAGCGTTCCATCAGGCTCTGGAAGATGCCTGGTGCCACGCTGACCCCAAATTGAAGTCTGTTACATTTAAAAGCCCCCCGGTGGGTCACTATTGTTTGGGCCTCTGCCGTTTCCTCGTCCACAGGTAGTTGTTGATAGGCTTGTGCGAGGTCGAGCTTAGCAAAAACTTTGCCCCCTCCCAGTGAGTGCAGTAAATGTTGCACTACCGGGACTGGGTAGGCGCTTTGCTGCAACGCGCCATTTAGAGTGGCCTTATAGTCCCCGCAGATTCTCACGGACCCGTCTGGTTTTATTGGGGTCACTATAGGGGTTTCCCATCTGGCGTGATCTGTCGGTTGTAACACCCCTTGTCTGACGAGCTTGTCTAGCTGCTCGTCGATTTTGGGCTTTAATGCAAAGGGTACCCTTCTAGGCTTAAGCCGCTTCGGGGGAACCCTTGGGTCTAAATCAAATGAAATAAGGGGCCCCTGGTACTTGCCCAATTCTCCATTGAAGACCTCCTGGAATTCTTCGGTTAGCCGCTGTTCCCAAGCTTCAATGGATACGTGGTTGACACCTGTCAGCGCGATGTTAAGCGGAGCAAACCATTGTAACCCCAGCAGGCTAGGGCGGTCGCGGTCGACTATTGTGAGTGGAAGTTGTTCTGTATGGCCTTTGTAGGTTATGTTAAAGTTCTTGGTGCCCACTACCGGAACGCGATTACCTTGATAGTCTTTTATGATGATTTTTTGGGCAGGTACGTTTCTTCTTTGTAGTGTAGGCACTAGTTGCTTGATTTCGCGCCAAGCAATCATAGAAAGGTAGGAACCGGAGTCCACTTCCATCTTACATGGTCGACCCTCTATGTGAACTTCTACGTGAACCTTTCTAGCTCCGTCGGAAATGGCGTGGCCAATGGTCACCGTCTGGTGGGTTTCCTCTTTGCGCCGGCTGTCACTGCTTCTTTGCGATCGTTGTCTCTGGTCCCATCGACCCGTTGGCTGGCGCTCTCTGGCTCTGGGCGGGGAGTTTTCTCTCTTCCTGTCAAGTTGTTCTCGTTTGGGCGGGCTGCGGGGTTTTTTCTGGCGGCAAACTCGAGCGATGTGGCCTCGTCGGTCACAATGCCTGCAGATAGCGTCGAAGAATCGGCATTCTGACCTGGGGTGGTCGCCGCCGCAACCGGCGCAGTTGGTCCTCGACCTGCGACCTCTTTGGCTTCGCTGTTCGCCTCGTCCCATTTGTACACGGTGTATGTCCTCCTCGTCATCTGACGCGCTGGAGGTTGATTGGTATTCACCGTAGTGTGCGGTCGCTTCACTTCTGGTGTCGGCCGGCCTCGCGGGGTTGTTGTTCCCGCCCTTCGCGTCAGATCTTCGCATGGTGTCTGCTGACGTGCGGGTGGCTTCTGCTGCTGCGGCCGCAGTGAGGGCATCGGCTAGGCTGATGTCGCCTTTTGCCATGAGACGGCTCTGGAGTGTCGGATCCCATAGCCCGAGCACGAAGCGGTCTCTGATGAGACTATTAAGCCCTTCAAACTCACAGAGTCCTCCCAGGCGCCGTAATTCAGCGACAAAGTCGCTTAATTTCTCGTTCGGTTTCTGGTTTCTGCGGTAGAACTCGTTTCGCCGTATCAGGATGGGGACCTCGGGGGCGTAATGGCGTCTCAGTATGGGCTCGAGGACGTCCCAGTCTATGGCGGTTGCGTCTGCTGGTTTGGCCAATGCCTTGGCCATCTGGAAGACTTCTGGTCCGCAGTGTGTGAGAAAGACGGCGCGTTTTAGCGGGCCCGGGGCGTCCTTCATGCCGGCGCATTCCAGATACATCCGGAATCGATCCGAGTACGATTCCCAGTCCTCGGCGGCGGGGTTGAAGGGAGCGGGCGGTGCTATTTTCGCCATCTTCGCTGTCGCTGGTTCTTAAACGGATACGGGGTTCGGTTCAAAGGCGAGATCCCATCCTCGTCGCCAGTGTCGTATCCGTAATTAAGACTCGTAGTCGGTGACTTTCAATTCAAGCTCTTTATTAACACTGGTGGAACCGAACCGCCAAAGACAAAAAGCTTGCGGCTTTTATATCTTTGGCTTCGGCGGCCGCGGCCAATGGCAGCGATTCAAGTCTCCCGCTCTCGGCTTAAACCAATCGCGGGAGACTCCAATCGGGCCAATCAGGCGCGGCTCGCCTGGCCAATCAGAAATCCCCGCGCCTTAGCCAATCAAGGCACGGGGATTTCGAGTAGTCCATTTGCATACATGACAGCCTATATTGATATACCGAGCTAATATCATAAGCCATATTGAAATGTGCTCCTATAATGTCATGGGGGCTCAATGGATTAAATAAATTGCTTACAATTTAAAAATCAATTGATATCTTAAAGATATCAATTCAGCATGCTGAAGAAGGACCTTTGGCTGAGACATCTGAGAAACTTGCAAGGCAGGATTTGCATTTTCCTCTCCAGGTGGGCTAAAATTAGTCACATGTCAGAGATTAATTTCCCATCCATGTTCAGCATTGTTTGCTTTGTGTACCTTGAAGCTATGAGGATAGAAATGGGATGATTTGTTACAAACAGTGATGCTAATCTTGAAGTCATTATTCCCTGATCAACATGTTGCCCATGTATATGTGTTGCACATTGGCTGAATCTAAGTTCTATTTTTTTTCTTCCTATATGGAATTGCAAAAGAAAAGAGTAGTTATCAAGCATTCAAAAGATCGTTTGGATGCTATTCTGACTGAAAATCATATATGGTGAGTTCTAGTACTACTTGCCAAACAATACCAATCTCCATATAATCTATCCCATGCAGAGATACATTGTATACTCCACTGAGATCTATATTTAATTGGAGATAAGTGTTTTTGAGTTATTTCTGATTGGGCATCACCATAAGAAAGGATGAGAAAGATTTCAGGCTTGTTTGGCATATACATATAAATACAGTATATAATATCACAACCAGTATTATATTGGTCTTAACTGCAGAGTAGTACAGGAACAAAATGGAACTGTGTACTGTACAGATAGTTCTCAACTTAACTGTATACTGTACAGATAGTTCTCAACTTGCTAACAGTTCAGTTAGGAATTGTTTGAAGTTACAACCGCACTGAAAAAAGCGACTTATGACCATTGTTCACACTTATGACTATTGCAACATCCCCATGGTCACATGATCAAAATTTGGATGCTTGTCAACTGGCTCCTATTTATGATGGTTACAGTGCCAAAGAGTCATGTGATCAGCTTTTGGGACTTTTTGACAAAGTCAAAGGGGAAGCCAGATTCATTTAACAACCATGTTAGTAAGTTAACAACAGGAGTGGTTTACTTGACAACTGTGGCAAGAAATGTCACAAAATGGAGCAAAATTAACAAATTAACAGAAATTGCCTGACACACACACGCACACACACACACACACACATTCATGGAGATTAGTGACATACCAATCCATCCATCCCTTATTGGAACAGGTTCCTCTTGTTTGTATTTAGTGTCCCCTTACCATATATAACCCATTTCTTAATGAGGTACTTTTTTCTGCTTTTTAGGTGTTTGCTACATTAAGAAATCTAACATGATTTTCTTTCTAACCCCTGAGCCCATAAGCAAATCTGAAGCTTTGTCTTATCTGTCTTTATCTCTAATATATTTTGTCTGTGCCCTAAAGAAAGACATGAAAATGTCAGATAAGAAATACAAACCTTGAAGTCACATCACCTTTGGTATGTCTCCAGGTCAGTGCTTTGACAGCATTGTAGTATTCCTGCTGGCTCTAATGGGAAGCGGAGGGGAAATACTATGATTTCCCTAGAATTTTGTTTCATAAATAGCAGCTTTATTTGATCGTCTATTTAGACATAAAGATACCTAGAAATATCTTTATCTTGAGATATTCTTTAAAAATGCAAATAATGTATGAATAAAGGATATTCTTAAAAATGCAAAGATTATATGAATAAAAGCTGAGGCATATCATCTTAAAATAAAAATCAAATGTGGTTAAAAAGTTTTTTTTGAAATTCTGTAATGACAAAAAGAAACAGGTGATTAAAATTAAAAGTATGATCTCTGGTATAGGAAACAGTCATAAAGATCCTACAGAATATGTTGTTGACAATATTTAATGCAAGACAATAGAAACACCTTAAGGTGTTAGAGGGTGTAAAATCATTCTGTATTATCCTGGAGAACCAGACAAGAATCAAGAAAGTCAAGAGGAGCTTACCTGGATTAAAGTAGTGCTTGAGCACAAGCTTTTATATGTATATAACATCAACATCCTTACTAAAGGGACAAAGCTTGTGTTGTGACACTACGATACTACTTTGTCATTCTACCCACTCTCCTTACTACCCCTAGATGACACTGACTAGAATCAATGGATTCAAACTACAAGGAAATAGACAAGGTAAATTTCAGAAGGATATTAGTGACTGTACATGTGGATTGGATTGCCTTATGGTGACTTATCCTTCATTGGAGCTCTTCAAACAGAGGCTAGATAGTCAATTGTCAGACTTGTTCTAATATATCTTACACTGATTAGGGCTATATCTTTCCAACTCTAGGCTTGTGTGATTGAATGCAAATTATGTCTTTAGTATCAAGGTCCGCTATCTGCTAAAACATAATAAACTAAATTGTATTTTATAAGAATCTAAGGAAAGCCAGTAAATCCAACAAAATTTGGGTGAGAAATATCTGTTCGCTGGAGACACTTACAAGTACAATAGCAGATGTGTCATCTTCTATTGTATATAGGGACTGGCACCATGATTACCAACTGAGCTGGGAATGTTTTCTTTGCTATAAAATTTAAGCAAATAAATTTAAACTTGCATGCATGGTCTTAACTAAAATTAAGTTTGTTCATAACCAAATATACATCCCATTAATATTCCATTTGCCACTAATATAAACATTTTGGAGAATACTTTCCTTAAATGTTCACTTTTGATTGGAGAAATGCAGCAAAAAATATAGGTGAAATGTTAATATTGCTTCAGAAAAGCAACTCAATAGAGATTAAAATGCTACCCAAAGTATTTTTTTTTTTAATTGAATTGAATTCAATTGATTGAATTGAAAGGCTGAAGAATGTTAGAATTCAACATTGTGCTACAATGAGAGGTTTTTCTGACTGTTTCCAGGAATGTCAAAATCTTATTTTTGTGTTTTATAGAGATGGTTCCCATCTCTGCTTTTTCAAGATAGGTTTTTGTTGGGTTTTGAAAAATGGCTATTCCTTTATTTGGCAAGGGAGACCCACTCGAACTGAGAGGAAGCAATTACTATTAGAACTTGCACTAGAATCTGGGGAAAACTTGGCCTTGTTCACAAGTTAAGGATTTCCTGACTAAGAGATTGTAGGTGGTATTTGTCTTTTTTACCATGAGAGGAAAAATCTATTAAAGGAATTGCTTAGGAAGAAAAATAGCTAAAAGAATTCAACACCAGTGAAATACTTTCTTTCATAGCACTAAAAATATTTTACTTCGATGAGTAATGATCATTTGGGCTTCTGCCGTTTTTTTGTCTACAGGCACTTGTTGGTATGCCTGGGCTAAGTCTAGTTTAGCGAAGACTTTTCCGCCCCCCAGGGAATGGAGGAGGTGTTGCACCACCGGTACCGGGTAAGCGTTGTTTTGGAGGGCATGGCTCAGTAGTCCCCACAAATTCTTATCGATCCATCCAGCTTGATGGGTGTCACGATTGGGGTTTCCCAAGGGGAATGATCGGTTGGTTCTAACACACCCTGGGCTATTAATTTATCAAGCTGCTCGTCAATCTTTGGTTTAAGAGCAAATGGAACTCGACGAGGCTTAAGGCGGATGGGAGCTATTTCGGGATTGAGGTTAAATGATATCGGGGTCCCCTTGTATTCGCCTAGTTTTTCTGCAAAGACATCCTGGAATTCTTGGACGAGGTCGCCTTCCCAGTTGCTGCTGCAGGATTGGTGAATGCCGGCCACTTCAATTCCAAGTGGAGCAAACCATTGGAGGCCTAACAAACTAGGCTGATCCCTGTCGACTACAGTCAGGGGTAGGAATGCTGTACGATTCTTAAACGAGACATGGACTCGGCTGGATCCAACGACTGGAATTCGATTTCCTTGATAGTCTTTGAGTATGAGTCTTTGGAATCTGAGGTCTTGCCGCCGGGCAGTAGGGATGAGCTGCTTGAGGATCTTCCAGGAAACCATTGAGAGGGACGATCCTGAATCGACTTCCATCAGGCAGGGCTGGTTTTCTATAGCCACTTTCACTTGGATCTTCTTGGCATCAAGAGATGAGGCGTGACCGATCGTGATAGTTTGATGAGCCTCTTCTCGCTTCATTGAGTGGTTGAGGGGTTTGTTTCTGTAGGAGTGGTTGTTCCATTGGTGGTTCAAGGGTTCTCGCTTTACAGGACGGCTTCCTGTAGTTTGGTGATAATTACCCCCCCTCGGGGGCTGGCTGGGTCCTGGCTTGCTTCTACAGACCTGTCCACTGTGGCCTCTTTCCCCGCACACATGGCAGAGCATGTCGAGGAATTTGCAGTCTGATCGGGGGTGGTTTGCCACGCAACCAGTACATTGGTACTGTGATTTCTGGCATTGGTCTCGTTCAGACCGGAACCTGTTGACCTCTTCTTCATCACTTTCTGATGACGATTCGAGATCCTCGTGGTGGGCTGTCATAGGCTGTCCTTCTGACTGGGGTGAAATTTCGCGGCTGAGTTGGTGAAGTGGGGTGTGGGTGCAGCGCATTCGGGCAGCTGACTTCCTAGTTGCTTCTGCTGCAGTAGCTTCCATGATGGCATCTGTAAGGCTGATGTCGCCTTTCGCCATCAGCTTGCTTTGCGTGTGTGGCGATTCTAATCCCAGAATTATTCGGTCTCTCAGGGCTTCTTTGAGGTCGGCAAACCCGCATAGGCCTCCCAGATTCCGGAGATCCGCTATGAAATCAGCAACGCTTTCACCCTTCCGCTGATCTCTCTGGTAAAATTCATGCCTTCTAACGAGCGTTGGCACGGTCGGTGCATAGTGGGCCCTTAGCAGGGGTTCGAGGACGTCCCAGTCCATAGACTTTACTTCTGCTGGTTTCGCTAGTGCCTTGGCCATCTTGAATACGGTCGGCCCGCAATGAGTTAGGAATACCACCCGTTTCTTTCCGGTAGTGGCATCCTTCAAATTGTTGGTCTCCAGAAACATCTGGAAGAAATCCATATATGAGCCCCAGTCTTCTTGTGCTGGGTCGAATGGAGCGGGTGGTATGATGCCGCCGGACATGGTTCCGCCGTTGGTGCGTTTCAGCCACGTGCTCTGTTATCGTTCTTTGTAGTTCAGTCAGCTCTGATGTCTCCAAATCCCACCTTCGTCGCCAGTGTTAAGTTCTGCGCATGGGCGCTAAGAAGGAGACGAGCTGGTGAACAGTGAACTTCAAACTCTTTATTAACATGTTGTAACAGTTCTACTCAACAGCCACAATGGCCCCCTTTATATAGGCAAGCTCTTGAATATTTAACCAATGAAAACACAGGGAGCGCTAGCTCCGTTAAGCAATGGTAGAGACTCCTTAATAGCCAATCAGATTCTCCTGAATGGACCAATCCAATGTCGCTATTATCGGCCAATCAGAAGTGCAGGGCCAGAACCTGCACTTTACTCCAAGCTCTCAACAATCTTTATTCAAGCATTTTTATTAATTCACAACATAATCTATTAATCGATATGTGTGTGGAATCAGTTTGGTGTAGCAATCAAAGTTATCACGGTAGTTGCCAAAAGTCTGTGAGTTTTAATCCTGCTTTAGTTTCAAAGCCAGGTGGTTAACTTATGGCCTGTCATTCTCTCTCAGCCTTAAAAAGAAGCTAACTGAAAATTACCTCTGAAAAATATTGTTTAAAAAAACACTTTGCAGGAGGTATTTGTCAAAAACAATAAAAAATGACCTGGAAACCCAATTTTCAACTAATGTCAAGTATTATTATATTTTGCAGTTTCTATATTTTAACAAATATGTATAGTAAATATTTTAAAATGTGACTATTACATATATTTAAAATTTGCTCATATATTCTGATTTTAGCCCAGAATTCTGTACTTGGGTTGGGAAAAGCTGCACAAAGCAATGGCATGTCAAAACTTAGAGGCAACATTGGATGCAACCAAAAGTCTTGAAACAAAAACTTCCTCCCTCGTATCCAGATAATCCAGACAGGTAGAACACACCTCCCTGGTATCGTAACATCCATATAAGCAGGAAATAGTATTAGATAAATAATCAGGTAGGAAAAAATACTTCAATGAAGGAACCATCAAGGAAGAAACCACAACCCACCAAGACTGGAAGAAGAAGCTATGATATTTAAACCTGAAGAGTCTAGTTTCAAATACACTGATGACCTTACCTAGTGGGATCATGAAATGTCTGCAGAAAAACAATCAAACTCAGAAAACAGCAAAACCCCAACAGTGTCATTAATAGCTTGTGACTTCTAAAGTGATTTATCAGCCATTTTCAAACTGGTATTATTCTAGAGAGTCAACTTGTTGTGAATAAGGGTAACTGTTGTTTCTCTAACCCAACACTTTTCAATCATGCTTTGTAGCAGTGGTGGGATTCAATTTTTTTAACAACCAGTTCTGTGGCTGTAGCTTAGGTGGTGGGTGTGGCTTGGTGGTCATATGACTGGGTGGACATGGCTTGGTGGTCATGTTATTGGCTGGGCGTGGCCAACTCAATATCACTCACATCAAGGCGTGTATCTCCTCTCCTGGCCTCTCATGACTGTGGCGATGCTGCAACAGTCGTATGTTTGAAAAATGGTCATAAGTCACTTTTTTCAGTGCCACTGTAACTTTGAATGGTCGCTGCACATAAGCAAAGTATCAGCAAAGGAGGGAAAAAAACCTCCAGAGACGTTCCAGAGACAAGAAGTCTAGTCCTGCCAAGAATGTAATAAGGGTTATCGGAGAGCCAGTTTCTGTAAGCAACACCAAAATGTTTCCTTCCTGCCTTCCTTTCAGGATTAGGCTAGTAATTTTTTCTAACAACCGGTTCTCCAAACTGCTTAGAATGTTAACAACCAGTTCTAGCGAATAGGTGCAAACTGGAAGAATCCCACCCCTGCTTTGTAGCCTTTAATGCAAGAAATATAAGAGCTGAGCCAAGCCACCACTGTTATCAGAATTCTGATAAGAATAAAAGAGAATAATATTTGCCCTTTATTAGTTCCCTGACTTTGGCACTAATAAAATAATATGCAAGAGCAATTCAGAAATCTAGTATTTTCTGAAATAAAGTAGGAAGAAGATGGGAAACTATTACCTTACATTATAGCCTCATGCTTTGGACATGTTATTATATTATTGTACCAAAGTCTTTTTTTTTTTTTACAGAGAGTACCCCTGGAATATTTTTCAAATATCCAGTGAGACTTTACTATGAAATGTGTATATGCTGTGATATTGCATGTAAATGTCTCAAGCAAAATATCACATCCACGAGCTTATCAGCATAAGACTGCAATATTTTTGCTCAGAAAGCCTTTGACATACAGTTAACACAGTTACACATTGAACAGGTTAGGTTATATTTATTATGTTATTTTGTTTTATATATTTACTGTTGGGGTTTTATTATTTTCCACTAATGGATGTTTTAGACCAGGACTGTTAAACCCGTGACCCATGGACTGGATGTGTCATGTGCTGGCCACACCCTATGCCTGGTTTAACAAAGGGGAAAAAAGTCCCAATATGTCATGTGATGCTGCCGTGATGCCACAAGTTTGACACCCTGTTTTAGACCATTAGAGTATCCTCAGACATGGTGGAGATAAATGAAATGAAATGAAATAAATCAATTAATCAATCAGTATTTTTTTCTCTATAAACTCATAAAAAGAGATTTTGCTCTGATTACTTAAAGGCTAAGCTAAGTGTGATATGCATATTATCATGGGGAGGGTGTTTTTCCCCCAATATTCACATGTCCATCATGAAATCTGGATTAATAAATACTGGAGTAAACACAGAGCAAACTGGACAAGCCAATAGGTTTATTGACAATACCTCTCAATTTATGGAACTTTCTTCCTTGGAGATGTGTGCAGGCTTCTTGGCTCAATATTGCTTTTTCAAAAAGCAACTGGACTGTAGCTTCAATAGCTTCAATAGCTCTCAGAAAGAGTGCTAACAATCAGATGATCATACAGAAACACAATTCTTCCATCCTCCCCACCATCCTATCAGAACCTATCCTTCCATCTGCCCACCATTCAGTCTCAACTGTCAGTACCTATCCTTCCATCCCCATGCTATCAGAATGAAGCTGATGAAGCTTCTTGGATTAAAAGCAAAATGTTTTCTATTTATTTCTCAAGAAAAAAATAGTCCAGTTGCTTTTTGAAAAGCATTTTTGAGATAAAGGATGACTGAGAATCTTATTCTCCACAGACATTTAGCCTTCTTGACTTTTTGTAAGCAAGTGAAAACAGTTTCATTCTACCTTGTGTTTGGGAATGCCAATCTGTTGTTATTGTTTAATTATTTTATAGGAATTCTAAAATATTAGTTTGTTTTTACTGTATTATAGCTTTGCTAGTCACTGTCCATACTCTCTTGGGGGGGGGGGGGTAGGGCAGCTTTGAAATGTTGTATGCCTTTAAAATAAAATACCCTGTACATATGTGCCAGTTGTTTCTGGCTCTAGGGGGTGGTGCTCATCTCCGTTTCTAATCTGAAGAGCCAGCACTGTCTGAAGACATCTCTGTAGTCATGTGGCCAGCATGACTAAATGCCAAAGGCACACAGAACACTATTACCTTCCCACCAAAGTGGTCCCTATTTTTCCACTTGCATTTTTTACTTGCTTCCGAACTTCTATGTTGGCAGAAGCTGGGACAAGTAACAGGAGCTCACTCCATTACACGGTGCTAGGGATTCGAACTGCAGAACTGCCAACCTTCTGATTGACAAGCTCAGCATGTTAAGTCACTGACACACCAGCTGTATCTACACATAAATAAATAAAACAATACTAAGAATCTGCTTTTGCAAGATGCTCACTTTGTACAACTTTTTATAACAGCTCCTTTAAAAAGTCCTTTATGAAGTCATTTTCTCTTCATTTCTCTTCTCTTTGTTTGAATTTGCTTCAGTAGATTTAATGGTAAGTTAGAGAATGATTACATCTACTTCTGTAGCATCGGATTTACCATTTGATTTACATAGCCAAATTAATTTATCACATCCTTGGTTAAGGTGAAAACCAGTTGAGTGAAACATTGGGTAGGATTTTGGAGAAGTGGAATGGATAATGGTTGGATTTAGTTTGAACACCCTCAGTGTTGTGGGGAAGGAATAAAGTCATAGAGCAGAATAAAACAGGTCATACTGACCTCGTATACAGTATGGTATGCTACCTGCTGGTATGCTATGCTACCTGCTGTGATTGCTGTATTGAACTGTGAGGTTTTGTTCACTGCTGTTAAAGTGTTGAAAGTAAGTTCAAGATAACAAATCAACAAGGAAAATAACCATCATCTAAGAACAAATCACAAAGCTTTGGAGTGATACTTAGTAGCTGTTATTCCCTGGACTGGAAGGCAATCGACAAAAGGCCAGGAAATAGGATTGCTCTTTCTGAGAAGAGGAATAGGTTGCTTTTCACAGCAAGTGCCTCCAACTCCTGAACAAAGGGAGGCAAAGTAGGATTATCAAAGTAAACTTGGCAATTCTAAACAAATTTGGTGCTGGAAATCTTTCACCTTGTGTCTAGAAACCTGGTCCAAAAACCCAAAAACTCATTCCTTACATTTCAAACTTTGCTTAAACCCTTAACTTCTTTTTTTGCTATTTCCTCCAAAGCAAAAATAATTCTATTATTATCTAATAATCTAATAAATCTATGACTGAAATTATGCAATGTATCCCCTTTCTTTGATCACATACAGTTTCACTGAATAGAATGTACAACTAAACCATAGAGAATAATAGAGTTGTATTTCATTTTATTAAGTCACCACCAGATTGCTTCTACCCAAAAGACATAGCGTTTAGATTTTATAAAAAAAAACCTCTGAATTATGAACTATTTCCAATAGATACTTGCAACTTTGATATTTCTAAATCGAGATCCCTGTAAGCTTATATCATAAGGCAATGCTGAGAGAACAGCTTTTGACAAGGCAGGTAATAGGTTTGGACAAAAAACTTGGCTATTTCATTGA
This sequence comes from Hydrophis major, assembly GCA_033807585.1. NCBI lineage: Eukaryota > Metazoa > Chordata > Lepidosauria > Squamata > Elapidae > Hydrophis > Hydrophis major. Next base: position 68,996,756 of record CM066330.1, read on the forward strand.
TTGGAATAAATATCCTGTCAATTTCCCCATCAATGTACCACCATAAAATCAAAAATCTATAGAAGATAAGATTATGGTTTCTTTCTTTTTAAAAAATATTTAAAAAACAAAAATACAAATCTCTATTCACATTAACAGTGTTCATGTCATTATTAATACATACCTCTTTTATACATAAACATCAGCTCTTATTTCTATCTTCTACCCATTTGTACCACCTATCCCAAACCGCATAACAGTCCGAATCATCTTTGCCTCTTAATCCCATTGTGAATTTATCCAGTTCCGCACAATCCAATATTTTTTTGTGTCAAATCTTCTTCAGATGGTATCTTTTCCTTCTTCTATTCCTGTGCAAAGTCTATTCTTGCCACAGTTATGACATGTAAAATGGCATATCGGATGACCTTGCTCAATTTTAAGATTATGGTTTCTTTCAATGACACATTTTTATCTCCATGAACCCAGAATTAAGCAGAGACTATAAAGCAGCATCTAGAAACTCTAGCACTCCCATGGATGCAACAAAAAGTATATATCTGTCAGTGACACCTTTGTCATAATAAAAAGGAACTATTAAAGAAGACGTGAAATAATCAACAATACTCAAAAGAATAAAATTAATAAGGTAAGAAGAAAACAACAATACAGTATCCTTCCTGGATATCCTTTCAGCAAAAAAAATGGCAGCAAATTAGAAACACTAAACTATCTTAACACCACTCACACTAATCAAGTGCTCTACGACCAAGATAACAACCCAACCTCTCACAAAAAGAACAACATCATTCAAATGAACTGCAACCAAGAACACCAGAAAAAGTAAACAGACACCTATACAAAAGCTTCCAACAAAATGGATACCCACATAACTTTATCAAAAAGTTCTTGACCATTCAACTCATCATAGCACAAACACAACTATGAAAATGATTGTCTCAGGAATGTCTCACAAAGCATCATTGTACCCAAACCACTAAAGCCCTCCAAAACATCTTAAATAACAAAAGATCCAGTAATCCAGTAAGAAAAAAAAAATAGAGTGTATTTAAGATACAACGTAAGGATTGTAATAGCCGCTATGTAGTACAGACAAGCAGAAGAAACAGAGCACATCCATCTGTGTCAACTAAGAAGAAACAATGAAAAGCACTAAGAAGAAACAATGAAAAATCCTTAATTTCATAACAGATAGACAGACTTAACCATATTTTCAAGTAGGAAACTGTGAACATCCTAAACCAAACTAAATCCAAGAATTCTAGAGAATTCCTGATAGCTTGAAATTCAGACAAATGCTCAACAGGCACATAGAGATAAATGCACATTTACAGACTATTCAAAAGTGAAAATAAAAAAGGTAAAAAGGCAACAAAAAGAAAATTTAGAATCATGTTACTTTGACCTAGACTCCAACCAAGCTTTGAATGGCTAGTGTCATTATATGGTAGCAACCACTCCAAAAATGAAATAGAAAATTCTTCTAAGTCCTATGGGAAAGCTTCATGTATTATTCTGAACAGTACTTATTCTCTATGAATGTGTTGCCTTGAAAGTCTTGAGATCCAATCATTCTGTTATCTACAGTAGGTTTGCATGCTATTTATATTATCCAATCACTATTTTTATTATGCTTTGTTCATGTCTTTGATTGCTATCCATAACTGCATACAGATCAGGGCTTAAGTCCAACTCGTCATTATATTGTAATAATATTTAGGAAATTCCTCACTTGGGTGATATCAATAATCTCATGGGAGATAAAACACAGCACAATGAAAGATTCATTCTACTGTGAATAGATATTTTAATGGATTCTTTGTGTTCATGCAACAAATAGGTTAAACAGAACACAGTTAAGTCTTTTCTAGTGTAGGAAAGCTGAACAGATGATAAAAGTCATTTGTATTGATGAGAGATATTTGATATAATATTTGAACTGGGGGGTTCCAAAAATAAATATTACATTGATACCTAGACTGATACTGTGATTCTCTAATCTTTTATTTGTGAACAAATGCATATAAGACCTTGAATTCATTTTAAGTATTCCAATGTATTCCAACTATAGTTTAGTTCCAGCCATTGTTTACATGACTGTCTCATACAATTTGTACACCATAAGTAAAATTACTTCTGGGGAAGACCTGGATAGGCTTAAGCAGCTTAAAATGGGATTGTACAATTTATGGAATTAATTCCAAGATTGGGAAACTCTCTGCTCTAGATTTTTAAAATCATATTCTAACATATTTAGCTGAAATAGATAACAGTTTGATGCTTAGAGTGTATGGGCTTATCATGATTAATTCCTTTCCCTCAAAAAAAAAAAAAAAAAGCACCATCTTTGTAGACCACAATCTAGTCCAACAATATCAGTGTGTCACAGTAATATTTTATTAATTTCACTTTGTATTCTTTCCTGCAGCTACCATACAATTTTGATGATGACTTGATGCATCTTAAAAAAAATGCTCAGTGAGAACTGCATTTGAATTTATATGTAACTATATAGTTACATAAATAAATAATAAATACTCTGCTAATATTACACCCATTATCAGTTTTTTTTTTTCATTTCTTGCTTTTACCTCCAAATATAACCTGAATCCAAGATTATTTTCATATTTTGTTAAATTAGTCTATATCTAAATTGTAGTCTCAAAGAAATCTAGATTTTGAATCTGATTTTGGAAAAAGAAGACTAGAAATTAAACCTTGACTATTATGCAGTAATATTGAATGGGCTTTTCATAATATTGATAGGAAAGGCAATAGGAAGTCAATAGGAAATAAAATGAATATAATTGAATAATCTGATAATTTACCAATTACAATTTACTAATGTCATACCACATCCCTAAAATTTGCTAAACAAGACTTATGGTTACAAAAAAGACAAAATAGTTATAAAACAATAATTATAAATTATTATTTTATAAATATTTAGAAATTATAAAACAATAATTTATGTTTTACTGTGGCCACTTTATACCCAAAATGTCCTTAATTTCATCTTTTTTGAGGAGCCAACTGCAAAGCAAAACTTTGTACAAAGAAATCAAAAGAAATCAAGCTTTCTAAACATTTAATCAATGTTGAGAAAGTTCTCTTTTCACTTGAAAAATTAGAGAAAACATTTTCTCCATTGACATATTCTTCTACTGGTTGCTAGAGAAGTAAATATTTTAGTCTCCCCTGCCCAACAAACACAAAACCACAATAACTTTATTACATTTTTTGTCATGAAACATAGGAAACATATGAAGTGTTATTCCTCATGCTATGCATTGAATTAATCTAGACATTTTAGAAGATGCTATATTTAAGGAAGTGAAACAGAATCTATCATTTGAGTAGTTATGCATGGACATCTTCATAACTGGATAGAAGCATTCCTATCAAACAGACAACAAATGGTCAAAATTGGAAACATCCTATCAACTTCTGCACCTGTCAACAGTGGTGTCCTCCAAGGCAGTGTTCTAGGACCAACTCTCTTCATACTCTACATAAATGACCTCTGTGATCATATTAAGAGCAACTGCATTCTCTTCGCTGATGATGTAAAGCTATTCAACACCACAGATAATTCTGCTACCCTTCAAAAAGACTTCGACCATGTATCAGAATGGTCAAACAAATGGCAACTTCAAATCTCAAAAAATAAATGCTCTGTCTTACATATTGGCAAAAAAAATAATAATCAGAAAATAAAATACAACCTGATTAGTCAAGAGCTTGTTGTGATCCAAACTCTGTCAAGGACCTTGGAATACTCATCTCAAATGATCTAAGTGCTAGAGCCCACTGTAATTACACAGCCAAAAAGGCATTAAGAGTTGTTAACCTAATTTTATGAAGCTTTTTCTCTGGTAATATTACACTACTAACTAGAGCATACAAAACATTTGCTAGACCTATACTTGAATACAGCTCATCAGTCTGGAACCCATATCATGTATCTGATATTAACACAATTGAAAAAATCCAGAAATATTTCACAAGAAGAGTTCTCCACTCCTCTACTCCTTGCAGGATACCTTATGCCACCAGACTTGAAACTCTACACCTAGAAAAACCTAGAACTATGCCACCTTTGGTCCGATCTAAATATAGTATATAAAATCATACATTGCAATGTCCTACCTGCAAATGAATACTTCAGCTTCAACCATAACAATACAAGAGCACAAAATAGATACAAACTCATGGTTAACCACACCAAACTTAATTGCAGGAAATACGACTTCAGCAACAGAGTGGTCAATGTCTGGAATACTCTACTTGACTTTCCTGATTTCTCCCCCAAACCCCAAAAACTTTAACCTTAGACTGTCTACTATTAACCTCGCCCCTTTCCTAAGGGGTCTGTAGGGGGAATGCATAAGAGCACCAAAGTGCCTACCATCCCTGTTCTATTGTTTCTTTTATTTTTCTTATATGTATCCATGTGTTCATAACTATGTTTTTACTTATACCTATTATCTTATAAGCAATTGACAAATCAAATCAAATAAATAAAAATAAATAAATTTTCCAACTCAGTGTTGATTGCAATAACAATTTGTATTATTTTATTATTTTTTTGGGTAGGATACTTGTTTCCTTAGATAAGAAAGCAGGGCAAAAGTAATTTTAAATAAATAATATATATTTTAATTATTGAAAATAATATCTAGTAATTGGTATTTTATTGTACCCACAAGGATAAACAAACAGAATATCAACTTTAGCAACTTGATCATATCCTTGATGTTAAATATTATGTTACTCCATCAGATACTTCCACAGGCATGTGAAGTGAAAGCTTAACTTTTCTGAAACACTAGAGTTGATCTTAATCCAATAATGAGCAGAGTAAATGTAGCACATTGTAGGTGAGATTTTTACTGTCCCTTACATCTTTAGTATTGATCTTTAATATTAAAACATACAATTAGTTCTTTTGAATCCAAGGCCACTGCAGCAGCCTCTAAAATGGGCATGGAAACAATAGTGAGACAATATTGTTTCCTTATGTAAATCCAGTCAATATTTCCTAACTTCAGCTAACTTAGATTTTTTAGGGCTTGGGGGTGGGATTTTCAATGACATTTTTAAAGAAAAATGAGTACAACCCTTTGGATATCAAGCAACCATAGCATTATGACATTTTAATTGCATGCCTAGAAACCTGGTTTCTCTCTCTCTCTCTCTCTCTCTCTCTCTCTCTCTCTCTCTCTCTCTCTCTGTGTGTGTATGTGTGTGTTAGAAGAATTGTTTACAGGTCATTTTCCAAGTGCATCATTAGCTGCCTTTAAATATAGTAACATCCATTTCTTACACACAGCATTAATTGTCTGCAAAAGTAACAGCTGGGGCATTATGTGTGGTGGTGTGTGATTCAAACTGCCTGCATCTATGATCATATAAGGAGAAGAACCTTGTTAAGCCTGGTTTCCCCAACCAGGGTTAGGGAGACAAGCTAAACAGAATGTGCAGCTTAGTCAGATAGGCACACAGATAAATGAGTGAGCTAAGCTTGTATGTTTATTAACATACAGTAAAAATAACAGATACGCTTGTGCTATCAAAAATATAGTTTATTCCATTATGAGTTCATAGCAAAGTCAAGATAACAGTCCAATAGTCATGTATCATTTAGTCAGTCCATTCAGGGATATTCAGTTATCAAAGTCCGTGTTGAATACCCTATGTCAATTCACTTACAAGTCAGTCCTTTGTTTTCTCTCCCGTTCGAGCAATGCAGACTTGTTTCCTTGCAGTAATCAGGGATCATCAAAGCCAGAGAGATAGCAAGCTGCAATCTTGCTTCTTTTAAAGTGCTTTCACAACCACTCCCTTAATTACTATCCCACAGTTAAAGTTGCAGACACTTTAACATACAAATTATGATTACATATTATTATTTACCTAAACCAGTTAGGGTAAAACAATGTTATCCCTAACATTCTCCCCTTTTAGGAAATAATAATATAATATAACTATTTACATCTTTAAATCATATTTGTTACAACTCTCTTTAAACTTAGTTACTCCTTGAGCTTTTGTAAATTGGTCTGCAATGTTTTCTTCCATCATGCAGTATTCCAATTTAATTAGCCCATTCTTTACAGATTCTCTAACATTTAAGTATCTTAAATCAGTATGCTTTGATCTAGTTTTTACAGCAATACTAGTAGCTAACTTTATAGCTGCTTGGTTATCCTCGAACACAATAATGGAATCTTTTACAGTTATACCCATGTCTAATAATAGCTGTTTGTACAAAATCAAATCAGTGCATAGTAATGACAGACATGAAAATTCCGCTTCCATCGTTGACAAGCTAATATGCTGTTGTCTGATTGACCTCCACCCTATTAGTGTCTTACCAAATAATATAGCCATCCCAGATGTTGATTTTTTAGTGTTTATATCAATTGCAAAACTTGCATCTGCATAGGCACTAAGAATCAAATCACCCTTTGGTTCTATATACAATGCATGGTTCATTGTTCCTTTAAGATATCTTAAAATTCTCTTTAATGATTGCCAATGACATTGATGTGGATCTGAATTAAAACATGCCAGCTGATTTACACTATAAGCTATATCAGGCCTAGACCAATTGCTTATATATGATAAGCTGCCAATCAATGATTGTTATATGGACTTATCAAATTTGGGACTTTGATCATTAGTTTGGCAAACTTCCTGACTCATTGGAGTCTTTGCCGGTTTACAAAGTTCCATTTTAAACGTTTTAATTAATTGGCAAATTTTATCTTCTTGAGATATCTTAAAACCATTATTTGTTTTGTTAATTGTCAATCCTAGATACTTTTTAATTTCACCTAAATGCTTTAATTTTATCTTTTTGGCTAATAATGATATAATCTCATTAGCTTCATTATTAGTCTTAGTTATCAAAGCAATATCATCTGTAAATAATAACAATAATGACACCGTTCCATTATTTTCTCTTTTAAACACACATGGATCTGCTAAACCAGATTTAAAACCTATATTGTTTAACTCTTTCACAATATATTGGTTCCACTCAAACCCAGATTGTTTCAACCCGTAAAGACTCTTTTTGAGTTTCCAACAATCATTACTATTTACTTTATTGTCTTTTATACCTACTGGTTTTCTTAAATATATAGTGTGCTGCAATGGTGCATGTAGATAGGCAGTTTCTACATCTAAATGGTTAATGACATAGTTTTTCTTAGCTGCCCACACTAATGCTGCTCTTAAAGATGTTGCTTTAAGACTTGGTGCAAAAACTTCATCGTAATCAGATGCAGTTTGATTAAATCCTTGAGCTACTAACCTAGCTTTATGGGTAACAGTCCCATCATTTCCAGTTTTTACTTTAAATATCCATTTGCACCCAATGGATTTTTCTCCTGGAGGTAATTTAGCATCTTCATAAACTTTCATTACCTTTAATGAATTTAATTCTTTTTCCATTGCCTTTTGCCAATTCTCCTGATCCTTAGCAGGATATATCCTAAGTTCATCTACACTAGTTGGAACTTTAGTTACTTGGCAAACTATACTTGTTTGATATCTCTCAGGTGGTCTAGTTACATGTGTAGTACGTCTAGGTATTACAGGACTTACAGGTGGACTTTCATTTATTAACTCTTCTTGATTATCTAACTCTTCCTGATCAACTGATTTCTCTTGTTCTGGTCCTATTTGCTCTTCATGGACTTCTTCTTTAATTGGACTCTTCTTATAACTAGTCTGATCTTTCTGCCTTTTGTAGGGTTCAACAATTACTTCATTATTTAAATCTTGCTCTAATCTATTCCATCCTACATGTTCTAGGAATTTTGCACTAGCACTGGTGTAAACTTTAGATGTACCTGGTTCCCAGAATCTATGAGATCTATGATTAGATGTATATCCTACAAAATATAATCTTTTAGCTCTATGTTGTCCTTTGTGTCTAAGTTGTGAAGGGATATGCACCCATGCTGGTGCTCCAAATGTGTGCATGTAACTTAAATCAGGTTTTGTACCATGCCACAGTGTGAATGGTAATTCACCTGTTGTTGAATTAACAACATTATTTAATATATGATTACCACACATTATTGCTTCTCCCCACAAATTGTCAGGTAATCCTGAATCAGACATCATAGTTCGTGCCATTGATTGTAATGTTTGGCCTCTTCTCTCTATAAAGGCATTATGTTGTGGCCTATATGGTGCAGACTTTTTATATTGAATACCTAACATTCTTAGTCTGTTCTGGAATTTATTATTTGTAAATTCTGTACCATTATCTGTTATAAGAGTTACTAATTTCTTTTTAATTTTCCTTTCTGCAAATTTAATCCAATTAAAGAGATTTTTATAAGTTTCAGTTTTGCTCTTCATTAAATAGCAAAACCCATATCTAGAATAATGGTCCATTATACTTAGTATGTAATGAGCTCCTCCTACACTTGGTTTTTTTAGGACCTATTAAATCTACAAATACTACCTCTAAAGGTTCTTTGGTAGTAAATCCATCAACTCTATTAGCAGGTGTGACCCTGGCTTTGCTTTGATTGCAGACATTACATTGCAAATACTTATGGCAAGGTTTCAAACTTATTCCCTTAGATAATTCAACAGTTTTCTTAAGCATTTAAAAATTTAAATGCCCTAGCCTTCGATGTAACAAGTGAATACATTCATCATGAGGTTTCTTATTTTCATAAACTGTGTTAGCCACCTTTAAACCATCATCATTTAACACATATAATTCACCTCTTAAAGATGCAGTAATTTTCTTATCTTCTTTTTCAATTATGCAGTTATCTCCTTTAAAAGTAACTACATATCCTAGTTTAACCAAAATTCTTACTGAAATTAAATTAAACTTAAGTTGTGGTACATATAACATTTTTACATTCTCTTTTATAAAAGAACAATATGCTATACCTTGACCTTTAGCTTTCAGTTTCCAGCCATTGGCTAACGATATCTGCTGTGTACTCTTGGACATTTTAATAAAATTTTTCTTATCATTTGTTATACAATGTGATGCTCCACTATCAACCACCCATAAATTATTTTTTACAGCTCCGTTAGTATACATGGCTAACTCTATATTTTTATTTATCTTTTGATGACTTTTAGTATTCTGGCCAGCGTTCTGGCGTTTTGCCTTTTTACAAAATCTTGCCAAATGTCCTCTTCCTCCACAATTAAAACACTTTTTAATTGCGTATGCAGTAGGAGTTTCATTATCTTCTTTTTGAGGTTGCTGCCTCCTTAATTCGTCTCTTTCTAGCCTTCTTCTGGCCTCTTCAATCAATCTGCCAGTTATATCAGTTAAAGTTAGGCTTTCCTTTGGCAATATTTCAAGGGAAGTTACGTAGTTATCATAGCTCTCATCAAGGGAAGATAGAATTATGTAGATTTGATGTAGTTCAGAGAAAATAAGCTCTTTCTCGTGCAGTTCTTGAAAAATGCTTTGCATAGTTTTCAAATGACTCAGCATATCACTATTCTTATGGAGATGTGTACTGAAAAGTTTCCGTGTTAGATTTATGTGAGCACCAACATTATCTCGAACATAAATCCTCTTCAGCTTCTGCCAACACCCAACAGCTGATTTCTCTCCGTGGATATAAACAAGTTGAATATCAGTTAAGGTTAAAGCAATAATGCAAATAGCTTGCTGATTTTTATGCATAAATTCTTCTATCTTTAATTTATCTTCCTCATCCTCTGGAACCCATTCTTCTACGTTTGGTGGATTTTCAATTATGTTCCACAAACCTTCTCTTCGTAGAAGCAGACTACATTTCATAGACCATGATACATAGTTTGTTCCATCCAACTTGGATATAAGGGACAAACTTTGTAGATTGACTTGTGCCATGTTTTCTTATATGGATATAAAACTATAATTAATAAAACACAGCTGTCTGTTTACTGTAATGTTTTACAACACAAACTCTCACTTTTAACATAAATCTGTTTTATCCTAGTTAAACTGACTTTGCAGCCTCTGGGCCCATAACCAGTGTTAAGCCTGGTTTCCCCAACCAGGGTTAGGGAGACAAGCTAAACAGAATGTGCAGCTTAGTCAGATAGGCACACAGATAAATGAGTGAGCTAAATATTCTATTATCGTATTTTATCATCTAGCCATTTATAAAAAAGATCCCAAATTTCATAGAATTGTTTATCCTCTTGCTCTCTAATTTCAAATGTCAATCTACTCATCTCAGCACATTCCAATATTTTCTTAATAATTTCTTCCTGTAATGGTATTTTCTCATTCTTCCAGTTTTTAGCAAATACAATCCTGGCCGCTGTTAATACATTTACAATCAGATATTTCAAATCTTTACTATATATATCAGGTAAAATTCCCAATAAGAAGATCTCTGGTTTCAAGTCTATATGTTTCTTTGTCATTTTTTCCAACCACATGCGAATTATAGTCCAATATTTTCTAGCGTCCTCACAAGTCCACCACATATGGTAATACGAGCCGGGTATCTGATGACATTTCCAACATTTTTCAGATTTATTCTTGAACATTCTTGCTTTTCTTGTCGGAGGAAAGTGCCACCTGTAAAACATCTTATACAAATTTTCTTTATATGCTGTTGACATTGTCATTTTATAATTTTGAGACCACAATTTCTGCCATTTCTCTAAATCAATCCCATATCCAAAATTCTTCCCCCAAACAATCATAGTTTCTTTGACTTGTTCTTCCTCTAATTTCATTCCCAGTAAATAACCATATAATTTTTTAATCACTTTCTCATCAGTACCCATCAAGATCTTATCTAAATCAGTCTGCTTATCATAAAATCCCTCTGTTTTAGAATCTTCATCATACCTTGAATGTATTTGTGCATATGAAAACCAATTCATCCTTATACCTTGTTCCTCTAAATTTTGAATCGATTTAAGTTCACCCTTTTCATCCAAAAGTTCCTCATATCTAACTATTTGTTCCTTCTTGTAGATTATAGGATAGGAAAATGCTTCAATGGTTGATAACCAAACTGGAATTTTCAAATAACATTGTCTTTTTATCTTCTCCCAATTTTACCACAAAGACTCCCGTACATAATGTCTTCTAAAATAACCCTGTGTTTTAGTTCCCTTATACCATAAAAAAGCATGCCAACCCAACAGCAAATCATGCCCTTCTAATGTCAACAACCTATGTTTCCTTAATGTTATCCATTCTTTGACCCACATCAAACTTGCAGCTTGATAATACAATTCCCAATTAGGCAAGCCAAAACCTCATCTAATTCTAGCATCTTGCAAAAGCTTTAGCTTTATTCTCGCTTTTTTACCTTGCCATATAAACTTCAACATAATTTTATTTAAATCTTCAAAATAATCTTTTCCAAGCCTAATTGGTATTGTTTGAAACAAAAATAAAATTCTAGGTAAGATATTCATCTTAATTGTTGAAATTCTCCCTATTATTGACAATTGCAAGTTTTCCCACTTCTTCAAATCTGTAGTTATCTGTTGTTTAAGTTTAATACAATTATTCTCCTTTAATGTGCTACATCTTGTTGTCAAATATATCCCCAGATATTTAACCTTATTTGTAACTTGAATTTTCAAAAGATCTGCCAGTTCTTCTCTCTGTCTCAATAGCATATTCTTTGTCAAAATCTTTGTTTTATCTTTATTTATTTTCAAACCAGCCACCTCTCCATAAGTCTCTATCTTTTCCAATAACTTTGGAGCTGTTTCTAGCGGGTCTTCCAAAATAAAAGCTAAATCATCAGCAAAAGCTTGTAGCTTGAATTCTTCCTTCTTAATTTTCATTCCTTTTATGCTTTTATCATCCCTAATATTTCTATTCAACACTTCCAAGGTCAACACAAATAGCAAAGGAGATAGGGGGCATCCTTGTCTTGTACCTTTCCTTATATTAATAACATCTGTAAGTTCCCCCTCCATCATTACCCTTGCTGTCTGTTTATTATATATGGCTTCTATTGCTTGAGTAAATTTTTTAGTAAAACCCATCTGCTCCAATAATAATAATAACATAAATCTCCAGTTCACGTTATCAAATGCTTTTTGAGCATCTAGGAATATCAAAGCCATTTGCTTTTCAGGATGAGCCTCATAGTATTCCAAAGTGTCCAAGATTACTCTCATATTGTCTCTAATTTGTCTCTTTGGCAGAAATCCATTTTGATCTGGGTGAATAAAATTATTTAGATATTTTTTAAGTCTTTCTGCTAAAATTGAAGCAAAGATTTTATAGTCTGCGTTCAATAAAGAAATAGGTCTATAATTCTTAATTTGCAGTGGGTCAGTCTCTTCCTTCGGTATAAGTGTAATGTAAGCCTCTGACCATGTTTTAGGTATCATCTTTTTTAACATAACTTCATTCATAACTTCTAACAATTGGATGCTCAATGATTCTTGAAATGTTTCATAGAATTCTGCTGGAAGCCCATCTGGACCCGGTGCTTTCCCATTATTTTGTCTCTTAAATGCTTCATTTAATTCCATCATTGTTATATTGCTTTCTAGCATTTCTTCAGTCTCTTTAGGTATCTTTGGTAAATTAGCTTCCTGTAAATACTGTTTGACTTTTCCTTCATCGATATTCTCTTGTTTATATAATTGCCCATAAAAATCTCGAATAATTTCTTTTTTCTCCTTATTCCCATAACAAACTTGGCCTTGATCATCTATTAACTTCAATATTTTTCTTGATTCCTTCTCTTTTCTCAATTTATATGCTAGCCATCTACCTGGTTTATTTGCATCTTCAAAATAATTCTGTTTAGAATTTCTGATTTTCTGTGCCAGTTCTTCTTTCTCTATTAATTCCATTTTATGTTTAATTACATCCAGCTTCAATTTAATATCCTTTTTCTGTGGCATTTTCTGTAATTCTTTTTCAAGAATTTTGTACTCATCTTCCAAGGCCTTAAAAGCTTGCCTTTTCCGAATATTCTTTTTTCTTGTATAATCTATTATCAAACCTCTGGCATATGCCTTCATTGTATCCCACACATTTTGCGTTGAAGTATCTTCTTTTTTATTTTCTCTGAAGAAAAAAGCCAATTCCTTCTCCATCCATTGTATAAAATCTTTCTCCTTTAAAATAGTATTGTTTAATGTCCATCTCGATCTTTTTTTTTGTCCCTTCCATTTAATTGTCATTGGGCTATGATCTGTACTGTACAAGTACTTGTTTCAATATTTGTTTCTTTAATATTGGATATTAATTCTGTTGAGATCCAAATCATATCTAATCTGGACCATGATAAATGTCTATTTGAATAAAAAGTATATTGTTTAGCTTTAACATTTCTTTCTCTCCAAATATCTTTTAAAGTTAATTCATCTGTCATTTAAAAAAAAGACCTTGGGAGAGCCTTTCTATTTTGCTTTGTTGTTGTTTCTATATAGTCCAATTTATTGTCCACAATTCCATTAAAATCTCCCATCATAATTATATTTACATAGTCCAGTCCAATTATTTTCATATGTAGCTTTTTATAAAACTCTTCTTGTTTATCATTCGGAGCATAAATTGCAATCCAGAGTATTTTTATATTATTGTCCATTATTTCTACTATTAATATTCTTCCATCTTCATCTGTGTAAATCAATTTTGCTGGAATAGCCTCTTTAATGTATAGAACCACTCCTCTTTTCTTACATTGAGTCAAAGAAGTAAATATTTTTCCCAGTTTTGGCTGTACTAACAATTGTTCACGTTGTTTTTTAATATGAACTTCTTGTAGACAAATTATATCAAATTTTAATTTCATTAATTTATGAAAAGTTTTCCTTCTTTTAACAGCTGAATTAAGTCCATTTATATTCATTGTAATCAGTTTTCTTTCTTCCATGATTATGCTTTATATTTAGGTCTAACAGCTCTCGTGGATCTCACTTCATGCTGTTCTTTATTGTCCACCTGTCCACTTCCTTTCTCTTTTTCAGTCTCCAGTTGTTCCTCTTGAAACTCAATTACTGAGACCTCTTTCTCTGCCTCCTCTCTTCTTCTTCCAAAAAATTCTGCATGGAAAAGTTCTGCTTTTTCAATTGAATCAATTCTATGTCTCTGCTCTTGCCACATAAACATTAATCCTTCTGGAATCAGCCATCTATAATTCACTTCGTTTTCCAGTAGCATTTTGGTCAGAAATCGATATTTTCTTCTCATCTCTCTCACTCTTCTGGGTATTTTTATATTATTGTCCATTATTTCTACTATTAATATTCTTCCATCTTCATCTGTGTAAATCAATTTTGCTGGAATAGCCTCTTTAATGTATAGAAACACTCCTCTTTTCTTACATTGAGTCAAAGAAGTAAATATTTTCCCCAGTTTTGGCTGTACTAACAATTGTTCATGTTGTTTTTTAATGTGAACTTCTTGTAGACAAATTATATCAAATTTTAATTTCATTAATTTATGAAAAGTTTTCCTTCTTTTAACAGCTGAATTAAGTCCATTTATATTCATTGTAATCAGTTTTCTTTCTTCCATGATTATGCTTTATATTTAGGTCTAACAGCTCTCATGGATCTCACTTCACGCTGTTCTTTATTGTCCACCTGTCCAGCTCCTTTCTCTTTTTCAGTCTCCAGTTGTTCCTCTTGAAACTCAATTACTGAGACCTCTTTCTCTGCCTCCTCTCTTCTTCTTCCAAAAAATTCTGCATGGAAAATTCTGCTTTTTCAATTGAATCAATTCTATGTCTCTGCTCTTGCCACGTAAACATTAATCCTTCTGGAATCAGCCATCTATAATTCACTTCATTTTCCAGGAGCATTTTGGTCAGAAATCGATATTCTCTTCTCATCTCTCTCACTCTTCTGGGTATTTGTTTTAAAACCACAATCTCTTTACCTTTGTATTTCAATGTTTTCTCTCTTACCACTTGTAATATTTGTGTTTTAATGGATCTTTTGGTAAATCTAATATGGACTTCCTTGGGTAATTTATTCCTCATCGCATATCTTGTATAAACTCGATATACCTCATCTATTCCATCCATCATCTTTTCCTCTGTAATTTCCAAAGCATCTGCCAAAATTTCTATCATTAGCGCTACCAAGTTTTCTCCTTTTTCCTCTTCTATATTTTGAAATCTAAGGTAAAATTCTGACCTTTCCATCTCCCACCTCAGCATCCCACCTTTTTCTTGTTCAACCGCTGTTAATCTACTATCAATATTTCCAATCTTCTTCTCTCTTTGTTTTACTTCTTCCTCAATTTTTTGAAATCTCTCCTCATACTTAACCATCATTTGTTTGATGTCTTCCACTTTTTCATCAGTCTTCTCTATTCTTTGTTCAATATTTTCTGTTCTTTGTTCAATGATGTCTGATTTTATCTTGAGATCTTGGATTCCTTGCATAATCGTCTGTAAAGTTACTCTTTCTTGTTCCTTATCTTGCTTCAACATTGTCTGGATTAAGCGTTGTCCTCCAGCTGGTGGGGAAGCAGAGGTAGAAGCAGAAATGCCAGTTGATATTGGTTTCCTGCTCATTTCAATGCTTCCAATGCTTCAAATTCTTCTTAACTTTTAATCCAACTAGTAAAGCAGCCAATTATAATCCAAAATGGAAAACTCCGATAGTCAAAAACACAAAACCAAGGAAGAAACAGCAAAAAAGGAAGAAGAAAGATCTTCAGGTTCTTCTAAACCCTAATCCAATTACGAAATAGTCCACCATAAAAAAAGAAAAAAAAAGTAGAAAGAAGAAAAACAAATCCAAAAATAATAATATTGATTAAGAGCAAAAAAAAAGAAAAACAAAAAGTTCCCAGATTCTTCACACCTTAATCCAGTTGAAAAGTCTCAATAATAATAGTAATAATAAAAAGAAACAACAACAAAGTGGTCCAAGGACATAGATAGGAAAAGCAAAAAAGTCCCAATAAAAAAGAAAAGAAAAATAAAGAAAAGAAAAAAAAACCCTGAGGCTTTCCCTTTAAAAAAAATAACAAACAAAAATAAAAATATTACTAGAATTGAAATTTTAAAAAAAAGGCTAGCGTGTGGGGTATAAGAAAGCACACTGCACTTTATTTATTTCCAAGGCTCTTGTTATGACTCTCTTCTCCAGCAGCTTCAAAGCCAAACCTCAAGTGTTCTTGATAACAGTCCAGGAAAGCACCTGCAATAATATTTTGCTGTGCTCTCCCTCTATCTTATCACGTTAAAATGTCCTTGAGAAGAGGTCTTTTTGCAATTCTCTCCCATTCAAATAAAATACTTTCAAGCCTCTAGTTGGCAGTGTTACAAAGTTTCTTAATGCTCTTCCTCCCCCCCAGCCGGAAAAAAGGAACAATATATACAAAAAAAAAAAAAAAGATAGCCAAAGGGAGCCTCTATCCTAAAGAAAGTTAAAAAAATCAAAGGGAGCATAAAAATATATATAATAGAAAATTCAATCCGGTTACCTACAAAGTCACAGTAAAATCTTTCCCAAAAAATATAAAGAAAAGAAAAAAACCCAAGCCTCAATTTGACATCACTTTAAAAAACGCCGCTCAAACAATTTCAGTCAAAAAAAAAAAATCTCACAGCTTTCTTCTTATTCCGGATGAACTTTCCAACCTCAGCGAATTTACAACACAAAAAAGTTTTTCTCACCCAGCCAACACACTTTCACTCCAATCACTTTCTTTCCGGAGCTGTCCCGACTTCAGCAGTTATGGAGGCTGCCTCTCCGCCGCCAACAAAAGGGCTTCTTCCGGATCAAACCAGAGATTTTGCGATATCTCTGGGATCCTGGAACAGTGCCCTTCACAATCACCGTCTCTACGGGACAGTTTAGGTCCGTTAGGACCGACCAGGGGCGAAAATATCGGCTGCGATCTCAGAGCCCCGAGATCGCAGCTGTATCACCGAAACGAAGCTCCGCCTTCTCCCAAAGGATGAACCTTTTATAAACACAAAGAATTATAAATATTCAAGCGTTAAGGCTCAAAACTATCTCACCTAGTTCACTGATTTCTTAACCGAAATTGTGAAGGGTAAATTGTGAAAGATAAAAAAGAAACATAGCTACCTATTGTTAGGGATGCTTCCTTGTTATCTTATTCCAATACGTGGCTGATCTCTTTGTGTTGTGACAAACAAGCTCACTGACCATCCATCAATAGAGCTTGCCTTTTGCTAATTTTGTGCTGTGTGGCATAGAATAATATATTAGGATTGGGATACAGCCAGGAAACTCAGTAACCAACTATTGTGATGTTAGATTGGGTTAAAAAATACTTATTCTGCCTTGTTCTTCATAACACAGTGGGAATAAATAAGCTAATAAATAATAGCATACCAGTTTTGCATTCTTTTTATCTAGCTCAGGGATATCAAACTAGTGGCCCATGGGATGGATGCGTCACGCTCTGCAAAGCCAAAAAAGTTGTGATACATCACGACACGTCATGTGACATAATCGAGTTAGATACCTGTGATCTAGCTTCTCCAGCATAAAAGTCTTAATGTGTTTTAATATGAGATAATTTGTTTCAGGAATCAAGCTCTCTTTCTGCATCCATTGAAATTGTAACACTTAAAATAAATAAAGTATACTACATTCATAGAAAGTGTCCCCGCCCATCTTTTCCTTGCCATGCCAGATGTGAATAGAACAGATTTGGCAGGATGAAAATGTCCACAAGTTAATGATTTGAAGATTTATTTCTGACATTTTATTTTCTTTACGTTTCCTGACATGTACAACACCCTGGATACTTCGGTCACATGGAAAAACAGCTATGAAAACATTGCAGATTTATGTTTGCCACTCACATTCTTTGCACATTTTGTGTTCTACATATTTACTGACATAAGGCATTGTTTTAATCTTGTTAAGACAACAGGACTGTTATAGCACCAGAAGATTTCACAAAGAACATATTTAGGTCTCATATATAGATTTGATAAACATGTTGTTCTGACCAAGACTTTCTGAGACAGTAACAGTCACACACTGTTCCCAAAAACCTTTTGTTTTATTTCAACGGCTGTGAATTATATGCATTCACTGCCCATTATGAGTCCCAAACAGTTTATGAATAGTCCAACAGAATTCTGCCACAGTCTTTCGGGATAAGGCTGATAAGCACCCACCTTTATCTCTCTTGAAATGCTGCCAACAGCTAAATTGCCAATTAGCTATACAAGGCCAAAGAGAGCACAAAGTCAAAACAGAGTTTCAGATTTTAAACCGACCAGAACAAAGTTACTTCCTGCATAGGCTCATGTCCCTTTGCTCCTTTTTTATGTCTTATGGGAGGGGCCAATCATCTCCAAGTTTTACTCCCAAGTCGACCCTTTTGTCTTAACTGTTCTTGCCTTCTGGCAGCTCTGCACAGATTGAGGGATGCACTGTTGCCAATTAGGGGGAGGGAAAATAAGGGAAATTCAATTACTTGCGTGTAAAACAAAATTTACTCACATGATAATGGGTGTAACATAATGAAATTTAAGTAGGCTAAGCATATGCAAAATTATTGCTTGATTTTCACTTGTGCTTTTCAGCCTAATGATTTCAGTTGATTGTATTTTCCTTTTACCTATAAAAAGTCCCAAAGAGGGGACATAACAAAAATGAGAACACAATAAAATAAATTTATAAAAGCCTGGTTTCAAACACTATCTCTAAAAACTATTAAATGCATATATGAGTTATATCGGCACATAAAACATAGAGCAAGTAGCCGTTTCAAGAAGTAAATAAATGGAATATAAATGTAATAATAATTCAGACTGGTGAGTCATTCTCTCCAAAGAAACTCTGCTCTTTATTCTTTCTAATATAGTTGTCTTCCCACTTCCTGGAATCTTCATGAGGTTCTAAAACATGCATGTAACTGTAAACTTATAAATATAAGCAGGAGAGGAATATAAGAATTGTTTATGGGATGAAATGAATCTGTGTTTGTAATGTTTCTAATATGCTTTTCCATTTTTAAGCACCTCATCATTCTTGTTTCACTCTGCTTCTGTCACTGAGGTAATTTATCCAGCTTTGTTCTATTCCTAGAATCTTATTGCTCTTTCTATCACTTGCATTCTCCTTAATGTGAAAATAAAGTGAAAGTTTGGTTCCTAACCTTATTGTCCCTTCTAATTTGCCAACTCAGAAATATGCTGGAAGGTTTTATGTTAAAGGAATTACAGGGATATTATGGAATCAGACAGAGTAAAGACAATGAATAATTCCTTCTTACCATCAGAAATGGGTATATCCAGTTGCCATTCCCAAACCTATATATAAATATGGACTAAAAGTGTTATTGGCATCCATTTTATGCAGATTGACCACACCCCTTTGTGGAAAACATGTGAAATTAGAAAGTAATATTCATATTTACAAAAAGACAGCAAATATTAGCACTGGGAGTCAGTTTAGCCTCAAATAATAAAATCTTAGCAAGTCACCATGGCCAATTCACCATGGGACAACTCTTTGAGAGACAATATAATAATTCCATTTACTTATATAAAATAAATAAAAATAATTTCTTTTTTTGTTATTCATGTTTCATTCTGTCTCTCCTTTTCCATCCTTTCTTTAATGCTTCTATTCCACCATTTATTTGATATTAGTATAATTCTTGTCCTGCAGTGAGTTATCCTATGGCAAGTTGGGTATGGTGAATTAGCAAACTTCCAACTGGATCAGCTAACTATAAATGTATGCATCTTCCAGGGAAAACAGGGAATGAGGGAAATTCCCCATCCATCACCCTAGGAGGGCATGTACTTTTAAAACAATTAGTGCTGATTTTAGACTATTGCTAGTGGAACCTAAAGATGAACTCACAATATAACACATATAGAGCAACACATGGTTTAGAAGAAAATATCTGAATTTCTTGAATAAATGAAACAAAGGAAATATGACTCACTAAAATGAGTTTTGGATATAATTAGCATTAGGATGAAAAGAGCACTTGATACATATTGAACCACAACCTTTAAGAACCCTTCTGCTGATTAATACAGAAAGCAATCAGTTTAGAAGAGTTTGATGTTCTCAGGACATTGATCTGTATTTAATTTAGTCATATTAAATAACCATCCAAATGTGCACAAATTTTCTTCTCCTTAGGTTTCAGCTGGCTTTAAAGATCTTGTGGCAGTTTGTAGGAAATACCTTGTTCGTTGAGTGAATTTGCACTCTTTTAAAGGATGAGGAACATCTTCTAGTCAATTGAGTGTGTAGTTTCATTCATTAATTCATTGTCATTCTTTTTTTTCCCTCAATCAACATCATGGAAGAAATACCTTTGCTTTATATAAAGTTGAATTGCAGAAAATATATTTTCTATATTTTTTTTAAAGTGCATGGAGCATTTTGTTCCATTTCAGAATTAAAAATGAAATGCTATTTTTTCTCTTATTACATATTTATTTTCAACTCCTTATTGGTGTTTTATACAGATAAGCTAAAAATGGTTTGCTATAAATTTTAATATAAATTTATCACACTTGTGCTTCCTGAACTATGACATAAATGAAGTGCAATTGCACATCAATGTTTCCACCTGAGGTCTATTTTCATTCTGTCTTAAAACCAGGGATAGACAAGTATGCAAATCTGGTTTTAAAAAAGAAATAATTTGAGCTCTAAAAATCAAATTGGAGAAAACCCTAATAGAGTCATCAATCAGATCTTTAATGTTTAGGTTTTAAAAGTTTATAAATTATAAATTTGTGGAAGCTTTTGTTTTTAGAAATTTATTCATTAAACAAATTTATATGCCTGCCCAACTCACACATATTAACTCCGGGAAGTTTACAACATTATAAATTCACAGAATGGAACTTATATCCCAACTTTCTCATCCCTCCCCCCCGCCCCCATGGCAGCAACAAGCACAATCACACCAGCCATTTTATTGGTTCCATATCAGCCCAAGGTCCCAGATTTCTGGGGTCAAAATTGTTGGTTAGAAACATCTCTTTTTACAATATTGGTTTCTCTTGAAAATGTCTCACTAATTTTGCTGAGAATTAAAGTAGCATGCTGAAAATAGTACTACTTAAGAAAACAATACGTGTGAAAGTCTTACTCACATAAACAACTACTAAAAATTATAGCCATAGTAATTTGTCATATCTATGCAGTGTTACTGCGGCCTAATTGAGCTGCACAAATCCTTTGAAAGAAATGATCTGTAATGTGCAGGAGTTGAAATGGTTACTCATGAGTTAATTTAAAGCAAATTTCTAAAGTAGTGCCAAGCACAAATGACCACAAACATTTGTTGAATTCAAAGAACAAAAGAGTTTATTATTGCTACCTATACATACGAATCTAGTCAACTAACGGCCGAAGTTAAATTGGTGCTAGATAAGAGTCAATAGAATCCACAGGGGCTGGACTTGAGTCTCTTGTGGCAATGTAATGACCCAAACAGATGACATTATCATCAACCAAGTAAGGACATTTCCCCCTCTCTAAGAGCCAAATTCCTTTAGAAGTGATCTATGGGGAACATAGATCAATTGTGGTTGCAAAGGTCCAGATTCGAAAGTGATTGTGGCCATTTATTCTGCCTTCCTGTCACACCATTTTTCTTGCAAATTCCCTATTTCCCTTTTATCTTTTTTTTAAGACACTCTTCCCTTTATCTTTCTCTTCCTTCCTATACTGAAGATTTGAACAGATTGTTCTTGCCAGAGATCTGAACTGAGCAGCTCACAGAGGACTTCTGAAGTTAGTATGGAGGCTGAGTGGATCTCTAGGGGAAGGGAACTATTTTGAAGCTGGCTGTTTTTGTATTTTGTTGTTGATGTTGCCATTGTTTATTGCACAAATGTCTTACATTATTTCTGTGTACCCTTTTTCTTTTTTTTCTTTTTAAAAAATACTCTTAGGAGACTTGTGCATGAGAAATAGTAATTCAGTTCATTTTACAAGAATATGGGAATTTAAAACGTTCCAGGAGTTAAAATTGAAAAAGTTACTCCAAGTTGGCTTTATTACTGTCATCATACACATTTTGATATGATACAGAGTGTGGAAACCATTGTACAAGTGGGATCTTCAATCATATGGGATGCTTCCTTGTATACAAGAGAGTGTCCTTAGGCCATCTTTTTTATAACTTCATTAAGGCTGTAGAATAATTCTATCTACAGGGTGGAAGTAAATTTCACCTATGAGAGAATTGCAATAGAAGCTGCAAGCAAATCCCCTTTAAAAATCCATGAGCATACAGAGTATGGTCTTCCTTTACCTTCTGGAGAAGGAGACTGTGAGGACAACTTTCCACTTTTCCACTCTTCTTTCTTAGAAGAATAAAACATTCTGGTGTTCATTGGAGCATAATGCTCTTTGTCAAAATGCTGTAATCAAATGTAGTCCACCTTATCTCTCCAAATAATTTGGTTCAACCATTTTTTCCTTTGCATTATTAAAAGAAGAAAAAAAAACTAATTTAACATCAACATCTCTTATAGCAGATTGGTAAACTTCAGGTAATATTCAGGTAAAACTTATTATTATTATTATTATTATTATTATTATTATTATTATTATTATTATTATTATTATTATTATTATTATTATTATTTCCTTAGCAGTTTCAGGAAATGAAGCAGCTGAAGAGATAACTGGAATTATTCTAAGAGGAAACAAAAAATGAACATAACCAAATATGTTTGGATGCCTATCTTTGGGAGTATTCTATTGTGATAAAAGTTGCAGAAAGCAACTTAACTCTCTGATGATTTATGTCCACGGATTAGTATTCACTGCTTAATAACCCATATACTGAGTAATAAAGTTAAAGGTCTTTCTAACGGTCAAGGGATTCTTTACAGATTAAATCAATAAGGATTAAATCAGTTATGTTTATTCAGAGTTATAAGCAAACTAGACAAATCCTGTAAAGTCAAATTCTTATAAGAATATCTGTGATTCATTTGCACCTGTGGAAATTAAGGAGATTCTCTGTGACATTCCAGAGAGAAGTCCAAAATAAGAGTCCTGAATTGGATAAGGAAGGAGGAAGAGGTTCTGGGTAGATTCAGTCTAGAAACTCTCAGAACAAACTTGATTAAAATACATTTTAATATAGGACTGGTTTTTTTTAAGGCAGATTGACTTAATTCTAATGTATATGTTCCAGTGTTATCATGTATTGATACAGCAAGCTTGTGGGTGGGTGGGTGGGAATGCTCTGGAAAAAGCTTTAAGAGAGTCAGCAAAGAAAGATTAACACAGGACAGAAGCCGGAGTGATTTTGTTAAAGACGCTTTGGGTTTCTGTCAAAAGCCGATCTGCTTCATTAAAAATGAAAATTTTATTTGCACTTATCCCTTGTCTCTGAGGCCATATCAGGTTTGCTAGCCAAAAATTACATGAATATGAGAAGAGATTTAAGAACTTGTAGACGCAATTAACTTATTTGATTCAATGGCTTTTTATGTATGTATACGTGTTGGCATACCTTTTTATTATTATCAGCAGAAGCAAGAGGAGGAAAAACCCTTGCTTATTGCATTCTGATAGCATAGCCAGTGTACCTTGTTAGCATGCTGTAAAATATCTGCTCTCATAGCAGGAAGTGACAGTATATCACTGGCTCTGCAATTTCACAGAGACATCCTGCACTTCCCTAATAAGCTTCTGAAAACAAACAAGGAAAAAACAAAAGTGCCCAGGTGCTCAACGTGTGGTAGAAAATTGAATGCAAACTGGTTGCACTCTCCCCAAGCAAATTGAAAGGGGGAGGGGGAGGAAAAAAAGAAAAAGAAAACAAGAACAAAAAATGTAGAAATATAACCTTATTAAGTAAGACAGAAAGCCTAAGTGGCATACAAGGCTATTAAACATACTAAATTGCTCCATAATAATAAGAAACATATTTCACATCTGTTCCATGACACTCTAGTTTTAACAAGTAATAGGAACACCAGGCTGGAAAATATTTAAGCTTGTGCATCAGTATATCATTGTCAACAGCTAAGCTGTCTTGAAAGAAGCACTTATTTCATATATTTTATTGCTTGATAGCTTGCTGATTGCTTTTACAAAACAATAAATTGATGGCCTGATTCAGCAGTGACATTAGGTTATGTTCATTTTTGGTGATTGATGTTTTGAATTAGGAAACTCATAAAGTTTTCCCGTCCTTTTGCAAATATGATATCTCCAACACCAAAGTTGAATCTCACAACTGAAATGACATGGCTGTTTCTAAACCAGATTAAAACTGTGCACTTAAAAAAGCTGGCTTATGATCCTCTCCAATAAAGTACTGATAATTTATTTGCCAATGTTGTTTATTTGAATGAACATCATGTTTAACTTGGTAGCATCCAATGGAGCTATGGGGTATGCATCTGTAACACTTCATCAGAGATTTAATTTGAGGCAATGTCAGTTGATCAATGGCACCTACACCAAACTGTGATAATACCAAGATGTTAACTTGTGTGTTCACTAACCTTATACAAATGTTACCCCATTATACAGTGCCTGATATCAGACACAAGTATTAAGTAAGATATTTGTATAATAGAAATACTACTTAGACTTATATACCACTTTATAGTGCTTTACAGCCCTCTCTGAGTGGTTTACAGCAGGGTCCCCAACCTTTTGGATGTCAGGGACCACCAAACTCATAATTTTAGATACCAGGGACCACTAACAGGTTCTGTGGGTGTGGCCTAATTTGTGGGTGTGGCTTGGTGGTCATGTGTTTGGCTGGGTATGGCTTGAATGTAAATATTATATATATTTATATAAATATTGAATTTTTTATAAAAAAAGAGCAACTTTTACCCAAAATCAGGCAAAGCAGGCAGATTGAGTTGCTCACAGAATCACAGATTCATTCAGAGATCTATCTATCCGCCATTGGCTAGCTCAGTCTGTCACATAAAATTTGCTTGCAAGCAAACACATAAAATTTGCTAGCAAGCAAACTCACAAAATTAACTCACAACATACCATGCATGTAAATATTGAATTTTTTATTTTAAAAAAAGAGCAACTTTTACGCAAAATCAGGCAAAACAGGCAGGCAGATTGAGTTGCTCACAGAATCATTTGGTGATCTATCTGTCTGCCATCAGCTAGCTCAGTCTCTCAAATTTGCTTGCCGTGAGCCTGCACTGAATTTGCTAGCAAACAAAACTTCAATCCTAAGGGAGGTTCGCCTGTGCTAAGCTGAAGATCTAAAGACTAGCTAGAAAGCAAGAAATCCAACCATTTCCTGCTTCCTTGCTAATCTAAATCTCCCAGCACAGCAGAACAGATGATGGTCGGAAAAAGGAAAAATAGCAATTTAGCAGGCAAGTTTACTCCTTACCCAGTAAGGAGTGAGTGGGCAGGGAGGGTTCCCGTGGGCCCTGTGGGCAGCACAGCCTTGTGTTTCTGTGCAGCCTGGATTAATTGCTTTGTGGGAGTGCTCTGGGGGTGAGATTTCTCTGCGATCCACCCAAATTTTCTCATGGCCCACCAGTGGGCCGTGGCCCACCAGTTGGCGACCGCTGGTTTACAGAGTCCGCATATTGCCCCCATAATTTATTTTACCCACCTCAGAAGGAAGGAAGGCTGAATCAACCTTGAGATTTGATCTGCCAAATTGCAGGCAGCCGGCTATCAGCAGAAGTAGCTGCAGTACTGCACTCTAACCACTGCACCAATGAGGCTCAGTGTTGTTGGCATGCATATTTCATCCCTGTCCCATATATATGTTGCAAAACATTGGGAGTTACCAATCCTGGATAAATTCTTAACAAAATATATTAACCCTGTCAGGGTGATGCAGACATCCCATCCACCCTTTGGTCCTTGGTCAGCCTTCTCTGCTTCCATTCTGCAATTCTTTCTCAAAAAAGAACTGGGTACAGCAATGCTATGCCAATAATCCATCAGAATTACTAACAAAATTATGGCCACAAATGTGGCAAACCCCTTGACTGCTTATCCCTTTCCCTGTCAGTATTAAACTGACAATGGGCCACACACTTGATGGACTGTAATTTAACATAGTTAGACCATGTATAATTGACAGACTGGATTTTATCATAGATTTTAGTTGTTATTTATTATTTTATACTAGAATTTTTAATTGTATATTTACTGAGTGCTTTTATTTGTTCTGGTTTATGGTCTATGACTGAAATAAACTGAATTGAATTGAACTAACAAAAGCTGATAGTATTTTTTTTAAATTACCCATTATTGCCTTGTTTTTAAAATAGTAAAAAGAAAGTAAGTAAAACTGATTGCTCATTTAAATCACTCAATGTCCCACGCAATGATGTTGCTCATGAAACAGAGGTGGTATTCAACAGGTTCTGACCGGTTCTAGGGAACCGGTAGCAGAATGTTTGAGTAGTTCGGAGAACTGGAAGTGGAAATTTTGAATAGTTCAGAGAACTGGCAAATACCACCTCTGACTGACCCCACCCCCACATATTTTCTGCTTCCTGAGTCTTTTGTTGCCCTGCACAGAAGAAGAGAGCTGGAAAGCAGGTTAGTGGGATGGGGAAGGAATCGAGATTTTACAGTATCCTTCCCCTGCCACACCCACCAAGCCACGCCACGCCAAGCCAACCAAGCCATGCCCACAGAACAGATAGTAAAAAAATTTGAATCCCACCACTGTCATGAAACATCCAAAAAGGGGGATGGTGAAATGGTTAGTGTTGTGAATGCATAAGGTTTAATAAAGTTATCTTGAGCTTGGAGTCAAGTGCAGGGTTCTGGCCCTGCACTTCTGATTGGCTGTTAATGGCAGGATCGGATTGGCCCGTTCCGGGGGATCTGATTGGCCATTAACGGAGCATTCATATTGGTTAAGGGAGCTAGCACTCCTGGATTGTTATTGGTTAAATAGTTATTGGGTTGCCTATATAAGGAGGGCTATAACTGCCATTGAGTTTGAGCTGTCACCATGTAAATAAAGAGTTGAAGTTCACCGTTCCAGAGGCTCGTCTCCATTCTTTCTCGCCCATGCTCTAAACTTAACACTTGCGATGAAGGTGGGATGTGGATACGTCAGAGCTGATTGAACAAAAAAAAAACACTGAGCATGTGGCTGACAACGCTGCACGACACAACCATGTCTGGCGTCGTCGTACCATCCACTCCGTTCGATCCAGTGCAAGAGGACTGGGAGTCCTACATGGATCGTTTCTAAATGTTTTTGGAAACTAACAATTTAAAGGATGCCACAACCGGGAAGAAATGGGCGGTATTCCTAACGCATTGCGGATCAACAGTATTTAAAATGGCTAAAGCACTAGCCAAACCTGCAGAAGTGAAGGCGATGGACTGGGACGTCCTTGAACCCCTACTAAGAGCTCATACGCACCGACCGTCGGAGCATACGCACCGACCGTGCCCATGCTTGTGAGACGGCACGAGTTCTATCAAAGAAACCAGCAAAAAGGAGAAAGTGTCACCGATTTCATAGCAGACCTCCGAAATCTGGGAGGCCTCTGAGGATTCGTTGATTTAGAAGAGGCACTGAGAGATCGAAGAGTCCTGGGACTAGATGCGCCAGGCGTGCAGAGCAAGCTGATGGCGAAAGGCAACATCAGCCTTGCCGATGCCATCGCCGATGCTACTGCAGCAGAAGCAACCAGGAAGTCGGCTGCACAATTATGCCACAACCACGCTCCAGTACACCAACCAACAGGCGACATTTTACCCAAGTCAGAAGGGCAGCTTACAACGGCCCACCACGAGGACCTCTCTTCGTCATCAGATAGCGATGAAGAAGAGGTCCATCGACTGCGGTCTGACCGGGACCCCTACCCGATGTCCCTATACCCTTATGCTGGCTGTGGAGCCAACCACGCCAGGTCCGAATGCAAATTCCCCAATGCGCTCTGCCATGAATGTGGGAAGAGAGGTTACATTGGACGGGTCTTCCGAAGTTTCCAAGGACCCGGCCAGGCCTCAAAAGGGGCTAACTATCATCAATCGACAGGAAACCATCTTGTAAGGCGAGAACCAGTAAAGCACTCCTACAGAAACCGAGTTTTGAATCGCCCCACGAAGCGAGAAGAGGCTCACCAGACTATCACTATCGGTCACGCCTCTGCCTTGGAATGCCAAGAAAATCCGAATTACAGTGGCCATCGAGAACCAGCTTTGCCAAATGGAAGTCGACTCGGGATCGTCCCTCTCAATGGTGTCCTGGAAGACCCTCAAGCAACTCATCCCCACAATCCAGCACCAAGGCCTCCGTTCCCAAAGACTTATTCTTAAGGACTATCAAGGAAATCGAATCCCTGTCGTTGGATCCAGCCGAGTCCGGGTCTCATTCAAGAAGCACACAGCGTACCTACCGCTAACTGTGATCGACAAAGATTGGTCAAGTCTGCTAGGTCTCCAATGGTTCGCGCCACTTGGCATTGAAGTGGCAGGCATAAACTGAGTCAGCGGAAGTGACTGGGAGGAGGACCTCATCCATGAATTCGGGGACGTCTTCATGGAAAACTTAGGCGAGTACAAAGGGACCCCAATATCGTTCAGCCTTAATCCAAAGATAGCTCCCATCTGCCTTAAGCCCCGTTGAGTTCCGTTTGCTTTAAAGCCGAAAATCGATGAACAACTCAATAAATTAACAGCTCAGGGGGTACTAGAACCTACTGATCACTCTCCCTGGGAAACCCCAATCGTAACACCAATTAAGCCGGATGGTTCAATTCGAATTTGTGGGGACTACCGGGCCACCCTGAACCACGCCCTACAGCAAAATGCATATCCTGTGCCGGTGGTGCAGCATCTCCTCCATTCCCTGGGGGGTGGAAAAGTCTTCGCTAAATTAGACTTAGCTTAGGCGTATCAGCAATTACCTGTTGATGAAAAGCCATGTACTGCCTAATGGTAACGAAGCCCCTGTTGCATATTTTTCAAAGACACTTTCAAAAAGTGAGCGAAATTATAGCCAAATCGATAAAGAAGCCCTTGCAATTGTATCTGCCATTAAAAGATTTCACGTGTATGGCTGGGCTTTTACTATCGTGACTGACCACAAACCGTTATTGGGGATAATAGCCGAAGATAACCCGACTCCCTACATATTATCCCCCAGGATGACTTGCTGGTCAGAATTCTTGGCTGCTTATAATTATCGGCTGCAATACCTCCCGGGGAAAGCCATTCCCCATGCTGACGCATTGAGCCGAGCACCGCTTCCAGAGACTCTCAATGATCCCGCACCAACGGTAACCACGTTACAGATTGAAACACTCCACATGCTCCCATTAACCACCCGAGATATCGCGAGAGAAACCAGACGTGACCCCACCTTAGTGCGAGTCCTAAGCTGGGTAGAATGCGGATGGCTATTGGACCAATTATCGGATGACTTCACACCATTCAAGACTCGACAAACGGAGTTGTTTTCTCAAAAAGGTTGTGTCATCTGGGATGATAGAGTCGTTATCCCAGAACGACTCCAAAAAGCAGTGCTGAGAACCTTGCACGACAGCCACCCCAGTATCGTGCAAATGAAAGCCCTTGCACAAAGCTACTCATGGTGGCCGGGCATCGACAAGCAAATCGAGAATTGGGTAAAAGCTTGTCATAGATGCCAGGAAGTGAGCAACGCCCCACCAAAAGCCATCCCTACCGAATGGGAGACACCATGGGGACCCTGGTCCCGTATTCATTTGGACTTTGCGGGGCCGACCAAAGGCCGCACCTTTCTTCTAACCGTTGACGCCTACTTGAATTGGCTCGAGATCCACCGCATGACGAACATGACCACCGAAGCGGTTATCAAAAGATTGGAAAGACTGTTTGCAACCCACGGATTACCAGACGTTCTGGTGTCCGACAACGGGCCCCAATTTACTGTGCTGTCCTTCGAGCAGTACCTGGCTGACCGCGGCATCCGACATGTGCTCACCTCGCCTGCGCACCCTGTGACCAATGGCAGGGCTGAGCGCATGGTCCAATTTGTTAAGAAAACTTTGCAGAAATTAGACTACGATAACATTGACGACAAAATCAACCAAATCATTTTTCTACAACACATCACACCTCATAGCGTCACCAACAAAACTCCCGCTGAACTGCTAATGGGACGAAAGCTCCGCTACCATCTCGACCGGTTACACCCAGCTTATGAACCGGAAAAACCACTACGATCCAGCGGATGATGTTGTATTGGTATTGTATTGTATTGTATTGATATTGATTTGGTATACGCTAAAAACCTATTGGGCAATCCGCTGTGGGTAGAGGCGACAGTAGTTCGTGTAACTGGCCCGAGATCCTACCTTGTATAATGCCTTGACGATAGACTATGGAAACACCATATCGATCAATTACAATCACGGCTCCGGTCGGGCATTTCTGAACTCCTTTATGATCAAACTGAGGGGGGGCGGGAGATACAGAAGAAGACGAATTTTAACTAGAAGAAAACCCGTTCGAAGGGAACGATAGCGGAATAGAGACACAGGAACTGGAACCAGAGATGGGAATAGGTTCACCTCAGGGAGTTGCTGAAGATACTGGTGACGACGGAAACGTGAACTCTGAACCAGAGGCAACCCCTTCGCCAAACAACGATCTACCTCAGCGAGATTGCAGCCAAATGCAAAACGCACAGGAAAAGTCAAAAAGTCAAATAAAGCAATCGTCCTACCTTAAGGACTATGTAACTGCATCCTGTAAACAGAAGCCAGGGGGAAGGGGTGTTGTGAATGCATAAGGTTTATAAAGTTATCTTGAGCTTGGAGTCAAGTGCAGGGTTCTGGCCCTGCACTTCTGATTGGCTGTTAAATGGCAGGATCGGATTGGCCCGTTCCGGGGGATCTGATTGGCCATTAACGGAGCATTCATATTGGTTAAGGGAGCTAGCGCTCCTGGATTGTTATTGGTTAAATAGTTATTGGGTTGCCTATAAAAGGAGGGCTATAACTGCCATTGAGTTTGAGTAGTCACCATGTAAATAAAGAGTTGAAGTTCACCATTCCAGAGGCTTGTCTCCATTCTTTCTTGCCCATGCTCCAAACTTAACAGTTAGGGCTAGGTTCCTCTATTAAATTATATCATAGAAAAATAATGTAACAGGCTGAAGTAGCTTAACACAGAAATACCAAGACTACCATTTCTAATACTTTGTGAACACAATTGGAATTTGACATTTATTGGGCATATAAAAAAATATAGGCGGGAGGAGAAGAGAAATGTTAAATAAAATTGCTGAGCTATGACTGAGCTTCCTTCATATCTCCAGTCTGTTTGTTTGCTTGCTTTGTTTAAATTTCCTTCAACTCAAGTTTCAGCAGAATGAGATGTAAGATGAAAAAAACACAAAATGGGAAGAAACCAGAGGCCTGCAGCATTTATACTCCATTCTTGCTGAGCTCCATGACTTCTGTTCATCCCAGTGGCTGATGACAAGAGGAGACTAGCAAATCTGAAGCTCTCAACCCATCACATAGATGGCAGTGACTCAGACCAGATGCAGCAATGATTGATACTGGAGGGCAGCAGATGTCATGCCAATAGAGTTTTCTGCTGACTTAACAATGGGTGCAATAGCACTAATACAACCATGGAGAAAGGCCTTCACAGTTACTGAAACAAGGAGATGAAGCATTTTTAGTTTCAAAAAAGAAATGGGACAAACTATAAGGTTAATGGCAGAAGAGCCGTGGCTTTTTGAATGCTTGTGAAAAGTTAATTATTGATTAAGCAAGCTTGTAGAGATAATCCTTGACTTACGACCACTATTGAGTCCATAATTTCTGTTGCTAAGCAAGAAAGTTGCTAAGTGAGTTGTGCCCCATTTTACAACCTTTCCTGCCACAGTTGGATCACTGCAGTTGTTATGTTATTAACATGATTGTTAAGTGATTCTGGTTTCCCTATTGACTTTGCTTGTCAGATGATCTCAAAAGATGGTTATGTGACCAAGGGACACTGCAACTGTCATAAATACATGACAGTTGCCAAGAGTCTGAATTGTGATCAGGTGACCATGGGGATGCTGCAACTGTCATAAGTGTGAAAAATGGCCATGTCACTTTTTTTCCATGCCGTTGTCACTTTGGTCACTAAACAAATGATTGTAAGTCAAGGACTACCCCTACAACTCTATATCACTAGAGAATGAAATGAAAATGAAATATAATTAAAGAACTATATCCAATCTAATGAATAATGTACTGCCTTTCTGTAATATACAGTATAAGGGATTATAAAACACAAATGGTATTCTGCAAATGTTTTGGAAATATTACAAGAGCTACTAAGGAATCATATTCTCACTGCCACCATAGGTTTCTGCATGGAAGACAAAGAGAGGGCTATTGATGGAATCTATATCTTGACTTTTCAATACAAATCCCATGACTTATTGAGAGGAAGTTGGAATTTACACGATAATGTCACTGTCGTCATGTGGCCATTGCTCTGACTTGCTGCAGATGTCTGTAGTGGCCACCAAGGAGAAGTGGAAGAAGCCAATGTCTAATTGGCATATAATGTTAAATCAAGAAGTCACAGCACATGCCCAATTCTTTCTGAAACTGAGCTTAATTCTTAATTCTCTCCATCTGTGAAATCAGATATGGGGATTAATATTAATTTTCACATTTCCTGAGTACTTGCTGCTGGAAGAAACAAATAAGAAGCAAACAAGGAAGCAAAGTTTTATCATTACTTAAAATAAATTCAAAATTGCTAAACTAAAAAAAAATGCTGCAGATATGTTTAGCACCAAAGTAAAGTTTCTTTTAAAAAGTGACAAGCCAAAAATAGGAGAAATTAAAAATGAAGAGTTTGTTTTTCTTCCCAGCTAAATGGAAGCAGGGAGATGTCATATGTTCACCATAGAGGTGTTTTTAATTATAATTATACACAAAGGCATCATGATGTCATGATACAAATACTATCCATGAAAGTTCACATTCAAACACAACATTCTCCTAATTGGATCACCTTGTTCCCCACTTACTCCACAACCACCTATCAACTTCAACAGGTTCCTACTTTCACCACACAGCAGTAACAATGACAGCAGCTACATGGAAAGTAGATTTTGGAATGGAATAGATGTGGAGCCAGAGCAACAAATATATTTAGAAATATTATTGAGGGGGACAATTCTTATGAGGGGACGGAGACGGAGAGGGAGATTACTTAGATCTGGATCTCCAAACTTTGCAACCTTAAGACTTGTGGATTTCAACTCCCAGAATTCTTCAGCCAGCCAGTTTGGCTGGGGAATTCTGGGAGTTGAGATCCACAGTCTTCAAATTGTCAAGTTGGGAGACCCCTGCTCTAGATCAGGGTTTCAAATGACCTGCCAGTTATTTAGCAGATATTGACCTAAATTCTTAAGAAGAACTCTATGAAGGTCAATATCTGCTAAATAACTGGCAGGTGTGATTTCACAATTTTGTATATATAATAATAATAAACAGCCTAGTTAGTGGACATTGCAATAAATGGAGACAACAGAATAGAAATGTCAATTACAAAAGTCACATTGCTTAGATATGCACATATACTATGCCAGAGATGTCAAACTCATGTCATCATGGTGGTGTCACATGATGTATCAGGACTTTTTTCCCCTTCACTGAACCAGCATGGGGCTGTCAAAATCTTGGCCCATGGGCCGGATGCATCCTGTGCTGGCTACCCCCATACTGATTTAGTGAAGGGGAAAAAGTCCGGATACATCATGTGACATTACCTTGATGACATGAGTTTGACATCTTTGGGGTAGTACATCCAAGCAATATGATCTTTTGTAATTGACTGGTGGAAATTTGCTCAATGCTCAATTTTCTAAGTGCTGTCTAAGATTTTTTTGCTATAAAAAAATAAATTACCACTGGAATGACAACAGCACATTATGCTGTTTTAATTTTGATTTTCAGATCTTGATAATTTTTTATCTTTTCCAATTCTTCAATTCTTTGTCTTCTATTCTATTATTCTCCTGTATTGTCATATTAATTATCCACACTTTCTGCTTTTCAACCACCTTTAAACCTAGCATTTGTGAATGAAGACTTTATCTGTGTGTATTGGAAATTATGCAATGTTATCCTGTGTAACCTCAACCACTTGTTCAATTCTACATTCCTACAAATTTTCATTACTGGCACATAATAATTTTTATACATATTCCAGTGAATCCTTCTGACAACTGTGTTATGTCATTGCTTATAATCAGCTTATAATCAGTTGTTCTTGCATGAGCTGAATCTTTGATTGACTGTTTCTTTGCTCCTTTGTACAATCTGAACTTTAAATCATTTGATGATTTTTAAATTCTGGATTTGATTGAATTAAATAGAATAGTTGATCTTGAGCAGCCAAAGTCAAGCCTTCACTTTCTTTCTTTTTTTTTAATGTTTCAATTGTTAAGCCAGTGCCAGATTTTATCTTTATCCACTTTGTCTTGAATTTTTGTAAAAAAAATTATATTATTAATAGATAGCAATAGCACTTAGACTTATGTACCACTTCACAGTGCTTTACAGACCTCTCTAAGTGGTTTATATTGCCTACCCCAGGTCCCGGGAAAGAACACAACAATTTGACAAAAATGCCAAATTCTTTTAGTGGTGTTAAAAGCATCATCACAAAATGTAAGGTGTTCTGAATGAAACTGCCTTTTGCAATTTACTGATTGTGATTTCTTCTTATTGTTGCTGTGATAGCATGTGTTAATATTAATAACATTATGTGTTAAACTAATATAATGTCCAATTTTCATTTCCATTTAACTGAAATTAACATTATAAATAAAACAATTTTCAACATTTGTTTTCTTAAAAATATAAAGGTGTTTGTTTTTCATATTCTTTGAAAATAATATAACAAGGCAACAAGGCATCTCATTTCCTATAGCTTTTCATAAAGAACACATCTGATGGATACTATATTAGAAAGAGACTTTGCTAGTTGCCTCTTAGCTAAATTCCAACATATTCCTTCTTAACATGAGGATTACTACATACATTTGCCTAAAGATTGATCTGTCATTGAAGGCCTGAATATATATTCCTTAAGGATAACAGTGAAAAACTACACTAAACAAATTTGAAAATCTTCCCTTGAGCATCCATGAATCCAAAGCAATTGAAATATGATGTATGGGGTCAGAAATCATATGATTCCCCCCCCTCTCTTTCTCTCCCTCTGTGTGTGTGAGAGAGAGAGAGGGTAGGGGAAGAGCAAGAGAGAGTGTGCACTAAAACTACATTAATAGTTACATCAGAAATAGGACAGAAGTAAAATTAATAGTGGTTGAAAAGTATGTGGGCTGAAAACATCTCAATATACTTGAATGTTCTGAAATGGCAATATATATCTGCTAGTTGTAACTGAGCAAAGTTCAGTGCAATTCACTTTTCCTGGAAAAGTGCAAGTGTGATATATTTTTTTCCCTTTAGGACTAACTTTCAA
Source organism: Hydrophis major (assembly GCA_033807585.1). NCBI lineage: Eukaryota > Metazoa > Chordata > Lepidosauria > Squamata > Elapidae > Hydrophis > Hydrophis major. Next base: position 69,032,159 of record CM066330.1, read on the forward strand.
CTGTACATAGATAAACAAAATCTGAAGCAGCCTAAACTGTGATCTGAATCACAATAAATGTTAGAAGTCTATCAGGAATGAATTGCCAATGGGTCATGTTGTGTATGTACCATAGTTAATAAAGTATGAGCTTGAGGTAAAGTGCAGGGTTCTGGCCCTGCACTTCTGATTGGCTGTTAGGCGGCCAGATCGGATTGGTTAGTTCTTAGGAATCCGATTGGCCCTTAACAGAGGATTATTATTGGTTTAAAGAGCTAGCGTTCATAGCTCGCTATTGGACAATTCTCACAAAGGTTGCCTATATAAGGCAGGGTTCACTGTTATTGTTTTGAGAAGTCACTATGCAATAAAGAGCTGAAAGTTCACATTCAAAGACTGTCTCCATTTACTCCAACCCATGTCCAAGTACTTAACACTGGCGATGAGGATGGGCTGTGGAGACGTCTGAACCTAAGAAGCCAGGAAGCAATACTGAGCAGTGAAAGACGACGCCAACAACGGAACCATGTCCAGCAGCATCATACTACCCGCTCCGTTCGATCCAAACCAAGAGGATTGGGAATCCTATATGGATCGCTTCCAAATGTTTCTTGAGATGAATAATTTGAAGGACGCCACACCAGCAAAAAAGCCGGCACTGTTCCTGACGCACTGTGGCCCAGCTGTATTTAAAATGGCAAAAGCACTCGCCAAACCTTGAGAAGTGAAAGCCATGAACTGGGACGACCCCGAACCCATCCTGAGAGATCATTACGCGCCAACCGTACCTACACTCGTGAGACGCCACGAGTTTTATCAGAGGAACCAGCGAAAAGGAGAGAGCATGGCCGATTTTGTGGCGGACCTCTGGAATTTAGGGGGCCTCTGCGGGTTCGCCGATTTAGAAGAAGCACTAAGAGATCGAGTAATTCTGGGATTAGATGCACTAGGCGTGCAAAGCAAGCTGATGGTGAAAGGCAACATCAGTCTTGCTGACACCATCGCTGAAGCCACGGCTGCGGAGGCGACCAAAAAGTCGGCTTCACAATTACGGCAAAGCCGCACTCCGGCAACACAACCGACCGGCAAAATCTCACCCAACTCAGAAGGGCAGCTACTAACAATGCACCACAAGGACCTCTCTTCGTCATCAGACAGCAACGAAGAAGGGGTCCATCGACTGCGGTCCGACCGGGATCCTCGCCCTAAGCCCTTACACCCTTGCGCTAGTTGTGGAGCAAACCATGCCAGGGCCGAATGCAAATTCCGCGACGCACTCTGCCATGAGTGCGGGAAACTAGGCCACATCAGCCGGGTCTGCTGCAGCTTACCAGGACCCAGCCAGGCTTCAAAAGGGGCCAACTTTCGCCAATCAACAGGAAACCGTCCTGTAAGGTGAGAACCAGTAAACCACTCCTACAGAAATCGAGCTTTGCAAAAAGAAGAGGCTCACCAAACGATCACTATAGGTCATGCCTCAATTTTGGACACTAAGAAAATTCGAGTCACGGTAGCCATCTAGAACCAGCCTTGCCACATGGAGGTCGACTCGGGATCGTCCCTCTCGATGGTGTCTTGGAAGACACTCAAGCAACTTATCCCCACAATCCAACGCCAAGACCTCCAATTTCAATGCCTCATCCTCAAGGACTACCAAGGAAATCGAATCCCCGTGGTCGGGTCCTGCCGAGTCCGAGTCTCCTTCAAAAAGCATACAGTGTACTTACCTCTAACGATCATCGACAGAGATAGGCCTAGTCTATTAGGCCTCCAATGGTTCGCGCCACTCAGCATCGAAGTGGCCGGCATGAACCGAGTCGGTGGTTGTGAGTGGGAGGAAGACCTTATTTCTGAGTTCAGCGACGTCTTCGTGGACCGTTTAGGCAAGTATAAGGGGACCCAATCTCATTTAGTCTAGATCCAAAACTAGCCCCAATTCGCTTGAAGCCCCATCGAGTTCCATTCGCTCTTAAAGCTAAGATCGACGAACAACTCGATAAGCTAATTGCTCAAGGGGTGTTGAAGCCCATCGATCACTCTCCATGGGAAACTCCTATTGTAACACCCATTAAGCCAGACGGGTCAATCCGAATTTGTGGGGACTACCGGGCCACTTTAAACCACACCCTACAGCAGAATGCGTATCCAATTCCGGTGGTGCAGCACCTCCTCCATTCCTTGGGGGGCGGAAAGGTTTTCGCTCAATTAGATTTAGCTCAAGCTTATCAACAACTACCAGTGGATGAAAAGACGGCCCAAGCCCAAACAATTGTAACTCACAGAGGTGCTTTTAAATGTACTCGATTGCAATTTGGGGTTAGTGTGGCACCGGGGATATTCCAAAGCTTCATGGAAAGGTTATTACAGGGAATTAAGGGCGTGGTTCCATATTTTGATGACGTATTAATTGCAGCCCCTACCAAAAAAAATCTTACAGGATCGTTTGAAATGTGTTCTTAAAAAATTCCAAGAGGCAGGACTTTAGGTGAAAAAAAATAAATATCACTTATATACTGACAGTGTTGAGTTTCTAGGGTATCGGATTGATAGCCAGGGCATCCACCCTACCGAAAGTAAATTAAAGGCAATAAAAAATGCTCCCAGGCCACGTAGCAAGGCCGATCTCCAGGCATTCTTAGGCCTCATTAATTTCTATAATGTATTTTTACCGCACAAGGCGACTATTGCTGAACCATTACACCGGTTATTAGATAAAAAAGCATTGTGGGTATGGGGTTACTGGGAAGAACAAGCATTCCGGAATGTTAAAAAATTGCTCACATCTGACTCTGTACTTATGCAGTATAACGAGACTTTACCATTAGTTATAAATTGCGATGCCTCGCCCTTCGGGGTGGGTACCATTTTGAGTCATGTACTGCCTAATGGGAATAAAGCCCCTGTTGCATACTTTTTGAAGACTCTCTCACATGCAGAGCGGAACTATGGACAAATTGATAAAGAAGCTCTCGCAATCGTTTCAGCTGTAAAGAAATTTCATGAATATGTATATGGAAGGACATTCACCATTATAACTGACCACAAACCGTTGCTAGGCATAATAGCCGGGGACAAGCCAACACCCTACATATTATCTCCTAGAATGACCCGATGGTCAGAATTCCTAGCTGCTTATAATTATTGCCTTCAATATCGCCCGGGGAAAGCCATTCCCCACGCCGACGCATTAAGCCGAGCACCGCTTCCAGAGACTCTTGACGATCCGGCACCAACGGCAACCACGTTGCAGATCGAAACACTCAACTTGCCGCCTATGACCGCCCGAGACATCGCGAGAGAAACCAAATGAGACCACACCCTAGCTCGAGTCCTATGCTGGGTAGAACGCGGATGGCCATTGGACCAAGTCCCAGATGACTTTGCACAAGACAAGCAAGCAAGCAAGCAAGACAGACTGAACTTTTTTCCCAAAAAGGCTGTGTCATCTGGGGCAATAGAGTCGTTATCCCAGAATGACTCCGGAAGACGCTGCTACAAATTCTGCACGAGGGCCACCTTGGCATCGTGCGGATGAAAGCACTTGCACAAAGCTACGCATGGTGGCCGGGCATGGACCGGCAAATCGAGCAGTGGGTCAAAGCGTGTACCAATTGCCAACAAGCCAGCAATGCCCCACCAAAAGCCATGCCTACTGAATGGGAGACGCCACGTGGACCCTGTTTCAGAATCCACCTGGATTTCCCAGGGCCAACCAAAGGATATACCTTCCTGCTGACAGTCAACGCATACTCCAATTGGTTAGAAATTCATCATATGATGGCCACAACTTCCAAGGCAGTGATTAAGATCCTAAATAGACTCTTTGCAACCCACGGATTGCCTGATGTCCTGGTGTCCGATAACGGGCCACAGTTCATGGCATTGATGTTCGATCAGTACCTCGCTGACCGCGGCATCCGCCATGCGCTCACCTCGCCTGCCCACCCTGCGACCAATGGCCGAGCAGAACACATGGTCCAATTTGTTAAAAAGACTTTGCAAAAAATGGACTATGACAATATCGATGACAAAGTCAACCAAATTCTCTTTTTGCAACACATAACTCCACATAGCGTCACCGGCAGAACTCCCGCAGAACTACTGATGGGACGAAGACTCCGTTCCCACCTCAACTGGTTGCACCCTGCTTACGAACTGGAAAAGCCAATAGGATCCAGTGGCCGCTGTCGCACTTTCCAGGTAGAAGACCGCGTTTACTCACGAAACTTATCAGGCGATCTGTTATGGATAGAGGCAACGGTAATGCGAGTGACCGGCCCCAAATCCTACATAGTGAAATGCTGTGACAATAGACTGTGGAAACGGCATATCGACCAATTACGGTCACAACTCACAACGGCCAGTCAACAACTCCCCCATGACCAAGCCAAGGGGGGGGGAGGTACAGAAGAAGATGACGTTCCAGGGAACCTGCTCGAAGAGAGCGACGATTCAAGTGAGATTCAGGAAATGGAGCAGGAAGGAGAATTGTTTGCACCGCAAGAAATTGCACCTGAGCAAGAAGCAGAGACACTGCCAAACAACAATCTACCTCAACAGGATTGCAATCAACCAGTCCAAAGAAAATCCGAAAGACTTAAAAGACAACCGTCCTATTTAAAGGACTATATAACTACACCGTAATTAAGAAGCCAGGGGGAAGGGGTGTTGTGTATGTACCATAGTTAATAAAGTATGAGCTTGAGGTAAAGTGCAGGGTTCTGGCCCTGCACTTCTGATTGGCTGTTAGGCGGCCAGATCGGATTGGTTAGTTCTTAGGAATCCGATTGGCCCTTAACAGAGGATTATTATTGGTTTAAAGAGCTAGCGTTCATAGCTCGCTATTGGACAATTCTCACAAGGGTTGCCTATATAGGCAGGGTTCACTGTTATTGTTTTGAGAAGTCACTATGCAATAAAGAGCTGAAAGTTCACATTCAAAGACTGTCTCCATTTACTCCAACCCATGTCCAAGTACTTAACAGGTCATATTGTGTTTGTGTCTGTGTTAAAACTGGAATATACTTTGGGTTGAAAGTATGTGTAACCTTCCCATAAAGTACTAAAACAGCAAAGAAGGAAAAGACAAGAGACCCAAATTCTTATGTTCCTCTGAACTCCTTAAAATATTTTGCTTTACTTTTTTTTTCCATATTTTTTCCTTCCCAAATCCTTTTCCCAGAATGACCTTTAATTTTGAGCTTTGAAAGAGATGTCATATCTTGGAGCCAATAGCTGTCCAACGTTTATTCATATCCTACTCATTACTTTTTGCCTTAAGTCTTCTTACATATTCCAAACAGCAGCTCTAATTCTTTCCAGCTTGGGGAGAATATTATTATACTACATATAGCTACACCTTTTTTATTAGATTAATTAGAATGTTGATAGAGAGGGAATTCTTACTCTGACTGCAATAATGAAGCAAGAGGCAGCTTATTTTTCTATTTCCCCATCCATATTGTCAGACTTTCTTGCTTGCAGTCTGGAGTGAAAACAGTTATTCAAAGAACAAGGGCTCTTATTAATAATATTAATTAGAACAGTATTTGACATTGTAACACACAAATTCCAGTGGGTACTCTTCATTCAAAGAAGAGGCATATACTATGGATAGGCAATAGAAGGTGGAGAAATTAGATTTATCTTACGCTTTTTTCCATACAAAAGGAGAAGAATCTCATCTCCTTTGTTTATTGCTTTAGTAATTGCTACTCAACTTCTAATCAGCATCAGAAATTACTTTTTCTCATGCTGACGCAGACACCAAATCCCATCACCTTGGGAGAAAAATAATGCAATGGGCACAAGAATGTACACCAAATGGTCAAGCTGATATTTGGTCATAAAACGGCTAGTGAGTAAAGAGATAATTCACCTTCTAAGTAAGAATAGGCCTTAAGCAGCCTGTGAATAGTTATTCCACAATGATCCACAAAACCCACTTACCCATTACATGCACGTCTCCTGGTGGTAAATATTGGCAAATTCAAACAATACATCACATCTGTCCATCAAATTAAACAATATTATCAAGGGCAAGAAGGTATATAATTCCTTCCTTATTAAAGCCTTCATAACTTCATAAAGAGCTAAAATCTAGTTAAAGATTATATAGTACAGTCTATATCAGTGGTGGCTAACCTTTTTGGGCTCCTGTGCCAAAAATTGTGTGCGCGCTTACACGCTCGCATTCGTGTGCCGGCACCCAGAAGGCAATGTGCACCCCCCCCATGCCCCCTATACATGCCCATGCAATCCCTACCCCACCTACCCACCCCACCGCCCCCTTATCTGCCCTGAGCCTCACAGCTGATTTTTGGCCAGTTTGGCTGGCTTAAGGAAGGCTTTTGCAGGCTTCCGTAAACTTTGCAGGCCCAAAACTAGTCCTGTTTCATCACTTCCTGTTTTTTCCAAAAATACTGGAAGTGATGAAACAGGGCTAGTTTTCAGCCTACAAAGCTTGCAGAAGCCTGCGGAAGTCTTCCTCAAGCCTTTGGGAAGCTGAAAAAGGCCTCAAACCGGCCAGAAATTAGCTATGAGATGCGCACATGTGCAGTGAAGTAAGTTTGCCTGCAGCTTGCGTGCCAGCACAAATGGCTCTGCATGCCACCTGTGGCACGTGTGCCATAGGTTCACCATCATGGATCTATATAGCCTAGAAGGAACTGCTTTATGATGGACTAATGGTCTGATTTTTATTTTTATTTGCTCAGCTAATAAGAAGGATTTCTATCTATTCTCTTTATATTCTATAACAGTTTTGTGCAAAATATTAACTAAAAATAATTATTTGCTTCCAGTAAGGTTGAATAATGCTAGAAATACAAAACTAAGAAAAGATTATATGTGTGCCAAAATTATAAAATATTGATTTTCATTTTTTAATTGATATCTTTCTAGACACAAGCAGATCAGAATTAATGATTGTCTACCAGTATAAACATTCTAAAGCAGGAATGGAACACTGTTATTTTATATTCCCCCTGCACTGGCATTATTATCTGGAACCACTGGAGGCTGTTGTTAAGCAACAAGTATAGCTCTAGATTCCCTATGCTTGCTCTAGTGCACAGGTGTCAAACTCGATCATGTCACATAATGTACCGTGACTTTTTTGCCTTTGTGGAACTGGGGTGGGTGTGGCCTGCACATGATGCATCCGGCCCATGGGTCACCAGTTTGACACTCTGGCGAGTGGATTCACTTCCCATGTCTTCCATGCTTTCAATTAAGAATTTATTAAAACTAAATGCATATAACTGTTTTTGTAGAAAGCCATTTGAAAATAATTTAAACAGATCAGACACCAGATATTTACTTTTCCAGGACAGAAAAATAGACAAAGAATTGCTAGTTATATCAGTATTTTTTTTTCATGCTGAAATATTCCTCCAGCAATTTTTCCTCGAGCATAGATTTCTCCCCCTAAATTTTCAAAGGATATAAAGTTAGAAGAACATTTTCATTATGAAATGCAGAAAGCATCTGAGGAAATCTCATTGCTAATGGCGATTATAGTTATAGTTCCTTGTACCCTTTGGCATTTTCCCTCATAAGCTCAATTTTAATAGCAAGGTTCACCATCTCCAGGCTTCTGTTGCAATGCCATGTGACAATGTCTGTCATCACTAAGTCAGATCAGTTCTCAAGCAACGTTTGCTGTCCCGTGAAATGTTTTTTTTTCTTTCCAAAAATAGGGTCTTTTAAGTATTGCTCATACAATGAAAGATGAAGCCAATGTAAAAAGCTTGGGTGCATTATCTAATAAGTAGTTTCTGGTATCGATAGCGGCACATGACTAAGTTAAATATTTTCCTAATTGATATAAACAAAAAATAATAAACAAGCTTGAGAGTTGCTTAGTTTTGCTGGGGAATGGGTTGGATTTTGTTTTTATTAATGCAACATTTGATTTTATACTAGTTACCCTTTCTCAGTCCAACTAACCTCATGGGTTTGTTAATGTGGGGAAAATAGAGGAAGGGGTACGAGCATGTTTACTACCTTGAGTTACTTGTAAAATAATAAAGGAAGGATTTTAAAAAAAATAATATTGTAAATAAATAATAAATACATGTACCATAATTATTAGCCATATTAATGTTCACAAATGCATCTTTTGGAGTTGTTAGGCATTTATAGCACCCCTGCATTTGCTTAATATTGTAAAAATTAACTTTATCCTTCATGTTGCATTTGTCAAGTGATCTTTTAAGTGCTAGAAAGGTTCTAATTATAGTCTTTAAGGACAAGTATCACAGGGAACTGATCATAATATAACTTATTGTATTATTATGGATATTGTGTTAGTATATAGTATGGGCATTGCATTAAGATTCGAGCAATGTTCTCCCACCTTTGTTTTCTCACATTTGACATTACAGTATTCTAATTTCTTCATGTTTTGGATTCTTCTTTGCTCAGTGTTTATAATCCTAATGATAGTTATTACTGATGAATGAAAGGCAATGTATTAAGAGATATGCTGTAAAGAAGATTCTTAGCAGCATGAAGGCAGAACTATATCAATTATGGTTAGCCCTTCATCTAGAACTAGAACTTTACTACTGAACTGATATTATGGTCTGTAGAACTGTTTACAGAGAAAGACAAATAGGCAATAGAAAGCATTTAATTTTTATTCTGTCTGCAGCTCCTCCATTTAATTCAATTGAAGTTGCTGTAGTCATTCTGTAAGCCATTTTCTAACCACAAGAATGATTATTATCCCACCAAAGGACTTTTGTATATAAGGGTCTGAAGTGAACAAGTTTACTTGTAATAGCAGGTCCTGCCCATAAATCCCGAAGAGATGAGTGGGATGTATAAATGTGTCATCATAGACCAGGAGTCAAACTGACAATTGGGAACTGTGACTACAAACTAGTTTGTTGTTTTTTCCCACTGTCCACAAGTCAATTTTGAAGACTTCTGGCATTTCTGGTGTTTAGCAGCTAGTGCATCTGACAATAAAGCTCAGCGTTGACGGGTAGAAAAGAATACCTTTACTGATACTTGATCGTTCTCCATCTATGGATGGGGGATAGCTGTGAAAATTCAGGAATCTGATACATGTATTGTAAATACAAAATATCAATTTCTTAGTATTTGCTAGGAATTTATTTTCTTCATGGGCTTACTTCTTAAAATGACCCCACTTGTTTGGAAACAGACTTTTATTTTGCTTTTCAGAATAATGCCAAGCTATTTTGTACAATGCTAAATTGCTGCCAGCATGTGAGACTGGAGGGAAGCTAATTTGTGTCTTAAATTAATCACAAGTTATCTTAAAAATAACTTGATTTGTTATCTGAAAACAGAATGACAGGAATAAAAATACAATATAAAACAAAATAGTGGAGTAGGCCTTTGCATCTAGTACATATTTTATAGGAAATTAAAGTCTATGGATAAAAAAATGAACTGTTCAATCTAAATATTTTATAAGCTTTCATATATGGGGAGAAAAGGAATTTATGTTTAGGTGCTGATGTTTTATAGAGGCAATTATATTAGCGAAAGTTACACTATAGTAATATTTGTTTCTAACTATTTTTCTAACTTTCCATGCCTGTCTGTCTGTCTGTCCATCCATCCATCTCTCTATCTATACATCTGTGTATCAATCTTCTTTCTTCTCTTATATTTTGAGTGATGAAAATCACTTCTCAGCAAAGGATTATTCTGATAATAATACTGAATTGTTCTGGCAATTACTTAATTATGCATATTAGACAATAACCCTGAATATAGGGATATTCGTTTCATTGCAGTTAATATGAGTTATTTCTAAATTGTGTAGCATTTAGCCCCATCTGATTGAATGAATTGTGAGATAATAGGAAGGCAATAGATTAAATCTATCACATTTAAGTGCCATAGTTCAGTGGCAGAGATATATGCTCTGTATTCAATCCCTGACATTTACAGATAAGCAAGCAAATGCTTTGGTCTAACTCTAACACCTGCAAAGCTGTTCTAGTCATTCCAGACAGTGATTAGATTCTCACATTGGTCTGAGCCAAGTTTTGTCTAACTCTGGTTTCCTGAATAATTACAATTACCATGTTTCTCCAACAATACACCACCCCAATAGGAAGGCCCAGCATGTTTTCTAGGCAGGAGGTGAAATTAAGCCCCTCCCCCAAAATTTAGGCTTATTTAAAACATGCAAAATGGGGGGAAGAGGGGGGAACTTGCCCTTAGGAGCAGCCTGTGGGCAGCCACGCCATGCCACCAGCCACTCCTAATGGCCGATCATGGCGGAGCGTGGAGGGCTCCCTACCCCTGCTAAGTGCCTTTGCTGCAGACCCAGGTATAGTGCTGGCTGCAGGCCAGATAAGCAGGTGGGCAGCGGTGGCATGGATGTCGGCCTCGGTGGCAGCGAGGCACTTTGCACCACTGCCACTTCCTCTGACCCCATCGCTTTCTATTCTGCCCTTGCCGTGGGTTATGGCGCATTTGGACTGCTGCCATTGGGCAAGACGTAGAGGCTGTATGCCATGCTGAACATCGCGGCAAGGTAGTAGCGGAGAAGTGGCCCTTCCAGCAGATGGAGGAATGGTTCGAGAGCATTCCTCTGCCAGCAACATTTCGGCTGCTTCTTGGGTGGGGGAGCCGCATCCATAGCTTCCATGGTTCCCACTGGCAGTGCTACTCTCCCTTCCTCCTTCTTTCCTTGCCAAGTTTTCCAGAGGATTCTCCCAAAGGATTCACTGCAAAGGATGAGGGACAGGAGCACCCCCTTAAATGTACTCCCCACCTTCATCTCCTTGAAGGACAGAAATCTACCTCCTGGATTTCTCCTGGCAAATCCAAAAGACACTCTTCCCTCTCTCCCTCCCTCCCTTCTTCTTTCGCTGTCAAGCTTCCCAGAGGATTCTTCTGCTTATTCATTCATTCATTTATTCATACTTCTAAGGGGTTGCTAAGGGTCTGTAGGATGATTCCCTTTCTCTTATATTTGGATTGGAAGGTTTTTCTCTGCTTGAAAGGCAAAATGGATAGATGGTTACCTTTTAAAAAGTACCCTTTTTAAAACTACCAGGAGGGGGAGGAAGCTGCCCGGCCAGTCTGTATTCTTAGGAAATGAGATTTAAAAAAACTTAAAGAGGGATAAAAGGTCGGGGGGGGGGGGTTCAGGTAGCTGGAACAAGAGAGAGCCCGACCATACAGGGGACGAGACTGTGACCTGAAGCTCTCAGGTGGGAAGCAAAGTGAGACATGGGGGGTGAGAGAAAGGGTGGTGTTGTGAATGAATAATATCAATAAAGTATATTGAGCTTGAAGTCAAGTGCAAGGGTTCTGGCCCTGCACTTCTGATTGGCTGTTAATGGCAGGATCGGCTTGGTCCATTCAGGAGCATCTGATTGACCATTAACAGGCCATTCCTATTGGTTAACGGAGCTAGCGTTCCAGGTTTACTATTGGTTGAACAGTTAATAAGTTGCCTATATAAGGAAGGCTATAGCAGCCCTCGAGTTGAGCTGTCACAATATGTAAATAAAGAGTTTGAAGTTCACTGTTTCTACCGGCTCGTCTCCATCATTCACACCCATGCTCCAGACATAACACTGGCAACGAGGATGGGATTGGATGACATCAGAGCCAACTAAGCACGTGGCTGAAGCGCACAACGGCAGAACCATGTCCAGTGGCGTAGTACCACCCACTCCGTTCGATCCAGCTCAAGAGGACTGGGAGTCCTACATGGATCGTTTTCAAATGTTTTTGGAAACGAATAATCTGAAGGATGCCACACCCGGGAAGAAACGGGTGGTATTCCTAATGCACTGCGGCCCGGCAGTTTTCAAAATGGCTAAGGCATTAGTGAAACTGGCAGAAGTGAAGGCCATGGACTGGGACATCCTCGAACCGCTACTAAGGGCCCACTATGCACCAACCGTTCCAACGCTCGTAAGACGACACGAGTTCTATCAAAGAAACCAGCGGAAAGGAGAAAGCGTCGCCAATTTCATTGCAGACCTCCAGAACTTGGGAGGCCTTTGCGATTTCACCGACCTAGAAGAGGCCTTGAGAGACCGAGTAGTCCTCGGGCTAGACACTCTAAATGTACAGAGCAAAATAATGGCAAAGGGTGACATCACCCTTAAAGACGCCATAGCTGAAGCTACAGCAGCGGAGGCGACCAAGAAGTCGGCTGCCCAGCTATGCCGAAATCGCACTCCAGCACACCCACCGGCCGGCGAAATTTCACCTAACGCAGAAGGGCAGCTACCGACGGCCCACCATGAGGACCTCTCTTCATCGTCAGACAGCGATGAAGGTCCATCGCCTGCGGTCCGACTGGGAATGATGCCCGAAGTCCAAGCAACCGTGCGCTGGCTGCGGGGCCAACCATTACCGCTCTGACTGCAAATTCCGTGACGCGCTCTGCCATGAGTGCGGGAAACGAGGCCACATCGGACGGGTCTGCAGAAGCCTCCTCGGACCCAGCCAGACCTCGAAAGGAACCAATCTCCACCAATCGACAGGGAATCGCCCTGTAAGACGAGAACCAGTAAACCACTCCTACAGAAACCGACCCATGAATCGTCTACCGAGACGGGAAGAGGCCCACCAAACACTCACTATTGGCCATGCCTCTTCACTAGACGCTAAGAAAATTCGGGTCAACGTGAACATTGAAAATCGGCCTTGCCAAATGGAAGTTGACTCGGGATCGTCTCTTTCAATGGTCTCATGGAAGACCCTCAAGCAGCTCATCCCCACTATCTGGCGCCAAGACCTTCAATTCCAACGGCTCGTGTTAAAGGACTACCAGGGGAACTGAATTCCAGTCGCAGGATCCAATCGAGTCCGGGTTGCATTCAAGAAACGCACAGCATACTTACCCCGATGGTGATCGATAAGGACCGGCCTAGTCTGTTAGGCCTGCAATGGTTTGCACCACTCAACATTGAAGTGGCTGGCATTAACCGAATCAGCGGCAGTGACTGGGAAGAAGACCTCGCCTACGAATTCAGGGACGTCTTTGAGGAAAAGCTAGGTGAGTACAAGGGGACCCTGATATCCTTTAGCCTTAATCCAAAGATAGCTCCCATCCACCTTAAGCCTCGTCAAGTTCCGTTCGCTCTAAAGCCAAAAATCAATGAGCAGCTTGACAAGTTGATTGCCCAGGGAGTGTTAAAGCTAACTGACCACTTCCCATGGGAAACGCCGATTGTGACACCAATTCAGCCGGACGGCTCCATTAGAATTTGTGGGGACTACCGAGCCACCCTAAACCACGCCCTGCAACAGAACCCATATCCAGTGCCGGTGGTATAACACCTCCTCCATTCCCTGGGGGGCGGAAAAGTCTTCGCTAAACTAGACTTCGCTAAACTAGACTTAGCTCAGGCTAATCAACAACTGCTGGTTGACGAAAAAAACGGCACAGGCACAGACTATCGTAACACACCGAGGTGCCTTCAAGTGTACGCGGCTTCAATTCGGAGTCAGTGTGGCCCATTAGGATCTTTCAGAGCCTAATGGAGAGACTATTGCAGGGGATCAAGGGAGTTGTCCCCTATTTTGATGATGTGCTCCTTGCCGCCCCCACTCCAAAAATCTTATAGGAGCGTTTAAGACTGGTATTACGAAAATTCCAGGAAGCAGGCTTGAAAGTCAAAAGAAATAAGTGCAAACTGTGTACCGATCGTGCTGAATTTTTAGGGTATTTAATTGACAGTCAGGGTATTCACCCTACCAATAGCAAATTGAGAGCAATAAAAAATGCTCCCAGACCCCAGAACAAGACCGACCTCCAGGCATTCTTGGGCCTCATCAATTTTTATAATGTATTCTTGCCGCACAAGGCGATTGTCGCTGAACCGTTACATCGTCTATTAGATAAAAAATCGATTTGGGTATGGGGTCACAAAGAAGAGCAGGCGTTCCGTAATGTGAAAAATCTACTGACTTCGGATGCCGTACTAATGCAGTACCATGAGACCTTGCCAATAAACATTACATGTGATGCATCGCCTTTTGGAGCGGGCGCCATTTTGAGCCATGTGTTACCTAACAGTAACGAAGCCCCTGTTGCTTACTTCTCAAAGACGCTCTCGAAAACTGAGCGAAATTACAGCCAGATCTATAAAGAAGCCCTGGCGATCGTATCAGCTGTTAAAAGATTTCATGAGTACATGTACGGCCGGGTTTTCACCATTGTAACTGACCACAAACCATTGCTGGGGATCATCGCTGGGGACAAGCCAACTCCCTACATACTTTCTCCCAGAATGACCCGCTGGTCAGAATTCTTGGCTGCCTACAATTATCGGCTACAATATCGTCTCGGTAAAGCCATTCCCCACGCCAACGCGCTGAGCCGTACACCACTCCCTGAAACTATCAACGATCCTGCACCAATGATGACAGCATTGCAGATCAAGACACTCCACATGCCGCCATTAACGGCCTGTGACATCGCGAGAGAAACAAAACGCGAACCCATCTTAGCACGAGTCCTCACATGGTTGGAACGCAGATGGCCATTGGACCAAGTACCAGATGACTTTGCACCATTCAAAAGTCGTCAAACAGAATTGTTCTTGCAGAAGGGCTGTGTCATCTAGGGCGATAGAGTCATTATCCCAGAACGACTCCAACAGACATTGCTAAGAACCTTGCACAATGGCCACCCTGGCATCGTGCGCATGAAGGGCCTCGCACGAAGCTACGCATGGTAGACAGGCATCGACAGACAAATCGAATCGTGGGTTAAAACTTGCAGGAGATGCCAAGAAGTAAGCAACGCTCCACCAAAGGCAACCCCAACCGAATGGGAGACGCTGCGGGGACCCTGGTCCCGCATCCATCTGGACTTTGCTGGGCTGACCAAGGGCCACACGTTTTTGCTAACCATCGACGCCTACTCGAATTGGCTCGAGATTCACCGAATGAGCAACACGACCACCTACGCAGTCATCGAAAGATTGGAAAGACTGTTTGCAACCCACGGATTACCAGACATTCTGGTATCCGACAACGGACCCCAGTTTACCGCGCTGTCTTTTGAGCAGTACCTGGCTGACCGCGGTATCCGACATACGCTCACTTCACTTGTGCATCCTGCTGCCAATGGTAGGGCTGAGCACATGGTACAATTCGTCAAAAAGAATCTTCAAAAGATTGACTACAACAACATCGACGAGAAAATCAACTGGATCCTTTTCCTACAACACCTCACACCTCACAGCATCACCAACAAAACTCCTGCCGAGCTGCTAATGGGACGAAAGCTCCGCTCCCACCTCGATCGGCTACACCCAGCCTACGAAGTGGAAAAACCACTCAGATCCAGCAGCCAATGCCGTACCTTCCAGGTAGTATTCGCTAAAAAGTTATCAGGCGATCCGCTGTGGGTAGAAGCGATCGTAATCTGCGTAACTGGCCCAAGATCATACCTCGTTCAGTGTCCTGACGACAGACTTTGGAAGCGCCACATAGATCAACTACGATCACAGCTACCGTCGCGCACTTCCGAACTCCCTTATGACCAAATTGAGGGGGGGGGAGATACAGAGGAAAGTGAATTGCAATTTGAAGGAAACCTTTTTGAAGAAACTGATAATGGGACTGAAATGCAGGAACAGGAACCAGGGACCGGAGTGAGTTCACCTCAGGGAGTGGCCAGTGATATTGGTGATGACGAGAATGCGAACTTGGAACCAGAGGCACCCCTACCGATAAACAACGATCTACCTCAGCAGAAGTGCAGCCAACTGTCAGGCACTTTGCGAAAATTGAAAAGACCAACAAAACAGCCATCCTACCTTAAGGACTATGTAACCGTGCCCCGTGGGCAGAAGCCAGGGGAAAGGGGTGTTGTGAATGAATAATACCAATAAAGTATATTGAGCTTGAAGTCAAGTGCAAGGGTTCTGGCCCTGCACTTCTGATTGGCTGTTAATGGCAGGATCGGATTGGTCCATTCAGGAGCATCTGATTGGCCATTAACAGGCCATTCCTATTGGTTAACAGAGGTAGAGCTCCAGGTTTGCTATTGGTTGAACAGTTGCCTATATAAGGAAGGCTCTAGCAGCCCTTGAGTTGAGCTGTCACAATATGTAAATAAAGAGTTTGAAGTTCACTGTTTCTACTGGCTCGTCTCCATCATTCGCACCCATGCTCCAGACATAACAGGTGGCATCACTCTCTCGCTGCTGCTTCCACCCACCAAAGCCCAAACAACTCACCAACTTGCAGGATGTTGTCGACACAGCCGCCATCAAGCAAAGCGATGCCCCTGCAGGAAGGCAGGCATTTCTTGTCAGCAGTGGGATCTGTCCCACCATTGCTGCCCCTGTTGTTGGAGATGGCGCTGGCAAGAGAAACACCAGCAGGAACTGTGAAAGATATGGAGGTGGCTCCCCCACCCAAGAAGTGACTGAAATGGTGCCGGCAAAGGAATGCAATCGAACCAGGGCACTCTAGGTGAGAGTGCATACGGGAGGAGAGAAATTAAGTCACCCCTGACTTAAATCACCACATATTATTTCAATTAAGAAAATATTGTTTTGTTTTATTTTATCTCTTTTAGAGAAGATCAAGTGTGTGAATAGCTATAAAATATTGTAAGAAAAAAAATAACTAAATCATGTTTTCAGTCTCAAAGCTTTCACCACATCAACAGTGTAGTTGAGTTTAAACAGTAAGCCAGGAAAAAAAGCTTATTATTTAGAAACAGTGATCAGATTACTCTAAAATATCAGTATTTTGTTTCCATTTACTATTGTTTTAGATAACTGGACCGAATTCAGCTCATTCCTCTCGATGCAGCTGAATGCATTTATACGTGAGCATGATTTAGTACTACTAGTTGAATCTGATGATTCAGAGATGTTGTTGGATCAGTAGCAAAGCAAAGCAGTGTTTGACATATAAAAGGAAAGATGATTGCAATAAGCTTTTGCAACCCACTAACTGATAGAAGACTCCTAAATTATTTTCTTTCTTATGATCCTGGCAAACTAGAAGAGATAGCATGAATCCTCGTAATGCCAGACAAATGCTTCTGAAGCCATGACATTTCACAGTCAAGTTAAATTCCGTTGATTTCAATAAATATGCTAAGTCTAGACATACTGTATTTTGCTGCGTGTAAGACATTTTTTCTTAAAAATATTTACTTGAAAATGAAGGGTTGTCTTATACACAGGGGGCCGAGAAAAGGTGTGATCCATTGCCATCCTCCAGCTTCATTGTACATGGTGGTCGAGTCTCCTGAAATGGCCAACCTCACCCTGGGCCAACTGATTATTAAATTATTGCCCTCCTCCACCCGCTATCAAACTGAATCCTGGGCGCTGCACTGCAATGGAGAAATGTGAAATGGAGCAGCTGACATGAGGGAAGGAAGAGGCTACTTTTCCCTCTTTCTTATCCCTGCTTCTCCTCAGTTTAGCAAAGAAATGCTTGGGCCAAGCGAGGGCTTCTGGGTGTCAAGCACTGCAATGGGCCCCCCTCTCTCCAGCAGTTGCCCAGGCCCACAGAAGGGAAGATCGGCATCTACTGGCACTTAATCACGATAGTATTCCAGATTTCTGAATTTTAGGTAAGAAACCTGAGGAGCGTCCTATACCTGGGGGCATCTTATACACAGAAAAATACAATAATTGTCTCCCTCTCCCTCTCTTCTACCTCTCCCTCAGAGCATTTATGTGTATGTTTTACATAGCAGTTTTTATAGTCTTTTTTTTCTCTTTTAAGGGAAAAGAACCCCATTTTTAACATATTAATTTTTAGTTGCAAAATCAATACTTGTTCTGAACTTAGAACAAAGGGATTGTTTTGTCTTAAAAAGTGAAAAATGTACAATCCAGGATTTTTTTTCTTTTCTTTTGGATTTCTTAGGCATTTTGAATACAAACTAGTGGGAAATTAACACGATTTTACATAATAATGCAAATATAGTAAGACAGGAGTATACGCCTTAAAATGTAAGACCTTACAAATTCCACAGTACACAGTTTATTGTCTGAATGATGGCAGAGGAAAAAGGTTAGTGAGAGCATAGTGTTGAAAACTAATTAGATAAGAAAATTACTGCTTTAAAGTAGAGATGTAGCTATTCTATAACACATAGTCTTTGAAATGCTTTTATTGTGATTTGTTCATATGAGGTGTTTAGAATTTCCTGCTAGACTTTCTGCCTAAGATATAAATCCCCAAATTCCCTAGGTTAAAAAAAGACATTTTGCCTGCCCTTGTCCCATCATGCTCCTTAGCATTTACATTTCTGGCAGTTGTTCTGCAACTGCTTATTTCTGGGTGAATAGTCATTACAAAATAAGCCATCTCATTAGTGTGAGAAGAAAACTGGAGCCTGACTCATTTCCCTGTGCTTGGGATTAATTAGTCTTCTCAAAACAATGCTCCATAAAGCCTTGAGAGATAACTTGGAATGGGAAAATTGCACTAGACGTTATTTTGGTGATGGGCATGCATTTTCATGGCAGCCTTCTTGCTTTCCCAACAGATTTCTCCCTTGTGGAGCAAATCTTGACATTTCAGAGACCTATAAAATGAAAGGAAATAAATAGAACTTATGTTCATTCTTTTCATTAAATAATATCATTGTATGCATAATGCATCCTTCCATACAAAATACAAGTAAAACAGTTATTTTCCATTATTAAGAAGTATTACTGCTGACATTCCAAGGCAAGGTAGTAAATGATGAAGCTTATCTAAATATTCCATTAAAAATATGTCTTTTAATGAGTATACATTGGTTGAAAATAATATGACTGCTTCCATTTCTTCTCCTTTCCCTGCCTGTAATCTATATCAATATTCCATATTGACATTTCTATTATCACCCTTTTTATCTTAAACTAAATTTTAGTTTACTATAAAGTCTTGTAAGTACAGGGTTAGATTAGACAGTAACAGTGCAATTTAAGTAAAAAAAAACTACAATGATCTAATACATATTGATTTTATAGAAGACAATGTTGAAAAAGCACTACGCAATCTAAAATCATCTCTATCTATTGGACCCGACGGAATATGTGCCTCCTTCTTAAAAAAGCTATCCATTGCCATAGCAGAACCTCTAAGCATAATCTTTGAAAAATCTTTCAGGACCAGCTCCTTGGCAAAACTATGTCACAAGCCACAGTCATCCCCATCTTCAAAAAGGGAGACCCCAGGCTAGTTGAAAATTACAGAACAATCTCCTTATGCTGCGTCACCTGTAAAATCATGGAATCAATTATTAACCAATCCATTATCCTCCACTTAGAGACAAACAACCTACTCTCTAATAAACAATTTGGTTTCAGAAAAAAACCTACCCTGTAATCTGCAACTCTTACACTGCAAAAACATATGGACTATGCAACTCGATCAGGGCAAAGCAATAGGCGCAATCTACATAGACTTCTTTAAAGCTTTTGATTCAGTGGTACATGACAAACTACTCCTAAAACTAAAATCTTACGGTATCTCTGGACACCTGCATAACTGGATAGAAGCATTCCTATCAAACAGACAATAAATGATCAAAATTGGGAGCGTCCTATCAAATTCTGTACCTGTCAATAGTGGTGTCCCCCCAGGGCAGTGTTCTAGGACCAATTCTCTTCATACTCTACATAAATGACTTCTGTGATCATATTAAGAGCATCTTTGCTCATGACGTAAAGCTGTTAAATACCATAGACAATACTTGACTATGTATCAGAATGATCAAACAAATGGCAACTTCAAATCTCAAAAAATAAATGCTCTGTCTTATATATTGGCAAAAAAAAAAATCAGAAAATAAAATACAAGTCAAGACCTTGTTGATGATCCAAGCTCTGTAAAGAACCTTGGAATACTCATCTCTAATGATCTAAGTGCTAGAGCCCACTGTAACTACATAGCCAAAAAGGCATTAAGAGTTGATAATCTAATCCTAGCAGCTTCTTCTCTGGTAATATCACACTACTAAGTAGAGCATACAAAACATTTGCTAGATCAACACTCGAATACAGCTCATCAGTCTGGAACCCACATTACATATCTGATATTAGCACAGTTGAGAAAGTCCAGAAATATTTCACAAGAAATATTCTTGTGCATATTCTCTACTCGTTGCAGAATACCTTATGCCACCAGACTTGAAATTTTAGAGCTTGAAAACCTTGAATGACGCCGTCTTCAGTCTGATCTAAGTATGGTATATAAAATCATACATTGCAATGACTTACCTGTCAATGAATGCTTCATCTTCAACCATAACAACACAAGAGCACACAATAGAAACAAACTCAAGGTTAACCGCACCAAACTTGATTGCAGGAAATATGACTTCAGCAACAGAGTGGTCAATGTTGGAATACTCTACCTGACTCTGTGGTTTCTTCCCCAAACCCCCAAAATTTTAACCTTAGACTATCTACTATTGACCTCACCCCTCTCCTAAAAGGTCTGTAGGGGGCATGCATAAGTGCACCAACATGCCTACCGTCCCTGTCCTTTTGTTTCTTTAATTTTCTTATATGTATCCATTTCATGTATTCATAACTATGTATATACTTATACCTATTATCTTGTAAGCAATTGACAAATTAAAATAAATAAATAAATAAATAAATAAACAAATAAATAAATAAAAATACTATGGTATTTTTATTCCAATGACTGATTCTTACTGTCCTTCCTTGCATCTAGACATGATGATCTACCAATTACTTATTGCCCTATTTTTTTTTTCCAGAAAAGGAAGAGTATAATAAGTCTTTTATTTAGGTCAAAGTATCTTCAAACAATCTGCAGGCAAAGCAGGCTCAAGGCCAAAACCTGTCCTAAATTGGGTTTATTCCAAAACCTTCTCTAAACAAATTAGATATGGAGATTTAAACAAATATTTGTAAATCATGTGGTCCTGAGCATTTTAGAATCTTACTAATATTTTCTTATTTTTCAAAGTATTCAATACCAACGGTAATTCCCAGCACCCAGGAAATATGTGTTTTAATGTGCACATTTTTTTTACTGGTTCATGGTCTCTAGAAAGGAGAAGAAAGAATTTCCTGATCCAAATATAGCCGCAAATAATCCTTTCTTTGCAACAATCTCTGGCCAGAAACAACAATCAGATAACAAAATGAACATGTATTGCAGCAGATATACACTGTGAAACATGTTTCTCATTTGCCACTTGCGTCTGACATTTTGATTAATTTACCCTCTGTCTGGAACTAAGTGCTTATATTTTTATTTAGGGGAACACCATATATCATCCCAGCTTGCTTTAATCAGAAAGACTTGTTATGATGACAAGCATATGTCAATTTTTAGCAACCAGCTCTTGACAGCATGCCAAAGATATTTAAAAAAAAAAAAACCTAGATAAGTGAAGCTGTGTATTCCTAATCACAGCAGCTCTGTGACCAGCTTTTGGAACTTTAAGCATATCTCAGCGATATCACACCAACCACTCTTGTTGACATAAAAGAAAATGAAACAAATATCCTCACAAACAACCAGAGATCAATAATCTCAACTACTGTGAAGATCTTTCATTTCAAGAATATGTTACAAATGATGAATAGAAACCAATGTAGGGGAAAACAAATTTGGCATAGCATGTCTGTCTAAAGTATGGCATTTCTCTTCCTTGGGCCTTCTTTGAGGCAGTATATACAGGTGAAACTCAAAAAATTAGAATATCGTGCAAAAGTTCATTTATTTCAATAATTCAACGTAAAAGGTGAAACTAATGTATGAGATAGACTCATTACATGAAAAGCAAGATAGTTCAAGCCGTGATTTGTCATAATTGATATGATTATGGCTTACAGCTCATGAAAATCCCAAATCCACAATCTCAGAAAATTAGAATATTGTGAAAAGGTTCAATATTCTAGGCTCAAAGTGTCCCACTCTAATCAGCTAATTAAGCCATAACATCTGCAAAGGGTTCCTGAGTTTTAAATGGTGTCTCAGTCTGGTTCAGTCATAATCACAATCATGGGAAAGACTGCTGACCTGACAGTTGTGCAGAAAACCATCATTGATACCCTCCATAAGGAGGGAAAGTCTCAAAAGTTAATTGCAAAAGAAGTTGGGTGTTCCCAAAGTGCTGTATCAAAGCACATAAAAGTTATGTGGAAGGGAAAAGTGTGGAAGAAAAAGGTGCAGAAGCAGCAGGGATGACCGCAGCCTGGAGAGGATTGTCAAGAAAAGGCCATTCAAAAGTGTTGGGGACTTTCACAAGGAGTGGACTGAGGCTGGAGTCAGTGCATCAAGAGCTACCACACACAGACGGGTTCTGGACATTGGCTTCAAATGTCGTATTCCTTTTGTCAAGCCACTCCTGAACAACAAACAATGCCAGAAGCATCTTACCTGGGCTAAAGAAAAACAGAACTGGTCTGTTGCTCAGTGGTCCAAAGTCCTCTTTTCTGATGAGAGCAACTTTTGCATCTCATTTGGAAACCAAGGACCCAGCGTCTGGAGGAAGAATGAAGAGGCACACACTGCAAGATGCTTCAAGTCCAGTATGAAGTTTCTACAGTTCGTGTTGATTTGGGGAGCCATGTCATCTGCTGGTATTGGTCCACTGTGCTTCATTAAGTCCAGGGTCAACACAACCGTCTACCAGGAGATTTTGGAGCACTTCATGCTTCCTTCCACAGGTGATCTTTATGGGGATGCTGACTTCATTTTCCAGCAGGACTTGGCACCTGCCCACACTGCCAAAAGCACCAAAACCTGGTTCAATGACCATGGAATTACTGTGCTTGATCGGCCAGCAAACTTGTCTGATCTGAACCCCATAGAGAATCTATGGGGCATTTCCAAGAGAAAGATGAGAGACATGAGACGGAACAATGCAGAAGAGCTGAAGGCCGCTATTGAAGCATCCTGGTCTTCCATAACACCTCAGCAGTGCCACAGGTTGATAGCTTCCATGCCATGCCGCATTGAGGTAGTGATTGCTGCAAAAGGGGCCCAAACCAAGTACTGAGTACATATGCATGCTTATATTTTTCAGAGGTCCGATATTGTTCTCTGTACAATCCTTGTTTTATTGATCGCATGTAATATTCTAATTTCCTGAGATTGTGGATTTGGTGTTTTCATGAGCTATAATCCATAATCACCACAATTATGACAAATCACGGCTTGAACTATCTTGCTTTGCATGTAATGAATCTATTTCATATATTAGTTTCACCTTTTAAGTTGCATTACTGAAATAAATGAACATTTGCATGATATTCTAATTTTTCGAGTTTCACCTTTAAGTCCAATAGGCAATTGAAGCAGCTTAAAATATCTTTAAGATTTTCCTACAATGTATTATATTTACCTATAAATAATTGAATTTATAGTTCTTTCCTCCTCGCCATAAAAAAAAAAAAATCAGCATGGCAACATTTGGCAATAGAGTTTATCTGACAGTAAAAACAATTAAGCTAATTTAAAGAATATGTTCAATATTCTGAGCACTTTTGCAAAAAAAAAGTACAAAATAATATGAAGATAAATTGTTGGAAAACAAAGTAAAAGGTCTGTGTTATAGGACAAAAGATGATTGAAATATTTAAAAATATAATCCCATGGTGGGTTTACCTATATTAGGAAAATTGCACATTTTAAAATTATGTTTTGTGTTGTTCTTTTCAGGCTATAGTTTATTTAGAGATTTTATGGAACCTCTTTCTTATATACTGCAGTAGAATTGTAAAAATAAAATAAGGTGATTGTAAACCCTTTTAAAAGGGGATTTAAACAATCAAACTGTCTAATTGGTTGAAGTTTGCCCAAGTATGTGACATTGACCTAAGTTGCTTCTTGTAGGTAGTCATTGTAGCTGACTACCATTGTGAATGGGCTAGGCCACAATAAACTTGGCTGAGAGACTTTCTCTCCTGAATATCCTTCTTTGCTGGGATTTCAATTGTTTTTCCAGGCCTGTGTTAGTAAGAGGCATGTTTTTGGTGAAATCACTTCCCTGTATCTGAAGCAGGTGAGTGTCTGCAATTTATCGTTTTCCCTGTAACACCTGAACTACAAAAGAGCTTTCTCTGTTTCCATTATTTTTTCTATCTTTACCTTCTAAAATCATACTAAAATTCAATCAGTTTCCCATATTCTGAAACCGAAAAAATCTGTGTATTTTGAAATAATGTTTATTCTAAATGCTAATTTATTTATTTTTTATTTCAAATATTCAGGAAACAACAAATTTGGAAAGCATATGTATTTTGATCTGTTATATTATTCTGAAAATTCTGGATAATTGTATCACAAAATATCAGATTTTGCAAAGCTGAATTCTTAAAAGGAACCCAAATTTCTGTCACATGTGTCTTATGCTACAAAAAATACTTACATTGAGGCAGCTTTCTATAGGCAACTACTGTTAAAGAAGAGGTACAAGCCATAACATTTCTTATCAAAATGTTTATATCATTACTGAGCTTCAGATATATTTGGTATTCACAGATATACCATGCCCATAAATAAATAAGTCAAATAAATTTGTATATGTATTGTAATGGTGAAGAGTATTCTAGATTTTACAGAATGCGTTCTTAATTTTAAAATAAGGTATTGCTTATGCAAAATAATCTGAGTGTGGTGCATGTCTTTTGAGACCTTTGATAATGTTTTATGGCATGTTTTATTTTTATTGCATTTTCTGATTTCATCTTTATTTGCTCTGGTTAGAATCAATTAGTTCCAAATAATAGTTAAATTGTTCCAGGATGGCCTCAATATTTCTTCTTTTTATTGTATACAATGATATATTTTGTATTATCTATTATGGATATGGATATGTGAGAGCCAGTTTAGTTAATGGTTAAGGCACCAGGCTAGAAACTAGGAAACTGTGAGTTCTAGTCCTGCTTTAGATATGAAAACTGCTGGGTGACTTTGGGCCACACAATTTCTCTCAATCTCTGATGACAAAAAAAGTTGTGCATTTTTTTTTACTGTGATAGATGTAACTGAGTTGATCCAAATAAAGCAGACTCTGCACTTATGGAAAAATGCTGAGGAAAAAAATATGTTTACAGGTTTACTTGACCAGAACTTCAGCTATAATATCATCATAGTAGGGATATTATTGCATGCATAAGCAAGAACATTGGTGACTTCCCTGTGAAAAGCAAATTGTAATTTGTTCCTTGGTGGCCACAAAAAGAATTGGAGAAGCAGCAAAAATATGGTGCCCCAACTAATTTGTGTATGTTGCAGTGTGTGGGAGTAATTAAGCCACCACACAGTATATTTCTTTCTAAAGTGTTAAAGGCTTTGAGAGAAAAGGAAAGTCTTAATAACAAGACTGGTAAACTGTCTCTGGTTTTCAGAATGAAGAACCTGGAGAAAGAAAGAGACACAGAGAGAGACTATTTTAATCATTGACCAGCTCAATAACCAAAAGAAAATAACTGTGGAACAACTTGTAAAGTCCTTTCACAATATAACTGGAATGATAAAATTTGATGCATTTAAGAAATATTAAAACAAAACAGTCATATGAAGAGAAATGAAATCACATTGATTTGATTTAAATAAAGCAATAGTAAAATATAAATAGTAAATAAATGGATCTGTGTAGCATGGAAATCTGACTAGATGGAGTGGTATTATTAGTGCTCCTAGAAATCTTGTAATAGGACTAATACAAGTAACCTATAGTTTTTCCTCAGGAGACAAGCCCTCAGATGCTTAACCATTAGAAGAATTGAGAACCTTTCTTGATACCATTTGGCATCTAGCCAGAGGTTGTTGCTTGGTGAACTGCAAAAATAATTCACTGGAACATCTCTAAACATTATCTTGTGCCAGTAATTAAAAATTGTTGGTAATAGAAAATTGAAAAAGTAGTCAAAAGTGACCAGGTTGAAATATTGTGGGATTTGTGAATACAATCAAAGTCCTGGCTCATAATACCAGATTTAATTCTGGTTGAAAAGAAGAAAGTGGATAATTAATTCTGCAATACCAAGAGATAGTAGAGTAGAAGACAAAGAATTGGAGAAGATCACAAAGTATCAAAATCTGAAAATTGAAGTTGAAAGATTATAGCATAAACCAGCTGTGGTCCCAGCGGTTATCAGCATACTGGGTATCATACTAAAAAATCTTGGATGCTACTTAGAAAATCTGGTATTGATAAGAGTTCCACTGGTCAATTATAAAATGCTACCCTGTACACATATACTGCAATCATACATTATGACATCCTAAATTTTGGGGAAGAACTTGATGTATCTTTTCTTTTATGTACACTGAGAGCATTTGCATCAGGACAAATTCCTTGTGTGTCTAATCACACTTGGCCAATAAATAATTCTATTCTATCTATTCTATGTGTATGAAAACTACACCAGCTAAAAAAAACTGGTAGTTGTGATTTGTTTATGTATATAACATGTATGTGTATATCTATATTATATCTTTCCATCTATCCATCTATCCATCCATCCATCATCCATCCATCTATCTGTCTGTCTATCTATCTATCTATCTATCTATCTATCTATCTATCTATCTATCTATCTATCTTTAATTATTAGTATGCCAATTTTGGTCTAAATATCTGTATTACTATGCATCCACCCATAAATAGCTTACTATGCTAGAATATATTATCTTTCAGTAAGGAAGGCATAAGTTTCATTGAGATGTTACACTGATTATTTCAATGCAAATGAAATATAATAGTAGAACATTTTTTTTTTTTTATAAAATGCTGAGGCAAGATACATGGCTGCCTTTTAAATGTGATGTATCAGGCAAAAACTACTGGATTTACATTGGCCATTTTGGTGGCAAATTTGTTTAATGTACAGTACATTTTATCAAAATTTCTGATTTTATGAGACAGACTATATCACCTCTCAAACACTTCTTCATATTTTTACACTATAGGACTATTACTGTTTTATATAATGCTAATTTAAGAAAAGCTATAATTCTTAGAGAATCTTACTGTTCATTGTCCTGATCTGATTCCTGCAAACCATTTATTTATTTATTTTTATTTTCTTGCTACCTTTCTTGTTAATTTCAACAGAACTATAAGACATTTCTTTTTAATTTTGGAACGTTCATGTTCACATTGCCTTAGAAATCTTCTTGAACTCTTAACCTGAGTCAGGACCTTGTGTGAATGAATTCAGGATCTGCCAGTGGAAAAACAAAAGATTATTTTTATGCCGAGATATGAAAATCATGTATCCCTTTAAGGCATGCAGTCATTATTGGTTTAGAGCTCAGTTAACCAAGCTTCTTTTGCTCCAACTAAGATGAATTAAACATTCACTGTAAATATAAAAACAATTTAAATATAGCAATTTAAACGTAGCACTGAATACATTTAAACACAGTAGGAATAAAACATGAAAATTAATCCAGAGAAAAACAATTGAGCTTATTTTAAAAACAGAATTAATATTGAAATATACATTTTTAAAAAATGAAATAAAAAATAAAGTCCAAAATGAAAAGAAGCTAAACACAGACATATAAAGTTTCACAATATGTCTCTGGGGCAATGTTAGATAAGAGTTTCGTATCTGCTCCAAAGAAGCTCTTGGTATGGCCAACAAATGGCAGCACTTTTGTGTGTTTACTTGTGTATGTGTAAAAGGGCATTAGAAGTAAATCATTGTCTACAGATACAAATTTGATTTAGTGGGAGCAGAATACAAGTTGAAGCTGAAGGACACCGGGATTTAATGTCTGGTATTTATTCTATATTGGAACCGCTGTTGTAGTCTTGTAAAGTTTCTTGCTGATTCATTTATCCTTTTCCCCTAGGTCTCTTATTTTCCCCTAGGTCTCCTATTTTCCAATTATTTTTGCTTTCTTTTCATGTTCTTTTTATAGCTGGTCTTCTGATCACTACCAGAACTCAGAGTTATCCATGGTGTGTGTATGTCTGTATATCTGTGTGTTCATATCCAAGCAACTGAACCATGTTTTTTTTTTTTTCCTGGATATGTGTTGCACGTAATACATAATTAAAAAAGAATCAGACTTTGATCAGGGAAATTATCTTGACATTTTTTACCATCCTGCAGAGGTGTTTTCTGCTCCTGGCTGATTTCCAGATCTTCTTTAAATGTTTTCATTTTTTCTAGCCCCTTCCTCCTTTTTTCTTTCATTTAACCAACCTGGATAGATGGAGACTAAATTATTGAAGTATTGTTTTCTGGTTTATGGAAGGTTTATGGAAGGAAAAAATAAAAGCGGATATGTTCATTATTATGCCTAAACTGGTTTCGATGGAGTCCAAAAAGACCCAAACTCAGCCATGTTCTCTATATAAACTTGAAATTCTAGAAAGATTTATTAGCAACTCACTCCTCCTGACTTAAATGAAGTAAGCATAGATTTAGATGTATAATATACATGTATAATAATATGTATAATAAGAATAACGTAAGGTTAAGGTTAAGGATGAGGATAAGGATAAAATATTAGTGTTTCTCAAAACTGAATGTAGAGAATCATCATCACTGCTTTTCCCTTTTCTCAAATACATGTGACAACCAGAATCTCTTTCTTCAACAGAGAAATCAGCTTTGTACTAAAATGTCTAGTCTGATGTTTGTGGGTATAAAGTTTCATGTGGTGTGTACCAGACAGTGCTCCACCTACTGTTTAATGGAATATGGGGGAAGAGCAGGGATTCCATAATTAACCAAAATCCAGTTAACTGAATTGCTGCAATTTTTTTTTGTTGCCGTTTCTGCCATCATGCAATTATCATAAATTATTTAATTATTTAAATTACTTACTTAATTATTTAAAAGACCCATCCCTCCTACATGCCATGAACCTGGATGGTTCACAAAACAACAGAAAACAAATTTAAAAGTATCAAAAACTATCAAACCATAACAAAACCTCCAAACACTCCAAAAACAAACAGTTCTCCATGCATTTCAATTTTTCTATTTCAGAACTTTTTAGCTTGTTGACTTTGGTTGGTAAAAAGGAGTAAGAAAAGATTACTTTTAGATAGTTTGTGATCATTTTTAATATATCTATCAGAAAAGTCCTAGTAGATCAGACCAGTTTTAACACTGCAATTAACTAATTAGTCTCACAGCTGTCAAAATGATGTCTGATGTCTTAGCAATTATAGATAAAAAAGCAGTTAAATAACCAACAGATCTTAAATTTGAATAAAACTGTATAACTATTTAAAAGCTAACACAGAGAAATCATTTTAATTCAGCAAAATAAAACAAAAAAAAAATCTGATCAAGTAATCACTGAACCTTGATCAACCACTAGCAGTAATTATAAGATAGAAGATCATCCGTAAACTACTTCTCCTCTAGAAAATAATTATTTGCAATAATTAGTGTAGCATAAGGGACATAATATGAATTTATTTTTTTCTTTTCCATTACTCACATTGATGCAAGATAGCAGAGCCAGGAATTCCATTTCCCATCAATCCCTGGGAAATATTCTTACAATCTAAAGAGGATATCTTGTAGCTTGAATATTTCAGCAATACTATTCCATTAAACATGGGGGAAAGCATCTCAAAAGTTTTAAAACAAATGTCAAAAGAGATTCTGAAGCAAAATAATCACATTGAAGACATGCTTAGAGAAAACCTTAGTGTAAACCAAGTTGAGGTTACACAAAGTTTAATCCTATAAATCAAGCAAGATAGTACTTTGAATAGCTTGTCAAAATGTAGTCCATATTAACACTAATTGCATGGGGACAGTGAATTTCATTCACTGTCTTCTTTAAAAATTCAATCAGAGTTTTTTCTCTTCGCTACCCTTCCTTCAATGAAAGGAGAAGGGCAGATAAAGGTAGTGATACATACTGGGGATAATATATAGTTTGACTGGGAGAAAAATAATTGTCTCTTGCTATTTCTTTCCAAAAACTGCCACTCATTCTATACTGATAGGAAGAAACACAGAAGCCAAAGACACTACAAAACAGAATTAGAACATTCTGTAATGAATAGCAGAAAATGATAAGGATTTCAGACAGATGTTTCTTGCTACTATCAGGAAATACAGTGGATTAAATTTGAGATTATCTGTATGCATATTATATGTTTAGTCCTGATAGCTGCTACTCATATAACCAAATAAGTAGATTAACAAAACTCGGCTGCAGGAATTCAGAGAACTTAGAGGTTAGGTTAAGGATCATTCTGAGTTTTGCAGCCCAAATCTGGCAATTCTGAAAATAACACAGCTACAAAATGTTGGTTCAAACAAGGCCAAATTCACTTGTGTAAGATTCCAATTTAGGAAATAATTTCAGAACAGGAAACCAGATTTAAGGAAACCAGATTTAAAATTGCTTTTTTTTATAACAAATTTTATTAATTTTACAAAAACAATACACAATCCAGGCATAACAACTTGAAAAATCTTTTCTAAAAAAATAATAATAATAATTAAAGAGAGCCAATAGAACATACAAAATAATTCCAAATTGTAATATCAATATTTACATTATCTATTTAACTTCATATCTTATCCAGATTTCTCCTTTTATCCAAATTATATTTCTTGCTTATTAAAATTTTATTGCCTTTCATAAACATACAAAACACAGAACATAGAAAAAACAAACAAACTAAAACATCTTTTCTGAAGGCTGCCTGATCCCAGGTTAAAACTCTTCTCACAGACACAAGTTCAAACATCATATTCACTTTATATATCCTTCCATATCTCATTATCATTTTCTTTTCTTTTTATAAACCAATTTTATTAATTTTACAAAAACAGTGCACAAACAATCAAGGCATAACAACTTATAAATTCTTTTCTAAAAAAAAAATAGTAATAATTAAAGAAGAAAAACAACAGAACATAATAATTCCCAATTATAATATCAATATTTACTTTATCTATTTAACTTCATATCTTATCCCAACTTCCAAATTATTTGTTAATTAAAATTTTATTGCCTTTTATCAACATACAAAACCCAAAAAAACATAACAAAACCTTTATATATCCTTCCATATCTTATTACCATTTTCAATAGCATTCTTTGTCTGTTCTATTTCCAACTATCCATTCATCTTTTTTCTTTTACTATACTTCTCCTATACACTAATTGGAGTGACGCCTTTAACTCATTACCCTAACTTAAAAATACTTCATATAACACTTAATTTATCTTGGGATTCTGTTTAGTACATTCTAAAATTACACAATAAATTTTATACTCTAAATACACATATAAAAACACAATCTTATGCACCTTCCAGAATCCCCCTTTTATCCTTAATTAGATTCACCCATTGTCTCTAAATAAACTTTTTTTCTTTAGATCTTGCTTCTCACCATTGAGGCTTCTCCTCCCCCCCTTTCTCTCTTGCTTATTCTTCTCCTTGCCCTTTTTACCCCTTTGTCTCTCTTCCTCCCTTTTCTTCCTCCCTTTCCTTTGCTTTCTAACCTTGCATCCACCTTTCCTCTCATTTTTCTCTTTTTTGGTTGTTTTTTCAAACCTTAAAATCTCCTTTTTCTTATCCTCTTTCTCCTCCTCCCCCGAAAAAACCCATTGTTCATCAAAGATGGCTTCTTGTTCCTCTTCTTCTTTGTCCCAGTCATTCTGCTGCGTAATCAACTTTTCATAAGTACATAACGCCATTTCTAAAAATTGAAATAAAGTGCCCAAAGTATCTTTTCCATCTTGTTCTTCCTTTTTATATTTTTGATATTCAGTCTTTAGTTCATCCACAAGCGATGCCATCCTGAAAAGAGAAACTTTCCCCAAAACAACCAACCAAGTATTTTTAATAAAAAATAATTCAAAAAAAGTTCCAAAAGTTAATACTTTTCTTCTTTCTTCTCTTTCTCTTTCTGGGATTACTGTTTAATCAAAGAGGTCCAATTACCATATATCTTTCTTTGGGATTCTAGGCAATCTCCTCCTTTTTCCACTTCTGCTCCAATTTTTTTCCTCTCCCTTCCCACTTGCAACATCAATTTTTAAATGATCAGGTACTATGGGAGGTGGAGTTGCAGGGAGAAAACATTGCAGGAACTCTCCCTAAAAAACTTAGCAGTCACACCACATGACCATCCACTGCTATAAGATTCGAGAGCTTCTGGAAACTAAATAAGAAATTTATGTCCAGCTCCTACCCTAAAACAATTCCTGGCAAGCTCTGCTAATAAGATAGGGGGCAAAAAAACAGTCACATTACTCAAGTCACTGGCACAAGTTCACAGATAATTTGGACACATGTCCATCACTGACCAGTGCCCAATAACTGAGCATTTAAGTGAGAATAAATAATCTTTTAAAATCACATAATTGTTGTCTTTACACTTTCTAAGTGGAGTTTGGTTTTAATGTTATTGTTCCCATTTTACAATGTTTATGCTAATACCTATTCTCATTAAAGGCTAATAAGGTTATTCAATTCAATCCGTATTTGAATTCAGCCCTATCCAAAATTTGTTCTCCATTCTCCCCAAACTTATGCTTCCCTGCAAAGAAACCTGCTGTCTTTTAATCTCATTTTCTGGTTACTTTAGATAATAATTTATTTCATAAATGAGAGTTGGCAGAGAAGTGATAATCTTTTTCCTTCCTTCCTTCCTTCCTTCCTTCCTTCCTTCCTTTTTCTTTTCCCTATTTATTTCCTGTTAAACAACTCTTGAGGACTTTTCCAGTTTGTACTTTCTCCTTTAGCTACAAAGTCCACAACAAAAGTGGGTTACAATGTCTTCTACTCAATTTACTTTATCTGATGATGATTTAATGTAATCAAAGCAAGGAGACCATAAAGTATTAAAAAGATGATTCTCTAAAAAGCAAAACACTCCATATATAAGGGCACCATTTAGTAAAGGAAATTAGTGTAGGAGCTCTATTGTTTTCATTCCCCCCTCCCTTCTTTGAAAATAATTTTCTATCAAGTGGTAGAACAATAGATGGAGCAAAATATGCAGCATACTTCCTCAATGTACTGGTGATTTCAACATATGTTTGGCTGTTATATTTTATATGCATAAAAATTGTACCACAAGGAATGGCTCCATTGTTTGTGGTGATGGCAGTTATGAGGCAGTTATATATTTGACCTGGCACATTCTAAAATACATGTGCTATTTCCAGCATGGATTTGTGTGAAGGAAAAAGCATATTTTCAGCCAAGACTTTGGTGTGAACTACTTTTTTTAAAAAAAGAGGGAAACATCAAATTATTGTTTATTTCCAATGACTGTTATAAAGAGTCTCTCTCTCTCTCTGTCCTCATTTTCTTTATACATTAGCCAAGCTGGTAGCCACTTTCTTATAGCTGGCCAATAGTGTTCATGGCTGTATAGATTTTAAAACTTAAGTCTAATCTAACCTGTTTTCAATTATTCCTATAGTTTCACCTTGATTAGATAATTTATTGTGATTATAACCATTATGTCATACACAATATATTTCCCTTTGTTGGTATTAAGAGTTCATCCCTAATATATATTATATTCCCTTTTTATGTTTTTATCTGAGGCAGTTAAAAATATTTTCATCTTCTTTCTGGACCAATCATTCTCAATTTCATCTTAAATTTCCTCAAGAGTTCAAGTTCAAATACTGACCAGTTTAATGGTCAGTACTAGCAGGCTAACTTTCATTTTCATGAACTAGAGCCAATCCACTTTGGAAAGATCATATTAGTCCCCAAATATTCTCCAGGGGCTAGCAAATGAAATGTTTGCTAATGTTTGTCCTAAACCATTGTCTCATCTATGCATAAAGTTTTCTCTGCTTTATCAGTTTACCATACTTCATGAAGGAAAAGTAGTGGTTATCCATTTCTTTTAAAAGATCACTTCACTTATACTGTAAGTGGTATCCATTTTCTGAGATCATCATCCGTCATTGCATTTGGCAGAGATGTGGGTTACTTGAAGATTTTCTATAGCTAGTGTAACTCGGAATGTTTCTTCAACTCATCTCTCCAATTGATATCCAGGAAACAACCTGATTCACTGAAAGCTA
This sequence comes from Hydrophis major, assembly GCA_033807585.1. NCBI lineage: Eukaryota > Metazoa > Chordata > Lepidosauria > Squamata > Elapidae > Hydrophis > Hydrophis major. The sequence goes on from CM066330.1 coordinate 69,066,113, forward strand.
CTTGCTCTTTACGCTGAATGTAAGCTCACATCTCGGATCCAGAAAGGAAATAATTACTCATTTTACTCTATACAATATACCAGGTAGCTTTCATAAACCTGATGGCTTTCTATCACTGTTATTACTTGTCTTGACTGCATTTATTTATTTGAAAATCTGTCAGAAACAGAAGAAACATTAGATGTTTTTTCTTGCTCAGCCCTTTTGTCTGCCTCAACACCTTAAAACTGGAAATTTCTCATTTTACTTAGGTTTCCAATGTGTTCTTAAAACTTACCATCCTATAAATTTGCCTAATCTCTTAGGAAACTGTCATGCATCTCTGTAATAATCTTCCTATTATAGAGCCAGTGTGATATATTGTATTAACAGTGGACAGAGCCAGATTCCAGTCCTCCCTTAGGCTCATAAGGCACATAAGGTGGCTGGATGATGAGCAATTTTGGACCAATCACTATGTCTAAATCTAGTTTGGAAAGCTTTTTGATAAATCTATCTTAAAAAATCTATGTCTATGAAGATGTCTATATCTATGTCTACATCACAACAACAGGGAGCATATTACATTTTTGTTTTCTATACCTGAATATTATACTGAATCAATATTATACAATATTATAGAATCAATATCAATATTATACAATCAACCTGTCTACATTTCATATAGTTCTTTTTATTATACAAACAAATGATTGATTGAAACAATATCAGAATCATTGATGAAACTGGGAAAAAACATTACAGGCAAAATCTTTTCAATCTTAACTATACAGCAGCTTCCATGCTTTTAATGCAATGTTCCTTGAATGGTCATTTTGATTTGCGGTAACACTAGTTGTTTATGACATTAATGGATTACCTTTAGTTATATATCTTAGTGCTATATTTAATGCTTGATACTATGCACATAAATTTTAATATTTAATATGTCATGAATCTGAAATAGAAAATATTAATAGCAGAATGAAATAGAAAAACATTAGTTCCATTGCATATGAAGATAGGGATATTTTCAAAGTTTTAATTTTTCATTTGTATACAGTTAAAATGAATATGTAGATCTTCATGTACTTTTATGAATACTTATTCCCAGAAGATATGCTACACATAACTTTATTGTGGGTTATGAATGCCATAAAGACCGAAGATTGAAAGTGTTTTGTTACGATATGACCAAACTGTAAGGATCTGCATGGAGGCAATAATAAATCATAACACCAGGCATTGTTGTGTCATGACACAAATCATGTGATTTATATACTTGTGTCCTGATATTAGACATAAGTATGTAAATAATGGAAATTGTACTATGAAATACAAATATGTTGGATATTTATGCACTGGGCAAAAAGAGGCTATTGATTTAATGGTAGAATTGCCCAAATGTTATATAAGTCTAGATTGTCCAATAGTTTCCAGAAGTTGGCCAATTTTCTCTGGAATTGAAATCTAAGTCCTGATTTGAGATCCCAGCATTGTACAACAGGGTGAGCTCTTGTTACCTAGGACTTTGAAAGTATACAAATGCGAGTAGATATATAGGTACCACTTTGGTGGGAAGGTAACAGTATTCTGTGCGGCTTGGTGTATAGTCATATTAACCACTTGACCACAGAACTGTCTTCAGGCAACACTAGCTCCCTTGGTTAAGAAACGGAAATGAGTACCGGCCCCTAGAGTTGGACACAACTGGAGGCAGAAACCTTTACCTTTGTTTTTATAGGGATAAAGGCAATGGAAAACCACTTCTGTGCTACTGCTGAAGAAATTATATCAGTGTTTCAAACTTTTTCCTTCCTTATCCTAAATCATGTATCAGAAATTTCTTTTCACCCAATGAAAATTAAAAAAAATAAGGAAATTTAAATGTTTCTGGTTGGTGTGTTGTTACCCAAAGAAAAATAATTTTTACCTGATTTTTATTTTTAAAGTGAAAATAAGTTAGTTTTTTACTTTTACAGTAAAATTTAGTTTGCTTGCAAGAAGAGTGGAACATAATGCCATCATTTCTTTCACCGCTCAAATAGTTATTTATTATAGCCAAACATTTTTGAACAAATGGGGAAAATCAGAAAATCATCTTCATTGCCTTTTTCCCTGCAACATATAAAGTAATACAGTATAAGGAATTAAGGAAAATCCTGTTATTTTCACAAAACATTAGAAATTCAAGACAAATTTTGTCCTGGTCGGTGCTATTTAAAAGCATTGGAAATTACTATTGCTTTTAATTTTGACCAAGGGAAAAACCTTGGATTAGTGAACATTTGAGGATATTTTTCAAATGTTGAACACTATTTATAAATGATATTAACTATTCACTACTTCTTTGACCTCATTTTCCTCATCTATACAAATACTATTATTTGTAAAAAAAAAAAAAAAAGCATCAATACAGACATTTAAAATATTGACAAGTTTCTTTGTTTTGTTGCTTTTGCTTTAGTTGTTTATCTTCTTTTTATTTTTTATTTTTATTTATTTTTTAGCTTAATACCAGACTGATATTAAAAGTGACTCTTGGCAGTTAACATTTCTAGTGTTTGTCCTAAACTGTTCGCTCAATAAAAAGTAATTACAAATAAAAAAGAAAGGTAAAACAGTAAAAGAGCAACAGCCTTATTTCATCCTTCAGAATTGATTTAGTAATTCATAATCTCTTGTACTACAATACTATAATAAGATATCTTGTGATAGATCATTACAATATGTGCCTGGCTCAGCTCTAATTAACAAGCGTATTTTAACTGAAATTTTGCTATGTATGAAGTCTGCAGAATTCTTTTGAAGTGTATTAAATAAAATCTAGCAATAATGAATAGAAAAGCTATCAAGCTATCAAGTATGACTGAAGACGGGAAAAAAATATAATTTCCTCAGACAGTCCTGACCTTCTCCAGACAGTTTACTATTCCTATTAGTTTTTTTTAAAAAAAAAAAACAACTAGGTCTAATTTTATTGTCACTTACTCCCTAATTTAAATTGAGTCTCTTTAAGACTGCAGACTTTGTCATGCTTTGAATCTTTAATATAGGTTGGTTTACTTTTGGCACTGAATAAATAATAATGGGATCTGCCAAAAAATTTAGCAGCCACCTCAATTTGTGGGCAGAATTTTTCCTTTATTTTAAAAGCACTCTGCAAATGCCTTACTCACAGTAGAGGAGAACAAATAAAATCTTTGTTTCTCAACTTTGAACTGAAGCAAACTATTGATTATTGTCCTAGTGGGCAGCCAAGTTGGGCTAGCCTAATCAAATAAACATATTTTGTCAGTTGTTTCTGCATTTAAGCCAAATGAACAAAATTCTCTAAATTAACAAACTAAATTTGCATGCAGATTTTTTGGCTTTTTTAAAACCACTATGTATTTAAAAAGTTTTTGAACTGGAAACATAAGAACAACTTAGTGGAAGTGTGCCCTCAAATAATAGCAGGTGTTTGGCAGTTTGTCAACCTTAATTCTAAAACAGGGGTTTAGAAGTTCACAACTTTTAAAGTTGCCAGGGTTGGAGATCCTTGGTTTAGAGGACCAAATGCCAATAACTTTGAAGAAATTTATTTCTTAGTCAAACTGTGTGACTTTAATATTTCCTCTTGCTATTGGTATTGAATAAGTAATAATAAAAGATGGAACATCATGAAAATGTTGCTTCTTGTTATGAGTTGTATATCTTGGTTTACCACTAACAAGTTTATCCCAGTTTAAAAACCCTGGTAAAAATGATGTTTTCCGTGAAGTGAAGCTTTCATATTATTATCTGGGTCAGCTCAGATCTTAGGAAGACATTTTGAAAACTTGCAGAATTAAAAAAAGAGCTAGCTTTTGAATATTTCTTGGCAATTCATTAAACTCAAGCATTGAGACCAAGTAGCTATTGTTGCTTCTGAAGTTCTCCAGTAGATTGAACTTTTTAGAAACATTGACTCCTAAAAGTAGTCAGTGGTGAAGCTGATGACATTGACATTATGTGATTTCTAGAAAAGTGAGTTTAAATGTTCTATTATGATCAGTGGTTAAAGATGTTGAGGTAATCAGCTGGAACCAATTAAAGTACTTCATTAATTTTGTTATAAGCCATTGTCTGCATTTGTCCCTAACAAATCCAAAGGGGAAGTCAAATAGTCAAGATGGTGGCTGCAGCTTTGCCAATGAAGCCCTGTTCCCCCTTTTTACATGTGTTACATGACGTTCATAAAATGGATGGGGCTTAGATATGAGTCAAATTTTTGCCCCCTCGCAATAGCAAAATGATCCCTGGCTTATTTTTCTAGCTGTTGAAATCCACCTCACTTCCCTTCACGTATGAGATCAATTTGATTATATGATTGTATTCATACCCATTTTTAAAAAAACCCTGGTGCTGGTAACCTCACCAAATCTCCCAATATTGACTAAAAAAACATTAGTGCCCCTGCCATGCCTTCTAAGGCCCAAACAAGAATAGGAGCCTCATCAAAATAAAATTACCCACTCCAACTTAGATCTAAATTATGGACCATAAAAGGGATCTGAACAGATTTATGACTGTATGTGTGTGTGGGTACATGTCGGTGTATAGGTACATGTGTACAGGTATGATGCATTTAAATGATTATACTGCATATTAATATTTCATAGCTCTTGATTATATTCAGGTTCTTATGCTGAAAACTGTGAGTGAATATACGTTAATTTGCAGTTTGTTCTATCTACCTGCCGCAATTAGGTAGCTTCCCAGAAACCTAAAGAAGTTGCCCTTGTCTTATTAGTCAAGAATAAATCTGAATGGACATTAAATTAATTTAAAGCAGTCCAGTGCAGTTTCTTTTTCTTTATTAACAAGGAAAACCATTTATTAACCATCAGTTTGGTTCTTGTAAAGAAGGTAGCTCTATTCTTGTCATTAGAAAAGTTTGAACAGAAAACTTCTTTTGGCTAATTTTAATAATCCCTATAGTATCTGTCATTTCTGAAAGATAGGGGTAAAATTTATGCTTACAAACCAGAAGTTAACAATGCTGAGTAACATACTAAGCAGTAGCAATTTATTATTTAACACTCCATAACATGTCCTGATTAAATTATTCAGTCAACAATGCAGACTTACTGTTATGTTCTGAGCATGGGTGCAAGGATGGAGACGAGCCAGTGAAACAGTGAACTTCAACTCTTTATTTACATGTGAAAACAGCTCAGCTCAATGGCCACGATGGGCCCCTTTATATAGGCAACTCTCAACTTATTTAACCAATGAAACACAGGGAGCGCTAGCTCCATTAACCAATGGGAGAGGCTCGTTAATAGCCAATCAGATTTCCCTGAACGGGCCAATCTGATGTCGCTATTATCAGCCAATCAGAAGTGCAGGGCCAGAACCCTGCACTTTACTTCAAGCTCTTAATGATCTTTATTAAGCATTTATTAATTCACAACACCCCTACCCCCGGGTTCCGTTTAAGGGGTGCGGTCATGTAGTCTTTGAGGTAGGCAGGTTGTTTTGATTGTCTATTAGATTTCCGTTGTCCTCCCGGTATTTGGCTACAGTCTTGTTGGGGTAGGATGTTATCTGGTGAAAAAGGTGCCTCCCGTTCCGCATTTCGGCATCTCTTTGAGGTGAGGCCACCCCCATTCCGTGTCCATCACGTGCTGCCTCTGAGCGGTCATTACTACCATTTAAACTTTCTGCCACTTTGAATTCAGCTTCCTCGCTATCTCCTCCCCCCTCGGTTTGGAAATCAGGGGGCTCGGAGAGTCCCAACTGTAGCCTTGAATGCAGCTGATCAATATGGCGTTTCCAAATTCTATTGTTGCAACATTTTACACAGTACGATCTAGGGCCAGTTACTTGTACTATAGTTGCCTCGACCCACAACAGATCGCCTGAAAAGTTCCTAGCGAAAACCAAATCGCCTACCTGGAAATTGCGACATTTCCCACTAGAACCGTATGGCTTTTCAGGTTCATATGCTGGATGTAGGCGGTCGAGGTGGGAGCGGAGCTTCCGTCCCATTAATAACTCGGCGGGAGTTTTATTGGTGACGCTGTGTGGAGTGATATGCTGTAAAAGGAGTATCCGGTTAATCTTGTCTTCTATATCGCCATAGTCCATCTTATGCAAGGTTTTCTTGATGAATTGTACCATGCGCTCGGGCTTCCGTTGGCCGGATACTGCGGTCCGCCAGGTACTGTTTGAAGGACAGTGCAGTAAATTGAGGCCTGTTGTCGGATACTAGAACATCTGGTAATCCATGTGTCACAAAGAGTCTGTCCAGTTTCCTGATGACTGCTTCGGTCGTTGTATTCCTCATTTCATGGATTTCAAGCCAGTTCGAGTAGCATCCACCGTCAGTAAGAATGTGTGTCCCTTGGTAAGACCCGCAAAGTCCAGATGAATACGGGACCATGGTCCCCTCGGTGTTTCCCATTCAGTCGGGGTTGCTTTCGGAGGGGCGTTGCTTACTTCCTGGCATTTGTGACAAGCTTTTACCCATGTCTCAATCTGCTTGTCAATACCCGACCACCACGCGTAGCTTCGTGCGAGGGCTTTCATATGCACGATGCCGGGGTGGCCATCGAGCAAGGTCCTGAGTATCGCTGGTCGCAACCGCTCTGGGACGACAACTCTATCACCCCAGATAATGCAGCCTTTTTGAGAAAATAGTTCCATTTGCCGATTTTTGAGTGGGGTGTAGTTGTCAGGTATTTGGTCTAACGGCCATCCCCGCTCGACCCAACTGAGGACTCGTGCTAAAATGGGGTCGCGTTTTGTTTCTATCGTGATTTCTCGGGCCGTTAATTTCTATCGTGATTTCTCGGGCGTTTGAAGTGTCTCGATCTGCAGCGTTGTGACCATTGGAGCAGGGTCATCAATAGTCTCTGGAAGAGGTGCATGGCTCAATGCGTCGGCGTAAGGAATGGCCTTCCCTGGGCGATGTTGTAATTTGCAATTGTATGCCGCCAAAAATTCTGACCAGTGGGTCATTCTGGGAGATAATATATGCGGTGTTGGCCTATCTCTCGCGATTATTCCCAGCAAAGGTTTGTGGTCAGTCACTATGGTAAATGCTCGGCCATATACATATTCATGAAATCTCTTAACCGCAGATACTATAGCAAGGGCCTCCTTGTCAATTTGACTGTAGTTGCGTTCTGTTTTTGATAATGTCTTTGAGAAATAGGCAACAGGGGCTTCATTACCATTTGGCAAAACGTGGCTTAAAATGGCGCCCACCCTGAATGGGGATGCATCACACGTGATCGTTAAAGGCAAAGTCTTGTTATACTGCATCAGGACAGCATCAGAAGTCAATAAATCTTTTACATGTCAAAATGCCTGTTCTTCTCTATGTCCCCATACCCAGGTTGCTTTTTTGTCCAATAAATGATGCAGGGGCTCAGCTACGGTTTCTTTGTGAGGCAGGAAAACGTTATAAAAATTGATAAAGAAAAGCCTTGTTCCAGGGTTTTGGGGCATTCTTGATTGCCCTGAGTTTGTTATTGGTGGGGTGAATGCCTTGACTATCAATTAAATATCCCAAAAATTCTACACGATCCGTACATAAATAACACTTGTTCTTTTTCACTTTGAGACCGGAGTCTTTAAATCTCTGGAGAACCAACCTCAGGTGTTCCTTTAGTATTTTCTGGGTTGGGGCTGCGATTAACACACCATCAAAATATGGAACAACACCTTTTATCCCTTGCAATAACCTCTCCATTAAGCTTTGAAAGATTCCCAGGGTTACGCTCACTCCGAACTGGAATCGGTTACATTTAAACGCACCTCTGTGCGTAATGATTGTTTGTGCCATTTTTTTTTTTTTTTTGTTAACAGGCAGTTGTTGGTATGCCTGGACTAAGTCTAGTTTAGCGAAGACTTTTCTGCCCCCCAGGGAATGGAGGAGGTGTTACACCACCAGTACCGGGTAAGCGTTTTGTTGAAGGGTGTGGTTCAGGGTGGCTTGATAGTCCCCACAAATTCTTATTGATCCATCCAGCTTGATGGGTGTTACAATTGGGGTTTCCCAGGGAGAGTGATCAGTTGGTTCTAGCACTCCCTGAGCTCTTAATTTATCAAGCTGCTCGTCAATCTTTGGTTTAAGGGCAAAGGGAATTCAACGAGGCTTAAGGCGGATGGGAGCTATTTCGGGATTGAGGTTAAACAATATCGGGGTCCCCTTGTACTCGCCTAATTTTTCTGCGAAGACATCCTGGAATTCGTGGACGAGGTCTTCTTCCCAATCGCTGCTGTAGGTTCTGTGAATGCCGGCTACTTCAATTCCAAGTGGAGCGAACCATTGGAGGCCTAACAAACTAGGCCAATCCTTGTCGATTACAGTCAGGGGTAAAAATGCTGTACGGTTCTTAAATGATACCCGTACTCGGCTGGATCCAACAACTGGGATTCGATTTCCTTGATAGTCTTTAAGTATGAGCCTTTGGAACCAGAGGTCTTGCCTATGGATAGTGGGGATGAGCTGCTTGAGGGTCTTCCAAGAAACCATCGAGAGGGACGATCCTGAATCGACTTCCATCAGGCAGGGCTGGTTTTCGATGGCCACTTTCACTCGGATCTTTTTGGCGTCCAGAGATGAGGCGTGACCGATCGTGATCATTTGGTGAGCCTCTTCTCGTTTCGTTGGGTGGTTTAGGGTTTTGTTTCTGTAGGAGTGGTTGTTCCATTGGTGGTTCACGGGTTCTCACTTCATGGGATGACTTCCCGTCAGTTGGTGGTAGTTAGCCCCCCTTGAGGGCTGGCTGGGTCCTGGCTTGCTTCTACAGACCTGACCTATATGGCCTCTTTTCCCGCACACATGGCAGAGCGCGTTGAGGAATTTGCATTCAGACCGGGGGTGGCATGCTCCACACCCGGCGCATTGGTACTGTGATTTCTGGTGTTGGTCCCGTTCGGACCGAAGTCGATGGACCTCTTCCTCATCGCTTTCTGACGACGAGTCGAGGTCCTCGTGGTGGGCCGTCTCTAGTTTTCCCTCTGACTGAGGTGAAATGTCGCAGGCTCGTTGGCAAACTGGTGCGTGTGTGCGGCGCATTTGGGCAGCCGACTTCCTGGTTGCTTCTGCTGCAGTAGCTTCAGCTATGGCGTCTTTAAGGGTGATGTCGCCCTTTGCCATTAATTTACTCTGAGTGCCTGGTGCATCTAATCCCAGAACGATTCGGTCTCTTAGGGCTTCTTCTAAGTCGGTAAACTCACATAGGCCTCCCAGATTCCGGAGATCCGTGATGAAATCAGCAACGCTTTCACCCTTCCGCTGACTTCTCTGATAGAATTCATGCCTTCTCATGAGCGTTGGCACGGTCGGTGTGTAGTGAGCCCGTAGCAGTGGTTCGAGCACGTCCCAGTCCATAGACTTTACTTTTGCCAGTTTTGCTAATGCCTTGGCCATCTTGAATATGGTTGGCCCGCAATGAGTTAGGAATACCGCTCGTTTCTTTCCGGTAATGGCATCCTTTAAATTGTTGGTTTCCAGAAACATCTGAAAGCGATCCATATATGAATCCCAGTCTTCTTGTGCCGGGTCGAATGGAGCGGGTGGTATGATGCTGCCAGACATGGTTCCGCCATTGGTGCGTTCAGCCACGTGCTCGGTTATGGTTCTTCATCGTTCATTAGGCTCTGATGTCTCCACATCCCACCTTCGTCGCCAGTGTTATGTTCTGAGCATGGGTGCAAGGATGGAGACGAGCCAGTGAAACAGTGAACTTCAACTCTTTATTTACATGTGAAAACAGCTCAGCTCAATGGCCACAATGGGCCCCTTTGTATAGGCAACTCTCAACTTATTTAACCAATGAAACACAGGGAGCGGTAGCTCCATTAACCAATGGGAGAGGCTTGTTAATAGCCAATCAGATTCCCCTGAATGAGCCAATCTGATGTCGCTATTATCGGCCAATCAGAAGTGCAGGGCCAGAATCCTGCACTTTACTTCAAGCTCTTAATGATCTTTATTAAGCATTTATTGATTCACAACACTTACCTTTTGTCATGAATACATTTTGGTGACATAAAAACTCTCAACGTTACATTTATTGTCTTGCTTCCCACTTGATGTATTGCAGCTGTTGTCACTGACCCATTTCCCCCTTAGCTTTAGGAACACTAATTAATGCAGGGCTGTGATTCATTAACAGCAAAAAACAAAAACAAAAACAAAAATATGTCACTTGACATATTTAGAAGGCAACTGAATTGGCATTTAATATTGGTTTTTCCTGTATCATACAATGGCATTTATGAACATGAGAACTGCCATATCATATGAGATAAATGAAATAATTAATTAAATCCCTTTTTCTGAAAATTGCCAGTGCAGCTGGACAATGGAGAAGTGTAATGAATGTTGGAGGATGGAAGGAAGGAAGAAAGGAAGGAAGGAAGGAAGACTATGATTTCAAAGAGGATATCATGAAATAAGGTTTGATTAGATTTTCACTGAATGTAGTCTAATTAATTTCCTTAAAGAAAGGATTGATTATTATTTTTTTCCTTGGATAGTTCTGTTTATAACAAGTGGTAGAAAATGTTTAATAAGGCTGCAACCACATATTTTGGAATCACAAGAGATTCCTTCCATGGAATTCATGCAGAAATCATAAAACTGTAGGCATGTGATTTCTTGATCTTTAATTGGCAAATTCATTTGCATATAAAAAAGCACTAAGGCATATTTTTGAGGGGGGAAATACCATTTGCCTATATACTCTTCAAGAAATATTGTCTGTTGACTTTGAGCATAATGAACTCTAACAAAAATATATCATAAAACTAATTTTGCAGCAAAACTATTAATTTTCTTTTCAAATCTTTGAATTCAATAGCTGTATACAGGGATGAATGTGTGATATCAACCTCTTCAGATGTGCATGAATAAAATTAGATATATCTACCTGAAGCAAAGTATAGGTTCCTGAGCAGCATGAATATTTTGAATCCCCACTCTTCTTTTTTCTTTTAATTATCCAAATTAAACATAGTGTTAGAAGGGGGAGGAATGCTAGTGGACAATTCAATGGAAGCTCTGGAAGATGACAACAGCCTTAACCCAATGTCTTCCAAATGTGGTAGGAATAAATTCCCTAATGCCCAGTTAGCATAGCCAGCTACTGATTAGGTAGAAGACAAATGTAATACATAAACCTCTGCTATTTTATAGATGAGACCCCCAGAGTATCATATTGTCTGCTTCTGGGGGAGTGAATTATCAATGAATTTGAAAATGCCCTGAGACAATGCCATGGGCCAGAGGTCTGTTGTTAAGGAGGAAAAAACATAATGTATAACCTTCTCTTCCTAGGCGGTCTTTGAGAGGCTGTCATGCTTACTTTTAGTCCCAGTGCAAATATTCAAAGTGCCAATTTTCTCTGGTTGTAGGTGAAGGCAGAGTTGTATAAGACGAATTCAGGATTGCATGAGATAAATGATTTTTATACTAAGTTAAAGCAAAGGATTTGACAGTTGGATAGAATTGAAATGCACAAATTTTGTGCATCCATATGGAGGCTGTTCATTTTATGTTTTACTCCATGTGGTAAAACACATATTTTGCTGTGGTTTGCCATGCAGAGCATTATAAAAAATATTCCCCATGCTTGTTATTATGACAGCATATGTATTTTCATTATTTTTAATTATATGTGCATCTTAGTATATCAGCCAAAGCTAAGGCAGGATGCAATCCATAAAACAACACTTACCAAAATTTGAAAAATGAACAATGAGTGACTTATAAGCATACATTATGGGATATAGATAATAAATATTTACATACCATACCTGAAATTAGTACCATTAAATTATATTAAGGAAGACCCAAAGGCTGTTGTAAATAGTTCTTTCTCATGCTGCGACAGAAATGATAAGCATCTGAAGACAGGGGATTCTTTAATATTGTGCATTTTCAGGATAAGAGTCTTTAATACCCAAGTAGTCTTCTACACATCAATAAGTGAGTTATGTGATACATTGGTTTATATTGGACTGGCACTGAGGAGATCTGGTTCTAATACATCCTCAGCCACAGTGGCTCACTGGGTGACAATGGACTAATCATCATCCATACTCCCTTGAACTCCTCCATGGAAGGCAGGATATAATAAATTGGAAGTTATAAAATGCTCAGATCTGAAGCTTTGAACATTTAATATGTTAAAAATAAAAAATGAATATTATTTAGCATGCATAATTGTATGTTCATGCTATCTGTATTCACTATGTCAATGTCGAGGCTAACTCCACGTGGAAGACTATATTAATAGATGTTAATCTAAATAGACAATGGCTAATATAAACTACTAGCAAACCACAAATTGTTTTTCACTCTTTGGTGAAAAAAACTAGCCTAACCAAAATTACATTCATTCAATATGTTCAATCAATTCATTCATTTGAAATAGTGAGCCTCAGTGGCAAAAGGAAATTGAATGAATTCTGAAAAGTATAATCCCTCCTAAAGGTAAATCAGTTAAGGTTGTTTAAGTCTTGGATTCACCAATCCAAAAACTATGTCTCATCAGGACTTACTTTTTTTGGCCTGGCAACCACATCTATTTTCAACAACAGGGTAAACAGAATGGAATACAATAAACAAAATAATAATGCTTAATCCACCACTGCCTAATCAATTTGTCAAGTGGCTTCATATTGATATTAAGCAGCATGGTTAAAAATGGAATTCAATGGTATGATCATTTAGTACATATAAACAGAATCATTGAAAAATAAAGCATACACTGTCTTCCAAATTATACACTGCAAGCAGTGCGCCAAAATCCATTGACAATGTCAACAGGGTCTTGTTTTCCTGGTCTTTTCTGGAAAAGAAACCATTAGTCAGGACAATCAGGACTGCTTAGAACCTAAATTTTAATATGACCTTTTTCCAGATAATTGTTCTTGGAAACAGCTAAGTAATGTAAGGCATTCGACACTCCCAGTTTTCCTTTGTATACTCTTACATTGGGCGTGTGATAAAATTGAATGATTGTGTGAACTTACTTAAGCTACAACACCTGGAAATCAAACTGAACTCAATGGGGTGTTTTTTTTAATCTGTTTCTTGGTGTTATATATATATTATATAAGTTGTTGTTGGAACTCATTGCTTTTCCATGAAAAGTGATATTTCAGTTTTTGGCATATAGTTCAGCCTATGCGATTATCTGTGAAAAATAAAATCCAAAATTAACATAATATTTTAATATGAATAGCCTTGATTACTCTAGTCATTCTAAATATTACATTAGCATAACAGACTCAACCACCAAAAGGCCTAATTCTCAGGTCTAAACTTATGAATTCAGTTCTGTGATCCCAGGCTTATTATGAATTTCAGCACTCAGTTATTAACTTGGGGCTGACATTTCTACTAAGGCATGAGATAGAACACTAACTTTCATAAGATATTTTTAGAGTAAGAAAATCTAGCAAGGATTCAGCTGCCCACACAAAAGTGAAAGGAGAATGTATTTATAATGAAAGTTAAAAAAAAAAAAAAGACATTATTTCTGAAGTAAATAAACATTTTGTATAAGGTTGCTCCCAACAATAGTAGAATTAATTGGCTATTCATGTAATATCAACAGAAGGATACTGGGATCTTTACTTCTATAAAAAGGCCAAGTATTTATATAAAGGCAAATCCTCCTATCCAGCACAATAATTTGTTTCACTCTGATATTTGCTCCTATGATTTTGGTGCTAAATATCTGCATAAATTTGTTCTTTGATGTCAACAAAATATTTAGCCCAAAACACACATGATTCATTCATGAGAGAAATGTTACAGTTTTATCTGAAGGTAAGAATCCAGCTGGTATCCTTATGCATTCTAAAGATGTTTTGATCTAGGGCAAGTATGGTTAACTTGTTGTCAGTAAGCCTTAAAAAAAATTTCTGCAGACACCACATCGAAAGACCATCTTATATTTTTTTTTAAAAAAAAATATGAAAGAAATTAAAGTAGGTGCAGTAAGCATTAGGAAGCCACTTACTTTACCTTATTTTCCCCTCAAAGCTGAAACCAACCCTAACAACCTAAATAAACAAATGAATTCTGACTATTTTAACCCTGCTTTTTTTTCTGATATAATTGTGTTGCTGTCATATAATCTGCTGCTCAGATGACCTGAAAAAGAAAGATGGAAATGTGTATTCCATTTGCTAATCGGCATAGTGATTTTGATTAATTCCTTTAAAAAAAAAAATCTGCTGTATTTTACTTCTGACATTTACATAAGGGGTGTCCAACCTTGGCAACTTAAAGACTTGTGGAGTTCAACTCCCATAATTCACCAGCTACTTATGCTGGTTGGAGAATTATGGGAGTTAAATTTCACAAGTCTTAAAGTTGCCAAGGTTGGACACTCGTGATCTCCTGAACATGCTTTTCTTGAACATCCCAACCTGTAGTTTTCTGAAAATGATTTGTTAGAGAAGGCCTTTCCCAAATCATATAGTCCTACTGAAGTGCTAGGGCAGCAGGCAGATTCTTCACTGTATTTAAAATGTACAATCGCCATCTTTTCTACCAAACACAACAGGCCCCCTAAATTTGGATTTACTGATAGTTTTGCTGTCTCTTTTGGCTTTTACTGAAGCAAAATAACAGAATCAGCATCAAGGTAGAGACATATATTTTAGCTATTCATAAAAATGCAGTGATATATCTCAGTGAATATTTAAGATGTGGCATATATAAAATAGATTGTAATCATTGAAAGGCTTTCTTCCTCCCTCTTTTTTTTTTCTTTTGCAAGGAGACAATTTCCTTACTGGAAATTGAGTGACCTGGAAAAGGGAACATACAAATGCAGTCAACAAATGCAGAGATCTTAAGCAAAAATGCATATATAATTACAGGTACACCGAAGAATATGTATATATTCCAAATTTCCACAAGCTCAATCTGTGAAGTTCCTTTTCTTTAAAAAACCCTGTTCCTCATGCAACATTTCAAGAAATTCATGTGACAGCCAGGAGACTGCTACTGAAAAGATTACAGAATATAACAGAATATAAAAAAATATATAAAATAAAATAAAATCCTTTGTTTATCTGGTTCTACAGAAATCTTACCCAAATAAATCAATGCTGTTCCTCTAGCAGTGTCTGTAACTTCATATATACCTAAAGGTTTCAGGCTGTTCTATCTCATTCTGTTCTGTTATTCCCTACAAATGGACACCCCAGAATACTTTGCTGTTTGAGCTGGAAAATGAATCTGATGACAGTCCTTGAGATGTTACACTATAATAGTAAAGCAACTAATTAATATCAGCTCCCTTTTAATTATGCAGTATATACTGCCTTGGGCAGGATATTCACCCTACACAATAGCAGGACTGTTCAGATGTAAGATACCTCCCGCTTTGGATTTCATATCTTTTTCTATTTCATTGTCCAGGATTAAAGGTGGTTTTTATTGTCTGAACTATTTTCCTGGGAATAGACTATTTGGAAGAGGGTGAAACCTATAACAGTATTTAGAACAAAAAAAACCACCTATTTCTCTCTTTCAATATCTTCCCTGATCTTAGAGTTCCAGTTATTGCATTTTGATTTGAACAGAATCCAGAAGGCCAAGAGTTTGCCACTGTTCTGCTAGGACAGCATTAATTTTTTCCTCTTTATTTATCTTTTAATGATCCTACTTCAGTTTTCAAAATATGCATTTGTATGCACCTCTCTCTCATGCACACACACAATGACACACACACACACACACACACACACACACACACACACACATATCTTAATATCAAGAACAACAAGTTTTCTTCGAACTCTGAGAATCTTTAGAAGGATCATCTGGGATCTGTAGTTGGATTGATCTCATTGATTAATAAAACAAATCAAATCTGTGTGGAAAAGAATTCTTTTAAAATTATTTCAGGAGGTCATCTAAAATTGATTGTGAAAACAATGCATAGATACTATTATATGCTGCTGACATTGCAACATATTAAGTATCTGACTTTTTTTTTTCTTTTTGGTAGTTCTTAGCAAATTGCTACATCTTCTCATTCTTTCCACACACAGTGTGGCCAAGAAAACATGTGCCCATGTATTTACCAGGAGTCATGTTCCCTCTGATTGAGAGGGTTTTTTTGGGTGAAGATATTGGAAAAATAACCAGGCAGCTTCTCATAATATCAAACAATTATTCCATTCTTGTTCATTCCTCCTCCTGATATATATGAATTAATGTAACATTAGAAATTGATTAAGTTTCTATTGTTAGCTGCTAGGCTTGTTATTGCAGGATATTGGAAAAATAAAATGGATTTTTAATGCAGCAATATATCAAAAGGTAGGTGATTGCTTTGATTAAAAAATGGATAGGACAAAACGAATTTTGTTAAAACCTTGAACGATAATTACTTAAATCTAATCAGTTTATTGGCAGTATTAACAGCATTTTTCCTACAAATTCCAATGAATTTAAAATTACATACATAACTCTGTATATAGTGTATTTTTCAATGTATATTCTTATTTCCCCACATTTCTTTTATTACTAAATATCAAAATGCAATGACAGTTCAATGCACTGCCATTCAATTTGTTGAATTAAACAGTTAATGAAAAAATAAGTTAACTTACCACAAAAATGACAACTCAATACATTTCTTGTTCATCTCACTGTCTGAACTTTGATTCATGTTCAAAAAGAGCATAATGCTCTGCCCTTTTTGATCTTGAAATCTGTGAATTGCAAACTCTTATATTTTTATAGAAAGTGTGTTTCATACATGAGTGAATCAATATAGTGGGCATTTAGTTGTCTGTTAGCAATTATCTTCTTAAAAACCCCAATTACTTTCCTAACAACTTAAAACATTTTATTATTTTATTGTAAATATTTTAGAGATTGCATTTAGGAAAATCTAGTAGATGTTTTACCCACATCCCTTGCCTCTACCCCACCTTCCCAATAAAGTGGAAAATCAAACTAAGGAGGAAAGATAGTGTCCCATGATCTATGGCATGTGTGCCAGAGGTGGCAGCAGAGTCCTCTCTGCAGACATGCAAGCCATCGCCTCAGATCATCTCTGCCACATATGCATGCATGCCTCCTGCCAGCTAACTGGTCTTCAGGTCTCTACCGCACATGCCTGGGGGTGGGACTCATGCATGGATGCACATGCATGCACAGGGGCATGTGCCCATTGCATTTTGGGGGGTTGCATATGTGCGCTTTGGGCACTTGGTGCCGAAAAGATTAGGCATCACTGAAATAGTTGCTCCTAGATGTTTCCTTGTTTCTACTCACCATGAATAAATTTAACAGTTTGGGGAAAAGGGGTGGCAGATAAGTTAGCCATGGGAAAAATGTAAATGTGATATGCTGGGTAGTGTTTAAGTTAATGCTCTCTAACATAGTTAGGAAGATCATTTCTCATAGGAACTTGTAGTTACTTTTGCTTTTTATATAGTATAGATAGTTGTCAACTTATGATCACAACTGAGTACAAAATTTCCATTGCAAAACAAGACAGCTGTTAAGTTAGTTTTGCCCCATTTTACATCTTTTCTCACCACAGATGTTAACCAAGTAATTACAGTTGTTACTAACATGGTTGTTATATGAATCTGGATTCCCCCCTTGACTTTGCTTGTCAGAAGGTCAGAAAAGGTAATCATATGACCCTGGGACACTGCAACCATCAGAAATACATGCCAGTTGCCAAGAATCCAATTTCTGATCATGTGACCATGGGGAGGCTGCAGTAGTTGTAAGCGTGAAAATGAACATAAGTCACTTTTTTTAGTACCGTTGTAACTCTGAATGGTCACTAAACTAAGGGTTATAACTTGAAAACTACCTGTACATTGAATCATGAAATTAGGGAATTTTAAAATTCTATGATTTTTCATGGAAAATGATTCTCCTAAGAATGTTTGAAAGCAATAAAAAATTGATTTCAACAAAACTTTGTTACAATCTACTAAGATGAGTTTGAAAAAAATGATCGATTGCAGTATGTAGTCGTAAACAAGTTTTACCATGATGGGATCCTGATTTGTTTCATTATAAAGTAGATAATCTGCTGGATCATCATTTCAATTGTGTCATCATTTCAGAGAGATTTAGTTATGTAAAAAAAAAAAATCAAACGTTTGGCAAAAAAAAAAAAAGCAATGAGAACAGGATTAATTTCTTATTTTTTGCTGGCTTCCCCACTGACTTTGCAAGCTCTAGTAAACTTGCAGGGAAAAAGTCAATGGGGAAGCCAGCAGGGAAGATTGTGTGTTGCTTGGGTAATTGCCCCCCACCCACATACTTCCTTCAGTCCTAGTGTGCTTGTGGGCACTGGTGTAGAAGAACAGCAGGCAGAGTTAGGGAATGGTGTTAAATGTATTGCCAGTTTAGAGTCCTTATGTTGCCACAAAGTCCAGCCATCCTTGAATGCCTCAGACTCTTATTTAGCACCAATTTAGTGCTGATGGTTAGTTGACTAGATTGTTATGTTTAGGCTTGCATAAATGTTTTGTTCTGTGAGCTAATGTATGGCCCTGATCCTTACTGCCTTACATCTAACCACTCTCGCATACCCTCCCTACCCCACACGTCACCCGCACTCTATCCATGCATCACATCCTCACACTTCCTCCCTGACTCTCACTGCACCTCTCAAGCAACCTTGTGTACCCTTATACACCATCCCTGATCTGTGCCACACCTATCATGCATCCCATTGTGTCCTCCCTGACCTTTGCCAGACTACTTGTACATACTTTGTCTCCCTCATCTGCCTGGCAATAGCCACTTACCTTCATGCTGGCCTTGAACTGTGCAACTTCCTGACAACTTCCCCACTGGCTTTACTTGTGGGGAGCTGTCAGGGAGCATTGGAAATTAGCAAGATAGTAGCATGGTAGTGCTAAAGCAACCACAAGTTTTCCAAATTTAAAATTGCACAGGAGTAAGGAGCCAAGCTTATTAGGTGTCCATTTGCGGTAACTTGGCTCAAAAATTGTTGGCCTACGATACAACATTTTGCCCAATTGAAAGTTACAAACATACAAACTGATACAAGAATGTTAATATTATATAGATAATGGATTTCTGAACCACTTTCTTTATAGTTTGTCATTACGACAATATATTTGCAGTGTTGTAATGATAATCCAGTACCAAGAGGAACTCAAGACCATATTTGTTCCATACTAGCAGGCTTGAAGGCCTGCGTTCCTATTGGTCCAGAAAAGCCGGGCCGTGATTGGACAAATTAAGCAATCCTGACTGGTTCGTATTCGGGCTGCCCAGACTTAACACTGGCAACAAAGGTAGGTTACTGAGACAGCAAAAGCTGACCAGCATGTGGCAGAGAGTGTAGGGACGACCAGCAAAATGGCTAGCAGCACCATGCCACCCACACCCTTCAATCCGGCCAGCGAGGACTGGGAGTCCTACATTGATCATTTCCAAATGTTTTTGGAATCAAACAACCTAAAAGACGCCACCAGAAGGAGCAAGCGGTCTTTCTGACGCACTGTGGACCCGCTGTTTTTAAAATGGCAAAAGCACTCATAAAGCCCGCAGAAGTCAAGACGATGGATTGGGACACCCTGGCTCCCATCCTTAAGAACCACTATGCTCCGGCAGTACCGACTCTCATCCGTAGGCATGACTTTTACCAGAGAGATCAACGCGAGGGTGAGAGCATCGGAGAGTTCGTAGCCAACCTGAGGGACCTAGGAGGCTTATGCGGATTCGCCAATCTAGATGAGGCTATACGAGACCGAGTCATCCTCAGCCTGAAAGACCCAACCCTACAAAGCAGGTTGATGGTAAAAGGGGACATCTCCCTCGCTGATGCCATAGCTGAAGCCACTGCAGGCGAAGCCATCCGCAAGTCAGCGGCGTGAATGCGGCGTCCCAATGGAACTGACCGCCAACCCACCAGCGAGATGGCAACCGCATCAGAGAGACACGCAGCATCCACCCACCATGGCGACATCGAATCCCCTTCCGACAGCAATGAAGAAGAAATTCACAAACTCCAGTAGGAACGCGAGTGACGAGACCGGCGTGGTCATAAGTTGAGTTACCAATGTGCCGGCTGCGGAGGAAATCACCCGTGTTCCGAATGTAAGTTCCTGGATGCTGTTTGCCGTTTTTGTGAGAAGCGAGGGCATATTGCCAAGGTATGCCACAACAAATGAAATTCAAGCCCCTGACGACAAGGAAACAGCCCAAGAAGAAATGATGGCACCCCCACCATGAACCGGGACCGCCAGAATGATAGCAGATGGAACTGGGACAACCGACCCAGAAAATTCAGCGATGTGCCCAGACGAGAAGAAGTGCACCAAACAGTCATGATCGGCCACGCTTCATCAATAGACGCACAAAAAATATGTGTAGAGGTCACCATCGAAAATCAACCTTGCACCATGGAGGTAGACTCCAGCTCCTCCCTCTCTATGGTCTCCTGGAGGACCATAAAATGACTGATTCCCAGCATCCGCCACCAAGAGCTCAGTGACCAGAAACTAATATTAAGGCACTATCAAGGTAACCGCATTCCGGTTGCAGGCACTGGACATTTTAAAGTGTCCTTCAAGAACCACACCACCATCCTACCGCTCACCATCGTTGACTGAGACTGACCCAGCCTACTCAGGTTGCAGTGGTTCACATCGTTGGGGATCGAGATAGCAGGCATCAACCACACAGAAGACGACGACTGGGAAGAAGTGCTCGTCCGCGACTTCCAAGAAGTCTTCAGTGAAAATCTAGGCAAGTACAAGGGGTCCCCTATCTCCTTTAATCTTAGCCCTGACATCGCTCCCATCCACCTCAAACCACACCGAGTGCCTTTTGCACTCAAGCCTAAGATAGACGAACAATTAGACAAACTAATAGCGCAAGGCGTGCTTGAACCCATTGATCACACCCATTGGGAGACCCCAATTGTTACCCCCATCAAACCAGATGGCTCCCTGAGAATTTGTGGGGACTACAAGGCCACCCTCAACCATGCATTGCAGCAGAGCGTCTACCCGGTGCCGGTGGTCCAACATCTTCTACACTCACTAAGGGGTGGCAAAATCTTTGAAAAGCTCGACCTGGCTCAAGCTTATCAACAGCTGCTAGTCGATGCTGAAACCGCGGAAGCCCAAACTATAGTGACACATAGAGGGGCATTCAAGTGTAACCGGCTCTAGTTTGGGGTCAGCGCCGCACCTGGGATTTTTCAAAGTCTGATGCAGAATTTGCTGCAGGGAATTAAAGGAGTCGTGCCCTATTTTGACGATGTTTTAGTAGCAGCCCCACCAAAAAACAATTAGAAAAGCGACTGAGGGTGGTCCTAC
Source organism: Hydrophis major (assembly GCA_033807585.1). Lineage (NCBI taxonomy): Eukaryota > Metazoa > Chordata > Lepidosauria > Squamata > Elapidae > Hydrophis > Hydrophis major. Next base: position 69,087,437 of record CM066330.1, read on the forward strand.
AGAAATTCAAAGACGCTGGCCTCAAAGTGAAAAAGGAAAAGTGCCAATTATGTACTGAAAGGGTTGAATTTCTTGGATACCTCCTTGACAAGCAAGGAATTCACCCCACAGACAAAAAATTGAAAGCTATCAAAAATGCCCCCAGACCAAAGAACAAAGTGGACCTACAAGCATTCCTCGGACTCATCAATTTTTATAACATTTTCCTACCCCAGAAAGCAACTGTTGCAGAACCCCTGCATCGGCTCCTTGACAAAAAGGCTTCCTGGATATGGGGATGGAGAGAGGAGCATGCTTTTCTCCAAATAAAAAATCTTTTGACTTCAGATGCAGTCCTTATTCTATATAATGAAACATTACCATTGACCATTACTTGCGACGCATCGCCGTTCAGAGTTGGCACCATCCTGAGCCATGTTTTACCGAATGGAACAGAAACCCCCATTGCCTTCTTTTCCAGAACCTTGTCCAAGCCAGAGAGTATAGCCAGCTGGACAAAGAAGCCCTCACCATCGTTTCCGCAGTAAAGAGATTCCACGAATACATTTATGGTAGGACATTTTCCATTATTACAGACCATAAGCCCCTACTTGGTATATTGCAGGGTGACAAACCCACTCCATACATCTTGTCACCCAGAATGACAAGATGGTCTGAAATTCTTGCCGCATACAATTACAAATTGACTATCTCGCATGCTGATGCCTTAAGCCATTCCCCATTGCCGGACTTGCAAGATGACCCAGCATCCACATTACCAGTCTTGCAAATTGAAACTATCCCAATGCCACCAGTCACCGCGCAAGACATTGCACATGAAACTAAAAAGGACAAATGCTTGGCGCGAGTGCTCAGCTGGGTGGAGAGGGGATGGCTAGAAGCCGAGCCAAACGAACCTTTTAAACCATTTAAAAGCAGGCAAACTGAACTCTTTTCACAGAAAGGTTGCATGTTGTGGGGAGACCAGATAGTAATACCAGAGACACTAAGAAAAAAGTTTTAGACTTAAGGGCACCCCGGTATTGTGTGCATGAAAGCCCTGGCCAGGAGCTATGCTTGGTGGCCAGGCATGGACAAGCAAATTGAAACCTGGGTTGCCGCTTGTAACAGATGCCAAGAGACTCGCTCGGCTCCCCCCAAAGCCCCACCATTGGAATGGGAAACACCCAGAAGCCCTTGGTCGCATATCCATATCGACTTTGCAGGGCCAACCAAGGGCCATACCTTCTTAATTACTGTTGACACATATTCAAATTGGCTCGAGCTGGGCACAATGAAGACAACCACCATGGAAGCTGTCATCAAAAAATTAAATAGACTTTTTGCCACGCATGGTCTGCCAGATGTTATAGTATCTGACAATGGCCCACAATTTACTGCCTTGGCATTCGAGTAATACTTGGCAGACCGCGGCATCCGACACGCATTAACCTCACCAGCTCACCCGGCGGCGAATGGTAGAGCTGAACGCATGGTTCAATTTACAAAAAAAAACTGCACAAAATGGAACATGGTAACATCCATGAGAAGATCACCAAGATGCTTCTCCGACAGCACATCACACTGAATACCACCACCAACAAGACCCCAGCAGAACTTCTAATGGGCAGAAAACTCAGGTCAGCTCTAGACCACCTGCACCCTACCTACACTCTAGAAAAACCCATCGGTTCCAGCAGCAAACACCACACTTTCAAGGTAGGAGACACTGTGTTTGCCAAAAACTTCATAGAGGACCCAATTTGGATCCCTGAAAAAATCACACAAATCACAGGTCCCCGCTCCTACCGGCTGGAAACCACCGACGGGAGATCGTGGAAACGCCACATTGACCAGCTAAATCCAGGCTGGCCACTTCCACCCTCATAGACCCTAACCAAGAAATCAGAGGGGGGGCAGAAACTCAAGTGCAGGAAAAGAACAAACACCTGTGCTAGCAGAACACCCCCCACAAACATTAAATAAAAACCAACAATACTTACCAGCCAGAAGGAAGCCATGGCAGACGGGTACTTCGCCTGGAAGCAGCAGCCAGACAAGCTCTACCAGCCCAGAGAACCCAGGCAGGAGCAGCAGAGTGGACGACTCAACCGACCCGGGATCATCAGGTGGGAGTCGCAGCTATGGGACCGGTTCACCCTTCCAGGCAGTTCCATCTAGCAGCTTGAGAGCGACACGGAGCCCGTCCGAACCCGATGGCAAACAGAGACTTTGTGAATTGCGCAAGTCCAGTAGGCAGGTAGGAAGACCCACCTACTCGCGTGACTACGTTGCCTCGCCCCTTGGATGAAACCAAGAGGGGAGGGGTGTTCCATACTAGCAGGCTTGAAGGCCTGCATTTCTATTGGTCCAGAAAAGCCGGCCGCAATTGGACAAATTAAGCAATCCTGATTGGTTCATATTCGGGCTGCCGCGATTGGGTAAAACCAAGCGCGGCAAGCTCAAAAGCATGTCATAGGCTGCCTAGCCGCAGCCAGCTCTATAAAAAGGTCTGCTGTGGCTAGGGTCATGGTCTCAGTATCTGACTTCCTAATAAAGAGCTGTTGTTACTACTTCGAGTCTCGTCTCTCCTTGGGATCACTGCCCAGACTTAACAATATTAGCTAGGGAGCATGAAAGCTTTAAAGAGAGCATTTGTATTTTATAACCACTGAAGTGACTCTGTATCATTCCAGTAAGTGGGAATTATCATTGAGAATGAACATAGCATTTTCTCACCAACATCGACACTCCTACTCCTGTCATTGTGAAGTGATAATTACTTTTCAGAACAGAATGAACTGAAAAGAGACCTGCCAGGCAACTCTTCATAGGGAGCACCAGACTGTCTTTTTTCCTGCAGATAATGTGGTTCAGTTAGCAGGTCATTTGACCAATAGCCCCGCTATAGCTTCTGGTGTCAGATTTCTTCTGTGCAAATCTATTTTGTTCAGTCTGTTTGCTGACATTGCAGTTCCATTAAAAAAAAAAAATCACAAGAACAACCTAATGCAATTTTTTTTTTTTACTTCAGACAGGTAATTATGTTCCAAGTTTAGCTTTGCTTAGATTACAGCTTTCTTTACCTGTTTAAATGACTAAATAACAGACGTACAGTAATACAAGGAGTTCAAGAATGCTGATCTTGCAATGATGGCAATGCATAGGCCTTCTCTCAGGAGTGGGAGAAATAGGCAATGTCATATCATCATCATCATCATCATCATCATCATCATCATCATCTTCATCATCATTGTCATCATCTTCTTCCCTGCATAACATTTACTTTATTATATTTTATTCCTGCAATTGTGTATTACATCAGCTTTATAATTCTTACAATTTTTTTTGCAGATCTGAGTTCTTTGATGCCTAGCAAACAAAGAATTAAAAGCTACTTGAGATTGTCAGTCCTGTAACTCTGGATAGTACAGACAATTATTGTATTTCAGAATAAATTTATGTGCTATATACTCTACATTAAGCAGGACATGAACCGTAGCATTTTGACAATAATGTTTGGATATGCTTTCTTTTATAAGCAACACTGGATCTGGTAAATTTGTATTTATATTTCCTCAATGCTGCTGCTTCAAAAGGATGTAACACATTTCAAATTCTTGAAGTAACAGAGTGCTTAGAATTGCCACTATATTTTTGCCATTATAATTGTATCTATGAACTTGAAAAATATTATTTTTATTGTAACTGTAATTAAAAATAATAAATAATTACAATCTCTTTCAATTATATTGTTTTTAAAGGTAAAAGATGCCAGTTCACTCAGGCTCTCCTCGTAGGATTTAGTTTTTAATTCCAATGATCTGTGTTGACTGCTTTGCACCTGCATTTGTCTGAATCTTAAAATTGGATGCCCCAAACTGACTTCAATAGTCAAAATTTTTGCTTTGTTTATGGGCTACAGTTCTATTGATAGCATGCAAATTGTGTTAACTTTTTTGACATGCAATTCACATTGCTCGCTCATATTCAGCTATTGTGATCAACTCTTAGAGGAGATCAACCCTGACTGCTCTTTAGAAGGCCAGATCCTGAAGATGAAACTCAAACACTTTGGCCACCTAATGAGAAGGAAGGACTCACTGGAAAAGAGTCTAATGCTGGGAAAGATTGAGGGCAAAAGAAGAAGGGGATGACAGAGAATGAGGTGGCTGGATGGAGTTACTGAAGCAGTATGAATAAGCTTAAATGGACTCCAAAGGATGGTAGAAGACAGAAAGGCCTGGAGAAATGTTGTACATGGGTTCACGATAGGTCAGAGACAACTTCACAACTAACAACAACAACAATAATCCAAAGACTCTTTCCAAGACAATTAACATTGTCATGAAGCCCAGTATTTTGCACTTTCTACCTGTACATCCATGGAGAATCTCAATCATCCAGGTCAAAGGACCCAAAAGGTAACTGGATTTTCTTGGGGTTTTTTTCCTTGAAAATATTTCATTTCTCATCCAAAAAGCTTCTTTGGTTCTGCTGGAAGCTTTTTGGGTGAGAAGTGAAATATTTTTAAGGGGAAAAAAAAACCAAGAATGTCCAGTTGCTTTTTGAAGAAGCACCTTTGGTATTTCGACCTGAATATGACTACTGCATTTTCTAAGTATTAAATTCATTTGTTTTTAACTTTGAAGCATGAACATTCATATTGAGTTTTGATGCTCCTTTTTAAGAATTGGTTGTCCCATTCTGTTTTTATTCAACACACATTCCATTCTGTTTCAAGGTATCAGTGAAAATATTGAAGAATCCCAGTTCCGGGATCAAATACAGTGGCATGTCATTTTGTTACTCTTGTCCATTTCAACAAGAATGGAAATGTTGATGATTTTACTATAGTTCTAAAAAGTATATATTAGCATATGGAAACCATGAGTTGGAGGACATAGATCAGTATGTGTAAGCCTAATCCACACTATGATTTTTGAAATTATTTTGCAAATTTGCCACAGGGATGTCAAGGAAAAAGCTTACGTATATAATTACTTCCAAGTTGCATTAATATAGATCCATGTCTGGGTAAACATTTTCATGGACTTGTTTAAATATTCAATCATATTACCAAATGAAAAATAAACTCAAAATATATCACTGAAGTATGTATATGTTGTTGCTAGGTTTTTTTATTGCTTATTGGGGAAAAGGCATCTAGGTTAGAAGTAAGAACACACTTTTGACTACTTAGCATGTCCAAATCATGTTGCCAAAATGACCAGATTTGATCTGGCAATTTTGTTCTGCATTCCACTCACATGTATATTTTAATAGTGTGTGTGTGTGTGTATTTAAATTGAGATCAATGATATATGAAAGCTCTAAACAACAGGGAATTTCTTGAGAGCTACATACATCTAATGAAGAGCTGTTTTCTGTTAAATATTTGATAGGGAAAAATTACAATTAAAGATACAATTTTGTATACACTCATAAAAAGATTTTCACACAAAAAAAATGATAAAAATTTGAGCTTTCAGATTTCTCTGGTTCTACAATTTGATTGAACAGCTTTATTAATTTGTTTCTTCTATTATATTTTATCTTTCTTCTCAATGGTTTTGCTATTATTCTAATGTGTATTCCACCTGATGAATATATTTTCCATATGTAAGACAGTTTTAATCTAAATTAAAATATGAAGCAAGGTTTAAAATTTAACATACACATGTAAGCATCCAAGCTGCTTAAAATCACTTTTAGGTGAAATGGATGGCACATAAGTTTAATAAATAAATAAATTTTCTAGAAAGTTATTTAGATCAAAAGTTCACAAAATGGGAGATAGTTAAGGATATACAGCAGTCTGAAATAGATTTTTATGGACAGTGTCCATAGTGTACAACCTGGATATAAAAGATGGTTTTCTAATAACAAATATAAGATATTTTACACAATAGTGATATTTGATGCACATAAAGTATTGCTTTATCAGAAAGAAGCAGAATGTAAATTCAGCATCTCATCACTGCGTATTGTTTCAAATGTTATTTTTCTCTATGGCCAAATTCACATTTAGTGAGGGAAACATTACACATGTGTAGATACCAGACATCTTCTTGTTTGTTTACACAATAAAAAAAAGAGGTTTCTTAAGCAGTTTAATCCAAACCCCCTAATTTCCTAATTCTAGAAGTGAATTCGTCAGCTGGCTTTCAGTAATGAAAATAATAGAAAAATAAAAATTAAAGTACTCTATTTTAAAAATACTTGCCCCTCTGCAAGTAGGCCTCTCATGATTTTATGAAGTGTTTAGACTTAAAGATATAATTTTAGACCATGTAAATAAAATGACTAATTTTTATAGCTGAGCCATGGGGAAAAAAGGGTTTATATAGAATAAGTGTCAATTTGCACATCCCTGAAAGAAAGGAGTGATAAAGAATAAATATTGCATGCATTTCTTTTCAAGGTAAATGGTGTGATCCTCCAAAATAGAACCTGTTACACCATGAATTACCATGAAGGACAAAGATCCTACTACTCCCTAACATGAAAAGCTTAGAAGTTGCAGGCCTCAAATATAACAAAATGAAGTAAATCTTTGGTGGTCTATACAAGTAAATGATGATGTTGACATAAAAGAGACATTGACAAAAATTTACAGTCATAATAAGGGGGAAGATTTAATTCATGGAGGACCTCAGAACATTAAAACCATAAGGGCCAGTAGATTAATGCAGTACATTTTTTTAAAAAAAAGAACAGCTTCTGTTGGCAAATATTCTAAGCAGAAGATATTAAGTATAATAAACATATTTAATATTAAATATATTTACTATGTATTACATATTGAGACATGAAGTAACATCAAATGAAAATAGTTGCAATCTTATGTAATCAAAATATAAACAACAATCAATTGTTTATATTTTTATTCCAAAATAAGTTCCATGAGGTTCAGTAACATTGATTATTGCTTGACCTTTAGAACTTTATTCTAAGTAACCAAAATCTTATCAATGATTCCTCTTTGAATTATTTAAAAGTTTTGTCACATATTAAAACCGTGAAATGAAGTTCCTATTATCACTACATTGAAATCATTGCACTCTTTAAGTGTTAGTGTTTCCAAACAAAAAAGAGAGAGAAGAAGCCAGACAACTGCTCAAAAGTAAATTCTGTGTAAAGATTATGGCTGAAACTGATTGGAAATTCTGGGCCATGTTGGTGTTATGTCTCCAGGTAACTGGATTAGATTTTATGAATAAGGCAGTACCAATGCAAATTAACTGCAGAATTGATTGCAATAACTGCTTCCTTCCACTTCAAAGTGCTGCTTTTAATGTTCATGGTATAGCACCAGGTTACTTGAGGGATTGCCACTCCCTAATTATATCTATCAATCCTATCAGATCTTGCAGAAGAGATATCCTGTGGGTCTGGTATGTTAGGGAATTACACTTGGTGGGTCCCTTTATTTTTGCTATGGTATCTGCTTTATGGAATATTATTTCCCTCACATACCTCCAAAATGATGTTAGCTTCATTACTACTTATTTTCTGGAAGTTCTAGTTATACCATCAGCCTTCAGTGTCCTGGAGGAACAGTAATCTTGAGGTGGCTCCATTATTCCTGTTAACATTTAATCTTTTTTATGATCTTTAAAACTTTTTAATAATGACTTTTAAATACATTCAACATTTCATATCTTTCTTACGTGCAGCCCATAGTCACTTTTTGTGAGATAAGTGGCCATATGAATATGATAAATAAATAATTCTTTTTTCACACAAGTTACATAAAGAATATGAAGCTGTGTATTTCACAGGAGTAGCAGAAATAGTAAGAGACCACTGATCAAAAGGTAATAAATGATCAAACAAATTATGTGGATTTGTATTCCTGACAGATTTGAGACAGATTTTTTCCTGACACCTTTGACAGTGAATATCTAATAAAAATCAAAGTAAACGCTTGTATTTCATGAAAGTCACTATCATAACTATCACATTTTTTTGATTTTTTATTATTCAAAAGATAGAAAACCTCTAAAGAGCATTACACTTCTGAATTAAGTAGACCTCTGTTATCAATATGGAATTTTCTGAAATATTTAGAACTGGGGTAATTTTTTTTAGATATTTACAGTACCTTACATGGACAACTATGTTACTATGGTTTTTTTTTTTTTTTTTGAAACAAATTTTATTAATTTTAAAGACAAACAACACATCATTAACCATTAAGTACATAAAACCTCTTAACATTATAAATTTTTACAAGTCGGATAAAACATTATTTTTATACAACATAATTCTAATTTATCCCATTTCCATATGGACACATAAATACCTTTCAGCAAATTTCTCATTATTTCTCTTTACTCTTATTCAATTTCATTTCTTTTCTATATTTATCCATTTTATAGTCATCATATTCATTTCTTTCTGACTTGTTTACAATTATTGTCATCTAACATTCCTCCAAGGTTTTATTAATTCTTTTTTTTTTTTAAACAAATTTTATTAATTTTACAGAAGACACAATACACAAACATTCAAAACACAAAACATAAACAAAACTAAAAGATCTTTTCTGAAGGTTGTCTGATCCCGGGTTAAAACTCTTCACACAGACACAAATTCAAACATCATATTCATCCCATATATCCTTCCATATCTTATTATCATTTTCTTTTTATATATATATATATAAAAACCATTTTTATCAATTTTATAAAAACAATGCAAGGCATAACAGCTTATAAATTCTTTTCTAGGAAAAAATAATAATAAAAAACCAATAGAGCATAACAATTCCAAATTATAGTATCAATACTTTATCTATTTAACTTCATATCTTATCCCTACTTCTCCTTTTCATCCAAATTATTTCTTATTAATTAAAATTTTATTGCCTTTTATCAATATACAAAATCCAAAAAAAAAAAAAACCATAACAAAACCTTTATATATCCTTCCATATCTTATTACCATTTTCAATAACATTCTTTGTCTGTTCTATTTCCAACTATCCATTCATCTTTTTTCTTTTACTATACTTCTCCTATACACCAATTGGAGTAACGTCTATAACTCATTACCCTAACTTAAAAGTACTTCGTATAACAATTTTTCTTGGGATTCTGTTTAAAAGATTCTAAAATTACATAATGAATTTTATACTCTAAATACACATATAAAAACACAAACTTATGTACCCTCCAGAATCCCTCTTTTATCCTAAATTAAATTCACCCATTGTCTCTAAATAAACTTTTTTTCTTTAGATCTTGCTTCCCCCCATTAAGGCTTCTCCTCCCCCCCTTTCTCTCTTGCTTATTCTTCTCCTTGCCCTTTTTACCCCTTTGTTTTTCCTCCTCCCTTTTCTTACTCCTTTTCCTTTGCTTTCTAACCTTGCCTCCACCTTTTCGCTCATTTTTCTCTTTTTTGGTTGTTTTTATAATTCTTAAAATCCCCTTTTTCTTATCCTTTTTCTCCTCCTCTCCGGAAGGGACCCATTGTTCATCAAAGATGGCTTCTTCTTCCTCTTCTTCCTTGTCCCAGTCCTTCTGGTGCGTAATCAACTTTTCATAAGTACATAACGCCATTTCTAAGAATTGAAACAAAGCGCCCAAAGTATCTTCCTTTTTATATTTTTGATATTCAGTCTTTAGTTCATCCACAAACGATGCCATTATGAAAAGAGAAGCTTTTCCCAAAACAACCACAAGTATTTTTAATCAAAAACAATTAAAAAAAAGTTCCAAAAGTTAATACTTTTCTTCCTTCTTCTCTTTCTCTTTCTGGGGTTAATGTTTAAACAAAGAGGTCCAATTACCATATATCTTTCTTTGGGATTCTAGGCAATCTCCTCCTTTTTCAGCTTCTGCTCCAATTTTTTTTTCCTCTCCCTTCCCACTTGCAATGTCAATTTTAAATAATCAGAAATCCATACCTCCAACAAGGGTTTTCCAATCTCTTAAATTTTTCAATGTCCAAGAATCCTTTTGTCCCTTAGCTTCAACTCTCAAAACAATTCACTTTCAATGTCCAATAAATCCAAACATTTCTGCTGTTTCCATGGGGTGGGAGAGTGAAGAAAAAACAAAAGTTCCCTTTAACAGCTTCTCCGCCGCTTTCGCTCTTCTTAGGGATACAATGTATCCTCCAGCAATTCAAACAGCTCAGTTCCAGGCAATTTAAAGGATGTTACTTGACCCGGCTCAGACAAAACTTTCACTCTTCACATTTCCTCCAGCGCAATCTTACCCGGTTGCTGGCTTCTTCGTGGCGGCCATTGCTGACCGCCGCTCCACCGCCTTGGGAAAAAGGGGTTTTTCCAGAGAAGGGGGGGTCTGCGACACCCCCACCTCCCTGTCCGACTCCCCTCTCTCTTCAGCTGTCCCTACATATCCCCCTGACCCATCTGGATCGGGGGTACCTCGACGGCTAGCACAGCAGGAATCGCGAGCTGTCGTGAATTCCTGCTGTCCCGAAGCCATGCAAAACCGGAAGCCAACTATGTTACTATGTTTTTTCACTGGGTTTCATCACTGATCATGAAACTAAGGCATTCTGGATATATGTAATTGAGGGTGTTCACAAAGGATTTGAGATGGAATTCTCTGCAGCCCTTCTTGTGGTAAATAGATTTGATTTTCAAATTATGTCCCACCTGTCCTCAATTAGCAACCCAGGTATATTTATATAAAGGAACAGTAACACTTCTTTTTTTCAGTAGCTCTTTTCACTTTTGATTTTGGAAAAAAAAACCTGTAGAACAATTTTTAAGCCAAGATGGTGGAGTAATGATCAAAGGAACTTGTAACATGATCCATAGCTTAACCTCTGGACTGATTTGGAACATTTGTAGCATTTTGAAAGATGTTTTTGGCATGTTCCTCAAAGGTCAAGCAGCCCACAGCTAGAAAAGATGGTGTATCTCTGAAATAACTACTTAAAGACCAGTATATGTGAGAAAATGCTTGTGTCTACTGCTGCTAGCAATTCCTATTTATTGTGGGGCTGCTGATACCAACATCTGCTCTTTACAATAGAGAAACCATAATTTGTGTGATATAGTACTATACAAACTGAGCACCAGGGAAAGGGAAACTGAAAATGTTAGAGATAGAAAGCATATTCTGAGAATTCTGAGGTATTCAACAGCAAATTTACCACTTTAGCATTTTTACTCATGGTTTACTCATGTGCCTATGACTCTATCAAGGCTTCTGTTATGATTATAGGTTTAGCTTTGCTGTGGATCAGGATGTTTACAATGAGACAGAAAGACAAGTTGTTCTCTTGGGAAAAAAGTAGTCTAAAAAAGATGTAACTCATTTGTTACATCTGCCATCCCTGGAACTTACAATTACACTGGACAAATGATGACAAATTGAGGGACTGAGAACAAATTCTGAGCTTATGCTGCTTACTATCTGGGTTTGGCATTTCACCCTGCTGGCAATATAGGACTATAATATGTTTGAAAAAATGACTTCAGTAGTTTTCTTTTTTTCTCCCACTAACAAATTTCATTTTTATCATGAGAAAGTTTTTTTTATTATTAACAAAATACACAAAAGAGGAAAAAATGTCCTAAATTATGAATTAAAAATGAAAAGTGGAAAAAAAAACCTTATAGAATATATATTTTCAGATATACATATATCAATAAACTGAAGCCATATTCATTATATAAACTGTGTTATTGTATACACTGCATAGATGGAAACATTTGTCTTTGTGATGCTGAACAGATCTTTTAACTATAAGCCCATTTTGTACCCAGCTATCAATTCCCATGTGGTAGAGATAAACTTCAAAAAAATATAAAAAATTGAAAATATTAAATCTCAAAGTTGTGTTAACTTTTTTATCTTATTTATTTATTTGTTTGTTTGTTTGTTTATTTTAAAAATCACTCCACAACAGCATAAATTCAGTGAGGACATTTGTAAAATATATCTTGTGGAAAATGAGGTCATCTAAAAAACTATTGATTTTTTTTTTAAAAAAAGTCATCGTTTTATTGATTAAGAAAAACATACAAGAAAGAAATACTAGAAAAGATACACGTAGTCCTCAACTTACAGGGGATCACTTAGTGATCATCTGAAGTTACAACAGACCTACCATTGAGCTGCTTATGACTCAGACCCAAAGTTCTGATGTTTGGAACTTTGGCTCAGTGATCATATGACCAAACTTAAGATGCGTGGCAACATGGCTACATTTCCAGCATCCCTGGTCACGTGACCATGTTTTACAATCATTTTGAGGAAAACCAGCACTTCTAGATTTTGAAAAAAACACAGTGAGTTTGTTTAACCACCATAGCATTTACTTAATGACTGCTGCAGACATACACACACACACACACACACAAACATATTGAAGTAGTTTGACAAAAAATAAAAGACAAATTTAAAAAGATTTTAAAAATATTATACAAAGGCTATTCTGGTAGCCTCCTTCTTTCTTTATCTCCCCCTTGGTTTTTGTGTTTGTTTTTTTTTGGCCAAGTCACTAACTGCTATTTTTATACTTTAATTTGAACAGTGTTACTCATTCTGTTTGGATCATTGTTGTTGTTGTTGCTTATTATGGTTGACCTCACAGGCATCCAGATGTTCAGACGTTTCATTTTTACCTATTTTGTATTCAGAAAAGTAACTAAAAATCTTTGATTACTTTCATCCATTGCCCTAAGGAGCTTAGTGGTTGCATAATTGTTTATATTATAAGTTATAAAGGAGGGAGTGGACACCCTTGCCATATGCCTATGTGGAAAACATGTAGAGGGTAATCCTGAGTTTTTGTAACTTTTAAAATCAATGTTCTAATCACTCCTTTGTTGTTTATTTTCAAAATAGAGATTTATTTTAAGTTCTTACACTTATATTTAAATGTTATTTTGCTAAGTATTGAAGGAAATTTACCCAGTGCTATCAAACGTGTCAGCCCCAAAGGATCCAAATAGCTAAAAAGCAGTTAACAAGCAATTTCTGAAAGTGATTAAGAAATGAGGCTTAGTGAGAGATCCCAACCTCAACCACTAAATTGTGGAGTGTCTCAGGGTATGGTACTCTCTTGGTTCATGAAACTGTTGGGCAAAGTCATCCATAGTGTGGTGTGAGTCAGTATGCTGATGTTACTCAGACATATATCTCTGTGCCTGCTCAAGTAATCAGTGTTGCCAATGTGCTGTGTTGATGCTTGAAGGCTATAGAGAATGGCATGGCATACAACAGGCAAGATTGAGTCGCTTTGGGGTCACCTGAATCTAGGAATTTATCAGCTTTGATTCTGGATGGGATTACACTTTCCCAAACAGATCTAATGCATAATCTGGGAGTCCTTCTGGACTCATGATTCCTGCTCAAAGAGCAGGTAGTAGTCATTGTTTGGAGGACCAAAGCACGGCTCTAAGTTGTGCACCAGTTGGGCCTATTCTTTGATGAAGAAGCTCTATGTTCAACCACATATTCCCTGCCTATCTTCTGTATAGCTTACTGTAATGTACTGTATAAAAGGTTGCCCTTGAAGAATATTCAAACTCTTCAATTGGTACAGGCAACATGGGCAGTTATGTGCACACCTAGATGTGTGCACATTATAACTTTGGTCTGCAACTTATATTGGCTGGCAATTTGCTGCTGGGTCCAATTCAAAGTGTTAATGATAACTTATGAAGGCCTATGTGATATGGGGGATGCATTATTTGAGAGATTGCTTCTTCTTAATGACCCATTCCATCAAATCCAGCATAAGATGCTTTTTTGCAGGTTCCATCCACTAGGGAGTCCTCCTTCGGGATCCAGGAGGGTGGCCTTTTCTGCTGCTGTACATGTCCAATGGAATATGATTCCCAAAGTCAGGCTGGCACTGTCCTGATGGTCTTTTAGAAGGGGCCTGGCTTTGCTACCTAGCCTGGAATTACATATTCACATGGAGCTCATGAAATAGCTATACTATTCTTGAATAGCTCTCCTGGTAATTGTGCTATATAGCTTGTATGTCTATATGACTTTTTATTTTTATGTTTTAGTTGTAATGGGGTATGGAGACTCATTTAAGATTCATGACATGGAACCACTTAGAATTCTTTATATACTGAAGAAATACAAACTAAACATGCACTTAATATTCTACTTTCCTCACCAATTCCATTTGAAATCCTAATATGAGCTCAAGGTTCCTATCTAGCACTCCCTTTTGAACACTTATTGACTCCTTAACCTGAGAGAAGAAAACACTTAGTGCTAGCACTGATGATGTTACATACAATGGTTTAGGTAACAAAATGTCAACCTCAAACTACAAATATTCTCCTTTGTTGGGGATGGAAATTCTTGCACCAACAGTTTATAAAGAAATAAGAAAATGATTCCAGTTCACATATAGCCCCCTGGAAGTCAGGTCGGGAAGGAAAGAGAACTTATTTTGATGAACAAAGAAAACCTGTAGATTCTCATTGGTATTAGTGGGGGAGAAATATATTTATTTATTTGGTTTGTCAATTGCTTACAAAATAATAGGTATAAGTAAAAACATAGTTATGAATACATGGATGCATATAAGAAAATAAAAGAAACAATAGGACAGAGATGGTAGGCATGTTGGTGCGCTTATGCACGCCCCCAACAGACCTCTTAGGAAAGGGGTGAGGTCAATAATAGAAAGTCTAAGGTTAAAGTTTTTGGGATTTGGGGAAGAAACCACAGAGTCAGGTGGAGTATTCCATACATTGACCACTCTGTTGCTGAAGTCGTATTTCCTGCAATGAAGTTTGGTATGATTAACCTTGAGTTTGTGTCTATTGTTTGTTCTTGTATTGTTATGGTTGAAGTTGAAGTATTCATTGACAGGTAGGACATTGCAATGTATGATTTTATATACTATACTTAGTTTGGACGGAAGGCGGCATAGTTCTAGGTTTTCTAGGTCTAGAATTTCAAGTCTGGTGGTATGAAGTATTCTGCAACAAGTAGAGGAGTAGAGAATTCTTCTTGTAAAATATTTCTAGACTTTCTCAACTGTGTTAATATCAGATATGTAATATGGGTTCCAGACTGATGACCTGTATTCAAGTATTGGTCTAGCAAATGTTTTGTATGTTCTAGTTAGTAGTGTAATATTACTAGAGAAAAAGCTACATGAGATTAGGTTAACAAGGTTTAACGCCTTTTTGGCTATGTAGTTACAGTGGGTGCTAGCACTTAGATCATTAGAGATGAGTACTCCAAGGTCCTTGTATGAATAGAGTTGGTCCTAGAACACTGCCTTGGGGGACACCACTGTTGACAGGTACAGAATTTGATAGAACGCTCCCAATTTTGACCATTTGTTGTCTGTTTGACAGGAATGCTTCTATCCAGTTATGCAGGTGTCCAGAGATACCATAAGATTTTAGTTTTAGGAGTAGTTTGTCATGTACCACTGAATCAAAGGCTTTACAGAATCCTTTACCAAGATTTTCTCAGGAGGAGAGGCCTTAAATGGAAAGTGCTGTGAAAATTTCCACATGGTCAATACTTGATATTCTGTTCAACTATTACTGAAACAAGATACAAATGGAAACTATCTCCAACCCAAAAGAGACTGTAACTTTTTTTTATAAGAGGTGGGATAAAAAGATATATGAACTTTGAACATGGATTTTTAAGTACAGCTTGTTGGGGAGAAGCTTGATATTTACCTGTCAAGATTATATTGAAATCAATTAAACAGTTGCACATGAATTCAGGAACTTCTGATAAGCAATTCATCATTAAAAAAATACCCAGTTGACTGATTTACTGCATTTTCCATTTTTGTTCTGCCTTGTGTGGCCCAAGTGATGATCTTACTGAAGGAAGAGCGCTGGTGGTATTAGGTTCTCAGAAGTAACAATTTTAAGGCCTAGGCAGGTAACGTTATCTTGAACAAATGGTCTCTACTAAGGATATAGACTCAAAAGTCTGATCCTGTGAAAAAGCTATTTCCACAACAGCAGAAGCATGAAGACGAGCTCACCCTGAAAAATGGCAGCATATTTATTGGCTACAGAATCAAGGCCTTCTAATTATTCAGCTTGATTGATGCTGCCAAAGTTCAAATAGAACCTCCTGGAAGTTGCATGTTTTCTCATTTCATCAACCAATTTCAGCACAAGACACCAGGTGGGGGATTGATAAGAAGCTAATGTAAACGGCTTTTACAAATGTAATCTTTTAGGTCTTTTCACTGGTACAATTTTCATGTACTGCAAGGAATAAGCAAGGGAGGGATAAAAAGGAATGAATTTGAATGAAGCATTTTTTTTGGGGGGAGGGTTCACAGAGAAATTTTCAATGTAGATAGTAGTGCTATGGTGGGTTTTTTTAAAAAAAGAATAAAATACGCTTTTAGTACCAATTCTTGACTTTTATTCTAATTCTATAGGATTAAATCATTTTATCTTGCTATTTAAATTTCACTGCATAGCAGCCACTTCTTTCTACACTATGACCGTCTAAAGCAGTCTGGATCAAAAAGAAATTTGTTATGTTGTATCTCACACAATCTTTTCCCTATACTATGATTACAGCCAAAACGATTCAACAATAAGAAATCTCTATGAATTTCTCAAGTGCCAGGCAAATCAGAAGATCTGGAGCAGTTCAAATGGGTGTAAAGATTTATTACACACATAATGTGCTGTCCAGACAGTATATAGGTAATGGGAATTGAGATAGTTAAGTTAGAATTGGGAGCTGTCCCCTTAAGGGAATGCCTCATGGTAAATGTAGTTAATGCATCCTGGGAAATGCAGTTCATGTCATGTGGTCAAATCTGTAATCCTGATTGGTCACTGAATTGACCCTTGGTTGAGTTGGGGGAGGTTCCTTCACTCTTGCTCGGACCCCAGCATCGTGCTGTCTCACCCTTTTGCTCCATCACTATGGGATGAAAGATCACTATTCTTTTACACTATGAAGTCAGCTATGCAAAGAATTGAACATTAGATGAATCTCGACATAACCGTGAGTTATACCTTGAGGATGCCTTGTGAACCAATAAAGAAATTTTGTATGGAAGCCTTAATCTGACTGTCTTTATATTCAGCCAGTAATTAAAAGACAGAACACTTAAACTCTCTATAAGAATCTGAACTACTAATGGCCAAAGCAAATTGGTGGTATACAAGCGTCAAAGGAAGTCAAGGTAGGCTGGACTTAGAGCTCTTGTGGGAGCGAAGAAACTCAAAACTGATGAGTGATGTCTCCCTCAGACTCAACCTGGTCATCTTCTACCGAATTGGTACCATCTAATTTTGTAATACTGTAATATTTATTTAAAGAAATTTATCCTCATTAACAATATTTTTAATGAGCCAAAGGAAAAATGAAATAATCTATATTGAATAATACATTAAAGTAATTATTGAGTTAAACTATAAAAATTATTGAGTTAAACTCATTATTGAGTTAAACTATAAAAAGCAGGCAGCAAGTCGGGTCAATCTGGAAACCCACATAAAAAGGTAGCCACACTAAATATAGGCATGTATACACAAAAGAGCATCTCCACACTTTGGGAGTATATTTTTCTTAATGGGCAATGTAACAAAGCTGTGTAAAACTTCAAGGTTGAGGATTTGATGGGAAGGCAATTCAAATCAATTTGAACTGCCTTCAGAATAGTTCAGTGATTTGACAGATTTCTGGGTATGTATGCACAATGAAACTGAACAAATTCCCTGAATGATAATAATATGATCCCACTTCTCAGACTGAATTACAAATTCACATTAAATCTTGGCGACTACCCCTACCCCCCACATACACATTATAGTCTGTTCAGGCTAATGCAGAGGGTTAACTCTGTTTTGATTAAACTTCCAGTCATTTTTTGAATATGGCACAAAATAACTCCTTCTCAAATTCAGAATGAGCAAGACTAAAGAAAAGGTCATATGAAGTAATCAATGTAATGCATATTTTAATATTAAGCTCCACATCCAAAGTACAGGTTGATCTGAATTAACCAATCACTGCAAAAAGACTAAGAAGAGGTTCCAGACAGTCCCTTGGAATTGGACATTTAACTAATGTTTGAAGCTACAGTGGACCTCCCCAGAGCTACTTACAACCCATTGTAAGTGGCAGTTTGTTTGCCATTTTCAGTGTCCCACCATCATGGTGCTGAAAGCTGTGATGTTTTTGCCAATTTCTGGCATTAACTTCTGGTTTCTGGCAAAAAAAAAAAAATCCACCCATGCAGGATTTGCTTAACAACCATTGTGTGTTAACAAACACCACCAAAAAAAGAGACTAGTCGCATGATGCCCCAACTTGCAACCGCAATGACTTATGACAGTAATTGTATCTGGAATCATAGTCATAAATTGAGGACTACCTGTGATGGATCACATTAGCTAATGCCTCCATTCCTATTGTCTGATTGTGTGTTTGTGTGTGTGTAGTGTGTTTGTCAAAATTAAAATGGTCATAGTGGTGGCAACAATCATACAGTTGAGGCCACCATCTGATTTTTCTTAACTTGCTCCCCATGGACACTCTGTGTGTGTGTGTGTTTGTGTTTGATATGGGTGTGCAAAGTTTAGAATAATATATTCATCTTTTCACATGTCTCTCATTCTTTCTCCTTCATAGGTACAATGTTCTTTCTCTTTTATCTCTCAACCCCCCCCCCCCAAATAAATCACCCAGTGTACTACTGATTGAAGCTCAAATTGAAAACAGGCAAGAATCAAATATGTTTTTTTCCTGAAAGCATGGAATTTGTGACTAATCCTTGAATGAAAACTGGCTAAAAGCTACATATTGCCCATTAATGCTACTACGATGTTGATGTTAGTCCTCTCTTTTACTATTAAAAACCATATAAATTGAAATAAAGTTGATGTGTTTTTGTTTCTTTGCAAAGCTGTTGTTTCAATTGAGCTAGGTGATAACTTCCTTCCTGTTCTGCCCAAAGCTCACTAAAACTAAAGTAGTAATTTACTTTCCAGGGTATAGAAAAGCAACTACATCTGAATGCTGCATATCCTTGCTTACTTCTGGGCAAAGCTTGAAGGTAGAGAAGAGATCATTATGTGGACTCATGGAGCTCAATTCACTTACAACTCAGCTGCTTTTCTAGAGCTGTAAGTCCCTTTTACCAAGAGGTTTTCAGCACTTCCTAATGTTATTTTCACATAATATATGATAAATCAATATCATGTTTCAAACATCACTATTGTTTTCAAATATATTTTGAAATGCAAAATAATTTTAGACAAGAACAGACACAAAATAGAGTATCTGAAGAAACAACAGAGATTTGGAGCAATCGTTACTGTAAATATCCAGAACTCAGCCTTTGAATATGCTGCTTTTATTATCCATGAAGATAATCCATGCTGGAATTGCTTCTCAGCTGATTCACAGTTGGCTTGATTTTGAAAAAGGGACACTTGTTGTACATAGGTTTTTCCATCTTTAATTTGAAAAAATATAGGAGGAATGAATGGTTCCCTTTTAGTATCAGGCTGATTGTACATTGGCTCAAGAGTGTTATATATTTATTTATTTTATTTGGTTTGTCAATTGCTTACAAGATAATAGGTATAAGTAAAAACATAGTTATGAATACATGGATACATATAAGTAAAATAGGAAACAATAGGACAGGGACGGTAGGCACGTTGGTGCGCTTATGCACGCCCCCTACAGACCTCTTAGGAAAGGGGTGAGGTCAATAACAGAAAGTCTAAGGTTAAAGTTTTTGGGGTTTGGGGAAGAAACCACAGAGTCAGGTAGAGTATTCCACACATTGACCACTCTGTTGCTGAAGTCGTATTTCCTGCGATTAAGTTTGGTGCGATTAACCTTGAGTTTGCGTCTATTGTTTGCTCTTGTATTGTTATGGTTGAAGTTGAAGTATTCATTGACAGGTAGGACATTGCAATGTATGATTTTATGTACTATACTTAGATCGGACTGAAGGCGGTGTAGTTCTAAGTTTTCTAGGTCTAGAATTTCAAGTCTGGTGGCATGAAGTATTCTGCAAAAAAAGTTCCAGACTGATGACCTGTATTCAAGTATTGGTCTAGCAAATGTTTTGTATGCTCCAGTTAGTAGTGTAATATTACCAGAGAAAAAACTATGTGAGATTAGGTTAACAACTCTTAATACCTTTTTGGCTATGTAGTTACAGTGGGCTCTAGCACTTAGATCATTAGAGATGAGTACTGCAAGATCCTTGACAGAGTTTGGATCATCAACAAGGTCTTGACTATTCAGACTGTATTTTATTTTCTGATTTTTTTTGCCAATTTGTAAGACAGAGCATTTATTTGTTGAGATTTGAAGTTGCCACTTGTTTGACCATTCTGATACATAGTTGAGGTCTCTTTGAAGGATAGCAGTATTGTCTGTGGTGTTGAATAGCTTTACATAATCAGCAAAGAGGACACAGTTGCTTTTCAAATGATCACAGAGGTCATTTATATAGAGTATGAAGAGAGTTGATCCTAGAACACTGCCTTGAGGGACACCACTGTTGACAGGTACATAATTTGATAGGACACTCCCAATTTTGACCATTTGTTGTCTGTTTGGCAGGAATGCTTCTATCCAGTTATGCAGGTGTCCAGAGATAGCATAAGATTTTAGTTTTAGGAGTAGTTTGTCATGTACCACTGAATCAAAGGCTTTACAGAAGTCTATATAGATTGTGTCTGTTGCTTTGCCCTGATCAAGTTGTGTAATCCATGTTTTTTCAGTGTAAGAATTGCAGATTGCAGGATAGATTTTTTCTGAAACCAAATTATTTATTAGAGAGTAGGTTGTTTGTCTCTAAGTGGAGGTTAATGGATTGGTTAATAATTGATTCCATGATTTTACAGGTGACACAGCACTAGTCTGTAATTTTCAACTAGGCTGGGGTCTCCCTTTTTAAAGATGGGGATGACCATGTTGCTCATTTGGTAAACATTATTAAATGGATTTAAAGAGCTATATTTAATTCCAAGTATCTCTGATATATAAAAGACCAGTCAGTAGAGGGGAAATCTTTGCCTAAATCAAAATCTATACTATAGTAGATCATTGTCATTGTCAGCCATTCAATCATGTCAGATCTTGGATCTCTATGGATTATCTCTAAGGATTAACACTCTTCATGCCCTTCTGCCTTGCACTACCCCTTCAGATCCACATGGTCATCTGAGTGGCATCTTTTACAGGGTCCAACCAATGAGTGTTAGGACATCCCCTTCTCCTTTTTCTGCTGATTCCTCCCAGCATGGTCAACTTTTCAAGTGATTCAGCTCTCAAGAGATAATCAAAGTATGACAACTTCTACTTGGCAATCTTGGCTTTGTCATATTTTTAGTGATGTTCATAGGACTTCTTTATTATTTTTGCAGTCCATGAGATGCATATTTGTTGGCTCCAGCACCACAGTTCAAAGGCGTCCACCTTCTCCTATCTGCCTTTTTCAGAGTTCAAATTTCACAGCCATAAGTAGCAACTGGAGACATTATTACATAAAATTTAATACATATAAAATTATTAGAAACATAGATATTAGTTGAATATGTAGAAATGACAAATTCCTACTATCTATAAAGATAGAGTCTTTATCTATGTTCCAAACATTGAAATCTCATGTCCAAGATTAACTATGCCAAAAAAAAAAAAAATGTTTTCTCTCATGCCCTTGAAATACATTCTTTGATTTCTATAATATATTAGTATGCAGAACACTCTGCAGAACTGCACACTCAGTATTTAATTTCATTCATAATTATATCTTAATTAAAGAACAAGTATACAGTATGTTCAATCTGTGTTGCTATGTTCTCAATGAGAGCTTTTAGAAAGTTATTGGCTTACTGAAACAGCACAGTGCAGTAGGGGAAAAGGGTAGAAAGGTTAATTTTGATAACTAACTATTATGAAGATTTTGCTACAGAATATTCATGACTCTTTACACTTTCTGATCAGAAGTATCATAGCTTAATCAGATATAACTCATATTAAAAACAAGAACTCCTAGCAACCTTGTTATTAAATTTTGCTCTCAGTCATTTCTTTTCTAGTTGCTTCTACAAATATTCAATTTTTCACCCTTCATTGTATACAACCATCAATTCACATAACGTAAGCAATTTTACACTGATAAATTGTCTACTTTTTTTTTCTTCCTCTTAAATCCTAAAATTATAGAAAGAAAGCCCATGGAATGGAAATATGAAAAGCATATGCTATCTTGTGAATTTGTACACTTCTGCTTCTGCTTTGGTTGGTAACTTGGTAATTAACACTGCCACTACCTCTTCCTAATGAATCCCTTCCCTTGATGTCTTTCTCCCAACCTCAGTGAGTGTGAGAAAGAGGGCCCCCTCCATATATAAAAATGCCTACTAATGTAAACAGACCTGAAGGAAAATGAACAGACTAATCTGCATCAGCAGGGAAATGTGAAAACCAGGTATAATGTATTCAGATGATATGACATGTTCCTCTACAGTAAGAAAGTTTGGGTTGGAAAAGAAGGGCTTGATCACTTCCATGATATATGACTACAATTTGCCTCTGTTTTTTCATATTTTTCTTGTCAACATGAAAGTCAGGATGGAAATTTCAAACATAATATATTCATCCTACCCTGCTTCCATGCCTATGCCTATGAATGGTTGCAGACATCTAGATAAACATTTAACATTTTTCTTTATACTGCAATATGTAACCAACTTTTACTCATTCTCAATCTTGAATTCAAAATTGCATGCAGAAAAAGTCTAACATTGGCAATCTCTGTATCCTTCAAACATCACATTTACTAAAGCAGGATAGGCCAGTTATATTAGATGTTGTTAAACTTTCAGTTGTCACAACCAACATGGTCAATGTTGTCCTACTCTATAATGATTCAGAGAATTGTATTTCAATAAGATCTAAAATGATACAGTGAGCTTCCCTTACATGAAATCATTAGGAGAGCATCACCCTACTGACATATAGATAATATATGAATATATAAATCCAATGGCATGCACATAAGCAATACAACTTATCTGTATCTGCATAGCCAAGAAACTTCCAAAGCACAGTGCTGGTCTAGTATGTATAAATTATTTGGAACACAATACTTTCTCCCTTATATGTGTGCTAGGACTATACCACATAAAATGGTGTTTACAAATCTTACGGTTCCTTAAAAAGCTGACTGTTGCATTTTGTGGAAGTGAGAAACATGGAGAGTAATCATGCTAAGTGTATGTACTGAGCTGATTTTAATGTGAATTAAATGGACTTTAAATGTAATGTAAACAAAATGAAATGTAGTTTGAAAAACAGAGCCCAGCTCCCTTTTTAGAAGCTAGGTGGGGGCCTTAGTCCTAAAATGCAGCTCTATTTTAATCATAAAATAAGAATTAAAGAGATTTGTTTGCTGCAAAAAATAAAAAAAGAATTCCAACAGAGTTTTATCTACATTGTCCATCCCTCAATATTTAAATTGTTTTTATAATTATGTTACTAGTTAGCAAGGCTGAATTGAAGTCAAGACACAGGGAGCTATCTTTAATGTTAATTGGCCATTTCTAATACAGCAATTAAAATATATGGATATTGGCAAAAATGTTCTAAATATAAAAATACATACACAACAAAAAGCAAAAATAATAATAAATGGAGAATTGACAAATAATTTCAACATATAGAAAGGCATGAGACAAGGCTGTCTACTCTCTCCATTATTATTTATATTTACATTAGAGGCTTTTACAACAATAATTCAGCAAGAGTCTCAGATAAAAGGGCTGGAAATAAAAAATAAATAAATTACAAGCATTTGCTGACAATTTATTTTTTATTATGCAAGATCCTGAGCAAACAGGCATGAAATTAATAGAAAAGCTTGAGGAATACGGAGAGATAGCTGGCCTGAAAATAAATAAAGGTAAAACAAATTATAGCCAAGAATATAACCAATAAACAAAAAGAAAATCTAGCCAAAAAAATAGATATCCAAATAGTTCAAAAAATAAAATATTTAGGAATTACCATTTCAGCCCTCTGCTCAATGATCAAAGATAATTATGAGAATCTATTGAAACAAATAAAAAAGATTTAGAAAACTGAAACAATTTACAACTGTCACTAATAGGAAGAATATCAGCAATTAAAATGAATATACTACCCAAAGTCTTATTTCTGTTCCAAAATATACCGATTAAATTAGAAAAAAAAATCTTTAATGATTTAAATAAAATGACATTAAATTTTGTGTGCCAGGGAAAGAGACCAAGGATTAACCTGAAACATCTTCAAGATGCAAAGGAAAGAGGAGGATTAGGTTTTCCAGAATGGGAACTGTATTATCAAGCAGGTGCCTTGACATGGATTGGATAAATTTAGATAACAAAAGACTCTTATTTTTAGAAGGGCATGACTTACAACAGGGTTGGCATGTATATCTGTGGTCTGGTAGAAACATGGCCCACCAATATTTTTTGAGACACAAAATTCGGCAAGCTTTAATTCTGATCTGGAATTTAAAAAAGACTGCAAAATTACATGGAAATACCAGGTTGGCTGTCATCATTAGAAGCAATAATATACCCAAATTTATACAACCAGAAAAAAGCCATTACATATAAAGACATTATAACAGAAGAAGGCAATTAAAATAGAGATAGGGAACAACAAGGAATAGCTTTGGAATAGGCCTATCTTCAAATACAGTCTAGATATGAAAAAGACAAAAAAGAATGGGGAATTAACTATCAAGATACAGCATTAGATAAAATATTAGCAGGAGCAGAGATAAAACAAATACAGAAACTTTACAAATGTCTACTTGACCATAAAATGTATGAAGAACAAGTTAAAGAATCAATGTTAACCTGGGCTAAAGACCATAAACAAAAAGTTTATGCTAGCAACATCCTTTAAGGAAAATCTGTATAAGATGTTTTATAGGTGGCATCTTCCACCAGTCAGATTAGCAAAAATGTATGGTACTCAATCGTCTGTATGCTGGAAATGTTTGAAAGAACGGGCCATATGTGGTGGGCGTGAAAAAAAGCATAGGTGTTCTGGTATAAAATTTGGTCACGGTTAGATGAAATGTTGGGACTAAAAATTGGGTATGTACCAGATATGGTCTTATTGGGGAAAAAAAAAAAGATCCTTAGCAAAGCAGACATTTACTTAATTATACATGTAATCACAGCAGCAAGAACACCCCAAACTTGGAAAATGAAAGAAATTCCAATGACGATGCCATAATAGATAAGATTTTTTTTTTTTTCTGAATTAGATAGTTTGACACTAGAATTGAAAGAACAAGATAAATCAGAATACTATAAAGTATGGAACAAATTTTATGTATGGAGGGACATGAAAGGAAGTTCATAAAATTGAAATTAGAATTTAAGGCGAAATAGAAATGAGGTATAAGAACAAGATCTAAAATGGTACAAACCCTAAATGTATAGATGTGTGTGTGTGTGTGTGTCTGTGTGTGTGTGTTTATGTATGGATGTATGCATGCATGTATGTATGTATGTATATATGTATATATGGTATTCAGCTTTGTTTGGGTATTTTCTCATGTCATTATAGTTGTGCTTTTAAAGTTGGAGCAACATTTTGGCAGAATCTCATCTGCCATCATCAGGCTGATACCCTGACACCTCCAGCTCAAACACACCCCAACCAGGCACCCAGATGAAACCTAGCTTCCTAATAAATGATAGCCATCCGTTTACTCGGAGCCAAGCCGCATTAAAAGCCTCCAATACAGGAAACACAATATTGCCAGCCAATCAAGACATTTAAAAAAAGCTACAAAACAGACAGAAGATATTAGAAACACCAATCAAGCAGAACAGAGCAAACTCTAAGACCAATAAACACAGACCAAGACTCCCAACCAATCAGGATGAAGAAAAAACCATTCTGGCACAGCAGTAGGCTTGCCCCAAATTTAAAACAGAAACGGATGTGAAAGTCTGACTCACAGACGAACACAATACAGAAGCCTGATGATGGCAGATGAGATTCTGCCGAAATGTTGCTACAACTTTAAAAGCACAATTATAAAGACGTGGGGAAATACCCGAACAAAGCTGAATACCATACATATAAATACCTGCGAAAACTTAAGAAAACAAATATATGTATATGTATATATAAAAATTTATATTTTATTTTGATCTTTTCTAATGTAAAATGTAAAGACTGAAATGTATGTCAAAGAAGGTCCACCACGTTCAATATTTTTAATGTTTTATTTCAACATAATTTTTTTAAAAAAGACACAGGGAGCTGTCTCTATTTTTCACCATTCCCAAGGTCAGCACAAAACTATGCATCAGAATACTGATACAATCTAATTTTATTAGATAGTGTAATTGAATATGTCATTCTGTAATTTAAAAAAAATAAAGAACATCATCTAATGTGACTATAAAAAATAGCCAGGATCTAGGTTAAACAAACAAAACCCAAATGCAATTGGCACTGATAGAAGGTTACATGAAGGAAATCACCACTGGCCTATGTTCAAAAGACAGAGGGTTTTTTTTAGAAATGTGTTTGAGGACAGAACATATAAATTTGAAAATAGAATTCCTCCTATTTGGTTTGATTAATGTATTATTTGTATGCGCTTGAACAGTTTTCTGATCTGATCATAAGACAGAAAAAGATGTCTTATCTCGATATAACTGTCAGATGCTTTGAGAAAAGACAGACTTTTGAAAGGCAACATAAATGAGATATATCTGTGAATTGGCCCAAGGAGAAAAGAAAATGGAAGAAGGAACTCTGGATATGGTAAATGCCACTGCCAAATTTCCCAGTATTTTAGGAATATGCAGGAAGTTTTTAAAAAATAGAGATAAGATGTGGAAACTATGAGCATGATAGTAATTCTAGCCAAATACCTGAGGAAGCAATAATACAGAGGCAGGCAAAGGTAAGAGGAGGCTGTATAAAGACTCCAACAATTTTCCAAGCCTCCAGATACTTAAACCAACATAAAAAACCTCCACAAGAACAACAACCTGACTCCCACCCCATTGTGCATTGTGCTTTATTTACGTCCACTGATATTCGTTCACCAGATTATATTCCTTGAAATCTTGTTTTCTCCTCCTACTTCACAAACCCTTGACACAGCACATTTGCCAAAACAAAGCCTTTGTCTGGTAGTTTTCAAACAGAATTGGTAGAGAGGCAAAGGAATATCAATAAGGATCATAGGACAATATGATTTTTTTTGGGGGGGGGCAGTAATATATTGCATACAATGGAATTGATTACGGTAATACATATTATTTGCTATAGCACTGAGCTTGGATGTTGCAGGGCAGTTATTGCAATCCACATATCTTGTTGCAGAATCCAACACAATTTAAGGACCTATCCATTTTAAAAAACCAAATAGTACCTTGCCATCATCAGGTGAGAGATATAAAATTCAACTGGTCTGGACTGTGAGGTTTCCTTTTGCCTTGGTCCCTTGCAAATAGCTTCTGTTTCAAAGTTCTAGAATTAATAGTGTAGAACAGAGGTTTCCAAACCTGGCAACTTTAAGATTTGTGGACTTCAACTGTTAGAATTCTCCAGCCAGCTATGCTGGCTGGAGAATTCTGGGAGTTGAAGTCCACAAGTCTTAAAGTTGCCAAGTTAGGGGACCTCTGGTGTAGAACTAAAACTACTGCAGATATCTTTCTAGATAATCACTTAATGTTCATTTGAAGTTATGACTGACACCCCCCCAAAAGCTACATATTGCTGCAAACTTATGGTGACTGCAATGCTTATGACTGACCACAAGGGACATTGCAGCATCCCCTGTCTCTCTCCCTTGCATTCATCCCTGATTGAATCGCTCAGTGTTTGGACAGCTACCATTTTCAGCAGAAATTTTGTGCAGAAATGGCAACTGCTTTCAGTTTTCTGCTCAGATCAATGGGCCATTGGGAAGCTGCAAACCTCTCTTGGGTTTGCGGGGAAGGCACTAGCATACAAAGATGGCAGCTTGAGGACGACTTTCCCAAAACCTTTCCCTTGCTTAACCTCTGTCCTTCATAAACCCATATTTCTTCAAACAAAACAAAACAAGCGAGGAGGAATAGACCTGTTGCTCTTTCTCCCTCCTCCCATTTAGAGGCCATCTTGATCCCTTTTTGCCAAGCTTTTTGCTGTTTGTCTAATGCTCTTTAGAAACCAACTTCTGCTGTAGCCCTTTGGTGCAAGTTTCACTAGCCAGTTTTTCTTTTGAGCTGAACTTTTTCTTCAGCTTCTCAAGGCAAACAAGCTGTGGAAAGATGCCTCCTTTCCTTTATTGTTCAGCCTGTCAGTCCCTCATCAAGGTCAGTAGCTTATAGATTCTGTCATCTTCTTTCAGGGTATGAAGCAAATTCATCAAATTAGACAGGTAAAAGGGATTGGGATTGGAAGACAGAGGCACAGAGCTGACTTTTAGCACTTAGTTGGGGAGCGGGAGATCAACAAGTTCTCCTTCCCAGCTTTTTAAGTTTTCTTTATTAAAGAAATGTGGGTATTTGGGGGAGGAAGGGGAAAGGTTTTAAGAAGCTGATCCTAAAGGTGCTGTCTTGTAGGCAGGTGGCTGACTTCCTCAAAGCTTACAAGAGCCAAGAGAAGCTTGCAGTCTCCTGATGAGACCAGTGCCCAGCCCACAAGCTTGGCTTCATTGGCCAAACACAAAATCTTATTTGGAAGCATCTTTCAATGGGAACACAGCACCAGGCCCTAATTTAGCTGGGCTCTTTTCCCCCTAATCTAGTTGGGCTCTTCTCCCATGTTGGTCTGTTTTTGGCTTTGCAAAGTTTTTTCCTGCCTCTTTTAAAGATCAGTTAGGTGGCAGGCCTCCCCTCATATAAATGCTTGCTTAATGACTCACATACTCCTTTAACAGTGGAATCAGGGAGATCAGGGTTGGGGATTGTGAAGCAAGCCTGTGTCACTTAACATTGTCACCACTTGAAACTGAATGCGGTGGCTCCAATATGTACCTGTGGTACAAAGTGTGGCTTAAAAGAACTGAATGGAAGGTGTTTAAAACTATGGTTCAGCAGTTCCCATTACTACTTCATTTTCATAAAAATAGTTTCAATGTTCTCGGTTTATCTAGAGGTGAATTTCTCAGTAGCATTAAAAAAAGGAGATATAATTATTGAAGGAGGTTGGAGGAAGTGATGTTGACATGCTAAGAAATGGTGCAATATCGCACTGATGCTTCAAAGAACTCTATTATTTGGCTGTACATTCAGGCATGTTCTTTCATTTGAAACCATCCATTTAGATAATCCTATCAAGCCAAATACTGAAATCCTTAAAATTGTGTTTGGGAGGGGGAGGATTCTGATCTGAAATAATGTCAAGTAAATTTGCCCTTTTTATTCTGTAAATGAATTATTGCTGTTGGGTGGGTAGCATAAAACCACATAAAAACCTACCAGTTTAAAAGAGCAATCTTTTAAGCATGTGAGCAATTATTGTTCATGGAGGTAAAAAAAATCCAGCTCTGTTTTGATTAAGCACAATTTGATCAATTATTAAAAAAAACAAAACAGATAATTGGTATTCATCGTTGATCTAAAATTATCCATTGGAGCTTCTATCTCCCCTTGTTTGTATAGGTAACCTTGCCATGCTTAATTATGCTGAGGCTCTAAAGTAAGCAACACAGCTGTGTCTATGCATATGTTTAGTATTTAAAATGTGGGTTCTCATAATTTCCTTCACAAAGAAATGGAATGGGATAGAGTGGTTAGGAACTGTTGGCAAGCTGCTCTTCCCTTGTTGATGATTATTAACCTTCACGAAGATCATGTTGGAACATGTTGAAACTTTGGGGGCAAAGGGGCATTTGGATAATAGAATTGATGGAGGCTGCATTCTCAGTTAGAATAGAAAACCTGCATGTTCACTTATGCTTTAGATTATTAGTAACCAGAACAGGGCTAAGTTGCCCACATGAGCAAAAAAAAGGGAGAAAGTCGGAAAAGAATGAGACCTGTGGAAGAAAAGCAATGTGATTCTCCATAGTGAGGCAAAGAGGTGACATGATTCTCCTCAAGGATTTTGCATCACCTTGAAGCCTCCACCAGACACAATAACCAGGCACAATAACATTGGTGGCATGAAGACAGCTTATTTAAAACTTCTATCCACTTATAAAGTGAGAGAGAGGGAAAGTATGTGGCAAAAATGGGCATATTTGGTCAGAAAAGGCATAATTTGATCAAAGTTTTATCATGGTGAATAATAAATATGGTATAACTGTGTATAGTAGATGTGTATGCACACACCTCTTTTCCCTTTCCCCTTGTTATTCTGTTGAACTATCATCCCTTTTTCCTCTTCTTTTATCCCCTCTTCTCCAAGAAGTATTCTTGCATAAACTATACTTCTTTTATTAATGGAGCTGGGATGATTGAAAACGGGTTTTTGAAGTCACTAAGAGAAAACCTGATGCTTCAGGGTACAGAGGAAATACTGTATTTCCTAATTTATGTTTATGAGCAGTAAGCCATTTATCGGGAACAGCAGAATGCAAGAGAAGGCTGAGAAGAAATCAAAATCTGGGGTCATCATGCATTTTCCCTGATGTAGAGATACAGTACATTCAAAATTATTTTTACTGGCTGAACTTTGTTCATAGGGTATGATTGTGCAACCTCAATGGCATCCAGGACATTGTTTTCAGATGAACCAAGTCATGAAGTAATATTTAAATGAATGGTTTAGTTTTTTAACACTGTTATATAGCAATGTTTGGAAGTGCGCATAATGGATGGCTTAATTTCAGTTCCACATAAATACAAAAGCTATAAATCAGATTATTTCAAACCTAAGAATAATTTCAAAACAATCATTTTCAGGTATTTTTGGCTTCATCCAAGCCATCTTTGGCACAAATTCTGGGTGTCATTTGATAGCATGCATTTACAAGTGTCATCCTGGTCTCGTTTTTTTGTTATTTATTTCTTTCATGAGATGTTTTATTTGTGCAAGCGAATAGTTCCCTATGACAATAATGCATTTATGATTCCCAAAATAGCTATGACAGTTTCTTGGCTAATATGAAAGCTTCACCCTGAAAGTATCAACTTATGGTGAATTATAAAATCCACAGCATAATGTTTCCTGATTTATCCATATCATTCTGTCTGACACTTTATTTTCTTTTCTCCTCTTCTTTGCCTATTTCCTCTTTCTGTTCATCCAGCCTGATAGCATTCTTGTTAATGACTGTCCCACTTTATCAGTTTATATAAATATGCAACTGGACACATATTTCTAGCTGATATTCTAGCTGATATTTGCAGAAATGTGTCTCTACACTTTGAGTTACGTGCCAAGACCAAATTACATTGTGTAAATTAGCTTAAGAATATCAGAAGCTTTATGTATGGGGCAGGGAGTGTTGTACTAAAACATTTATCAAAAAGAAACAGTGCACTAGCAAAAACAAATGTTTAATAATGCCTAGTATTTTCCTAGAATCAAAGAACCCTGCAGTGTCTCATCCCCAGCTGAGTCACTGAAATGAGCAAATGGATTATAAACGATATTAGGAAGAAGAGGAAAAGAGGTTTACAAAAGACTTAATATACAACTGAGGTATAATGAAATCATTAACATTTAAGGGAAAGGAGGAAAATAAAGAAGAGAGAGATATGTTAAATATTCATCCAGAGGAGGTCAGAGAGAAAAACACTCTAAAATGTAATGTTAGATGTCCACCCAAACTGATAGTAGAGATAAATCGGTCTTCAATTTTAACCGTTTCAGAAGCATTTTCAAATTAATAAATTATCAAACCTCAGGTTCTTCCTCCTGAGAAAAACCCACCTACAAATGTTTCATCTAAGTCAGGGATCCCCAACTCTTGGGCCATGACCCATTATAAGGCCTTGAGCCATTTGGAACTAGGCTGTGGAAGTGGTGGGTGAACTCACACATGCACATTCCCACTTGTGTGAGCAACAGGCAAGCGTCTGCATGTGCACTCCATTTGTCCATTCCCTCTCTCTCTCCTGCTTGTCCACAAAGCCAGAAAGGTTGGGGAACTCTGATCTAGGTAGTATCTGGTCTGTTTATTTACACCATCTAGACAACACATAAACTGATTTAGAACATACACATTCAGATGTTATAGAGCAAACAATCTGAGCATCACCCGGATGTAGATAATTCCAAGATGCCCAAGTGAACTGTGTGCCATCCTAAGGAGTACATTTTATTCTACCAAGTCTAGCAGTATTATTTGCTAAGATTCTCCCTGAAATTAAGAACTATCTTGATATACTCTCACCAACCCCAGGTCCTAAAAATAATTCAGGAAGACATTGTGATTAATTATGTCAACAGTTAGCAATGATTTAACATGGCCACATTTCCTTTATCTCCTTTACAAAATAACCACGACAGGTTCTCTTCCAAAAATGGAGTAGAAAAACAGAGTAGCAAAAGGTGAGCTCTGCATTGTGTATGCACAAAATGTAGAGAGAAACACTTTACAATTCCTGACCTGTTACTTCCTATCTCTGTGGAATTTGTATACTATCTGCAGTTTACATGTGATAAGTGAACACATATGGATTTAACCACAATAAACCTTCTTAACTATAGTGCATTCTTAACATCTGTACATATCTGTCCATTTTTAAGATATAATGACAAATGCACACCTAGGGGGTCCTAATGCACAGAAGCAATTTCCTGAAGAAAAATCTACTTAGGTCACAGAATAGTCAGCTGAGTCAAAAGGGATGAATCTGCCAAATTTGATTATGATCCATATTTTTTAAAGTTTGTTTTATTATCATTCAATTAGTGAGGATTTTTAGTGTCATTTAAAAATCATACATATTTGCATACTAATCAGAACACTAATCTCCTAATTGTCACATGCAAAGAATTGAGACCACATGTAAATTCTGGTTCAGAAGATTTGTTGCATAAACCCATACACAAGAAATCTGGTCAATTTACGGTTAGCACGAAATTGGTGCTAGATAAGTGTTAATGGAATTCAAGGAGCTGGATTTGGAGTGTTTGTGGACATGTATGACACTAGGCCGAGTCCTCTCTTTATTCCAACCCCAGATTCTGCCTTTTCTTCTCTTATATCACACACATTTTATGATATGCACTTTTATCAGTGGTGGGATTCAATTTTCTTTTACTACCAGTTCTGTGGGCATGGCTTGTTTGGTGGGGTGTGGCTTGGTGGTCATGTGACTGAGTGGGCATGGCCAACTTGGTGAGATGGTGAGGCACCTTGCTGCGAGTGACATCAAGTTGGCCACGCCCACTCGGTCACATGACCAATGTTGCAGAGACAGGGTGATTTCCTATGTACTTTCCCCCCTTCCTCCGCCCTTCGGCTGACAAAAAGATCATGACTCCCTGCCGAGTCTGCCTGCCGAATGGGTTTTGTTTTGGGGTGGTTTTTATTTTGTTTTTTGCCAGAACCCTCTCGGAGATAAATTTGCACCACCAAATCTTACTGTACTTGATTGTTGCAGCGCTGCTTGTTGCTGCTGTGTGCACTGCTGCGGCCATCTGCGAGAACGAAAGTAGCAGTGGCAGGGGTGACAGGAGCATGTGATGAGTCCTCTGCAGTCCCCTTCCAGATGACAGCCAGGGCTTTGGCACCTCCTCTTTTGCTCAGAGGTGCGGTGTCTGCCTCCCTTCACACTCCTTGTGGAGGGACATACACATGCCCCACTGCCACTACATTTGCTCTCAGTTCTTGGCTTCTTCCATGGGGGCACTCTTAAAGTTCACCTTTAAGTGGTCCCAGGACATCTTCCCACCTGCCCAGCGCCCTCCCTCCTGGAGCACACTCTCTTCCTTCTCCTAGCAGATTCACCTCTTCCAGCCCAGCCCAGCCTGGCCAGCAAGCAGGTAACCACATGTCCCAGAGCTTCTTGCCCCCCTTGTCGTGAGATGCCTGCAGCTGCTACATGCTTTTTCTGGTGCAGCTGCAGTCCAGCAGCCACACAAAAAGAAGCACACCCTGTTCTATGTACTGGGCCCAGCAAGTCTGAGCAGCCGGTGCATAGAACAGGGCAGTGCTGGACTGTTGGAGAAGTGGAGCAAAGGTGGAGATCAGTAGCCACCTCTTTTGCGGTGTAGAAATCCTCCCTGAATCAGCCAGCTGGTCTCCTCTTTCTCTGCCTGTTTTGTATGTCCGAGGAGGAGACCAGCTGGCCAAAGGGGCCGCTGCTGGTGGGGACTTTTTTTCAGTCTCCAGCCGCCTCTTTCGGGCAAAAATCCTTCCCCAACCAGCCAGCTGGTCTCCTCCTCAGCTATACAGAACAAATAGGCAGAAAAGGAGGAGACCAGCCAGCCAATTTGGGGAGGATTTCTGTGCTGCAAAAGAGGTGGCTACTGATCTCCAGCTTTGCTCTGCTTCTCCAATGGTATGGTGCAACCCTGTTCTATGCAGCAACTACTCAGACTTGCTGGGCCCAGCACATGGTGTGGCTGCCACACAGAAAAATAGCATGCAGCAGCTGCAGGCATCTCGTGACAAGGGAGACGAGAAGCCCTAGGACATCTGCCCACTCACCTGCTGGCTAGCCGGGCCGGTCTGGGCTGAAATAGGTGTGTCCACTGGGAGAAGGAAGAAAATGTTCTCTGGGAGGGCAGGTAGGTGGGTGGATGTCCCGGGGCTGCTGCACATATGCATTGCATGTGTACTGGCTGCACATGCAATGCACATGTGCAGCAGCCCTGGAACATCTGCCCAAGCTGCGCCACAGCCGCCACATGGTAGGAAAACTAGGCGAGTGACCAGGGCAAGTGAGCAATTGGGTGACCGGGTTGGGGGCATGCCAGCCAGAGTTCACCACCGGTTCAGCGACCCATGCCAAATCACTACTACCAGTTTGCCCAAACTGATGTGAACCAGTTGAATACCACCTCCGACTTTTATGATATGCACAAATATTTTAAAATCTTCAGTCACTAACAAAATGGCTTTTCTATGTTGTTTATTTCAATATAAGCAATATAGTGCACATCTCTCTATTAAAATGCAGACTTTCACATACTTTCCAAAAGAATGAAGTGCAAAACAAAAAATTAGAAAATTAGAAATATTGGGACTTAGGTTCAGATAACACCAACATTGACAATTTTTATTTCAGGTAACATACTATAAATAAATAATATATAAATTTAGCTCAGATAGTGCAAAGTAGGTAAGTTCATATTAATAGAATACTTTATTGGCCAACTATTCAGTAGACACACAAGGAATTTGTCTATGATGCATAAGCTCTCAGTGTACATGCAAAAGAACAAAGTAATAATAATCATAATATCAAAGTAATAATCATCATAATAATGATACCAATAAGAGAAGGTAATGGAATAGATAAGTGAAGGATAAAAGTAATGCATCCATACTACATGGATAAATCTACTTAGATATAAGACAGTACTGTGGAAAAACATGAACCCAACAAATTTTCCTCTGCCCTAGCATTACTCTTCTGCTCTTGCAGATCTTACAGTGCAACCTTCAGATAAATTCCAAAAGAATTGCCACCAGATGCCACAAGATCCTTGAAAATACACAGCTGCTTTAAAGACTTGCAAATAGGTACAGCTTAAGTCCTTTTTTAAAAACTGAATTCTTCCTGGTTTAAGAAATAAATGCAAGCAGACTCGTGATCACCAACAGTTCCTTACAAATGTACCATTGGTGATATGCCATTCTTAAGGATTGAAGAGACTGCTGTCATTATCAAGAGTTGTAGAAGTTTTAGAGATTGCTCCTATTCACAAAGCCTCAACTATTGCAAAGATAAATGCAGGAGCATTTTCCCTAGATTGCATATGTATTTAGTTCAAAATGTGGATTGGACTAGAGATGAAGGCTGAAGGTCTGCTGGATTGCTGCACACTA
Source organism: Hydrophis major (assembly GCA_033807585.1). NCBI lineage: Eukaryota > Metazoa > Chordata > Lepidosauria > Squamata > Elapidae > Hydrophis > Hydrophis major. The sequence continues at coordinate 69,123,320 of CM066330.1, forward strand.
TTGAGAATGAAATGTGATGTAAGCAGCAAGTAGATATTAAACACACTAGCAAACCAAAAGAGCTCTGACAAGAAATACATTGTTCTCTTTTTTCCAGTATGAAAAGAAAATATATTTTTGCTTATAATTATTTCTATATTTGCAGAGATGCACAAAAACACATACATTAATATTATAGTAACAAATATTACTTTCCTCCATAAAATAAGCTAAAAATGAAAATAAAAAGAACGATAACTTGAAAGCACAATAGAAGTGCTCTTTTATCTATTCATTAGACTATAAGTACAGATAGTTCTCAGTAAACAATGGAAACTGGGACCAAAATTTTATATTGCTAAGAAATATAATCATGAAGCATGACATTACGATTGCATCATTTAGCATTGTCAATTCCAGCACTCCCTGTTAATATCATTAATGGAGTGCCGATGGCTTACTTACAGGTCAGCAGATGGCAAATGGCTGCCACCAAAGAGGAGAGGCTGCATGGGTCCATATGAGATATGCTCTGAGCACAATAGGATTGGGGATGGCTGCTACCAGGTGAGGTACAAGTGATTATTTGATCTGTTTCCTACTGGTTTCCCCATTGACTTATCTTGTGGGAAGCCAGCAGAGAAAGTCACAAATGACAATTACATGATCCAGGGCACTGCAATCATCATAACTGCACCCAGATAGTGATCATATGACTACAGTATGCTGGGACAGCAGAACTTTGAGCAGCAGGTTAGGATTATCAAATGGTCATGAAAGGAGTGGTTGTTAAACTAGAACTACCTTTATAAGTATGTAAGGTTGAAAAGTATGTAAGGTTGAAAAACGGACATCACTGATAGAATATTTGTAGCTCAGGGATAAAATGTGGGGTTCTTAGTACTTTCCAAGTTTGATTGTTTTCTTGCAGACATTTCATGACCTAAATTAGGTAACATCATTAGTGCTAGTAGTGGGGTTTTCTTTCATTCTATATTCTAGTGATCATCCTAGCAGTGGGAATGGTCTTGCTGGTTCTTTCATTGGGCTGTTTACTGTTAGCTTGTTTGGCAAGTCCTTGATTGGGTTATTGTTTGCTTCTTGGTTGTTGATCTAATCTTGGTGTTAATCTCTGCTCATCTGAGTATTGCTTGCTGGTGAGGAGGTGCTTATCTTTTTGATTTGTCACAGTGCCAGGTTTCCTGGAAGCAAACAGTAACCCAATCAAGGAACTGCCAAACAAGCTAACAGTAAACAGCCCAACAAAAGAACTACTAAGACCATCCCCACCAACACTGACAGGGCAAGTCACTAGAACATGGGTCTCCAACCATGGCAACTTTAAGCCTGGAAGACTTCAACTTCCAGAATTCCCCAGCCAGCTTTGTTTTCTGGGAATTGAAGTCCTCTAGACTTAAAGTTGCTAAGGTTGGAGACTCTTCACTAAAATATAAAATGAGAGCAACTGCACTCCCTAACAGCACTGATGTTGTTACCTTCTTTGACTAATAAAATGACGGCAAAAAGACAACTTGGAGAGTACCAAGGACCCATCAAGTGAACTTCCATTATGAAACATTGTCTTTTGTTCCACTTCCTCTTTAGGTTTTTAGCTCTCAAGAGTAAACTGGGAAAGCATTTGGTAGAAAATAGGCCTCTGATTAGGAGATGCAATCTTGATACTGTTCACATGAAAGTTAAGAAATAAAAATAGGTAGATAGAAATTCAAAGGAAACAGTTTGGCTGTGGGACTCAGCTGATAAAATTGCAAGTAATGTGATATTACAGAGCTGTGTGCAGGGGTGAGATTCTACTGGTTCATGCCAGTTCAATTGAACCAGTAGCTCTAAGGATCAGCTGAGAGCGAATCGGTTTGATTTGCTCTGATGGTCAGGTATATGGCCCAACCACCCACCTGGGTTCTAGGCTGTGCTTTATTTTTCAAGCTCAGCTGCTTCACACGGCACAGCAGATTGCCACGCATCAGCTGTTTAACAGACAGGAATTGCTTAAGGTCATTAGCAAATGCTCTGCACATGTGTGAAGCATGCACTTACCGAACCGGTTGTTACACCGGTTGAATCGCACCCCTGGATGTGGGTGTGAGTGTGGGTGTGTAGCATCACCATAAATAAGGAGTGTCAATGTTGTATGTGTACATCATTGTTAGGAGAATGATTTATATTAGCTCTGCTGCATTTCAGCTTTTTAGCTGTGCTGGGTGGAACAGAAGAAAGAAGAGAGGTGAGAGGAAAAATGAAGATTTATAGCCAAAGTTTCCCTCAAGGTTTTATGACATTCTTGTCATCAATAATTAAATACCCATAGCCAAGAGAAGAAAATGATTAGAGCTGATTTTTATAATCATGGTAGAGTTGTTTCTTGTTAAGAAGGTACCAATTGGTATTTAGTTAGCCCTTGACAATGTAATATATGCATTCATTATTCCTTTATATCAGAGTTTCTCATCAATTTGCAGATTAAAACAAAGAAAGAAAGAAATCTTTGTGCATGTTATGTCTCTCATTAATATATGCATTTTCATAGGTAATGTTTTATAAATATATTCATTTTTCTACAAAACTTTCCCAAACATACATAATTTGGGGTGGGGGGGAACCCTCTTCCATCTGGATTCCAAAGCAGCTGAAGATTCTGCCAGAAATCTTTATCTATGGAAATTCTCAGTCATTCAGGTCATGGTTATCTCAAAGGTGCTTTTTTTTCCAAAAGTCAACTGGTCTTTGCTTTTATTTTTCTCCCTTGGAAAAAAACAAAAACAAGTCCAGTTGCCCTGTGAAAAAGCACCTTTGAGACAGCCAAGAATCTTGTTGCTGACATCTGGCAAATGGCTTTTGTACTGGCTAAAATCTCAAAGAACTACCTCTTTGGGAAAACTGCTTCAGGATAATCATAAAAGTAATTCCTATTTCTTTTTGTGAATGCAGTTTGTTGTCTTTTCTTCTCCTGAAGAAGATAAGTGTTGGAATTATGACAGTATTCCTAATAAAGAGCAAAAGTCAGGTGGTAAGTTCAATCCTGCTAAAGAGAATAGTGTCCTAAGTGAAAGTTTGGTGGGTAAGATTGCCTATCCTACAACCACTATATTTTAAATTAATTTATTTATTGTTCCAGGATGCTTTTCCTAAAGGCAACTAGACTTTCTTGGTTTTTACCTTTGAAAATGTTTCGCTTCTCATCCAAAAAGCTTCATGGAGACCAGTGGTTAGTATGCAGTATTGCAGGCAAACTTTGCCCATAGTCTGAGTTCGATCCTGATGGCCTCAAGCCTTCCATCCTTCTGAGGTCAGTAAAATGAGGACTCAGATTGTTGGGGCCAATATGCAAATACGTCGTAAACCATCAAGAGATTGCTATAAAGCATTATGGGAGAGTATACAATTCTAGGTGCTGTTGCTAGTGCAAATATTCAGTTCTAACTGGAACTGAAGGATTCAGTGGAAGGATTTACATTCTTGCAATCATCTGTATATAAATATTAATATAAATCCTTCCATCCCCCACCAATCAGTTGGAATTGAAGAAACTACTTAGATGAGAAGCAAAATATTTTCAAAGGAAAAAAAACAAGAAAGTCCAGTTGCCTTTTGGGAAAAGCATATTTTGGACAAGGATGACTTGGATTATTAATAATATCCACAGACATTTAATGTATTTATTTATTTATTCATTCATCTTTATTTATTTCACCTTGTACAGAAGAGATCAAAACACAATAAAGTCTGTCCAATAGTATTAGTTCAGTTCTTATTAAACAACCTGTAAAGTCATTATTTAGAATAAAACTAATCAAATACTTCAATCATACATATTTAAAGGATCGTCCTATGATCCTACAGAGCACAAACAGAATACCCATAATTAATGACAAGCAAATACTAACCTATAAACCAACAATTGTAATGGGATTAGGATAAAATAGCCAGGACACACATTAACCCACATATCAAATTAAACACAAATATGTGAAGCAATTTTAAAAGCCATACAATTTCACAATAGTGAAAGAAAAGGGAAAACTCATTCCAGAGTCATGGGGCCAGATTCTTGAAGACCTGAAACCTGGAGATTATGATCCTGGAATGGGGAAGAGAAAGAAGATCCTGTCCCAAAAGCACAACGAATGCAAAATGTTGCATAATAATAAAACAATTATTAGAGAGCTTATGACCAGAAGCCTCCAGACAGAAATAATAGTGGTTGGGACTTGGCTTAGGGTACCAGAAATGAACCTTCTAATTTAATAAAATATGGATTTAGTATGGAGATCTAGAACAGTTGAAACCTGTAACTCACTATCTTACACCTAATCTTTGTAAGAGTGTAAGTACCTTTCTGTAAATATAAGAGTTGAAGCAAAGAAAGATGGAAGAAGAGGCATGCCCAGTCTGAGTTAGTCACTAGTGGGATAGTGAATTAGTCACTAGTGGAATAGAATGGGAGAAGGGAAAAATTGAAGAGTCAGAGGAAGTAAGGTGAGTTATCACCTCCTCTGGCCATGTCATCAAATGATTAGTGGCATTTCTTCTAAGTCCTCTTAGGCCCAGTGATATGTCTGCTGAATGCCAAGTAAGTTCACAGTAACTTGACCATAAGTGTATAACCAAAGGATTGGGGGGGGGGGAGCAGAAATAAAAACTTCATACCATTTTAAATATGCATTTAATTTTGTATTGTAAATTTGAAAAGCTGCTCTGAAATTCTTTTGTATAGGAAATGCTATATATCTCACCTTCATGTGGTGCTCTCTTAGTGTTGACAGGACTTTGCAGTCAACCAAGGCCTTCATTCTTGGAGTAGTACCAGGGAACACTCTTCCTTGTTTCCTATGGCCTTTGAAAATACCCATTCTCATGTGGCCTTTGCAACTTCCCAAAATTGCAAGAACAGGGTATGCTTTCAGGAACAGCTGTTGGTGAATGCTGATACATCACCCAAAATATCATGGCATGTCACCCTTGATGTGCATATCATAGATTCACCATCACTGCTCTAAACTGATTATTATATCAATAATCAGTATATCAATATTATATTATAACAATCATCCCGTCTTTCCCCAGGAGCAAAACACCAAACTATGTCTCCAGTAGAACCTGTTTAATTTGGTGTCTATCCAATCTATTTTATTTCTTTTTTTTTTTGAAAAAAAGTTTTTATTAATTTTCTACAAACAAACAAGACAAACAAAACATAAAAACATCAACTCTTATATGTACATCCAGTGTGTCAGTTGGTTCATCATTTTTGTGCATTCATTCTGTAGTCTCAAATTACAATTACATTACATAACAACTCATATTGTCAATCCAAATTTATATATCCTAATATCACTAAAAAAAGAAGTTTTTGACTATATTTTTAATCATTCATGCTTAATGAGCTAACAATACTTTAAGCCAGTTTACTCTATAACAAATCATCTAGTCATATCAAATCAATCCTAAAAAATCCTTTATAAATATAATATCAAATAGCAAAATAATAGCAAAATAAAGATATTCCTTACTATCTAGCATTCTAAATATTCTATTATCGTATTTTATCATCCAGCCATTTATAAAAAAGATCCCAAATTTCATAAAATTGTTTATCCTCTTGCTCTCTAATTTCAAATGTCAATCTACTCATCTCAGCACATTCCAATATTTTCTTAATAATTTCTTCCTGTAATGGTATTTTCTCATTCTTCCAATTTTTAGCAAATACAATCCTGGCCGCTGTTAATACATTTACAATCAGGTATTTCAAATCTTTACTATATATATCAGGTAAAATTCCCAATAAGAAGATCTCTGGTTTCAAATCAATATGTTTCTTTATCATTTTTTCCAACCACATGCGAATTATAGTCCAATATTTTCTAGCATCCTCACAAGTCCACCACATATGGTAATACGAGCCGGGTATCTGATGACATTTCCAGCATTTTTCAGATTTGTTCTTAAACATTCTTGCTATTCTTGTCGGGGGAAAGTGCCACCTGTAAAACATCTTATACAAGTTTTCTTTATATGCTGTTGACATTGTCATTTTATAATTTTGAGACCACAATTTCTGCCATTTCTCCAAATCAATCCCATATCCAAAATTCTTCCCCCAAACAATCATAGTTTCTTTAACTTGTTCTTCCTCTAATTTCATTCCCAGTAAATAACCATATAATTTTTTAATCACCTTCTCATCAGTACCCATCAAAATCTTATCTAAATCAGTCTGCTTATCATAAAATCCCTCCGTTTTAGAATCTTCATCATACCTTGAGTGTATTTGTGCATATGAAAACCAATTCATCCTTATACCTTGTTCTTCTAAGTTTTGGATCGATTTAAGTTCACCCTTTTCATCCAAAAGTTCCCCATATCTAACTGTTTGTTCCCTCTTGTAAATTATAGGATAGGAAAATGCTTCAATGGTCGATAACCAAACTGGAATTTTCAAATAACATTGTCTTTTTATCTTCTCCCAATTTAACCACAAAGACTCCCGTACATAATGTCTTCTAAAATAACCCTGTGTTTTAGTTCCCTTATACCATAAGAAAGCATGCCAACCCAACAGCAAATCATGCCCTTCTAATGTCAACAACCTATGTTTCCTTAATGTTATCCATTCTTTGACCCACATCAAATTTGCAGCTTGATAATACAATTCCCAATTAGGCAGACCAAAACCTCCTCTAATTCTAGCATCTTGCAAAAGCTTTAGCTTTATTCTCGCTTTTTTACCTTGCCATATAAACTTCAACATAATTTTATTTAGATCTTCAAAATAGTCTTTTCCAAGCCTTATTGGTATTGTTTGAAACAAAAATAATATTCTAGGTAAGATATTCATCTTGATTGTTGAAATTCTCCCTATTAATGACAATTGCAAGTTTTCCCACTTCTTCAAATCTGTAGCTATCTGTTGTTTAAGTTTAATATAATTATCCTCCTTTAATGTGCTACATCTTGTTGTCAAATATATCCCCAAATACTTAACCTTATTTGTAACTTGAATTTTCAAAAGATCTGCCAATTCTTCTCTCTGTCTCAATAACATATTCTTTGTCAAAATCTTTGTTTTATCTTTGTTTATTTTCAAACCAGCCACCTCCCCATATGACTCTATCCTTTCCAGTAACTTTGGAGCTGTTTCAATCGGATTTTCCAAAATAAAAGCTAAATCATCAGCAAAAGCTTGTAGCTTATATTCTTCCTTCTTAATTTTCATTCCTTTTATGCTTTTATCATCCCTAATATTTCTATTCAAGACTTCCAAGGTCAACACAAATAGCAAGGGAGATAGGGGGCATCCTTGTCTTGTGCCTTTTCTTATATTAATAAGATCTGTAAGTTCCCCCTCCATCATTACCCTTGCTGTCTGTTTATTGTATATAGCTTCTATTGCTTGAATAAATTTTTTGGCAAAACCCATCTGCTCCAATAATAATAACATAAATCTCCAATTCACGTTGTCAAATGCTTTTTGAGCATCTAAGAATATCAAAGCCATTTGTTTTTCAGGATGAGCCTCATAATATTCCAAAGTATCCAAGATTACTCTCATATTGTCTCTAATTTGTCTCTTTGGCAGAAATCCATTTTGATCTGAGTGGATAAAATTGTTTAAATATTTTTTAAGTCTTTCTGCTAAAATTGAAGCAAAGATTTTATAGTCTGCATTCAGTAAAGAAATAGGTCTATAATTCTTAATTTGCAATGGGTCAGTCTCTTCCTTTGGTATAAGTGTAATATAAGCCTCTGACCATGTTTTAGGTATCATCTTTTTTAACATAACTTCATTCATAACTTCTAACAATGGGATGCTCAATAGTTCTTGAAATGTTTTATAGAATTCTACTGGAAGCCCATCTGGGCCCGGAGCTTTCCCATTATTTTGTCTCTTAAATGCTTCATTTAGTTCCATCATTGTTATATTGCTTTCTAGCATTTCTTCAGTCTCTTTAGGTATCTTTGGTAAATTAGCTTCCTGTAAATACTGTTTAACTTTTTCTTCATCAATATTCTCTTGTTTATATAGTTGCCCATAAAAATCTCGAATAATTTCTTTTTTCTCCTTATTCCCATAACAAACTTGGCCTTGTTCATCTATTAACTTCAATATTTTTCTTGATTCCTTCTCTTTTCTCAATTTATATGCTAGCCATCTACCTGGTTTATTTGCATCTTCAAAATAATTCTGTTTAGAGTTTCTAATTTTCTGTGCCAATTCTTCTTTCTCTATTAAATCCATTTTATGTTTAATTATATCCAGCTTCAATTTAATATCCTTTTTCTGTGGCATTTTCTGTAATTCTTTTTCAAGAATTTTATACTCATTTTCCAAGGCCTTAGAAGCTTGCCTTTTCCTAATGTTCTTTTTTCTTGTATAATCTATTATCAAACCTCTAGCATATGCCTTCATAGTGTCCCACACATTTTGCATTGAAGTATCCTCTTTTTTATTTTCTCTAAAGAAAAAAGCCAATTCCTTCTCCATCCATTGTGTAAAATCTTTCTCCTTTAAAATAGTATTATTTAATGTCCATCTCGATCTTTTTTTTTGTCCCTTCCATTTAATTGTCATTGGGCTATGATCTGCCCATGTACTTGTTTCAATGCTTGTTTCTTTAATATTAGATATTAGTTCTGTTGAGATCCAAATCATATCTAATCTGGACCATGATAAATGTCTATTTGAATAAAAAGTATATTGTTTAGCTTTAACGTTTCTTTCTCTCCAAATATCTTTTAAAGTTAATTCATCTGTCATTTTAAAAAAGGACCTTGGGAGAGCCTTTCTATTTTGCTTTGTTGTTGTTGCTATATAGTCCAGTTTATTGTCCACAATTCCATTAAAATCTCCCATCATAATTATATTAACATAGTCCAGTCCAATTATTTTCATGTGCAGTTTTTTATAAAACTCTTCTTGTTTATCATTCGGAGCATAAATTGCAATCAAGAGTATTTTTATGTTATTATCCATTATTTCTACCATTAATACCCTTCCATCTTCATCCGAGTAAATCAATTTTGCTGGAATAGCCTCTTTAATATATAAAACCACACCTCTTTTCTTACATTGAGTCAAAGAGGTAAATATTTTCCCTAATTTTGGCTGTAATAACAATTGTTCATGTTGTTTTTTAATATGAACTTCTTGTAAACAAATTATATCAAATTTTAATTTCTCTAATTTATGAAAAATTTTCCTTCTCTTAACAGCTGAATTAAGTCCGTTTATATTCATTGTAATCAGTTTTTTTTCCTCCATGATTATGCTTTATATTTAGATCTAACAGCTCTCGTGGGTCTCACTTCACGCTGTTCTTTATTATCAATCTGTCCCCCTATTGCTCCTTTCTCTTTTTCAGTCTCCAGTTGTTCATCTTGAAACACAATTAATGAAGTCTCCTTCTCTGCTTCCTCTCTTCTTCCTCCAAAAAATTCTGCTTGAAAAAGTTCTGCTTTCTCAATTGAGTCAATTCTATATCTCTGCTCTTGCCACGTAAACATTAATCCTTCTGGAATCAGCCATCTATAATTCACTTCATTTTCCAATAGTATTTTGGTCAGAAATTGATATTCTCTTCTCATCTCTCTCACTCTTCTAGGTATTTGTTTCAAAACCACAACCTCTTTACCCTTGTATTTCAGTGTTTTCTCTCTTGCTACTTGTAATATTTGCGTTTTAATGGATTTTTTGGTAAATCTAATATGAACTTCCCTGGGTAATTTGTTTCTCATCGCATATCTTGTATAGACTCGATATATCTCATCTATTCCATCCATCATCTTTTCCTGTGTAATTTCCAAAGCATCTGCCAAAATTTCTATCATTACCGCTGCCAGATTTTCTCCTTTTTCCTCCTCTATATTTTGAAATCTGAGGTAAAATTCTGACCTTTCCATCTCCCACCTCAGCATCCCACCTTTTTCTTGTTCGACCGCTGTTAATCTACTGTCAATATTTTCAATCTTCTTCTCTCTTTGTTTTCCTTCTTCCTCAATTTTTTGGAATTTCTCCTCATACTTAACCATCTATTTTATTTCTTATTGGTGCTTGAATACTAGCCATAAATAATAACTTATCACCAATTTAATTTTTTTTTTGTATTACAGTTTTTAGGTTACTCTTAAAAAAAAAAGCACTATTAAGTACAAGTAGGGCATAATATGTTGATGATTAAATTTGGGTCACCAATTCTTCTGACCTAATTATTTTGTTTAATATTTCCATTCTGAGTGAATCATGATTTATGCTGCTAAAATAACACTTAACCGTAGAAGTAGGTGATTGTAACAGTGAGCATCCACATTCTGTGATGAATAAATTACACACACACACACACAACTACAAATTTGTTTATACAAATTTATGTTACATAAAGGGTGTCTCACTGTCTGTGTTTCCTATATGTTTGTTCCCTTTGCTTTATCAGCAAAGATTTTATGAAATGAAGAGCTGAGAATCTTAGAAGTTGGATTTAGCACTTCCAGTCACAAGAGCAGTTAGGATTATATGGAAAAATCCCTGAAAAATGCTGCTACTTTTCAAAGATCTTTTAATTTCCCTTGAAATGCCTCAGATATTTTTCTGAAGGTGAAATCTGAAAATCACTTCAAATTGTACTTTTAAACTGATTTACCAGCCATTCAAACAGCAGCACTGCAAGCGTTCTCTTATTCCCATCACAATGTTAGGTAGCCTTAAATAGACAGGACTTTTTCTTACACAAAGATAAAGGAACATACACAAAATGAAAACTCTGCAAACAATTAATAATCTGATCTTTTTATTGTGAGAAATGTGCCTGTAGTTTTGTTCTGGTGTATTCTGTATACACTGGCAAGCAACACTTTCAAGAACAGCTGCCAAAATCTAACGTGCAAAACTAGGCATTGATTATTTATTAATCAAGTTTATTGTCCATTTCACACATAATGACTCTAGGCAGCATACAACAAAACTGTTAAAATCAAGTATAAAAAACTATCAAAACAATTAAATAATCAACAGAAAGATTGAGAGATGGCTAATTACGATGCCATATGTGGTGTAAACAATGTGCAGGCTTTTTTCTGTCATGGCACCCCCAGGCCTGGTGAAAAAAATCCCAAGTTTTGAAGACTTCCTGAAGGCCATAATGGTTGGGTTGATGGTCCACAGGATGTTCTATCCTCACTGCCACTGCAACTCATCCTTTAGTGGCCATACCCCTCGTTTCCACCAAAAGGAAAACAGGCAGTCCTCAATTTCCTGGGCAGTGTTCTGGACAGTCATGCAACAGATCTGGTGATACTGCATCACACTGTCCACCTCCAACACAAATCAAGTTGTCCCAATGCTGTAGAAACCTGGCTGGGTGACTCCATCCCTGGCAGCAGCACAAGTTCTCCATCTCATTTTCAGTCTCTGACCAGCTGGAAATTTGCTTTCACCATCACTACCAAAACTTCTTAAGCTTCCAATTGTAATACCCATTGCAGTCATAGCTGGATTGTCACCTTTAGACTGATAAACAGTAGCAAACTCTCTTTGACTAACTTCTTCCCAGCAGCCCCCACTAAGATCCTGCTGTAGCTGTAAGTTCATGGGAACTAGAGAAACATGTTTCTCTTCCCCTTCAGTATAAGTTGCCCAAGATGAAATCCAGCACACACCTTCCAAATTGATTTAGAGCAGTCCAGAAGGGAGGAAATACCAATACCTCCATCTAATTACCATGCCTTCATAACTTCACAATTTGTCAACTCCAAACAGCACTCAATCAACATCCAAACAGTCAGAGCCTATTTGGTCTCACCACCATATTTAAATGGTCTCTTGTGCATATCTTCAATTTCCAAGACAAGAAACCAAGAGGCAAATTCTTCCTCTCCCCACTGTCAATGAAGAAGATTTGCTGCAGATATTCAAGGTGCTCTTGTTCTTTCACCATCCCCCTCCCTCTTTGCCTTCTCATAAAGGAGCCAGAGGAAGCAAAAATCCCGGTCAAGTGGTCAAGTCAAAAATTCCGGTCAAGTCAGATGTGACCTATTTCACATAATTACTATATAAACTATACCCTTTCCAATTGATAAATCCATTGTGTGGAGCTGTGGGGAATCTGCAGAGGGAGTCAAAAAAGTCAAGATGGCAGATCCAGCTTCAAATGAAATAGCAATAGCACTTAGACTTATATACCACTTTACAGTGATTTACAGGACTCTCTAAGCAGTTTAAAGAGTCAGCCTATTGCCCCCACAATTTGATCCTCCTTTTACCTACCTCAGAAGAATGGAATGCTGAGTCAACCTTGAGCCTGGTGAGATTTTAACTGCTAAATTGCAGGCAGCTGTTAGGCAGCAGAAGTAGCCTGCAGTACTGCATTCTAAGTATTGTGCCACTATGGCTCGTATCAAAATTGTTTATTAAAAAGAACTTCTTTTCTTTATAACTTTCATTGATGGTGATAAATTTATCATTATTGCAATGATAATGGTTGTGATGTTGCAATTTGTTTCAACATCCCTTATAATCTGCCTATAATGAAATAATTAAACTCCCCCTTCCAAAAAAATTAATAATATAATAATATCAACATACTATAATCCCTAAATGTTCAATAAAACAGTGTTTCTGACAAGAAAACTCATTGCAGAGATAATCAACGTGGACACAATAATCAGGCATGCTTGTTGTAATCTAATTAAAACATTACAGATTTTTTTTTATTATTGATCTCTTCTGTGGCTTTTCATAGTAGATATTTTCTGGAAATATTGATGCAGAATAGCATTTCTTTGTGGATAAATCCTGACACTGTATTTCCAAATTATTTAAAATTGCAGATGAAAAGAGGAGTGCAAAGTTAGGCAGAAAGTTAATTGAATTGCAGAAAGTTAATCAAATTGCAGAAAGTTAATCAAATTGCAGAAAGTTAATCAAATTGCAGAAAGTTAATCAAATTGGAGGAGACCCTGATTTTTTTAATAGTATGCTTGGAGAATTCATTAATATCAAGTCTAAATTAATCAGTACAGGAAAAAGTTAGTGGAGGGTAATAGTTAGCCAAAATAATGCCTTGATGTCAATGTCATCTTACTTATTATTCTGCCTACAATGAAATAATTAAACTCCCCCTTCCAAAAAAAAGTTGTGTTTGGAGTTGAAAAATATCATATCAAGAATCTTAAAAATATCAAAAGACATTCAGAAAGATGAAGTCCTAGAGAAATGGCTTTAATTGTCCCGGTAGGGAAGGACTGTTGGCTGTTCATAAACCAACCACACATTTACAATGAATTCTGTTCAGCTATTCAACTTCAGATTCAACTATTTTGACACTTGGCTCTTGAAAATTTGAACATTCACTGGAAAATCTTGAAAATGAAGCAAAGTCTGGGTTAGCAAGAAAAGGATGGTAGATTCTATTCTGTCCAAATGAAACTGGTTTGTTTGTTATATATGGCCACTCATATAATTGTAGAGCTGAAGATGTTCTTATCATCAACCTATATCTTTGCACAATTGCTTTTTCTGTTACTGTAATCCCTAAAGGTACTTCAGAGAAAGGGCTAGATTTTGGGGCAATAAATGGCAGTGAATAATTGTTGGGTCTAAATATAGAACAACACAAATTAGATTAGTATTTAGGAAAAAGAGCAAGTTCAATTTATTTATTTGTTGGTTTCTTTCTTTGCTGTATTTACACCACACTCTAGATTCTCATGGTGGTATATATAGCTCTCCTGTGTCATCTTTCCCCCCAGCTAATCTCTAATACTCAAATCAACAACTAATCTCTAATACTCAAATCTGAATTATACTAATAAAAGAAACTCATGCCACCACCCCCACCACCCCCACAAAAATGAAAAATATTGCCACACGTATTTTTTATTGCTAGTATTTTTCAATACTTCCATACGACACAGACTTCATGCTATTGTGTTTGCTGTCAAATCCCCACTGGTTCCAGCAGAAATGGAGTTCAATTAGTGATTAAAGAGAGGTGGGATATACTTTGATGTTGGTGTGGGGAATGAATCTTAATAGATATGCTACTCTCTCTATAGGTTCATGATTTTATTATTCCTCCCTCCTTCCTACTTCATTTTTATTGCAAGTAATATGATCATAGTTTTGGAAGAAGAAAGGCCAGATAGAAATTTATCAATGCCCTTGATTTGGCTAGATTGAAACCAATAACATCTTGCATCATGTGTGTGTGTGTTTTTAAACAAGATAATCCATCATATTGAGATGAATTTTTATATTTAAAATTATTTATGGTAGAAAGCAGTTCAGGAGATTTCTCTGAAACAACCTTAAATATCAAGTTAATTCCAGGGATCTACTGCTCAGGGCTAGGATATCCAGGGACAACAACATCCCCAGGAAGGTCAAAACAAGTTAAGATAGTCATAGCAACACAGTCAAAGCCCCCAACACTTTTATATGTGCATTAACATTGCAAGGGGCAGAGCTTCGAAGACTACAATCATTGTTTTTCCTGTTTCAGCCCCCTATGAATTTTGCTATCTATGAACCATGTGTGAATCATCCTTAATTGTTCCGATTGTGTGGAGTATTCTTTCTTCTCATTAGAAAAGAAGTATCATAGGAAATTATATCTGTTATTGCCAGTCTTCGCAAGTGGAGTATTCATGCAAGATAATTACTTATTTCAGAAGTTGCTCCTATATAATCCTTTAGCTATATTAATCTCTTTGCACTTGAAACACAGTGCTGTCTCACTTCAACCAAATTTATATCTCAGAATAAAGTATTTTTTGATGGAAGGTTGCACATTTCTTCCAAGACCTACACTACAGTTCCCAAAAATGTCAAAGCTACTCAGTATAGGCGGGAAAAATTTTTTAACACACTTTCTTTACATTTACAATAAAAACTCTGCAGAACTTTAAGTTACCACCTTAGATCCCAAAAGCCTGGCAAAAAAAAGCCAGCTACTAGTTGAAATCCTTTCAGAACTTTTTCACACCCGGTGCAACTTTCCTGTAGGCAATAGAGTTATTTACCTCATGTGGACTTTAACATGTCAAATGCTAATTCAACTCTAGCTTTGTCATCCTGCTAGGTCAGAAGGACAGATCCTAGATTCTTTCTCACAAAACATTGTACATTATTAACTTAGCAACATGGAGAGAATGTTATATGCAATGGGAGTAACCCCATTAATAATAATTCATATATTTCAATCAGATCAAAGTTATTGTAACCCTGCTCCATTACTATCTGGTTTTTAGTGTATGGCTTCTGGGCCAGCTAAACTCATAATTTGTACCACTAAACTGAATGCAAGTGGCCACATTTTATTAAATGACCTTGAAACCAAGCAGGTCCAAATCTGTTCAATGTTTGAATTGAGAGTATTTAAAAATGTATGGATAGGGCCTTGATATTACTTATTTAATATATTAATAATAATTTAAATTATTCTTTGACCTAATCTGTAACAAAAAAATGTGTTTTCTTACAAAGTATAAATTAATCAAAACTTAGTGTTGGAAAATATAATTCGCTGAGGATATTAGAAGTAATTTCATATCTGCGAAGTTAGGTTCACAGCAGTCCATCTCTATTTCATTCAACTATAATTAAGAATCAAAACAGGGGCATATTACAACCAAGTAATAATTGGGACGGGATGAACATCAGAGATAACTGATACATGGAGAAGCAACTATTCAAATGCACCTAATTAAATGCATTATATACTGCCTTTTCACACCTAGATTTAGCTTTATCACACAGTGTTAATGTTTGCCTATTGTAATAATGTACTTAGATTTCAGACTAAAATCCATATTAACAAAAACAAGTTGATGAATATAATATTTAAAGGCATAAAAGAATTTGGCAATGTAAAGTTGTTCTTGTTGTTCTCTTTATTTTCTTTGAGTGATTTAATGGTGCTGAAAAAAAGGTGGTAACTTATAATTATGTATGACTCTGGGCTCTGCCTCACAACCACCTTAATGTGTTATCCTCCAGTACTTCAGTTGGCAGAAAAGTAAGCTGGCATATATTCTGTTTCCTTACTGCCAGGCCCTATTCCACTCCAAGATTTGTGAGTAGTGTTGCCCTCACAATTTTAATGTGAAATGAGTGAACAAAATATCTGGCTTTGTTTTTCTTCCTACTATGTACCACCTGCTTGCAGGGGGGAAAAAACCAATCTATTTTTAAATGTGATAGAGGGGGATGGACATGTATAGTAGGTTCCTGATATGGAAAAACCATGTAGCTTTTGAATTGTCTGAGCTGGTTTACAAGTGGGGATGTTCTACTCCTTTTTGAAATGTCATAAGTACAGAGGGATGACACAGAGGTAAGAAGGAGGTGCTCTTCTGTGTACTGCATAATCTTCCATCCCTTCAACCTGGAAAATGGACCTAAGTGTTTTTCCAGTGAGACCAGTCTATCAGGGCAAACTGGTCTACCCAAATATGGGATGGATGCTGCTGCTTCTTTCACCTTTCAGTCCCAATCCAGGATCCAGGCAGTCACTTCTGCGACAAACTATTTTATGTTAAATTTAAATTTACCGACAATTGACTCCTTTTATTTCTTTGTCGGTAAATTTAAATTTGGTAGTGGGACTATTTTTAGGCAAGGATTTAACATACTTTCAAAAGACTGCTAGAGCCATAAGCTGACTGATAGGTTACATATGTGGAAGAGAAGAATTGATGGCACCAATCCCATGTATATAAAATAAAACCACTAGTGACAACCAGTTGGTATTCATGATGTGGACTTGAAGATATCCACGACAAAACCCAGCTTTCTGGTCTTTCCTTTAGCCTAAGCCAAAATGACATGGAAATGTATGTTTAGTGTTCACAGGGAGGTGGCATGTTATAGAAAGTGACCAAGTGAAGAGCCAGTTCCTGAGTTGTTAACAGGAATATGATTGCATCTTTGACCAAAATTGTATTGTAATAAGAGGAAAAACTTGACTTTAAAACTGAATAAGGTAAAGATAGCTTTAAGCTACCTCAGCTATGGGCTATGGATGAGAAGAAAGTAGTATTATGAAAACATTACTAAGGAATATTCACACCACAATTAAGGGGATCTCAAGACAAATGAATCTCAAGGTCTCTAAAATTGTACTACTGCAATAGGCAGCAACTCTGAATGGCAACAGCTGCAAATTATGGAAGCCATATTTTTATTCGCCATATATTTTCTTAGAAGCTTCAAGGCTGCCACAGTTCATGCCTGGGAATTTGGGAGGGGGGAATTCTTAGTGAGTAGTAGATTAGATTCAACAACATTCTTCTCACAGGTCAAGGACATGTCAGCCTGCACCTGAACCTGAGTGGGTAAAGGTTTGGCTTCAGACAGAACTATGTTTGATTGGACCATGTGATGGACTGATGGGTGCAGCGGATGGATCTTTGTTTTTCACTTGGGGAGGGAAAACCCAGAAGTTTCAGATCTGGCTTTTCCCAGATGTGCTAACATGACTTTTTTTTAAAATAAATTCTTACTTGGATGGACTTTGTCTCTGAGTGCTGAATTGAGGTGGAAAGTTTCTTTGGAATGCTGACAACAGCATTATTCCTTGATCCATTTATCCATGATTTGATATTTTCAGTGATGTCACTACCTGTCACTTTTTTTCTAAACCAGAATCTCCAAATGTGCATCCTTTTCCTGATTGTCTTCTTTTCCATTTTTTTAAAAATAGGACAATCAGAAATATACCAAATATAGTTAGGCTTTCTGGGGATATGATTTGATTTGATAAATTGCTTACTTGATTTGATATGCTTACTTAAAATGAAATATATTTGTTATTTAGCTGACAATTCACTCCTTTTGAAGAGATTCTTCTAGAATTATTTGGTATCATTTTTTTTTCTTATTTACCACTCTTACTGGTATCTGAATTTGGTATCATCTTCAAATTTAGCCAGCTCATTGCAAAACTTTTTTGTGCAGGTTACAGACACAATTCCTAATATACATCCTTGAAATAAACTGCTTCCTGCTCTGGGAAAATTGTCCTTTTATCCCAATATCCCCCCTCCTACCCAAGTATTGCAAAAAAAACTTCCCAAAAAAGACTGCAAATAAGTAAGAAAAGAGAATAAGGCACTGATTACTGATTTCTAACTCCTCTTCAAGGAGAGAAATGTGAGGGTTCCAGAGGATTGTTAATTATGGGATAACTTATATGAATATGAAAAGGTGGAAAGAGCAAATATACATGTGTTCCAAAATGGTGACTGAATAAAAAAAAGTGATGCTAAAATTAAAGATGTGGAAAGATGCAGAAAAAGAACAAACTCTTATTTGACAGATGAAAAAAAAAATGGAATACAGTATATGGTTCATATACTGATCTAGTTTTATGGGCCAGCAAAGCACAATGTTCTCTTATGCACTGTGAAAATAGACCAGCTTTGTAATGTGAAAATTCCTAGCAAAATCAACTATCCCACTGAGCAATTTTTATAAAGCCACTGCATACGTATAAACCAAACTAAGCATGATTTGACTTAGAATTTTAGAATCATCATCATCCTGCAACCGTGTTGCTATTTTCTCTTAGTTTTCCTTGCATATTCAATTAGCTATTTGCTATAAAAAGAAAAGAAAAAGAAAAAATTCTCAATGTAATGAGCAGGCCTATGAATGAAACTTAATGAAATAAGAGCTATATTGATGGTAGCTACTGGCAGGTTCAATTATAATAGACAAGTCCTGGTAGAGAGGCTAGTTGAATATAATCCAAACTCATTCCCAGTGATGAATACAGAAAAGAAAAATTCCATACTAGATCAATTCTCATCCAGATCATTACGGACCATGCCTGATACTATGACTCCTGAGTGTCAGAAGATAAATGGGCTATAGGGCTCAGTTGTTCCTGCTAGATGACAAGAGTGGCCAGCTTAAAATAGTTAGGAGAGCCAGAAAAGTGAAATAAATGGTCAGTTGAAGAAAAAAAAAAAAAACAATCATGAAATCTAAAATTAAGGGATTTCAAAACTAAGTATTGGAAACAAAAATATTTAGTCTCAGAAAGAGATGAGCAATAATTCATAGATCCATGAAGATTGTTCCTTAGAATAAAAATAGTAATTAAATTAAAAGTATTGATGGAGAAACTCCTAGCTGAATATATAAACAACATTCATAATAATAACACAAATTGGGGTAGGCAACTTTGGTGGGCTTCAATTCTCAGAATTCCTGAACCAGCCATGCTGGCTTAAGAATTCTGGGATTTGAAGTTCATAGGTCATAAAGGGGCCATAGTTGCCTATCCCTGACATAAGTGAAACTGAAGATTGTCAAGCAAATAAAATCTTTTAAAAATAATATCACATTTTCTTAATGTCTGAAAAGAAAGATTATTAAATATATAAAAATCTCAAAAGAAAGGTTCTTCTATTCAAGAAAAACCACAACTAGGAAAGTATTATCAACAAATTTGAAAGTCACAAATTTGGCAGTAGAAAATATTGAAACAAACATATTGGCTGAAACAAATCAACTAATTTATAGGACAGCAGCAGTGATAACATCAGAGCTGGCATGCCATGCAATAAAGCAAAACAGCAAAAACATCCAACAAAATAGAACATTTGATTACAAAAATCAATAAATTATGAACTGATATCAGCAATCTGAAGAATTTGAAGGAAAGAAAATTGAAAAATAATGAGTTCAAAGAAAGTTTATAGAAAAGATATCATCTTGGCACTAAGATGATTAAAGAATCTCAGAAGAATTAAAGCAATGTGTCACAGCTATTCAAGGGAAAATTGAACAATATAAAAGTAGAATAAATCAATTTCAAACAAATCAGCAGTTTCAAACAAATATAGCATTTATTTTACAAAGCATCACTTGAAAATACTACAAACATACATTTTAATAAAAGATGAAAAATTACAATTTTGGAGTGACATTTGGGAACCTAAAAGAACATAATAAAGATGGTTATGGATAAAACAGAATGAGCAAAATATGGTTCTCTTGTACACACTTGGGTACAGAAATGTTTGGAAAGATTTGGCCTTTGTGTGAACATCCAGGATTTTATCAAAAAAGCTATGTAATATTAGAAAACAATTTTAAGAGAAAATGACAGAGAAATTTGAAATGTAAAACTCAGGAGAGATTTTTTTTTTTAAGGGAATTCATTGTCTCCATTATTTTTTAATATGTCAATGATATATATCAATGATACCTTCATTCATATCCTAAATAAAACACAGAGAGTGAGAAGGGAAGAGGGAGGACAGGAAAGAGAGAGAGAGACAGACAGACAGACAGACAGACACACACACACACACACACAAAGAGAAACAAAACACATTCAAACTACCAGTGTCTATTTTGAAAGTTTGTTCCATGCAAAGATATGTTGTCACTTTTGCTGTGTTCTCTGAATTTTGGTTTATTGGATCATTGATGACACAATTTGGTTTACTGCATGCTTACTTTTTATTCATCATTATGCTGACTGCATGTTAGACAAACATGGTAGAAATCTAAATGAAATGCATATACACAAATGATATAATTAGTTTAAAATTATGTACATGTGTGTGCAACTAAAATCTATACTAGACTTACTTATAAACATTTTTAATATAACACAGCCATGTTAATGTAGAGGATTTCTTCCAGTATTGTCCTTAAGACAGTTCTTATCAAATCTCAAAAGCTAAATGATGTAATACATGATGATATTAAACTGTGCCACCTTTTCGCCCACCTTTGAATTTACATATGCCACCTATTACTCAAGAATATCTCATAATATGCAGGTCACTAAATATTCACGGCAGCTTGTAAATAATCTGTGATGTGTTCTCCTGTACATTACACATATCCCAATTGTTTCAACCTTGCACTGTCTTTTGTGGAGCATAGAATAACCACATGGCATAATCACCTCAGCTTGAATCCACAAGTCTATTAGGTTTGAACACAGCTCTAGAAAAGAGAAAAAAATATCATTAATACCTAAATTGCTATGTATTGCAATTCTTTCTGAAATTGTACTTTTGTCAGTAATTATCTGGTTAAACTGTCAAAAGTTCCTCTAGTACATCAATTTTCATGATACTTATTGCAACACAATTACTAATTGTTGTGTACTTTTCTATAAGAAATTATAGCGCATTGGGATCACATTGGCCAATACAGATTCAAAGATGTCCCCTAGAGTTCAATCTATATCAAGGAAACAGCCTCAATTCAGATATGGAATCCATTTTGCTAGTTGTTACACAGTTCCATAGTATTACTGAACAAACCAATATTTGATCACAGAGAGTGCCAAGAGTCTATCAAGGTTAGAGAAAGAGTGAAATCCTTTTGAAATCCAGCATTTTTCTCCAACCAGTACCTGCAGAAACATGGTTGTTTGTGGATCTTGTAGAATATGCAAGAGAAACTAGTTTCCTTTTTTCATATATTTGATATTGCCATTTTCTGACTCTTCTGGAAAATATAAAAGAAAAACTTATTTGTTGTCGCTTGAGTATTTTGCTACTCTCAAGTAGCTTTGATTTTCTTTCCTTAAAATTGATTTGCCAGTCATTAAAGGCATAATTTGATATTTAAAATATGACAAAAATGTATTGGAAGAAGCAAAAAAAAAAAAAAATCTCTCTTTTTAAAAACTATACGTGTCAGCTCCTATGGGAGGTCGTTGAAACTGGTTCAATAAAACACTTCACTCACAGTCTTGATGTATTTTGGCCTCCTCCAACAGCAGCAACAAACAAAAAGTCCAAGTAAAGCCAGCGCTGAGAGCATCTGCCTCTCAGCTCTGTTTTTATTTCCCCTTCACCCCCCCACCCATTAATTAGCTAACATCCACCCTGAGCAAAACACCCAACATCCATCTACAGCAATCTCATACGCTACCACCCAACCCTCCAAATAACACCTTCGCTGTTATGTATGTAAATAGTTGAATAAAGGCAAGCTTGGGGTAAAGTGCAGGGTTCTGGCCCTGCACTTCTGATTGGGTGTTAAGCGGCTAGATCGGATTGGTCGGGTTCTGAGAATCTGATTGGCCCTTAATGAAGGACTCTTATTGGTACTGGAGCTAGCGTTTCACAAGCTTCTGTTGGTTATTTCACATTAGCATTGCCTATATAAAGCAGAGTTGTTGTTATACAAGTTAGAAGTCACTATGCAATAAAGAGTTGAAAGTTCACCAACTAAGACTGTCTCCATTCATTCTACCCATGCCTGAATCTATGACATTCCCCTCCCCAAGTGTTGTCCTTCCATCCCGATCCATTCAATATTCTCTATGTGGAATGCTGACCAGCTGAAATGACATCCCAAGGTGTTTCCCCTCTGGTAAGAGTGGGCGGCATTTTGCTTTGAGCTTTGCAAAATGCCAAACAACTGATAAGGCAGTTTCCCAGCCAATCGCACCAAAGCGGGGAGGGGCGGTTACGCCTGGCTTCGTTGGCTGTCATTGACATCGACTTGGGACCTTCTACCACAGCGATGTGTTGGGCTTCATTTAGTCAGCAGCGTTGTTGAAGCCCAACAATATGAATGTTATAGAATTTGCTTTAGTTTCTTTCTGTCATATCATTCAGTATGAATATATTCTTCTAATGTATTAAATTTATATTGATTTCCTGTTCTCCTCTTTAGTTGCTAGAACAGAGAAAAAAATATTCTGAGTTCAGAAAACCCCTGTCCTGAACAAAGAAATCAACAAAGGAATAACAGGAAAAAAAGCATAGAATGAACTTCACATCTTTTATGGCCAAAAATAACTTATTCCTTCCTGTTTTACTGATATGAGAGGACTATATATTAGCTATCATTCCAAGAATGACTTGATTTGATCACATATATTTTACTGTTACTACATAAGAAGACGTCTTCTACTACATGAGTCTATTAGTCCTTCTGAATCAAGTATAATTGCAGCAGGTTTCCAGTGCAGTATTTCAGACAGAAATCTTGAATTGTTCTACTGGAAATCCATTAAGCATAAATGCTAAGGGCTGTTAGTGGAATCTTAAGAATTCCAATCTGTGCTCTACCACTAAAATATAACTTTTAGCTTATAATTGCCTGTTCATACTTCAAGCTGATTCAAAATTGAGATAAGAATGAACAGAGCTGTCTTCTGGATGTACATTGTAACTTGCCACTTTGTGCTGCAAAATCTCTCAGTCTTTCCATTAGCAATATTTCCATGAGTTTCTGCACTGGGTTGAGTTCAAATTCATCTACCTAAATAGGATTATAGTTTTATTCTCAGAGACTGCATGGACAAATCCCTGCAGTTTTCCTGGCAAGGGTTTTCAGAAGTGATTTGCACTTGCCTCCTTTCTAGGGTTGAGAGAGAGTGTCAGGCCCAAGGTCACTTAGCTGACTTGGTGTTTAAGATGGAACTAGAATTCATGGCCTCTGGGAAGAGTCAATCTAATAGTCCCAGATTAACCATATTTTTTGACAAGAGATTAGCACAGGGGTGGGATTCAAATTTTTTAACAACTGGTTCTGTGGGCATGGCTTAGTTGGTGGGCATGGCTTGGTGGTCATGTGACTGGGTGGACATGGTTTGGTGGTCATGTTATTGACTGGGCGTGGACAACTCAATATCACTCACATCGAAGCATGCATCTCCTCGCCTGGCCTTTCATGACTGTGAGGATGCTGCAACAGTCATAAGTGTGAAAAATGGTCATGTCACTTTTTTCAGTACTATTGTAACTTTGAATGGTCACTCCACACAAGCAAAGTACCAGCAAAGGAGGGAAAAAAAAACTCCAGAGACGTTCCTGAAACAGGAAGTCTAGTCCTACCAAGAATGTAATAAGGGTTAACGGAGAGGCAGTTTCTGTAAGCAGCACCAGAATGTTTCCTTCCTGCCTTCCTTACAGGATTAGGCCAGTAATTTCTTCTAACAACCAGTTCTCCAAACTGCTTAGAATGTTAACAACCGGTTCTAGCAAATAGGCGCAAACTGATAGAATCCCACTCCTGGATTAGCAAGCCAGTCTCAATCACATTTCCATTCAGGAAATTATCTTATACAAATTTGGACTAGCCTGTATTTGTTCATCTAACCAAACATTGAATATTTTTATATACATTACTGTACTCCAAAGTTTTATGCAACATGTTTAATGCAGAAATGAATCTAAAACATTCTTCATGGAAAAAAATATGTTTACTGATCTCTGACCTTTTTCCTACTCACAGTTATGCTCCCTTATTTTCAATGTAGGTAAGCATGCGTGGGAGTGCACTCTTCATACAATGATTAATACTCTGATACTTAACCAGAAAGGAAATACTTCCATCTCCCTCATTTTGGATGGCAGCCAATGAACTATAATTTGTACTAAGCAATCTAATGAACCACCCCACTTTCTGCATGCTTCCTTACAAAAGATTTATATCACATATGCTACAAGTAATAAATATAATGCTATGTTATAGCAACTGTAAATATGCCAAGATAAGAAATGTATTTAAATCTACAGCACTATATAAGGAAAAAAAGCTTAAATTAAATAAGAATAAGAGGCAATGAGGGGGGGGGCAGACATAGAATCTCTCCTTTTTTTCACAGATCAGAGTAATAAAGATTATATTGATTATGGATGACAGAAGGGCCCTATGAACTGCACAGTATGGGTATTGGAGATATCACAAATGTGCAGTTCACTAGGGATAGAATGGGAGATGATGGTAGGGCCCCCTCTTTCTCCTCTTTTTCTTCCTCTGCCTCCACCTCCCACATAGATTGCTATCTCAAGTAATTAGGAAGTAATTCTCCAGCCTAGTATTTTCATATTTGAATGTGGTTTGAGTTGCTTGTTTTAGCACTTGTTCTTTAAAAAAAAAAACTATATATATATATAAGTTTTGTGTTTTTTTGCTCTGTTAGCATGTTGAATGGCATGGAAAGAAACAACCACATGGTGGACATATTTCTCTTCTGATGGCTTTTCTTTTGGTTGTGCTTCATCGGAGCATAAAATTGCTATCAGGAATTTCCAATTTATGTATAAGTAGAAATAACTATAGAAATAACTAGGAAAGGATTGCCTTGTTACTAATAATTAGTACAATACAGCACAGTGCCATTATATTTAACTTTCCCACTTCTACTTCAGTTATGAATCACATTTTGCTTTTCAACTTTTTTTCAACAAGAATTCTGTGAATACTCATTTGGTGGAATCTGATTTTTTTTCCTCCTTATTTAATGGAGCAATGATTGTCCAAATTTTTTTTAAGTGTACAATCCTTTCTCCAATAAGAGGATTTTTGCTGAAGCCCTTTCTTGGGGAACTTCTTGGTAAGAGAGAATGGGCTCTAGCATGAGTCCAAAAGCTCAAAATACTGAACCCAATGATGGACCCAGATTGGATCCTGCAACATTATCCTGGGACACGTATATTCATTCAAGCACAAATTGGTAATGCTCAAGTCTAGTTTATGAAATTGTGCACTGAAATATTCCAGTCCTTCAATAAGGATATGTATTTACTATAACAGGTGGACTTCTATTTCAATTTTTCCTTGGACACAGATTGTATCCTGCAACTTTGTGCCCACTGTTAGTCATATTTAAGGTCTATTTTGGAAATCAGGTAGATCATGGGTCAACTTTTTAATTGGAGTCCCACTGTATATGGAATAAAGCAGAATTAAGCATTTCCAGTGTGTAAAATGTATCTTCAAAGAAAGAATGATTCTCCAGTAGGACCTTCATAATCAATGCCTCCTTGTAAGATTCAAGCTTCTGTGATTGATTTTTGTAATTGAACCAACACTGAATTTACTGTCTGCACTTTGGCAAGAAACTACATTAAAACAAAAACAAAGTATATGGTAGCAATTAGGCAATAGGACATAGTACAGGAGCTATTATCTCTTACATCTGTGTGGTTTAGAACAGAAACTAAGAAGTAAGCCAACTCTCTCATTATAATCATATGACCTCTTTATAGTTGAAACAACAAAATTAATTTTATACCACAATTGTCTGTGAGTATCTATAACTATGATGGTGAACCTATGGCAGGCGTGCCACAGGTGGCATGCAAAGCCCTCTCTGCGGGCATTCCAGCCATCACCCAAGCTGAGCTCCATTGAGCATGTGCATGCATCAGCTGTTGGCCAGGTGGTCTTCAGGTCTCTGCCATGCATGCATTAGAGTGGGGTACAGGGATACACACATGCATTTGGGGGGAGCAGTGGTGGGATTCAGCCAGTTCACACCACTTCGGGAGAACTGGTTGTTAACTTTCTGAGCAGTTTGGTGAATTAGTTGTTGGAAGAACTCATTAGGATAGAGAATTGCTTGTTAAATTATTTGAATCCCACCACTGTGGGGGGACAAATGTGCAGGAGGTGCTTGCATTGCATTTTGGGGGCTCATGTGTGTGCCACCCCCTTGTGTCCTGTTTTGGGACTGGAAGACCTCCTGCACCAACCTGGAAACCAAAAAGGGACATAGGGGTGCCGTGCAAGCCACCCACACACCCTGTTTTGGCTTCCATGATGGTGCAGGAGGATTTCCAGGCCCAAAATGGGGCACCGGGGGGGGGGGGCATTATGCTGGCAAAGAGGCTGTGTTGGCAAGCCATTTGTGCCAGCCAAGAGACTAAGACTGCAGGCCATTCGTTAATGTAATAACTACTTAATGTCATCATTTTTCCAATTACTATTTATGGCTGTGAAACTTGGACTCTAAGAAAGGCAGATAGGAGAAGGTGGGCGCTTTTGAACTGTGGTGGTAGAGGAGACTACTATGCATCCTCAGAACTACAAAACTAACTAACAAAGAAGTCCTATTCTGGACCTCACCAAAACTATCACTTGAAACCAACACTTGCCAAACAGAGGCTGCCATACTTTGGTCATGTCATTTGAGCTGAATCACTCAAAAAATCAATCATGCTGGGAATGTTCAGTGGAAAAAGGAGAAGGGGGCTACCAGCTGGGTGGACACTATAAAGGATGACACAGTGTGTACATGGCATATCTGAAGGAAGTAGCATGAGACAGAGGGGTATGGAGAGTGCTGGTCCATAGAATAGCCAAGAATCAGTCACGACTGAATGGCTGACAGCAATGAATTTTTAAAAATATAAAAATAAGAGTTTGAAAGATGAAGTGCTATTAAATTGGCTTTGTGTTACTTTTTCCTCTTTGAAATGGAATGAATGAATGTTCACTTTATAAAGGAAAAATACATTCTATAATCCAGGGCAATTTTAAGTAATTGTACTTTCTTTTTAATGATAATATCAAAACAGCCCATTAAATGTCAGAATGTATAAGTAAACATTACATATACTTGAAGGGTATGTTCAATTTGCAAATGGAGTATGACTGATAGAGAGGCAGTCTTATTTTCATTTTCCTTAGCAAACATAATCATACACATTATCCACAATCATGCGCATGCTCATGTTCCACAAGCATATGCATGTTAGCCTGCCTCTCATGTGGCCCAGATGCGAATAGGCTATGACACACTATTTGGCCATGGCCGATTCATATCTGGGCCACATGAGAGGCAGGCTAAGTGTGTCATAGCCTGGGGTTTGGTGTGCTGTCCCACCCATTCACACCAACACTGTTTTTTATTTAGTTTATTAATATTTCCCAGCAATTCCCTTCACCCAAACTCCAAAACTGTCCCAATTAAGTCCAGCCATGAACAGACCAATGCTGGTACACAGAGCAAAGGCCAAAGAGTCCACAAGGCACTTGAAAGTTTCTCAAAATAATCCACCAGGCAAATTTAAATCCACAACACAAGGTGAGAAAGTCCAGAGTTTCCAAGGCATGGTCCAAATCAAGCCACGGTATCAATCCAAAGTGAGTCATTAACCATAACAACCAGAAAACACAGAACTAGGAAATAAAGACATTGGTCCCAGCATCACCTCTGTCTGCTGTGTTAAATAGCCAGTTTCTGATGCAGCCCATCAAAAAGGACAAGGCTTTCTCCTTGCAAATAATCTGGCTGACCTTCTCTGCTCATGCCTTTTCCAGATCTGCCCTACTTGTTCTCGGATCAGATGCAGAAGGCAGTTCCTCTTCCTCACTGCTATAGCTGCATGCTTTTCCCACCTGGAGCCTCAGGATTCAGGGCTGTTTGCTGCCAATGCACTTCCCACAAAGATGGCTGCTCAGAGCCTAATATGCCAGGAATTGGTGCATCCTTCCCTGAGCTGACATCTAAGTTGGTATCTGGGAAAGCAACAATGGATGGAAACTAATCACAGAGAGAATCAACCTGGAATTGAAGAGAAACTTCGTAACAGTGAGGACAATTAATGAGTGGAACAGCTTGGCTTCAATCCTTGTGGGTGCTCCATCACTGAAGGATTTTAAGAAGAGACTGGACCATCATTTTCTGAAATGGTATAAGATCTCCTGCTTAAGCAGGGGGCTGAACAAGAACACCTCTGAGATCTTCCAGCTCTATTCTGATTCTGAGGTGGCCAGGGGAGTAATCCATGTAGGGACCCTTGATTTAGAGCACAGTTCTGACTTTAAGAATGTTTTTAGAGGCAATGTGGGGAGACAGCCAGTTCAGTATAATTGTTAAGGCTTCTGACTGTGAGTTCTAGTCACACAAAGCCAGTTGACTGACCTTGGGCGAATCAATTTCTCTCAGTCCTAGGAAGCAGGCAATGGCAAGCCATTTTGAAAAACTTTGCAAGGAAAACTGCAGGGCCTTGTTCAGGCAGTCTATTAGAATCAGACACAATAGAACAGAAGGGGGGGAAATGTAGGAAGGACCTAAAGTAGAAAAGCAATATAGCAACAGAATGTATCAAAAAAATAGAAACAAGGTTATGCAGGATCAAATGAAAAGTTTATTCACTCCATTATTTTTGTTTCCACAGTTATCTATGGCATAATTATCTATGACAG
Source organism: Hydrophis major (assembly GCA_033807585.1). Classification (NCBI taxonomy): domain Eukaryota; kingdom Metazoa; phylum Chordata; class Lepidosauria; order Squamata; family Elapidae; genus Hydrophis; species Hydrophis major. The sequence goes on from CM066330.1 coordinate 69,152,241, forward strand.
AGTTTCTTAACCTTGGCAACTTCAAGAGTGTGGACTCCAACTCCCAGAATTCCCTATGCTGGGTGGAGGATTCTGAGAGTTGAAGTCCACACAGCTTAGAGTTGCCAGGTTTGTGAAACACTGGTCTTTGTGTGTTGAGCGGGCGTGGGAAATGTAACAAGAAATGCATATAGTAGACCATATTTTTTCCATAGCTTGGGACTAAGAAGCAAGAGATGTTAAAAAAAAAAAAAGCAAATCTCCAGGGAAAAAAATAACTTAATATTTAGTGTCTTAGAAACATTCATTTCCAATCTAATACCAGACTTGAAAGGTTTATGTTAGTATTTAACTAAGCAACAGCAGATATGTTTTAAATCAATCCCAGTACATTTGCAAAAGTATATTGTAATTATGATCCCTATTGTACATAAAACATGCTTGAAGAATTTTAAGGGAAGTCCAGTAAGTTTTTAACAGATCAGCAATATTTCTCGGTTTAATTTCAATTCAAATTGAATCATATATTAAAACCGTATCTTGGCTGATTTGTGCATCTTCATATTACAGTTATAAAGAACCAAATAATTTCTAGAAAAGTCATTTGATCATTTGAAAGCAACTAACCTGATACAATATCCACAATAAGCCAGACCACGTATGATCTATTTCTCAAAATGTCTCTTTTGTGATGGTGCAATCTGGATATATGAAAGGAATTGCTTGTTGGACCTGGTTTTTTTTCTCCTTGTTCTCTCCCACATTCATTCAGAATGTGAGCTGTGCTTATGAATATAGAATATCAGAGTTGAAAGATACCTTGGTGGTGTTCTACTCCAACCCACTGCTCAAGCAAGAGACACTATGGCCCTGAGATATTGGAAGACTGTTATCATATCATCCCTACCTAGTCCTTGTTTTCAGTAGACAATTGGACTAAACCAATTCCTGCAACCATTCTCCATATGTTTTATCCTCCTATCTCCTAATCATCTTTGTTTCTGTTCTCTGCACCCTTTCTAGAGTCTCAACATCTCTTTTATATCATGATGACCAGTGGGTCAAATGCCACTATCTAATCTAGATAATAGGTGGTAAATAATATTTTTCAAATTTTGAGAGTGGAAACACTTTTTTTTCACTGTTCTTTTGTACCCTTCCATAATTGAAAGAAAATTTACCCAAGAGTTAAAAACTACAGAAATGTAAACTGAAAAATGGGGGAGAAAGGAAAACAAATAAAAGAAAATGTGAAAAACAGCAAAACCCCTTCCCAAAGAATAAATAAAGAAAAGCAACCTCAAAATTTTGCAGAAGTTTTAAACATAATGGTTACCATACACAATCTCCTAAATTACATGTCTTGGTTCTCTTCTTCCTATAACACTATAACAACATCTTTTAATCGGTAAATTCCCAAATCACCAATTCACTTTTATTCATTTTCAGTAAATAATCCATGAACAGTTTCCACGTCTTATAAAAGTAACAGTTCTTTTTTTTAAAAAAAAAAAGTTTTTATTAATTTTCTACAAACAAACAAGACAGACAAAACATAAAAACATCAACTCTTATATGTACATCCAGTGTGTCAGTTGGTTCATCATTTTTGTGCATTCATTCTGTAGTCTCAATTACAATTATATTACATAACAACTCATATTGTCAGTCCAAACTTATATATCCTAATATCACTAAAAAAAGAAGATTTTGACTATATTTTTAATCATTCATGCTTAATGAGCTAACAATACTTTAAACCAGTTTACTCTATAACAAATCATCTAATCATATTAAATCAATCCTAAGAAATCCTTTATAAATATAATATCAAATAGCAAAATAATAGCAAAATAAAGATATTCCTTACTATCTAGCATTCTGAATATTCTATTATCGTATTTTATCCTCTAACCATTTATAAAAAAGATCCCAAATTTCGTAAAATTGTTTATCCTCTTGCTCTCTAATTTCAAATGTCAATCTGCTCATCTCAGCACATTCCAATATTTTCTTAATAATTTCTTCCTGTAATGGTATTTTCTCATTCTTCCAATTTTTAGCAAATACAATCCTGGCCGCTGTTAATACATTTACAATCAGGTATTTCAAATCTTTACTATATATATCAGGTAAAATTCCCAATAAGAAGATCTCTGGTTTCAAATCTATATGTTTCTTTGTCATTTTTTCCAACCACATGCGAATTATAGTCCAATATTTTCTTGCATCCTCACAAGTCCACCACATATGGTAATACGAGCCGGGTATCTGATGACATTTCCAGCATTTTTCAGATTTGTTCTTAAACATTCTTGCTATTCTTGTCGGAGGAAAGTGCCACCTGTAAAACATCTTATACAAGTTTTCTTTATATGCTGTTGACATTGTCATTTTATAATTTTGAGACCACAATTTCTGCCATTTCTCTAAATCAATCCCATATCCAAAATTCTTCCCCCAAACAATCATAGTTTCTTTGACTTGTTCTTCCTCTAATTTCATTCCCAGTAAATAACCATATAATTTTTTAATCACCTTCTCATCAGTACCCATCAAGATCTTATCTAAATCAGTCTGTTTATCATAAAATCCCTCCGTTTTAGAATCTTCATCATACCTTGAGTGTATTTGTGCATATGAAAACCAATTCATCCTTATACCTTGTTCTTCTAAGTTTTGGATCGATTTAAGTTCACCCTTTTCATCCAAAAGTTCCCCATATCTAACTGTTTGTTCCTTCTTGTAAATTATAGGATAGGAAAATGCTTCAATGGTCGATAACCAGACTGGAATTTTCAAATAACATTGTCTTTTTATCTTCTCCCAATTTAACCACAAAGACTCCCGTACATAATGTCTTCTAAAATAACCCTGTGTTTTAGTTCCCTTATACCATAAAAAAGCATGCCAACCCAACAGTAAGTCATGTCCTTCTAATGTCAACAACCTATGTTTCCTTAATGTTATCCATTCTTTGACCCACATCAAACTTGCAGCTTGATAATACAATTCCCAATTAGGCAGACCAAAACCTCCTCTAATTCTAGCATCTTGCAAAAGCTTTAGCTTTATTCTCGCTTTTTTACCTTGCCATATAAACTTCAACATAATTTTATTTAAATCTTCAAAATAGTCTTTTCCAAGCCTAATTGGTATTGTTTGAAACAAAAATAAAATTCTAGGTAAGATATTCATCTTAATTGTTGAAATTCTCCCTATTAATGACAATTGCAAGTTTTCCCATTTCTTCAAATCTATAGTTATCTGTTGTTTAAGTTTAATATAATTATTCTCCTTTAATGTGCTACATCTTGTTGTCAAATATATCCCCAAATACTTAACCTTATTTGTAACTTGATTTTTCAAAAGATCTGCCAATTCTCTCTGTCTCAATAACATATTCTTTGTCAAAATCTTTGTTTTATCTTTATTTATTTTCAAACCAGCCACCTCTCCATATGACTCTATCCTTTCCAGTAACTTTGGAGCTGTTTCAATCGGATCTTCCAAAATAAAAGCTAAATCATCAGCAAAAGCTTGTAGCTTAAATTCTTCCTTCTTAATTTTCATTCCTTTTATGCTTTTATCATCCCTAATATTTCTATTCACCACTTCCAAGGTCAACACAAATAGCAAAGGAGATAGGGGGCATCCTTGTCTTGTGCCTTTCCTTATATTAATAAAATCTGTAAGTTCCCCCTCCATCATTACCTTTGCTGTCTGTTTATTATATATAGCTTCTATTGCTTGAATAAATTTTTTAGCAAAACCCATCTGCTCCAATAATAATAACATAAATCTCCAGTTCACATTGTCAAATGCTTTTTGAGCATCTAGGAATATCAAAGCCATTTGCTTTTCAGGATGAGCCTCATAATATTCCAAAGTGTCCAAAATTACTCTCATATTGTCCCTAATTTGTCTCTTTGGCAGAAATCCATTTTGATCTGAGTGAATAAAATTATTTAAATATTTTTTAAGTCTTTCTGCTAAGATTGAAGCAAAGATTTTATAGTCTGCATTCAATAAAGAAATAGGTCTATAATTCTTAATTTGCAATGGGTCAGTCTCTTCCTTTGGTATAAGTGTAATATAAGCCTCTGACCATGTTTTAGGTATCATCTTTTTTAACATAACTTCATTCATAACTTCTAACAATGGGATGCTCAATAATTCTTGAAATGTTTTATAAAATTCTACTGGAAGCCCATCTGGGCCCGGAGCTTTCCCATTATTTTGTCTCTTAAATGCTTCATTTAGTTCCATCATTGTTATATTGCTTTCTAGCATTTCTTCAGTCTCTTTAGGTATCTTTGGTAAATTAGCTTCCTGTAAATACTGTTTAACTTTTTCTTCATCAATATTCTCTTGTTTATATAGTTGCCCATAAAAATCTCGAATAATTTCTTTTTTCTCCTTATTCCCATAACAAACTTGGCCTTGTTCATCTATTAACTTCAATATTTTTCTTGATTCCTTCTCTTTTCTCAATTTATATGCTAGCCATCTACCTGGTTTATTTGCATCTTCAAAATAATTCTTTTTAGAGTTTCTAATTTTCTGTGCCAGTTCTTCTTTCTCTATTAATTCCATTTTATGTTTGATTACATCCAGCTTCAATTTAATATCCTTTTTCTGTGGCATTTTCTGTAATTCTTTTTCAAGAATTTTATACTCATTTTCCAAGGCCTTAGAAGCTTGCCTTTTCCTAATATTCTTTTTTCTTGTATAATCTATTATCAAACCTCTAGCGTATGCCTTCATAGTGTCCCACACATTTTGCGTTGAAGTATCTTCTTTTTTATTTTCTCTGAAGAAAAAAGCCAATTCCTTCTCCATCCATTGTGTAAAATCTTTCTCCTTTAAAATAGTATTATTTAATGTCCATCTCGATCTTTTTTTTTGTCCCTTCCATTTAATTGTCATTGGGCTATGATCTGCCCAGGTACTTGTTTCAATGCTTGTTTCTTTAATATTAGATATTAGTTCTGTTGAGATCCAAATCATATCTAATCTGGACCATGATAAATGTCTATTTGAATAAAAAGTATATTGTTTAGCTTTAACGTTTCTTTCTCTCCAAATATCTTTTAAAGTTAATTCATCTGTCATTTTAAAAAAGGACCTTGGGAGAGCCTTTCTATTTTGCTTTGTTGTTGTTGCTATATAGTCCAGTTTATTGTCCACAATTCCATTAAAATCTCCCATCATAATTATATTAACATAGTCCAGTCCAATTATTTTCATGTGCAGCTTTTTATAAAATTCTTCTTGTTTTTCATTCGGAGCATAAATTGCAATCAAGAGTATTTTTATATTATTATCCATTATTTCTACCATTAATACTCTTCCGTCTTCATCTGTGTAAATCAATTTTGCTGGAATAGCCTCTTTAATGTATAAAACCACACCTCTTTTCTTACATTGAGTCAAAGAGGTAAATATTTTCCCTAATTTTGGTTGTAATAACAATTGTTCATGTTGTTTTTTAATGTGAACTTCTTGTAAACAAATTATATCAAATTTTAATTTCTCCAATTTATGGAAAGTTTTCCTTCTTTTAACAGCTGAATTAAGTCCGTTTATATTCATTGTAATCAGTTTTTTTTCCTCCATGATTATGCTTTATATTTAGGTCTAACAGCTCTCGTGGATCTCACTTCACGCTGTTCCTTGTTATCAATCTGTCCCCCTATTGCTCCTTTCTCTTTTTCAATCTCCAGTTGTTCATCTTGAAACTCAATTAATGAACCCTCTTTCTCTGCTTCCTCTCTTCTTCCTCCGAAAAATTCTGCATGAAAAAGTTCTGCTTTCTCAATTGAGTCAATTCTATGTCTCTGCTCTTGCCACGTAAACATTAATCCTTCTGGAATCAGCCATCTATAATTCACTTCGTTTTCCAATAGTATTTTGGTCAGAAATCGATATTCTCTTCTCATCTCTCTCACTCTTCTAGGTATTTGTTTTAAAACCACAACCTCTTTACCCTTGTATTTCAGTATTTTCTCTCTTGCTACTTGTAATATTTGCGTTTTAATGGATTTTTTGGTAAATCTAATATGGACTTCCCTGGGTAATTTATTTCTCATCGCATATCTTGTATAGACTCGGTATATCTCATCTATTCCATCCATTATCTTTTCCTCTGTAATTTCCAAAGCATCTGCCAAAATTTCTATCATTACTACTGCCAAATTTTCTCCTTTTTCCTCATCTATATTTTGAAATCTGAGGTAAAATTCTGACCTTTCCATCTCCCACCTCAACATCCCACCTTTTTCTTGTTCAACCGCTGTTAATCTGCTGTCAATATTTCCAATCTTCTTCTCTCTTTGTTTTCCTTCTTCCTCAATTTTTTGGAATCTCTCCTCATACTTAACCATCATTTGTTTAATATTTTCCACTTTTTCATCAGTCTTCTCTATTCTTTGTTCAATATTTTCTGTTCTTTGTTCAATATTTTCTGTTCTTTGTTCAATATTTTCTGTTCTTTGTTCAATATTTCCTGTTCTTTGTTCAATGATATCTGATTTTGTCTTGAGTTCTTGGATTCCTTGAATAATCATCTGTAACTGTAAAGTTATTTTTTCTTGTTCCTTATCTTGCTTCAACATTGTCTGAATTAAACGTTGTCCTCCAGCTGGTGGGGAAGCAGAGGTAGAAGCAGAAATGCCAGATGGTATTGGTTTCTTGCTCATTTCAATATTTCCAAGACTTCAAATTCTTCTTAACTTTTAATCCAACTGGTAGAGCAGCCAATTATAATCCAAAATGGAGAACTCCAATGGTAAAAAACACGAAACCAAAGAAGAAACAAAAAAAAAAAAAAGGAAGAAGAAAGATCTTCAGGTTCTTCTAGACCCTAATCCAATTACGAGATAGTCCACCATAAAAAAGGAAAAAATAGAAAGGAAAAAACAAACAAATCCAAAAATAATAATATTGATTAAAAGCAAAGAAAAAGCAAAAAGCAAAAAGAGAAAAAAGAAAAACAAAAAACAAAAAGTTCCTTCAGATTCTTCACACCTCAATCCAATTAAAAAATCTCAATAATCCAAAAAAAAAAAAAAATCAACCACAACAACAAAATAATCCAAAAAGATAAATATGAAAAGCAAAAAAGTCCCAATAGAAAAGAAAAGAAAAATAAAGAAGAAAAAAGAAAAAACTCTGAGGCTTTCCCTTTAAAGTAAAAGGCAAAAATAAAAATATTACTAAAATTAAGATTTAGAAAAAGGCTAGCGAATGGGGTAAATATAAGAAGACACACTGCACTTTGTTATTTATCCAAGGCTCTTATTATGACTCTCTTCTCCAGCAGCTTCAAAGCCAAACCTCAAGTGTTGATAACAGTCCAGGAAAGCACCTGCAATAATATTTTACTGTGCTCTCCCTCTATCTTATCAGGTTAAAAAGTCCTTGAGATGAGGTCTTTTTGCAATTCTCTCCAATTCAAATAAAGATACTTTCAAGCCTCTAGTTGGCAGTGTTACAAAGTTTCTTAATGCTCTTTCTCCCCGCCCGCCAGAGAAAAGGAATAATATATACAGAAAAAAAAGGAAAAAATAGCCAAAGGGAGCCTCTATCCTAAAGAAAGTTAAAAAATCAAAGGGAGCATAAAAATATATATAAAAGAAAATTCAATCCGGTTATCTACAAAGTCACAGTAAAATCTTTCCCAAAAAGTATAAAGAAAAGAAAAAAAAAAAAGCCAAGCCTCAATTTGACATCACTTTAAAAAACGCCGCTCAAAACAATTTCAGTCAAAAAAAAAAAAAACTCACAGCTTTCTTCTTTATATCGAATGAACTTTCCAACCTTAACGAATTTACAGCACAAAAAAGTTTTTCTGACCCAGCCGACACACTTCACTTCAATCACTTTCCTTCCGGAGCTGTCCCGACTTCAGCAGCTATGGAGGCTGCCTCTCCGCCGCCAGCAAAAGGGCTTCTTCCGGATCTAACCAGAGATTTTGCGATATCTCTGGGATCCTGGAACAATGCCCTTCACGATCACCGTCTCTACGGGACGGTTTAGGTCCATTAGGACCGACCAGGGGCGAAAATATCGGCTGCGATCTCAGAGCCCTGAGATCGCAGCTGTATCGCCGGAACGAAGCTCCGCCTTCTCCCAAAAGTAACAGTTCTTAACCTCTTTAATCACACAACAAACCCATTCCATCACCTTTGCATAATTCTTATTGGATATTGTTGGGAAAACATACACTTGACTAAATTCTAATAAACACTGAAGAAGAGCAGGTGTAGCTGTGTTCCTGGCTAATCTTTTCTGTCATTCATCTGGTTTCTGCTAAATTAGACCAATAGCATTTTAGTGCTGTTGACATTTATTTATTGGAAACATGTTATAGATTAAATAATAGCTGGCTTGGATCATCTGATTTGCTCCCTGGGTGATATTTTGAACTCTGCTTCTCTAATGGAAGAATGTTTAATTACGATCAATCTATGTGCTAGCTAATCTTGAAGTACAAGTAAAATTACCTAAGTGCCAATTTCTTGAAGTCCACTTAGTCCTTGATTTATGGCCACAATTGAGCTCAAAATTTCTTTTACTAAGTGAGGCATTTGTTAAGTGAGTTTTGTACAATTTTATGACCTTTGTTAAGTGAACCCCTGCAGTTATTAAATCAGTAACCATAATTGTTACGTGAATGTGGCTTCCCCATTAACTTTGGTTGTCAGAAGGTCACAAAAGGTGATTACATAACCCCAGAGCATTGCAACAGTCATAAATATGGGTCAGTTGTCAAACATCTGAATTTTGATCATGGGACCATGGGGATGCTGCAATGGTTGTGTGAAAACTAGTCATAAATCACTTTCTTCTGTGCCATTGTAACTTTGAATGGCCACTAAACAAATTGTTATAAGTCAAGGACTATCTATCAGTTGACAATCTAGAGCACTGCATTGATTGCTATAGCAACCATTGCTATAGCAACCATTGCACCAGAAATAAGATCCATACAGTTTGATCTAATTCATGTTTAGATCTGTTTAAATGAATAATTCCTATACAATTTATCCATACTACTACAAACAATAGATCTGTCTCAGAAAAACATGAAATAGAAATGGCTAGTAAAAGAGTTGGTTTTTAAAAAAAAATTTCAGACCAAGAAGCAAAAATGTAAAGCAGCAAATGATTTACACACCAAATAAAGCTGTAAAGTTATTGTGTGATATCTCAACATGTATAATTGGAGCAATTATTTCACATGTCCTGGCTGATGGAGAAGAAACATCAGCAACCCCTGTGTGCAAATGTTGTGTGTAAACAAGTTTTTGTAACAAGTGGATTTACAGAGTTCATTTTGTATTCTTAGCAGCTTACTAAAATAGGAAGGAAGGTCAGGAACTGTGGTTTCTTCAGGCATTTTTTTTTGTAAAAGTCTACATTCTATTTGCTGCTCAGAATTATATGATAGGGAGAATTTCCTGACTACCAGAAATGAGTTTAATAATATGTTTGCCAGTACAGTTTACTAAGGCTTTATTGCTATTCAGAATAAAATTATTTCCATTAAAGTGTATTGTATCTGATAGAGAGCATCAGACACAAATATACAGAGCAGTAACCTTAGATCATCATTTAACAGGTTTTTAGCTCTATTACACTTTTTCATCCCATTATTTGTTTTAACTCATTCTAGTAGATTTTAATTCTTTCGCTAGTGTGATTTGCAATGGCTACTACTACTACTATTAATCTCTGTGGTTCTGAAAACCTACAGTATATTACAATGTCATAACCCATGAGTCTGTAGTCATTTAGCACCAAGACTAACATTAACTGTAAAACTCACATATTGCATAAAGCTAATATACCCGTTAGATACTCTAACACAGCTGGTGTATGAATGATTCAATTGAAAGCTTCAATGATTGGAAGATAATAGTTTAAAATTGGCCTGCCTTGCCTCTAAAAGGATGGAAATCTTAAAATTCAGCTTATTTCACATATGTCTTCTCACTGCATTGCAGCATTTTTAAATGAAGCAAGCCAGTTGACAAAAGAACAGAAAGTGGATATTTGAGACACCCTGAGATGGAGAATAGATAAAAAAATATTTATAAGTTTTCAATTTTATTTTGAGAGCCAGAAAATGTACCCTTTTAAAAACCAAATAACTACTTGGGTGAATAGAGAGACAGTTTCAAGAAAAACAGGAAACTATACTGAAAATAATGCCCCCTCCCCTCCACCCAATCCCCAGCAACCTGGCTCATAGAAAGATGAACTCAATACATTGTAAATCTAGCGGTTGATAGTTAACTGTTTTCTTTAGACAGATGCCATTTCAAAATGACAGTCATGAAGTAATATAAGGATTCAGTGAATGGAAGTTGAGAAGCACTTGACATTAAACAAAGGTGGTAAGGCTAGATATTTGGATGGATAAAAAGAAGTCCCAAGACTTCTTTCCTTTTGGAGACTTGTATCTCAAAAAACCAAGGCTATGCCTTTGATACAAAAACACCTTTCAGATTTAAAATGTACTAGGATAGGGGTAAGCAATCTTCTTCCATGTAGAAATTATTATGGTCAGCCAGGTGTATAAACTGGATTTAATATTTTTGTCTGCCTATTGAGTCCTTCCAAGGACCTGGGATAGGATATGTTGTTTGATAGTGTTAAAAGTATTGTCACAGGATTATAAGCTGTTCCAAGAAAACTTGCATTTTCCAATTCACTGCTGGTAATTTTGTCAATGACAATGATGATCAAGTGGTGTGACAGTTGCTTATGGTTGCACCCAAAATGCCTATTATGATTGGTACTATATTTGTTTTCTTTTGCTACAGTTGTTCTACTTATACTTTAAGATTTTTTTCCAGTTCTTTCTCTTTTATTCTGCTGTCTCTGGATATCCAGACTTTTTTTTTTTTTGTCTCTCTTATCAACATTTTTTAACACCTGAGATGTTTTGTGGCAGGTGCTTGTCTTTTTGAATCCTAAACTATCAGAGTAGTTTAGCTTCTTCACTTTTTTATTACTTTGTCTAATTTATAGTTCCACCAGTTCTTTCTTGCTGGTAAATGATATTTTTTGCAGATATTCCAATCCTTGTTGCTTCTTTGTCATGCTGTTGTTTGTAGCTGGTCTGTAGCTGATCTGTACTTCTTGTAGCAACTAACTAGGTTATCCACTGTTTCTTCAGCTGTTTTACAGAAGCAGTTTTTGTTGTCTTCTCAGTTCTGGTTTTGTGTGCATTTATTCTCAATGTTTGGTCTTCTGCAGCCAGAATTAGCCTTTCTGTCTCTTTCTTCAAACTTTCCTGCTCTTAGCCATTGTCAAATCTTCTTGTTACTTGCTTTGCCGGATAGGTTTTTTTTAATGTACTGGTCATGTAATATTTTGACTTATCATATCTATTTTCTATTCTTCATTTAGTCTTTCTTGTAGACCAATTTGAACTTCCCAGTGCTTATGAAGCCTTCCCGGTAAGCTAGCTTCAGTGCATCTTCCTCACTGTCTTTCAGGATAGTCTTCCAATGTACATTTTTCTTCTTCAACTGTCTAGTGTATTTGCAATATATCACATCCACCTATTTTCCTTGGTATGTAGAGTGGGTCAACATTGCTAAGATGAAGGACATGATTCATTGTCATTATTTTTCTGGTCTTCCTATATTGTCATTATTATTTTATCCCATATACCTTGGCACCAAGCTGTCTCTCTGTCTCACATGTAAAGTGAACCAAAGCAGAGCTGTTTGTGGAAACAATCCCTGGCTTCAAAATGTTAGATGTAATTGAGCATCCAAAGACCCTTCCCTTTTTTACCATGTATTCTATGTATTGCATGCACATAAAAGGGGTAGGTATCAATCACCTTATTGCACCCATCATTTTGAAGCCAGTGACCGGTGCTGGCTCTTGCCAGATCTTATTTTACAAGTATGAATGGATTGTTCTCTACAAGAAGTATTAATTGCACTCTGATTGATATGTTTTCTCCACAGAATTAGTTTAACAGGAACCTTGTGAATAAGTTTCCCAGAATATAAAGAAACATACATTTGGAATTCATAGTTTTTGTGATAGCAACATAATAGGATATTGATCTAAATGTAAATACTAATTTAACTTAATGTATTTCTTCTCTTTGACTGTGGAGTGAGATTTAAAGACAGACAGAATAGAGCAAGTTGTATAGTGCCAAAATTTGAGTTAGAAGATGGAATTAATACCAGGTGCCTCTTCTGATGTGTAGATTCTGTATGAATACATGTACAGTTTTTCTTCCCTTTGATCAGGGACACCTCCAAGGGAGGATAACAATCTGTAAAATAGTAAGTGTGGCCTCTAAGCTGAGGTTCTCTCTTTTTTCTACATGTATACACAATTCTTTACAAGAGAACTTAGAGTTCCAACATTTCTAGTAAAATTATTTTTAATCCATTTAGTAATTGTAATTCGTAGTTCTAGGTTTTCTAGGTCTAGAATTTCAAGTCTGGTGGCATAAGGTATTCTGAGTAGAGGAGTGTATAATTCTTCTTGTGAAATATTTCTGGACTTTCTCAACTGTGTTAATATCAGATACGTAATGTGTGATGAGCTGTATTCAAGTATCAGTCTAGCAAATATTTTGTATGTTCTAGTTAGTAGTGTGATATTACCAGAGAAAAAGCTACGTAGGATTAGGTTAACAACTTTTAATGCCTTTTTGGATATGTAGTTACAGTGGCTCTAGCACTTAGATCATTAGAGATGAGTACTCCAAGGTCCTTGACAGAGTGGAATATCAACAAGGTCTTGACTATTCAGCCGGTATTTTATTTTCTGATATATATTTTTTTGCCAATATGTAGGACAGAACATTTATTTGTTGAGATTTGAAGTTGCCATTTGTTTGACCATTCTGATACATAGTTGAGGTCTTTTTGAAGGGTAGCAGTATTGTCAGTGGTGTTGAATAGCTTTACATCAAATACATTAAAAAAGAATATAAAACAACAGCATGAATATAATAGGTAGCAGAGAAAAAATAACTACTGAAGTACAGTGCAGGCAAGTATATATGTATAACATTCTAAACAGAGAAAGACAAGCTTCTTTCACAATAAATGAAAATTTTGGGGGGAAATGGAGGCCAGATTTTGACATAGAATTATCTGCAGCTCCTTTTCTACCCAAAGGACAAAGCAGAGAGATTACCCATTTCTTCCCCTGAAGGAACGGGGAAGGGGAGTCATAGACACCCTTACCAGCAAGATCAAATGTGCATTCACAAACACATTCACTTTCTACAGCCTTACCCAGGAGAACAACAGAAACAGGCTTTTAACAGATTCTTCAACAGAGTGAAAAACCTAACAAAGGCTTCAGAAACATCTTAAAAGCATGTCAGGTAATAACAAAAGAACAAACCAGTTTCAACTCTTTATGTATTGTGGAAGTGAATCCTATATGGCTGTCTATAATATTAAGCAATATACCGGTATATGAAATATGAAATATATATATGAAATATATATGAATATATATGAAAAAAAAACTTGGTAGTTTTTATCTTGCTATTTTTATTTTCATTTCAAGGTTGGGCTTTGATTTCATTTTACTAATTTTTATTCATCTCTGAATCTTTGATGGGTCTCAGGCTGTGCAAAACTCTAAGGTCTTATACTACCTTAACAGGGCATGCCATCATTTTCTACCTGTATATCCGTATTTAAAATTTGAAATATTAAGGTATCAACTTAATTCATTATGTTTTATTCTCTGAATGCATTTACCACTTAAATGGCATCCTTGAAAGCAATAAAAATGGCTTTCACAAGGATAGGGCATAATTGATAGAATAGAATAGAATAGAATACAATAGCTTTATTGGCCAAGCGTGATTGGACACACAAGGAATTTGTCTTGGTGTAAATACTCTCAGTACACATAAAGAAAAGGTACATTCATTAAGAATCAAGAATCATAACATACAACACTTAATGATAGTCATAGGGTACAATCAACAATCAAATTGTTAAGTCCGCGTGGACAGAAGCCAGGAGTCGGTGACTGTGTTTCAAGCTCTTTTTATTAGTAAGGAACCAAACTGAGGCTAAAGAAAAACTTCACGGCTTTTTATTTCCAAGCCGCGGCGGCCGCGGCCAATGGCACAACTTTGAATCTCCCGCGATTCAAATTGACCAATCGCGGGAGATTCTCAGCGAGCCAATCGGTGCGGCTCGCCTAGCCAATCCGAGCGCCCCGGCTTTGGCCAATCAAAGCGCGGGGATCTCAAGAATTCAAATGAGGGGACAGAACACCCCTCCCCTCTTGGTTCAGTCCTTACATTGCGTAGTCACGTAGGTAGGCGGGGCTCCGTCTCTGCCTACTGGACCTGCGCAGGTCAGTCGTAGGTTGGATCCCGGCGGGTTCGGTCGGGGTCTCTGTTTCTCCGGACTCTGTCGTGGGAACTGCCTGGTCTGGCTGGCTGGGCCGCTCTCCGCAGCTCCCTCCTGGGCTACCCGGGTTGGTTGAGCTGCGGGTTTCACCGCTCCTGCTTGGTCTTCCCGGGTTGGTTGAGCTGGCCTGGCTGTCTCTTCCTGGCGAGGTTTCGTGCTGGCTGCTTTCAGGTGAGTATGGCTGGTTTAGTTTTTCTGGGTTTTGGTTCCCTGGGTATCCCCTCCCCTCTTGGTTTGTGTAGCGGGGGTTGGTTTTGCTTGGTTGCGTGTCGGTGGTCTCTTGTGTGGTCGTCCTCGATCTTAACTGGTCGATGTGGCGTTTCCACGCTCGTCCGTCAGTTGTTTGTAGCCGGTACGAGTGTGGGCCTGTTAGTTGTGTTATGATGGCTGGTACCCATAATGGGTCTCCGGTTAGGTTCTTCGCGTGGACGGCATCGCCTGGTGCGAAGGTTCGGTGTTTGCTGGTGGAGTCTGGGGGTTTCTCTGGGTTGTACGTGGGGTGTAATCTGTTGAGTGGGGACCTTATTTTTCTCCCCATTAGCAGTTCTGCTGGGCTTTTATTTGTTGTGGTGTTTGGGGTTATGTGCTGTATGAAAAGTAATTTATTTATTTTGGCCTGGATCTCCCCGTGGTCTATTTTCTGGATGATTTTCTTTGTGAATTGAACCATCTGTTCCGCCCTACCATTCGCCGCTGGATGCGCCGGGGCTGTCAGCGCGTGTCGTATGCCCCTCTCCGCTAGGAATTTTTCGAATTCTAGTGAGGTGAATTGGGGCCCGTTGTCGGAAATGAGGACGTCTGGGAGGCCGTGTGTTGCGAAAAGTTTGCAGAGTTCTTTGGTCACAGCCTCCATGGTGGTTGTTCTCATGTTGCTTACCTCCAGCCAGTTGGAGTAAGCGTCTACGGTTATTAAGAAAGTGTGTCCTTTTGTGGGCCCGGCGAAATCTATGTGGATCCTAGACCACGGTCCCCTGGGGGTTTCCCACTCTAGGATGGGTGCTGCAGGTGGGCTTGGCCTAGTTTCCTGGCATCGTTGACACCTTGCTACCCAGGCCTCGATCTGTTTGTCCATCCCTGGCCACCAAGCATAACTTCTGGCCAGGGCTTTTGTCCTAACGATGCCCGGGTGCCCCTCGTGTAACAGTTCCAAAACCTTCCCTTGTAGTTTATCTGGGATGACCACCCTATCCCCCCATAGTATGCACCCTTTTAGTAACGAGAGTTCCGTTTGCTGGTTCCGGAATGTCTTGATGGACTCGTCGTTGTCCCTTTCCGGCCACCCTTTCTCTACCCAATGCAAAACCCGCGCCAGACGTTTGTCTTTATTAGTTTCTCGGGCAATGTCTGACACGGTTATGGGTAGGTTGGGTAGAGTCTCTATGCTGAGGGTGGTCGTCGTGGGTGCTGGGTCAGTGTCTGGTTCAGGTAACGGTGAGCGTCTTAAGGCATCCGCATGGGAGATAGTCTTACCAGGTCAGTGTGTGAGTCCGTAGTTGTAGGCAGCCAGGAATTCGGACCACCTTGTCATTCGGGGAGACAGAATGTTCGGGGTGGCCCTGTTCCCTGCAAGGATTCCCACCAGCGGTTTGTGGTCGGTGATGATGGTAAACGTCGGGCCGTAGAGGTACTCGTGAAACCTTTTTACTGCGGCGACGATAGCCAAAGCCTCTTTGTCCAGCTGGCTGTTGTTCCGCTCCGGTTTGGTGAGGGTCCTTGAAAAAAATGCGATGGGTGCTTCTTTTCCGTTGGGGAGAGTGTGGCTGAGGACAGCACCGACGCCGAAGGGTGATGCGTCGCATGTGATGGCTAGTGGTAGGGTCTCATTGTACTGGATGAGGACGGCATCTGAAGTGAGCAGGTCCTTGGTTTTTCTGAAGGCGGCTTCCTTGCGTTTCCCCCAAGTCCAGGTAGCCGCCTTGTCCAAAGGCCTATGCAAAGGCTCCGCCGCGGTCGCCTTTTGGGGCAGGAAGACATTATAAAAGTTAAGTAGCCCCAGAAATGCCTGCAGTTCTGTTTTTGACTTGGTTGTGGGAGCTTACTTGATGGCTTTAATTTTCTTGTTGGTGGGGTGAATGCCGTGTTGGTCTAGGAGGTATCCTAGGAATTTGACCCACTCTGTGTACAGCTGGCATTTTTCCCTCTTCACTTTAAGCCCGATTTCTTTGAACCTCGTTAGCACCTCCCTTAGGCGAGTCTCTAGTTCGGCCTGGTTGGTTGCCGATACTAGTACATCATCGAAGTATGGGACCACCCCCTTGATGCCCTGTAAGAGTCTTTCCATGAGGCTCTGGAAAATTCCAGGTGCCACGCTGACTCCAAATTGGAGGCAGTTGCATCTAAAGGCTCCCCGGTGGGTGACTATGGTTTGTGCCTCGGCAGTTTCCTTGTCGACCGGCAGTTGCTGGTATGCTTGGGCCAGGTCGAGTTTCGCAAAAACTTTGCCCCCTCCCAGTGAGTGTAGGAGATGCTGCACTACTGGGACGGGGTAAGCGCTTTGCTGCAAGGCACCATTTAGGGTGGCCTTATAGTCCCCGCAGATTCTCACTGACCCATCAGACTTAATCGGGGTGACTATGGGGGTCTCCTACCGGGCGTGGTCTATGGGCTGTAATACCCCTTGCTTGACGAGCTTGTCAATTTGCTCGTCTATCTTCGGTTTGAGTGCGAACGGTACCCGCCTTGGTTTTAGGCGTTTCGGGGGAATGTTGGGGTCTAGGCTGAAGGATATAGGGGGCCCTCGGTACTTGCCTAGAGTGCCGTCGAACACTTCCTGGAAATCCCAGGCCAGTTGCTGCTCCCAGTCGGCTTTAGCGATGTGGTCGATGCCCGTGACTGCGATGCCTAGCGGTGCGAACCATTGAAGTCCCAGTAGGCTAGGTCGGTCTCGATCGACGATGGTTAAGGGAAGTCTTTCGGCATGTCCCTTGTAGGTCACTGTAAACTGTCCTGTTCTGACTACAGGGATGCGGTTTCCCTGGTAGTCCTTGAGGATTAGTCTCTGGTTTTCTAGTTGCTTTCTCTGGATGGTAGGCACCAAGCATTTAATTTCTTGCCAGGCTACCATTGAGAGGTAGGACCCGGAGTCCACCTCCATTTTACAGGGTTCACCTTCGATGCCTACCTCCACGTAGACCTTTCTGGCGTCTGTGGTTGTGGTGTGGCCGATGGTGACCGTCTGATGTGTCTCTTCTCTCCGCCTGGCCTCGCCGCTTCTTTGGGCTCATCCATTTCACTCCCAGCGGTTGTCTGTTGGCTGGTCTCTGGTCCTAGGGGGGGTGCTCTCTCGTCTCCGCTCGCTTGGGTCCCATCGCCTGGGGCTGTGGGTCTTCTTGAGGCGGCAAACGCGTGCGATGTGGCCCTTCTTGTCGCAGTGCTGGCAAATGGAGTCGAAGAACCAGCATTCGGATCTGGGGTGGTCGCCTCCGCAATTGGCACACGCGGTCCTCGACTTACGACTCCGCCGGCTGCACTGGTCGTGGCCTGCCTGGAGACGGTGGATGTCTTCCTCCTCATCAGACGTGCCCGAGGTCGAGTGGAGTTCGCCCTGGTGGGTGGTGGTTTCAGTTTGGGCCTTGGTCGACCTTGCAGGGTTGTTGTTTGCTGTGCGGTCCCCGGTGTTCAGTCTCCGCATGCGGTCTGCTGACTGTCGGGTTGCTTCAGCGGCCGCGGCTTCGGAAATGGCGTCGGCGAGAGCGATGTTGCCCTTGGCCATCAACTGACTTTGGAGAACGGGGTCCCAAAGGCCGAGCACGATTTGGTCCCGAAGGGCCTCGTTCATGTTGGAGAACTCGCATAGTCCTCCCAGGCGCCGCAGCTCTGCAACGAAATCACTGAGACTCTCGCCCGACCGCTGGTCCTGCTGATAAAATTTGTGCTGTTGGATGAGGATGGGCACGGATGGAGCATAGTGGTTCCGGAGCAATGGTTCGAGGTCCTTCCAATCCATTGCGGTAACGTCGGCGGGCTTGGCTAGCGCTTTTGCCATCTTAAACACTGCAGGCCCGCAGTCAGTTAGGAAGATGGCTCGTTTCTTCGATCCCGTGGCATCCTTCAGATTGTTGCATTCGAGGAACATGTGGAATCTGTCCATGTAAGATTCCCAATCCTCGGTAGCGGGGTTGAAAGGGGTTGGTGGCGCGATGCTGGCCATCTCGTCGGTTGGCTGGCTTCCGTCGGACACGTGCTTCGGTTCAGGATGAGGATCCCACCTTCGTCGCCAGTGTTAAGTCCGCGTGGACAGATGCCAGGAGTCGGCGACTGTGTTTCAAGCTCTTTTTATTAGTCAGGAACCTAACTGAGGCTAAAGGAAAACTTTGCGGCTTTTTATTTCCAAGCCGCGGCGGCCGCGGCCAATGGCACCACTTTGAATCTCCCGCGATTCGAATTGACCAATCACGGGAGATTCTCAGCGAGCCAATTGGCGCGGCTCACCTAGCCAATCCGAGTGCCCCGCGCTTTAGCCAATCAAAGCGCGGGGATCTCAACAATTCAAATGAGGGGACAGAACACAAATCATACTAGGAAACAGTCAATATAAATCGTAAGGATACAAGAAACAAAGTTACAGTCGTACAATCACAAGTGGGAGGGGATGGGTGATAAGGAGTGATGAGAAGATTAACAGTAATAGTAGCGTACACTTTGTAAATAGTTGAACAGTGTTGAGGGAATTGTTCTTGTGTCTAGTTGTTCTGGTGTGCAGTGCTCTAGAGCGGAGTTTTGAGGGTTGGAGTTGAAACAGTTTATCAATGCTCAACATTTTATCAACAGAATTAATATCCCCTTCCTTGCCATAATGAATACCCAAACATACTACTATTTCATTGAATAAATTAGACAAATGCATATAAAACAGTCTCTTCAATGTTCAAATCTGTGTTAGTGAAATTTCCAAATGAATTCTGACACCTCATATTAAGAGAGCAAACTATAGTATAATGCTGGGATTGAACCACCTATCAATAACTACTGTTGTCCTTTCTACTTATTAAAAAAAGCTTGAATCTAAATATTTTTTTTTCTTCTTGCTTTACTAAAATTTCTAAAACCTAATTAAGGTTGCAACTGCAGCAATTAAAACATTCTAGGCAGCTCAAGGTAACTGATCAAAATCACAAATGTTTTAATCTGCCAATAACAGTAACCAAGAGCAGTAATATTACTGTGTATATATATAGATACATTGATGACACGTTTGTGATTTGGCCCCATGGAAAAGAAAACCTAAACAATTTCCTAACACACCTAAACAGCACACACCCCAAAATCAAGTTCACCATGGAAATAGAAACAAACAAACAACTACCATTCCTAGATGTACTAATCTACAAAAAAACAGATGGCACACTAGGACACACCGTATACCAGAAGAAAACACACACTAACCGCTAGCTCAACACCCAATCCCACCACCACCCAGCACAGATAAACTCCGTGGCTAAAACACTAATTACTAGAACCAAACGCCTGGCAGACAAGACACACATCAAGACTGAACTATGCACCCTGACTAAAGTAATGACAGCCAATGGCTTCCACAAAAGCAAAATCACTGGCTTGATCCACCAAAACACACTGAGACATAATAAAGACCCAGAAGATGAACAGACCTATGGAACAGCTGTCCTGCCCTACATAAGATGTACTACAGACAAAATAAGTAAGATACTATACAGACACCACATCAAGACTGCCTTCAAAACAGACAGAAAAATAGCAGCCATCCTTAGAAACCCAAAAGATAAAATTGACCTGGAAAACCAAGGCATATACGAAGTCCCCTGTGCATCATGCCCGGCCACATACATTGGACAGACCAATAGAAGAATAAGTACCTGCCTGGATGAACACAGAAATGCAGTCAAAAAGCTGGAACACACTTCCTCACTCGTTCAACACATGGAAGCCACAGGTCATAGCATCAACTTCAATGGCACCAAAACACTAGCCACTATAGAAAACCCCAGCCACAGAGTCATCAGAGAAGCCATAGAGATTGAAAAAAGACCAGAAAGCATGAATAGAAGAGATGATTCCACCAGGCTGTCAATCATTTGGAAGCCTGCCCTCACAAACAAAAAAATCTCCACACCACAAGCCAAACAAACACCTGGGCACAAACAGATCCCCCCTGATACCTCCAGCTCAAATACACCCCAACCAGGCACCCAGATGAAACCCAGCTTCCTAACTAATGATAGCCGTCCATTTACCCAGAGCCAAGCTGCACTAAAGGCCTCCAATAAAGTAACACAATGTTGCCAGCCAATCAAGATACAAAAAGAGCCAAAAAACAGACAGAAGATATTAGAAACACCAATCAAGCAGAACACAACAAACTCCAAGACCAATAAACACAGACCAAGACTCCCAACCAATCAGAAGAAAAAACCATTCTGGCACAGCAATAGGCTGCCCCAAATTTAAATCTGAAACCACTGTAAAAGTCTGACTCACAGATGAACACTATACAGAAGCCTGATGATGGCAGATGAGATTCTGCTGAAACGTTGCTACAACTTTAAAAGAACAAACACAGGCAGGCAAGCTGGCTCAGACTTCACAGAGTTAATTCTTTGGAACTGATAATTTCCTTGGCATTCCAACATGCTCTGCCTGCCAAGTCCGAACTGATAACAAATAAAAATCTACTCACAGAAAATTACAAGGCAGTCCACAAAAATCATTCACGAAGAAAATCTGAAGTAAGATTAAACTTTGTCCCGTACAAAGTTCCAGCCGAAAACACACCCACTTTTATCCCCCGTGGGGTGTGGCTCAATGACTCAACTCACTCTCTGACCCTCCCACACCTCCTACGTTGCTGCTCACATTTCTCCCTACAACGCTGCTTAGGATCAAGCCAACACTCTTCCTCTTTACTCCCTGTCAGGGGCTGCTCCGATATGCCTTCCTCCTGATTAATCTCAGGCTGTTCCTCTCAGTTGTCTGATGAAACCTGAGACATTATCAGGCAGGAAGGCATTGCCAGAGAGGAAGGTCCTGGGGAGGAAGGCATTCCCAGTTCCTCCTCCTCATTTTCCAGGTCTTCTTCCTCTGACAGCATAGGCTTGGGAATCGGGACCACAACATATATATATGATTTTTTTCAAACCTCTCCCCATTTGTTGAACCTACAGAATATGCAAGAAAACAGTTAAATAAATAAGATAAAATCATCTTGTGTGAAAAGAAATCCTTATTATATCATGCATAAATAAACTGAAATTATTTGGTCTCAACTATGACAGTGTCTATCGGTTCAGATGATTTCAAATACTGAATAGACAAATCCATGGAGAATCAGTTGTCCCAAAAAAAGAAAAGAAAAGTGATATTTAGACCAACCACCGTTATTTTAGAAATAACATGCCCTAAGGACAATTAAGAAAGAGGTCTAATGGCTTGGATTGATCTTGCTGGGCATTTATGACATAAGACACTGGACTAGAAGGATTTCTTTAAAAAAAATACAAAGAATTAATTCTGATAATCAATTTCATTGGAAAAGATTGATTACTAATATCTTGTTCTTTTACTTTGTTTGGACTATTGCTTTTTGAAATTTAACTCTGTCTTTCTTCAAAGATCTTTTCTTTCTATCTTTCATTTAAATGCTGCGATATTTAAGTAAAGATTATAGAATCATCTTGGGAACCACTAGAGGGTGTGTGTGTGTGTGTGTGTGTGTGTGTGTGTGTGTGTGTGACAGAGAGAGAGAGAGAGAGAGAGAATTAGAAACCTGAATATGAAAAAAATAATAAAAGCAGAACTAAACAATAAAAGAATAAATAAAAAGATATTTGTAATAACAGAGATAGCTTACACATTCATGAGAATTTGAAAAATAAGCAAAGAAATAGGGAAAAACTTCAGTGGATATAACTTACTGGATGGTACCTTCAGAATACAAGAAGCATTATTTCTTTGGTGTGGATAAAATTGAATAAAATCATAGGATTCATGAAATTATGGAAAATCTAGCTTGCTGTCCATAATAGTTACACTGAAAGAGATTAGCAGCAGTCAAAATTATATCTTTTTTAAGGAAGCATTTTCTCTTCTTTTAGCAGTTGAGTAAATTTCAAAGGACAAAGCTCAACTTTCTTGAACTATTTTCTTTTCATTGATGCATAGATTCTATGAGATTTGAAACTGAAAAGAAAAATGTGTTCATCTTAAAGCTATATTGTATAACTATAAATATTTTTAAAATAAACTGTATTTTCATTGAATGATAAGATACAATCACTATGTCCAAAGGATCTCTTCTCCCAACGCAAAGGAAAAGAGAATAATTTTGGCATCACTTTTTCAGAATAAGAAAAAAGATTGAATTAGGATATATATGAAAGCCTATTAAAATTAAATTATTTAGAGATCCTAACCAAAATAGAAAGGCAAGATTTACAATTGATCAAGTGCAGAAGTATCTCAACTAGTGAAATTTTAATGTGTTAAATGGTAACACGATAAAAGCCAAAGAGCATTCAATTCTTCCAAAATGTTCTGTCATCTTTACATTTATATGGCTGTAGGATTGTCATAATAACTTATTTATGTGCTTTTAGTTTCATTAGACTTTTTTCTAAAACAGACTATTTTTAAATATGTGCCATTTCATTACAGAATTTTTTTTATTGTAATGAAATAACTCAAATTTAAAAATAGGCATTTAGAAGGCACAAATTCCTCTGCTCCATAACTATTGGTATGGGTTATAAAGTAGATTAATAGATCATTAGAAAATTACTGTCATCTGCCTGCAATCTCCACTGATATTGAGGAAGGTGGGAATTAGAGAGCATTGAAAATTTTTCCCTCAGGTATAGAGCCAGAACATTGAAATTTCCTTGAATTGAAACATCTTATAGTTTAATATTCATAATATTATTATATACATAATATTTATATAATTACATACATAATTACAAACATAATATTCATTGTGGTGTTCTGTGTGCTTTGCTTGGTTTCTCTATTTTAATTATATAAGCCACCCATGGTCACACTTTGTGAATATTTAAATAATCAAATAAGATCTAACATATTATCAGCATATGATTATACCATATATACTCGAGTATAAGCCGAGTTTTTCAGCCCATTTTTTGTGCTGAAAAAACCACCCTTGGCTTATACTCGAGTCAGATTCCCCTCTGAAAAAAAATGACCCACCGCCATGTGAGAATGCTCAGACATGAAAGCTATCCGACCGAAAATAAGTGTGTGTGTGTGGGGATTTTAACAGAGGGAAGATGTAGGGAGAAGGCAAAAGTGACGGAAGATCCTTCAGGGGAAACTGAGGGGGAGACTCACTCGGGAGGAGGGGGAGGAGGAGGTGGTGTTGGCGGCTCTCTCCCTTGCAAGAAAAAAGCAAGAGCCGTTCTTATGATCTCTCCCTCTCTCTCTCTCTCCCCCCGTAATACAGTCAAGCCCTTTCCAGCACGCGGGATCTGCCCCCACCACTTTGCACCTTGCAAATGCAAAAACCCCAGGATTTTGCATTTGCAAGGTGCAAAGTGGCGAAGTGAGTGTGTGTGTGTCTGTCTGTCTGTCTGTCTGTCTCTCTCTCTCTGTGTGTGTGTGTGTGTGTCTCTCTCTCTCTCTCTCTCTCCCTTCCTCGCACCAGCATGCCTTCCTTCCACTGCTACGCGTTTGGGCTGTTTTGTGCCCCCCTCCCTCCCCGCCGTCTTTTATTTTCTCCTTTCCAATGAACGGGAACGAACAAACCAGGATTAGCTTCAAGAGCCCCAAGGAGCAGCAGCAGCAGCAGCAGCACCCAGCATCCTCAACTTGAAAGTTACTGCTCAGTAAAGGAGCCGCTCTTGGAGCTCGGCGGTGCTTTGCAAGAGCGAGAGAAGGAGGTGAGGCGCGGCCCGGCTCGGCTCTGTAAAAGGCTGTGCCTGCAATGCCACCCTGGGCGCTGAGCGAGGCTGACTAGTGGCGCCCGGGCTGTTCGGGAGTGGGAAGCGGCTGTGCCCCTGGCCGGCCAGGGGAATGGGGACCCTGCCTGAGTGGGAGGCGGCGGTGGCGGTGGGGTCTTTCCAGTTAGGATCCAGGGGCGGCAGCCGCCCGAGTGTCCTCCTCTAGGCTTTCGGCCGGCCGTTTGCAGGGCTCAGCGAGTCTGCGCCAGGAGTTGCCCCGCCGTCGCGCACCGGGGAAGTGGTGGCCGCTCGCCTTCGCTGCAGTCGGAGCTCTTCGGGGGTGCCCCTCGTCTCTGTCTGACCTCGTACACATAGAGAGAGAGAGCAATTGAGAGCGAGACAGAGGATTGGCAGGGTTTGTTAGCAAGACAGCAGAGAAGCTGTCTGTGGAGTTGTCAGGGGAGCCCAGGAGGAAAGCGAAGGGCCGGCTGGGCTCCAGCAAGGCTTTTCCTTCCCTTCAGACTGCAGTGCGAGCTGGGAAGGGAATTGCCAGCAGCTCTCGGTCGCCTCGGCCACGGCGTCCGCTTCGGGTTTCTCCCAGCACGTCAAGCAGCCATGAAAGCGTGCGCAGGGGGAGGGGGGGTTACTCAAGCAGGCTGGAAGGAGGAGGTGTGCGCCGGGTGACTTCCCACACGGGGAGTCATCTTAAGTCACCTCTGCCGTCGCAAGAGCGGTCAGTATTCTCATTCACACTCTTTCTCACTCACTCTCTCTTTTTTTTTGCAAAGCCCCCCCCCACCGCACCCCTCTGGCAGCAGCAGGCAGAGAAAGCCCCACTTCCCCCTGGCCTGTCTCGGGGAGAGGAAGCGAAGGGCCCCGTCTCGGCTCCCATCCTTCTCAGATACCTCTGGGTTTTTTTCCCCCTTCCAACTGGACGATGGCGATGTCCTTGAGCAAGTCTTAAAATGCTGGTGATGAGGGGCCTCCTGGCTCCCCAAAACACCTTCCTGGATACCATAGCAACCCGCTTTGATGGCACGCGTGAGTTGGCTTCCCACTCTTTTTTTTTAAACTCTCCTCCTCCTCCTCCTCCTCCTCCTCCTCCTCCTCCTCCTCCTCTCCTCTCCCCTTGTTGTCTGGTCTTCCCTAAGGAAACTCGAGGGCTCACACTTCCAGATGTTTCTCCCTGTCTTTCTCCCTGTCAATGATCTTTTCTTCCCTTCCCTTCCCTTCTCTCAGCCCCATCCTCCTTCACCTTTGTCACCACAATCCTGAACAGATGAAGTTTGTACTTCTCAAGAAAGGTTGGATGTTCCTTTTGAGGAGGGAACCTAGTGTGACATCTGTATGTTGACCTACTACTGAGCCATGGCATGTGTGCACATGCAATGGAGACATGAGGGAGAGCTGTGAAAGAGATGGTGGCTCTCCAAAACAGGATGTACATGCAGCACATACACATGCTTTTTTCTTGCAAGAGAGAGAGTGACTCTGTTTGGACATACAGATGAGGAGGAGGAATTCCAGGATTATAACTCTTATGTTTTAGCTTGGTTGCTGATTGAGCTAAGGTTTTTGTACTTTTAAAGTTATTGTTGATATCATATTGGTTTTGTTGGCTCTCTTTTCCACTTACAGAGCTAGTTTACTGTTTTTCTTTGAAATAAATATTCAAAAACATTTAACCTACTGATGCCTCAATTAATGTAATTTTATTGGTATCTATTTTTATTTTTGAAATTTACCAGTAGCTGCTGCATTTCCCACCCTCGACTTATACTCGAGTCAATAAGTTTTCCCAGTTTTTTGTGGTAAAATTGGGTGCCTCGGCTTATATTCGGGTCAACTTATACTCGAGTATATACGGTAATTTAAATTCAGTGCAGTCACTTTTATGCCCAGAATGCCCTTCAGTTAGTTGATAAGATGGACCAGTGGTTACATTATCAAGTTATAAATATGAGGAGATAAAGATTTTTTAATAATGTCTGTAATCATATTTCCTGAAGTATTAAAACATCATGTTTAATTTAAAAAGAAATCCATATTTGATCACAATATAACATTTCAAATATACAATATCAAAGGCATTTTCCATGCCAACAAAACCACTGCTTGCTCTTCTATCTCAAATCTTAACACTAGATTTGGAGCACTTTTATGAAACTGGATTTTGCAGGATAGAAAATGCAAGTAACAGAATCTGTGGTGCTTACACCAGAATAAATTTTGGGCATCAATATTTAACAAGGCCCAAATTTTGCACATCAATGTTTAAAAATTTAATAAGGCAGAACCAGTTTGGTGAAATGTTTAAGACATCAGGCTAGAAACTGGGGTACCATGTTGTATCACCTTGGGCATAATGCCAGGTAAGTGACCTTAGTCCAGTCACTTTCTCCCAGCCCTAGGAAGAAGGCAATGGCAAACCACTTCTGAAAATTCTTGCCAAGAAAACTGCAGGGACTTGTTCAGGCTGTCTCCAAGAATCAGACGTGATTGAAAAAATAAATTAACAATAAGATAGCAGGCCAGTTAGTACAATTATTACAAGACTTCAAAATCACACCTATATAAGCTTCATTAAGGAACTTTTAAAAATCATTCAGAAAAGCATAACTGAATCTCCAGTAATATAGGAAACAAAATATTTAGTATATATCTGGTGGCTGAGGTGCTGAAATGTTGGGGAAACTTGAGTTCCGGTCCTTTTTAGGCATTAAAGCCACTTTGGGTCAGTCACTCTCTTTTGGTCCTAAGAAGAAGACAATGAACACCAACTTCAGAAAAGAGTGCCAAGAATAAGTTTATCCATATAGTTGCTAGAATTGAAGACTGATTCAAAGACACCAAATTGCTGTTTTAGCATCAGTCCCTATTTATGGGACTGATAGCCTTTGAATATCTTGCCAGAAGGATACCAGGACCTACATTTCATAAACTAATAGGACAAATCAAAAGCTGAATTTGATTTATGTATAAGAATAAATTTAATTGAAATGAAATATAACCAATTTGAATATTCTCCCATTGCATACTCAATAATTTAGCTCCTTTTAATACAGCATTGTCTGCCATGTAACTCCACTGAAGATTTATTGGCAAATGCATCTAGGTTTTGGGAAGTGGAAGTCTGATCTAAACCTTTGAATTATGAAGACATCACTACAGTGCAACTAAAACAGCACCTAATGACATAGGTAAATATAGTACTGCTTAGACAGCAACTCTTGTCAATTGCCATAGAAATATGCACTTTTGTAATACAGTATATTCCTTTTAGGGCATTGCTTCTGTCAAGAAGCAGACATCATAATCACATATCTGCAGAGGGATACAACATTGGAGAGAATGAAATTAAGGGGAGTCCTGGGGGAAGCTACTGACATAGTGTTTCTTAACTCAGCTAATTTGATAGGAAAGATTAGAAACAGGAAAGCCACTTCTGAGAGACCGGCATATCAGCATTCTTGCCACCACAATGCCATACAGACCAGTCCTCGCAGGGTTGATCTGATAAGGACCCTCTAAAGTTTCCAGTGTATTTTTGCTTACCTCTTTCACTCTGTGGAACATTTTAATTAAATTGACCTCCATCACTTAATTAGACATTTTCCATTAGGACACATAAAAGACCTTATCCATTTCATCTAGGCACTTGACGAAGTCCCTCCAATCATTTAAACTTAATTACTAATAGATGAAAAATTACTTGTCTAACATAATTCCTGTCAAAACAATTCTAGATAGAGAACTAATGTGAATTCCCAGGGAGATATTCTTACATTCTAAAGAATGTTCTTTGTGCAGTTTAAAGGAGACCGGGGGTGGGGGGTGGGGTGGGGTGTAATCTGAAATTTTCAACTTAGAAAGTGACTTCTTGTGCATTTTAACAGAGGTAAACATGGATCAAGTATCAGCAACACTGGAAGAAGCGATATTTTCAGTGCACCATATGCTTCATGTGGCATGCATGTGCATATTTTTTTTGACTTGTTATACACTCCACAGATGGAAACCAAAGTCTTTGACTTGCTAGATGGTTGACATGCTTCTTTTTAATTAAGGAAGATGGTCCTTCTTGCACTTTAATAGGTAAGTAATCTGAATTTATCTGCACCAATTTGGTGTTAGCTAGCATACCTTCTGTATGTAAAGCTTTAGGAACAATTAACTTCATAGAAACTTGCACCAAAGTTCCCCCTTGAAACTGCTTCATGGAATAAAAGTGGTGCCCTTTAAGATGAAAAGAAGCAGCCATGTTGGCTACATGCATCCCAGAGTTGGCTAAAAGGCTTTGATCTGCATTGGAGCCTCTTTCAGTCTTTTCCTCATAGTGCATGCTCTAGGTAAAGGCTGTGAAGAGTATTGCTTAGCAAGTGTTGCAGCAAAAGGCTGGAAGGCATCCCAGAGTTGGCTACAAGGAATCCTAAAGGATTTCCAGAAGCTGGCTGAACCCAAAGAAGGATATGCTGAGAAGGTCCAGCTGAATCGGCTGCACAGAATCTTTCTGCATCTACTAAGGGATCTCCAAACTTGGTTGTTTGAGGAATTTTGGGAGTTCTCCACAAGTCTTAAAGTTGCCAAGTTTGGAGACCCCTGTATGAAAGCATCTATTGCAGGCAGTGAGCCCAAAGCCCCCTTCAATATATGAAAAGTTTTGACTCGTGATTATGACAGCCTGAATGACTCATTTCCCCAAGAGATTGTCCAAGCAGGGAAACAGTCAAAAAGCAGTCAATGCAGGGCAATTGCTTCAATCCCTATCTGCTTGTTGAGAGCTGCTTAATCTTATGGCTGGTACAGAGGGATTAGATGGATTTCACTACAGGAAGGGAAAAAAAACATTCAACAATTTCTTAAGGGCAAGATTTCCCTTGGACCTGCTGCAATGGAAAAAAGCAAATAGAATGAATTCTCCCATAATGTTTTCCCTTGGAATTTAATTAAAACCTGGGAAGCCAAGGATGCTGTTGGAGACAAGACTGTACACAGAAAATTAGAAGATTCATTTCATATATATGCCATGGACCAGCTTGTAACAAAACAATACCATGTTTTATGAAGCAATCTCTTTGAGGCATCCTCATGACTGGCTGAGAAATTCTAGATGTTGAAGTCCACACACTTTAGAGTTGCCAAAATTGGGAACCCCTACCCTAGAGGATGAGCATAATTCATTCAAAACCTTTCCCAGGTCTTGTATGTTCATATACACACAGATATCTTTGATTGAGACTATGAGTGAAATGGCTGCTCATGTATAAAAATATGTAGACAATCTCAGAAAGGTTTGGAAGCAGCTATGCCAACTCTTCTGGAAAATGTAGATGTCTTAATACCAATTCAAAGAAGGATGTTTCATTTGTACCAACTTTCTGATCCTCTGTTCTGGGAGCTTTGGACAGTTGTATCCTATACTATTACATTAAATACTGCATTCTTCATTCCTGTGTTCCTGTTTTCATTCCTCTGGTCCTGTTAGAGTTCTTAGGGTAACTTTAGAAGAACAATATAAAACTGGGTCAGAAGAAACAAAGAACTTCCATAATACTTGATGTTCAAATGATAGTAGGGGAAGAATTACAAAAGGGAATACAATTCTCAACTATGTAAACAAAGCTATTACTTTTTTAAAATGCAACATGTGTGGAAAAATAGAGTAGGGCTTTGATCATATAATCTTGGCTATTTTCTTGAGTTTGGACTCCAACTATGGATGCTCTTGGGTGACTTTCTAGGAAGCTGGAAATGGGTATTTGGAACAATCTGACTTGTGTGGATAAATTCATCTGATCCATGATTTGGTAAGAACTTAACCAATTCTGCAGATTTCTTCAAAAGTATAATGAAAAGCATTTTACAGGAAAAGGAGACCTGGCAGATTTGTCTATTTAGACACACCCTTGGAGTAATTTACTCAGAGGTCTGGATTTGAATTGCTGAGTGTTTAGCCATGTGTAGGGTAGCACTATTGTCTGACAATCAGCTCATCTTTAACAGTAAGCAGTTTGAGCCTCTACATGATGGGAATAATTATCTCTTTTGCATTTGGTAGGTATAAATTATGGCACATTTTATTTGGTTAATTTTTTAAATAAAAGCTTAGAAAAAAGTTCTTCATAACGAAAACTGATCAGTTAAGCCACTTGTATTTTTAGTAGTAAATCCCATGAAATGCAATAAATTTACATTGTTTTTGAATAAGCATAGATAAATGCACAATATTAGTTCTTTCTCCTTGACTTTTTTTTTCACATCTGAGTTCTTTTCTCCAGTTTCCATATAAATTGCAGTTTAAAAAAAAGGTGCAAGCATTTTCTTACACTTTTTCTTTACACCTTTATATTTCCCAATATCTGCTCTTTGCAAGCAATTCTCCAACATAAAGTTGTTGTTAACAGTGTATTCATTGTTATGCTCTTCTCCAATATGTAAATTATTGTGATGTTTTCTGTTTATAAATCTTTTTCTGAAAAACAGAAAATAGTGATTGTCATCTGATATCAGTGTTTTGATTCATACAATGGTTAAGAACATTACTTAATATTCTTCACAATAGAAAGAATCTCACCCTTGCTTACTCATCTTTGAAATTACTTTTTTTATAGTGTATTCCTTATGAGTAGGGAACTGCTTTCTAGAAGATCAAAATTCAGCACCTGTTTTAATAAACAGTGATACTTTGCTTGCATGGCTTGGTTTTAATTTTGGTTCATGAAATAATCCCAAGAATCTGCCCTTTCTATGAAACCTGCCTTTGCTACAAAACCACAGTATAATTCTGCTTGGATATTTATTATCCTTAGGATGAGATGATACAAAAAATAAAAATAAAAAAAGCAACTGGAACAATTTTCAAAGATGCAAATTCAGGCTGCAAAAGTTTGAAACCCCAGAAGATGCATTCTTTCCAGTAAGAAATCCATTTTCTCCTTCTCTGTTATGATTATTGATTATCAAACAAAAGACATACCTGGTTAAGCTTTAAAAATATATACAGATAAATGTATACCAGATGCTCTTTTCCCTGCCTTTATTTTTTATTGTGTTACATAAAGATTCATAGTTCAGCCTCTTCTTCCTGATGATATCTGCACACACTATGATAATGAACTTTAATTTTTCACTTGTTTGAAAAATTAATTTAATCTTAACTTAATTTATTTAATGAACCTTGCCTAGATGGGTTAGGTTTCAATTAGATTTTGATTAGAGTGAGTAAGTGAAAGATGGCCACAGAGGAGAACAAAACAACTCAGAGGGTGACACAACCCAGGAGGGGGGGAATGGAAACAAAATAGAGAAAGTAAAAGAGGAGCTGATTGTCTTGAAGTGCTTTCCATATTTTAATGATGGTATGCTTGACCATTTACTGGACAAAGTTTTTCTTTAACGTTCACATCAAATTCAACTGGAAATGCCAAAAAAAAAAAAAAAAAATACTCTGGCACTGTGCTGTCAAGGAAAAAATATTTATTTCCATTTCAACTTTTCCTCTCAGTTTGATGTATCTCAAACATAAATTATCTGTCCTATGGAGGGGGGGGGATATGTTTCCTTTTTTTCTTTTTTAATGAATATATATATATATATATATATATATATATATATATATATATATATATATATATATATTTTCTGAGGTTCTCGCAGGTATTTGTATGTGGATCTTTGGTTATTCGGGTTTTCTCCTGCGTAAGATTGGAAGTATCTAGGCAACATTTCGATGAAGTCTCATTCATCATCTTCAGGCTTGGTCTTCAGCTCTGTGCTTCTCAGAGTGATGTGAGCTTGCAGCTGCTTCTTCCTTTTAACTGCTAGTGGGGGTGTGACTTGATTGGCTGGGGGCTTGGCTGTGTTCTGATTGGATGGGGGTGTGTTCTCATTGGTTGGGGGTTTGGCTGTGTTCTGATTGGTTGGGGGGTTGGCTGTGTTCTGTTTGGCTAGAGGCGTGTTCTGTTCAGGTGGGGGCTTGATTGTGCTCAGGTTAGTCTTAGTTGCTGCAGGGTTTGAGCTGGTGAGCTGCGATCTTGCTGTTTGGCTTTGAGTTCATGGTCGTGCTGCATCTTCATGGTGGAGGTCAGTTCGCTTCATGTATGGCTCAGAGGGGTTTGAGGTGGGTAGTGATGCAGCTGCAGTGCGGCTTCTGGTCCGTGGTCGTGTTTCATCTTCTGTGTGGGTGTGAGTCTGCTTTCTACGTGGAAGTGTGGTGGTGGCATCTTGTGTGGCTCTCAGGGGTGTGGGTCTGGTGTCATTCTTCATGTTAGGTACGCGTCTGTTCATGAGGGCGGGTTTCCAAATGGCTGGTAGGCGGGAGGCATCATCTCGTTTATTCATGCTGTGTGGGCGTTTTTCTATCTCTATGGCTTCTCTGATGATTCTGCTACTGAAGTGTTCGGTTTTGGCGATAGTTCTGGTATTTTTAAAGTCAATCTCATGTCCTGTGGCTTTGAGGTGTTGGACCAGGGAAGAGGTCGGTTCTTCCTTTTTGATTGAGTTCTTATGTTCTTCAATGCGTGCACCTATTCTTCTGTTAGTCTGTCCAATGTATGTGGTGGGGCAGGCAGTGCAAGGGATTTCGTATACTCCTTGATTTTCTAACTCGATTCTGTCCTTAGAAAATCAAGGAGTATACGAAATCCCTTGCACTACCATTTGGAAACCCGCCCTCATGAACAGACGCGTACCTAATATGAAGAATGACACCAGACCCACACCCCTGAGAGCCACACAAGATGCCACCACCACACTTCCACGTAGAAAGCAGACTCACACCCACACAGAAGATGAAACACGACCACGGACAAGAAGCCGCACTGCAGCTGCATCACTACCCACCTCAAACCCCTCTGAGAAATACATGAAGCGAACTGACCTCCACCATGAAGATGCAGCACGACCACGAACTCGAAGCCAAACATCAAGATCGCAGCTCACCAGCTCAAACCCTCCAGCAACTAAGACTAACCTGAGCACAATCAAGCCCCCACCTGAACAGAACACGCCTCCAGACAATCAGAACACAGCCAACCCCCCAACCAATCAGAACACAGCCAAACCCCCAACCAATGAGAACACACCCCCATCCAATCAGAACACAGCCAAGCCTCCAGCCAATCAAGTCACACCCCCACTAGCAGTTAAAAGGAAGAAGCAGCTGCAAGCTCACATCACTCTGAGAAGCACAGAGCTGAAGACCAAGCCTGAAGATGATGAATGAGACTTCATCGAAACGTTGCCTAGATACTTCCAATCTTACGCGGGAGAAAACCCGAATAACCAAAGATCCATATACATATACATATACATATACATATACATATACATATACATATACATATACATATACATATACATATACATATACATATACATATACATATACATATACATATACATATATATATATATATATATATATATATATATATATATATATATATATATATATATATCTGGCATTCAGCTTTGTTCGGGTATTTTCCCACGTCATAGTAGTGGTGCTTTTAAAGTTGTAGCAACGTTTCAGCAGAATCTCATCTGCCATCATCAGGCTTCTGTATAGTGTTCGTC
The DNA here is from genome assembly GCA_033807585.1 of Hydrophis major. Classification (NCBI taxonomy): domain Eukaryota; kingdom Metazoa; phylum Chordata; class Lepidosauria; order Squamata; family Elapidae; genus Hydrophis; species Hydrophis major. The sequence continues at coordinate 69,186,094 of CM066330.1, forward strand.
TGTGAGTTAGACTTTTACAGTGGTTCTAACTCACAGACGAACACCATATAGAAGCCTGATGATGGCAGATGAGATTCTGCTGAAACGTTGCTACAACTTTAAAAGCACCACTACTATGATGTGGGAAAATACCCGAACAAAGCTGAATGCCAGACATGTAAGTACCCGCGAAAACTTAAGCAAACCAATATATATATATATATATATACACACCCCAACCAGGCACCCAGATGAAACCCAGCTTCCTAACGAATGATAGCCGTCCATTTACCTGAAGCCAAGCTGCACTAAAGGCCTCCAATAAAGTAACACAATGTTGCCAGCCAATCAAGATACCAATAGAGCCCCCCCCCCAAAAAAAAAACAGACAGAAGATACTAGTAGCAGAACACAGCAAACTCCAAGACCAATAAACACAGACCAAGACTCTCAACCAATCAGGAGGAAGAAAAAACCATTCTGACACAGCAATAGGCTGCCCCAAATTTAAATCTGAAACCACTGTAAAAGTCTGACTCACAGAGAAACACCATACAGAAGCCTGATGATGGCAGATGAGATTCTGCTGAAACGTTGCTACAACTTTAAAAGCACCACGTGGGAAAATACCCGAACAAAGCTGAATGTCAGATATATATATATATATATATATATATATATATATATATATATATATATATATATATATATATATATATATATATATATATATATATGCAGTTTGTAACTTCATCTACTTTTTTCAATAGGTCTGCATGAATTTAAGACTTTTGCAATTTTATTTTGCATGTTTCCCTATAACTATAGACAGGGCAGGATCTAAGCTACACAAAGTAGGCATCAGGAAAGGGATAGCAAATTTTATGGGGTGCTAAAATTGTCATCTTTCAAAAACACAATAAAAAGCAGCAAGTAGTAACAGCAAATTCTGTGAGTTAGCATGCTCCCTCAGAGGTTTAATATAACCTTGCAATTTAAATAGGGTAAACATGTCTGGGTTTGAAAATTAGGGTTGTAATGTTCAAAAACTTGAAGAAAAGAAGAAACGAGAGGATGCCTTTTTGAAATTCCTAGCAAAATTAGAAGATGAGCCAAACCGTACACAGTGCTAGAACAAGACTCTACCTAGAGCACAAAAATGTCTAGATCTAATCCTGGCTACAGATTTATTAGCTTTTATGTAAAAGTTTATACAAGAATTTATTGCATAGCTTTTATGCAAAAGCTAATATGCCATTTTTTGCTAATATGCAAAATGTAATTTTTCAGTCATAGTAGGTCTGAACATCACTGTTTTAAAGCTAGACAAATGTCAGACAAATCAGAAAAAATCTGTAAGCCTAATTGCTTCTTCTGCAGAAGATTTGTATAATGTAAGTCTTTTTTAAATCCAATATTTTAACTTAAGGAAATTTCTACCTTCCTATGCTTTTTAAGGGTATTTTCAAAATGTAATGGTTTTGAAGCAAGAAAAAAAGGTTATGATTTTTTTTGTTTTTGCCTAGGTTGATAGCATCAAAAACATTTATTATTTTAATTTGGACTTTATGATGAAATCATTTATTGTAGAACAGAAAATATATTCAAGTTCTTCAAGTAAAATCTATTTACTGTATATTACAGATAATGTCATCTTTGTTTCCCCTCTACCTCTTTATAAACATGTTTATCTGTTAAATTCATTTATTCATACTTAGAAGGAAAGAGATACTATATGAATAAAACCGTTAAGCTCTACTTCCTTGTAAAGCCTTCATAAGCTTTATTTTACATTTATATTAAAAAAAAAATTTTCCAGAAAATCTGACAGGAATCTTCTTACTTCATGTAAGAGTGGGTAGAATAGGTCTTTGGTTTTGGCTTACTGTTGCCACAGCCCAATCTTAGTGAAAGGCCTGCAAAACACAACTCAGCCATTCTTTCCCATTTTCAATAGAAGTAGAAGGAAGGTTCATTATGCAAAGTTCTATAGTATCTGGGTGGATTTATTGTTACCAATAAAGGAGAATATTTGTAGCTCAAGTCTGAAATCAGTCCTTGGTGCTCTCTGATCTTGATTGATTTTTTGCAGATGTTTCATTATCCAAACATTATCAGTGCTAGTAGGATGTGGAGTTTTCTCTAAATTTATATTTTAGTGGCTTCCTTTGTCACTGTTGGTAGGATGGTCTTGGTAGTTCTTTGGCTGGGCTTGTTAGCTTGTTTGTCAGTTCCTTGATTGGGGTATTGCTGATCTGTTAACAACTCTTGTTGTTAATCTATGTTCATTTGGGTGTTAATTGTTGGTGGGGATGTGTTTTGATTCTTTTGTTCCCTTTTTAGTTTTTGATTGTCCCTTATGAACCAGGCTGTTATGTAGTCCTATTACCATGTCTTCCAACTTCCAACCTTTGGATTCTCACCAACTCATGGTTGACTCAGCCTTTCAGTCTTCCAAAGTCAGTAAAATGAGGACCCAGATTGTTGGGAAAAATATGCTGACTCTGTAAAAAAACAAAAAACCTTAGAGTGGGCTAAAGCCTTCTCTCAGTGTATATAAGTCTAAGTGTCAGGTTTCCAAGTGATGAAATCCATTGAAAAAGAAAAGTACAAAGTCCATCTTCTAAAAAGATTTCTTTTAAGCATCAAATTGGCAAAGTCCATGATAATTCCAGATCTGACACAACCGGGAATTACCCCACAATATTACAAGTTAAAAACAACCCCAAAAGTCACATTCTCCAACAGAAGTAACTCAACGTTGCTTGATGTCATAAATCTCCACCTCAAGGGGCCCAAGCAAGGACAGCTAGTTTTCCCAAAGGAAGGATAATCACCTGGCCACAACAACTCTCTTTATCTCCATTCCTCCCCCCCTTAGGAATGTGACAAGCCCGAAACTCTTCCCCCCATGACTACCACAGAGAAAGTAAAAAGAACATATACTAAGACTGACTAAAATGGCTAGACTTAAGTCAATTTCGGGCTTGACACTAAGTGCTGTTGCTATTAATGTTTTCAATAAAGTATGAAGGAAAATGTAATAGGAAATGTCTTACTATATGAAGCATGAATGGAAAAACTTACAGTTCTCCAGCTATTGCTGAACAACTGGAGTTACAATCTGAAAGCCCATTAGTGCCATCCAACATACAGGTACAGAGGCTTCCTTCCATTTTCCTATATGACTGTAGGTATGCAGACAGATATGGGGAAACTCTGCATTAACTGTGTAATACTCATCTCAAGAGAAACACTGCTCACTGTTTTTCTATGTGGAAAAATAAAGGAATGATACTCTGAACCATCTAGGAGGATAGAAATCCGGTTAATAAAAATATTATCTCTCCAGCTTTTCATCCTTGAATGACAACTGAGCATGAATGTGTCAAAGATACAACTCTATCTCCCTTTCATCATTGAAAGTGATCTTGTGTTTCCTGTTTCTGTTGAATATGACACACATTGAAGCATGACCTACTTTTAATTGTCTAGAAAATAGACAAGAGGTTGTTCATGATTGAAGTAGAAAACTCTATCAAAACTACCAAAATACAAAACAACATCTTACTAACCTTTCTGAATGCTTGCTACATGTCACTTTAAAAAATGTATTTGCTATTTCTTAGTTGAAAAATAACAAACACATTTTTTTCACATACTTCCAACCTCTCCCATCCTTTAAGGTTCTTTCTTTAAATATACTAATTAAAGGTGCATTTTATTAAAGGTGCATTTTTATACAGTGTTTTGGCTACATTTAGCATATTTTCCACAATCTGAATATAAAACAAATCCAAAAGTTGTGTACTTTATACAATGTGACACTTATGTTCTATATTTGTGTCTTGTCAATAATCTGGATCACCGAGGTATACATTTGTTATTTTCTCTGACAGTTGTCTAATATATTGTGTGCCCTTAACAAAGGTCTTCTTCATATTTTGTATAATGGAACTTTTTCCCTTGGTGAATATGACTACCAATGAATTGTTGAGAGTTTAAACAGTGTATGGAACCTAAAATAAATGTATTCCAAATTTAAATGACTGCTGAGAAATACTTAGAAGATTTTTAATACTTTTCCCCCTTCTTTCTTTTTCTCCACATATAGCAACAATTACTACCTCATGTGTATATGGTACTTCCAAATCTGAAAAACGAATTTCAGACTTTCAGACAATAAAGTTTTTCTAGGTTAGTAATATGGAACAATCCTTCTTGCTCAGTAGTTTCTTGAAATTGTATGCCATAAACATTTCAAAAGAAAGGACAACAAAATCCAGTGTGAAACCTACCTAAGATTTTTGAACAACTTAGGAGGCTGATCAACATAAAGTATTATCTAGCTTCGTTGCTCCTTCTTCATCTCCTTTTTAAAAAAACCCTATTTTCTTTAAATACACCAGTAATGGAGAGGAAGAAAAGGAGAAGGAGTCACCTGTCTATCTGGGCAATGATTTGCATTGAGCCAATGAAGATACAAAATTGTTGCAGCAGCAATAAAATACATTTCTCAGGTTGGGTTGAGTAGAGTTACCCTGTACAAATGTCTCCTAAAAGCTGGAGCCTACAGATTCCACATTGTAGGGGGCCTTCCTAACATCCTGAAACTCCCTGAAATTATCTGTAGATTTTTCCTGATTTTTAAAAGCTCTAAACTATTATTAGTTGCCACAGCTAGGATGATAAATGTTTTTACACTACCATGTACTTTGCTCAGAAAAGCAGTGAACATTTCTTTTCTATGACAAAATTCAAAACTGTGCTTTCTATGCTAGAAGTCAAAATGAGATGTAAAAAGGGAAGTGTTAAGTATGGAACATGGGCGAGAAAGAATGGAGACAAGCCACTGGAACGGTGAACTTCAACTCTTTATTTACATAGTGACTGCTGCTCAAAACTCAATGGCAGTTATAGCCCTTCTTATACAGGCAACCCAATAACTATTAACCAATAACAATCTAGGAGCGCTAGCTCTCTTAACCAATAAGAACGCTCCGTTAATGGCTAATCGGATTCCCCGGAATGGGCCAATCCGATCCTGCCATTAACAGCCAATCAGAAGTGCAGGGCCAGAACCCTGCACTTGACTCCGAGCTTAAGATATCTTTATTAAGGCCCATGCATTCATAACACCCCTTCCCCCTGGCTTCTGTTTACAGGGCAGAGTTACATAGTCCTTTAGGTAGGACGGTTGCTTTATTAGTCTTTTCGATTTTCGCTGTGTGTTTTGCATTTGGCTGAAATCTCACTGAGGTAGATCGTTGTTTGTCGACGGGGTTGTCTCTGGTTCAGAGTTCACGTTTCCGTTGTCACCAATATCTTCGGCAATTCCCTGAGGTGAATCTATTCCCTTCTCTAGTTCCAATTCCTGTGTCTCTATTCTGCCATCGTTCCCTTCGAATGGGTTTTCTTCTAATTGAAATTCATCTTCTTCCGTATCTCCCCCCCCCCTCAGTTTGGTCATAAGGGAGTTCAGAATTGTCCGACCAGAGCCGTGATCGTAATTGATCGATATGGCATTTCCATAGTCTATCGTCAAGGCATTGTACAAGGTAGGATCTCGGGCCGGTTACACAAACTACTGTCACCTCTACCCACAGTGGATCGCCCGATAGGTTTTTTGCGTATACCAAATTGCCTACCTGGAAGGCATGACATCGGCCACTGAATCCTAGTGGTTTTTCCGGTTCATAAGCTGGGTGTAACCGGTCGAGGTGGGAGCGGAGTTTTCATCCCATTAGCAGTTCGGCGGGAGTTTTGTTGGTGACGCTGTGAGGTGTGATGTGTTGTGGAAAAAGGATTCGGTTGATTTTGTCGTCGATGTTATCGTAGTCTAATTTCTGCAAGGTTTTCTTAACAAATTGGACCATGCACTCAGCCCTGCCATTGGTCGCAGGGTGCCCAGGCAAGGTGAGTGCATGTCGGATGCTGCGGTCAGCCAGGTACTGCTCGAAGGAAAGCGCGGTAAATTGGGGCCCGTTGTTGGATACCAGAACGTCTGGTAATCTGTGGGTTGCAAACAGTCTTTCCAATTTTTTGATAACCACTTCAGTGGTTGTGTTCGTCATGCGGTGAATCTCGAGCCAATTTGAGTAGACGTCGATGGTTAGAAGAAAGGTGTGGCCTTTGGTCGGCCCCGCAAAATCCAGGTGAATATGGGACCAGGGTCCTCGTGGTGTCTCCCATTCAGTAGGGATGGCTTTTGGTGGGGCGTTGCTCACTTCCTGGCATCTATGACAAGCTTTAACCCAATTTTTGATTTGCTTGTCAATGCCTGGCCACCAAGCGTAGCTTCGTGCGAGGGCTTTCATCCGCACGATACCGGGGTGGCCATCGTGCAAGATTCTCAGAACTGCTTTTTGGAGTCGTTCTGGGATAACGACTCTATCGCCCCAGATGACACAGCCTTTTTGAGAGAACAACTCCGTTTGTCGAGTCTTGAATGGTGTGAAGTCATCTGATAATTGGTCCAATGGCCATCCACGTTCTAACCAGCCTAGGACTCGCGCCAAGGTGGGGTCATGTCTGGTTTCTCTCGCGATATCTCAAGCGGTTAATGTCAGCAAGTGGAGTGTTTCAATTTGTAATGTGGTTACTGTTGGTGCGGGATCGTCAAGAGTCTTTGGCAGTGGTGCTCGGCTCAATGCGTCAGCGTGGGGAATGGCTTTTCCTGGGCGGTATTGCAGCCGATAATTATAAGCAGCCAAGAATTCTGACCAGCGAGTCATCCTGGGGGATAATATGTAGGGAGTTGGCTTATCTCCAGCTATTATCCCCAATAACGGCTTATGCTCAGTCATGATAGTAAAAGCCCGGCCATACACGTACTCGTGAAATCTTTTAACGGCCGATACAATTGCGAGGGCTTCTTTATCGATTTGGCCATAATTTCGCTCAGTTTTTGAAAGTGTCTTTGAAAAATATGCAACAGGGGCTTCGTTACCATTAGGCAGTACATGGCTCAGAATGGCGCCCACTCCGAAGGGCGAAGCATCACATGTGATATTTAATGGCAAAGTCTCATTGTACTGCATGAGTACAGAGTCAGAAGTCAGTAGTTTTTTTACATTACGGAATGCCTGTTCTTCTTTATGACCCCATAACCAATTTGCTTTCTTGTCTAGCAAATGATGTAACGGCTCAGCGACAGTTGCTTTATGTGGTAGAAATACATTATAAAAGTTGATGAGGCCTAGGAACACCTGGAGATCGGCCTTGTTCCGAGGCCGGGGAGCATTTTTTATTGCTTTTAATTTACTGTCGGTTGGGTGAATACCCTGACTGTCAATTAGGTACCCTAAAAACTCAACACTATCTGTTAAGCCTGTGTTCCCCAACCAGGGTTAAGGAGACAAGCTAAAAAGAATGTGCAGCGTTAGTCAGATAGGCACACAGATAAATGAGTGAGATAAGTTTGTATGTTTATAAACATACAGTAAAAATAACAGATACGCTTGTGCTATCAAAAATATAGTTTATTCCATTTAGAGTTTATAGCATAAGTCAAAATAACAGTCCATTAGTCATGGATCGTTTTAGTCAGTCCATTCAAGGATATTCAATTAGCAAAGTCCATGTAGAATATCCAATATCAGTTCACTTACAAATAAATCAGTCCTTTCTCTCTCCCTTTCCAGTAGGGAAAAACGCAGTCTTCAATTCATCAAGTAATTAGGGATCATCAAGCCAGAGAGAGCAAGCTGACTTTCCTAGCTTCTTTTATGTTGCTTTCACAACCACTCCCTTAATTACATTCCTACAGTTAAAGTTGCAGACACTTTAACTAACAAACTATGATAACATATTTATTATTTTACCTAAACCAGTCAGGGTAAACAATGTTATCCCTAACATTCTCCCCTTTTAGGTAAATATAATAATATAACTATTTACATCTTTAATTTATATTTGTTACAACTTTCTTTAAACTTGATTACTCCTTGAGCTTTTGTAAATTGGTCTGCAATGTTTTCTTCCGTTATGCAGTATTCCAATTTAATTAACCCATTCTTTATAGATTCTCTAACATTTAAGTATCTTAAATCAGTATGCTTTGATCTATTTTTTACAGCAATATTAGTAGCTAACTTTATGGCTGCCTGGTTGTCCTTGTACACAATAATGGAATCTTTAACAGTTACACCCATGTCTAATAATAACTGTTTGTACAAAATTAAGTCAGTGCATAGTAATAACAGACATGAAAATTCCGCTTCCATCGTGGACAAGCTGATATGCTGTTGTCTGATTGACCTCCACCCTATTAATGTCTTACCAAATAATATAGCCATTCCAGATGTTGATTTTCTAGTGTTTATGTCAGTTGCAAAACTTGCATCTGCATAAGCACTAAGACTCAAATCACCCTTTGGTTCTATATACAATGCATGGTTCATTGTTCCTTTAAGATATCTTAAAATTCTCTTTAATGATTGCCAATGACATTGATGTGGATCCGAATTAAAACGAGCCAGCTGATTTACACTATAAGCTATATCAGGCCTTGACCAATTGTTGATATATGATAAGCTACCAATCAAAGATTGATATATGGACTTATCAAATTTGGGACTTTGATCATCAGTTTGGCAAACTTCCTGACTCATTGGAGTCTTTGCCGGTTTACAAAGTTCCATTTTATACGTTTTAATTAATTGGCAAATTTTATCTTCTTGAGATATCTTAAATCCATTTTTTGTTTTGTTAATTGTCAATCCTAGATACCTTTTAATTTCGCCTAAATGCTTTAATTTTATCTTTTTGGCTAATAATGATATAATCTCATTAGCTTCATTATTCGTCAGTTATCAAAGCAATATCATCTGTAAATAATAACAATAATGACACCTTTCCATTATTTTCTCTTTTAAACACACTTGGATCTGCTAAACCAGATTTAAAACCTATATTGTTTAATTCTTTCACAATATATTGGTTCCATTGATAGCCAGATTGTTTCAATCCATAAAGACTTCTTTTTAGTTTCCAACAATCATTACTATTTAATTTATTGTCTTTTATAATAACTGGTTTTTGTAAATATATAGTGTGTTGCAAAGGTGCATGCAGATAAGCAGTTTCTACATCTAAATGGTTAATGACATAGTTTTTCTTAGCTGCCCACACTAAAGCTGCTCCCAAAGATGTTGCTTTAAGACTTGGTGCAAAAACTTCATCGTAATCAGATGCAGTTTGATTAAATCCTTGAGCTACCAACCTAGCTTTATGGGTAACAGTCCCATCATTGCCAGTTTTTACGTTAAACATCCATTTGCACCCAATGGATTTTTCTCCTGGAGGTAATTTGGCATCTTCATATACTTTCATTACCTTTAATGAATTTAGTTTTTTTTCCATTGCCTTTTGCCAATTCTCCTGATCCTTAGCAGGATACATCTTAAGTTCATCTACACTAGTTGGAACTTTAGTTACTTGGCAAACTAAACTTGCTTGATACCTATCAGATGGTCTAGTTATACGTGTAGTACGTCTAGCTATTGCAGGACTTACAGGTGGACTTTCATTAACTAATTCTACTTGATTATCTAACTCTTCCTGATCAACTGTTTCCTCTTGTTCTGGTCCTATTTGTTTTTCATGGACTTCTTCTTTAATTTGACTCTTCTTATAACTAGTCTGTTCTGTCTGCCTTTTGTAGGGTTCAATAATTACTTCGTTATTTAAATCTTGCTCTAATCTATTCCATCCTACATGTTCTAGGAATTTAGCACTAGCACTGGTGTAAACTCTAGATTTACCTGGTTTCCAGAATCTATAAGATCTGTGATTAGATTCATATCCTACAAAAAATAATCTTTTAGTTCTATGCTGTCCTTTGTCTAAGTTGTGAAGGGATATGCACCCATGCTGGTGCTCCAAATGTGTGCATGTAACTTAAATCAGGTTTTGTACCATGCCACAGTGTGAATGGTAACTCACCTGTTGTTGAATTAACAACATTATTTAATATATGATGACCACACATTATTGCTTCTCCCCACAAATTGTCAGGTAATCCTGAATCAGACAACATAGTACGTGCCATTGACTGCAGTGTTTGGCCTCGTCTCTCTATAAAGGCATTATGTTGTGGCCTATATGGTGTAGACTTTTTAAAATGTTGAATACCTAACATTCTAAGTCTATTCTGGAATTTATTATTTGTAAATTCTGCACCATTATCTGTCATAAGAGTTACTAATTTCTTTTTAGTTTTCCTTTCTGCAAATTTAATCCAATTAAATAGATTTAGATACGTTTCAGTTTTGCTCTTCATTAAATAGCAAAACCCATATCTAGAATAGTGGTCCATTATACTTAATATGTATCGAGCTCCTCCTACACTTGGTTTTTTCAGACCTATTAAATCAGCAAATACTACTTCTAAAGGCTCTTTGGTAGTAAATCCATCAACTCTATTAGCCGGTATGACCCTGCTTTTGCTTTGATTACACGCAAAACATTGCAAATACTTATTACAAGGTTTTAAACTTATTCCTTTAGATAATTGAACAGTTTTCTTAAGCATTTTAAAATTTAAATGCCCTAGCCATCGGTGTAACAAGTGAATACATTCATCATGAGGTTTCTTATTTTCATAAACCGTGTTAGCCACCTCTAAACCATTATCATTTAACACATATAATTCACCTCTTAAAGATGTAGTAATTTTCTTATCTTCTTTTTCAGTTATGCAGTTATCTCCTTTAAAGGTAACTACATATCCAAGTTTAACCAAAATTCTAACTGAAATTAAATTAAACTTAAGTTGTGGTACATATAACATTTTTACATTCTCTTTTATAAAAGAACAATATGCTATACCTTGACCTTTAGCTTTCAGTTTCCAGCCATTGGCTAACAATATCTGCTGTGTACTCTTGGACATTTTAATAAAATTTTTTTATCATTTGTTATACAATGGGATGCTCCACTGTCAACCACCCATAAATTATTTTTTACAGCTCCGTTAATATACATGGCTAACTCTAAATTTTTGTTTATCTTTTGATGACTTTTAGTATTCTGGCCAGCATTCCGGCGCTTTGCTTTTTTACAAAATCTTGCCAAATGTCCTCTTCCTCCACAATTAAAACACTTTTTAATTGCGTATGCAGTAGGAGATTCATTATCTTCTTTTTGAGGTTGCTCCCTCCTTAACTGATCTCTTTCAAGTCTTCTTCTTGCCTCTTCAATCAATCTGCAAGTTATATCAGTTAAAGTTAAACTTTCCTTAGGCAAAATTTCAAGGGAAGTGACATAGTTATCATAACTTTTGTTTAGTGATGATAGAATTATGTAGACTTGGTGTAGTTCAGAGAAAATAAGCTCTTTCTCATGAAGTTCTTGAAAAATGCTTTTTATAGAATTCAAATGATTAAACACATCACCATTCTTCTGGAAATGCGTCCTGAAAAGCTTCCGTGTTAGATTTATGTGAGCACCAACGTTATCTCGGACATAAATCCTCTTCAGCTTCTGTCAACACCCAACAGCTGTTTGCTCTCCATGGATATGAACAAGTTGCTGGTCAGTTAATGTTAGTCCTATTATGCAAATAGCTTGTTCATTCTTCTGTTTAAATTCTTTTATCTTTTGTCTATCTTCCTCAATCTCTGGATCCCATTCCTGTACGTTTGGTGGGTTTTCAATTATGTTCCACAGACCTTCTCTTTGTAGAAGTAGACTACATTTCATAGACCATGATAGACCATAGACCATCCAGCTTGGATATAAGGGACAAACTTTGTAGATTGACTTGTGCCATGTTTTCTTTATATGGATGTAAAACTGTAATTAATAAAACACAGCTGTCTGATTACTGTAATGTATAACAACACAAACTCTCACTTTTTACATAAATCTGTTTTATCCTAGTTAAACTGACTTTGCAGCCTCTGGGTTCATAACCAGTGTTAAGCCTGTGTTACCCAACCAGGGTTAAGGAGATAAGCTAAACAGAATGTGCAGCGTTAGTCAGATAGACACACAGATAAATGAGTGAGATAAGTTTGTATGTTTATAAACATACAGTAAAAATAACAGATACGCTTGTGCTATCAAAAATATAGTTTATTCCATTTAGAGTTTATAGCATAAGTCAAAATAACAGTCCATTAGTCATGTATCGTTTTAGTCAGTCCATTCAAGGATATTCAATTAGCAAAGTCCGTGTAGAATATCCAATGTCAGTTCACTTACAAATAAATCAGTCCTTTCTCTCTCCCTTTCCAGTAGGGAAAAATGCAGTCTTTAATTCATCAAGTAATTAGGGATCATCAAGCCAGAGAGAGCAAGCTGACATTCCTTGCTTCTTTTATGTTGCTTTCACAACCACTCCCTTAATTACATTCCTACAGTTAAAGTTGCAGACACTTTAACTAACAAACTATGATAACATATTTATTATTTTACCTAAACCAGTTAGGGTAAACAATGTTATCCCTAACATTATCTGTACACAATTTACACTTATTCTTTTTCACCTTAAGACCGGCGTCTTGGAATTTTTGTAGGACCAACTTTAAACGATCCCATAAGATTTTTTTTGTAGGTGCAGCAATTAATACATTGTCAAAGTAGGGGACCACGCCTTTAATCCCTTGTAGTAGCCTCTCCATAAGGCTCTGAAATATCCCCGGGGCTACACTGACTCCAAATTGGAGCCGGGTACATTTAAAGGCACCTCGGTGCATCACAATCGTTTGTGCTTGTGCCGTCTTTTCATCAACATGTAATTGCTGATATGCCTGAGCTAAGTCTAATTTGGCGAAGACTTTTCCGTCCCCCAGGGAATGGAGGAGATGCTGCACCACCAGCACCGGATATGCATTTTGCTGTAGGGCGTGGTCCAGGGTGGTCCCCACAAATTCGGATTGAACCATCCGACTTAATGGGTGTTACGATTGGGGTTTCCCAGGGAGAGTGATCGGTAGGTTTTAGCACCCCCTGAGCTATTAGTTTATCGAGTTGTTCGTCGATTTTCGGCTTTAAGGCAAACAGAACTTGACGAGGCTTAAGGCGGATGGGAGCTATCTTTGGATTAAGGCTGAATGATATTGGGGTCCCCTTGTACTCACCTAATTTTTCCGCGAATACGTCCTTGAATTCATGGATGAGGTCCTCCTCCCAGTCACTTCTGCTGACTCGGTTTATGCCTGCCACTTCAATGCCAAGTGGCGCGAACCATTGGAGACCTAGCAGACTAGGCCGATCTTTGTCGATCACAGTTAGCGGTAAGTACGCTGTGTGCTTCTTGAATGAGACCTGGACTCGGCAGGAACCAACAACAGGGATTCGATTCCCTTGATAGTCCTTAAGAATAAGTTTTTGGAAACGGAGGTCTTGGTGCTGGATCATGGGGATGAGTTGCTTGAGGGTCTTCCAGGACACCATCGAGAGGGACGATCCCAAGTTGACTTCCATGTGGCAAGGCTGGTTCTCGATGGCCACTGTAATTCGGATTTTCTTGGCATCCAAGGCAGAAGTGTGACCGATAGTGATAGTATGGTGAGCATCTTCTCTCTGCAAAACTCGGTTTCTGTAGGAGTGGTTTACTGGTTCTCGCCTTACAGGACGGTTTCCTGTCGATTGGCGATAGTTAGCCCCTTTTGAGGCCTGGCTGGGTCCTTGTAAACTTCGGCAAACCCGTCCGATGTGGCCTCTCTTCCCGCACTCATGGCAGAGCACGTCACGGAATTTGCATTCGGACCTGGCATGGTTGGCTCCATAGCCAGCACAAGGGCGTAGGGACTTTGGGTGGTGGTCCTGGTCGGACCGCAGCCGATGGACCTCTTCTTCGTCGCTGTCTGATGACGAAGAGAGGTCCTCGTGGTGTGTCGTTGAAAGCTGCCCTTCTGACTTGGATAAAATTTTGCTTGTCGGTTGGTGTACCGGAGCGCGGTTGCGGTGTAATTGTGCAGCCGACTTCCTGGTTGCTTCTGCTGCAGTAGCATCGGCAATGGCATCAGCAAGGCTGATGTCGCCTTTCGCCATCAGCTCGCTCTGCACGCCTGGTGCATCTAATCCCAGAACTATTTGATCTCTCATTGCCTCTTCCAAATTGGTGAATCCGCAGAGGCCTCCCAGGTTTCGGAGGTCTGCTATGAAGTCGGCGATGCTTTCTCCTTTTCGCTGGTTTCTCTGATAGAACTCGTGCCGTCTTACGAGCGTGGGCACGTTCGGTGCGTAATGAGCTCTTAGTAGGGGTTTGAGGTCATCCCAATCCATCGTCTTTACTTCGGTAGGTTTGGCTAGTGCTTTAGCCATCTTAAATATGGTTGGACCGCAATGCGTTAGGAATACTGCCCGTTTCTTCCTGGCTGTGGCATCCTTTAAATTGTTAGTTTCCAAAAACATTTGGAAACGATCCATGTAGGACTCCCAGTCCTCTTGCACTGGATCGAATGGAGCGGGTGGTATGACGACGCCGGACATGGTTCCATTGTGTAGCGCTGTCAGCCATGTGTTCGGTGTTTCTTCTTAGTTCAGTTGGCTCAGATGTCTCCACATCCCATCCTCGTCGCCAGTGTTAAGTATGGAGCAGTGGCGAGAAAGAATGGAGACAAGCCTCTGGAACGGTGAACTTCAACTCTTTATTTACATAGTGACTGGCTGCTCAAAACTCAATGGCAGTTATAGCCCTCCTTATATAGGCAACCCAATAACTTTTAACCAATAACAATCTAGGAGCGCTAGCTCCCTTAACCAATAAGAACGCTCTGTTAATGGCCATTCGGATTCCCCGGAACGGGCCAATCCGATCCTGCCGTTAGCAGCCAATCAGAAGTGCAGGGCCAGAACCCTGCACTTGACTCCAAGCTTAAGATATCTTTATTAAGGCCTATGCATTCATAACAGGAAGCTATAGTATAAGTTATCTGTCCAAATGCTATCATTTTATTCATTAATATAAATTAAATGTATGCATGCAATTTATATAGATTCAAGAAGTATGTAACCAAATGATATTGTGAAAATGTGGAATTAAATAAAGTTCTAGTTTTATTAATATGTAATTGCATGTTCAATAGAAATGCAATAACATGAAGGACTGTAACTGCTAATTCAACTTGCATTTTCTTCATCTCTTCTTTTCTTTTAGCTGTCCAAACAAAACACAATTTACATTAAACCTCACAGTCAAAATAGGATTAATTTATGCTCAGATCTGCTGTGAGAATACATGTTTAGTAAGAGTTAGGTCTTCTTCTCTCACTTACTACATCTTCATCTTTCCTCTTTTCTAGCTGTCAAAACAAAGACAAATTACATTAAACAGTACAGTATAAATAGAAAGGAATAGAACTGAAACAAAGTGCATCTCATGGAACCAATGGTAGTAAATTTCAGTGTTTGTTCACCTACATCTTATCCAAGCTTTGATTTATCATACTGGATTTTTTTTCCTTATGAAACAACATAGAACATCAAACTTAACTTTTGTTTCCCCTGTATACACTTCAGACTTCTTGACCTGGAATGTACACAGCTCTGCTTTGTATGAAATTAGATCAGTCATGCCAGGACACATCTGATCAAATGTAAGAAGATGCAATGGAGGATGACTGGTTAAAGCTGATGCAATGTGATGGAGTATTTCAAGTGAAAACTGAACATAGCTCTCCTAAACTTGCATTTCGGATCATGCTTTTTTAGTAATAATTTTTTTGATCTTTTTGATATATTTCAGCAAAAGACTTGCATATAGTATTGCTGGTAGAGCCTATGTATTTATGGATGCTCAGTAAACTATCCAGGTTGCTACCATCAAATATAATCAAGCATTTTATTACAATCTAGCTCTCTTGTAGTAATAGCCCTATGGAATGCAGTAGTGAGGTCAGTTGCAGGATCTCTTGCATAAAGTAGAATTAAACAGAATTAAGAACATTTAAACTTACCAAAGAAATAGCATTTCATAATCAATGAGGTAGATATTAGAAAGGTATCCTACCTAAATTGAACTCTGTAATCATGCCAACTAAACCCTAAAATAATACTGTTTCCCTTAAATTGTTTGTTTTCAATTTTAAAAAGAGGAATTGGATTATTTGTGATGTCTTTCTCTGGTTTAAATTTAAACTTTAGTTTGTTTCTCAAGTGGGGCATCTTCAAGAAGGTTGAATAGCACAACAGTGCAAGTGCAATAAAAGTGTATTGCTACATTTATATCCAGGAATTTGAGTTGTAGCTTATAGGAATCCTCTCCAATCTAAAAATTCTGCCATTAAAGGTCAAATCAGTTTCTGATAAAAGAGTCAAAGAATTAATTCTGCATGAAAGCATTGACCCAACGAGCACTGTAGATGCCTTACTGACAGAAGAGTTTATCTCTTCCAAATATGTGTTTATTGGGATAAGATTGGAGGCAGGAAGAAGGCAGGTGCCAATTCTATAGGAATTTCACTGATCAGCTATCTATCCCAAAACTATCATGGTGTTATAGGGGACAGGTCTTATCCACATTTTATCCTGCAGTTGAATTCTTCCCTATATGTCTATTATAGCAAGATAAAATCATGAGAAGTTTTAAGAAACTAGGGGAATCTATTCAAAAGAGTTTTAAATAAACACATGTGATTCTAATATCCTTTCCCTTATTATTTATCACAATTATATGGTTGCTTATCTCACAATGGGTTGCATACACAATCACTGTACTTAAATGAGAAGTTATTTTAAATGGCAATTAAAAATGGCAAAGGCAATGTTCTCATTCTGTGGCTAATGTTTTTAAAAATATCTATTTAAAAACACCATTTAATAAAATTCAGACCAAATTACTAAACTTGAACTGAATTTAGATATCACACTTGTCATACAGGCTTTATATCACAGAAAATGTTAACAATTTATTATGGCCCCTTGCATTTAAATATATAGGTTAATAAAAAGTCAAACAGATATAAAAGGTTGTGCTGAACTAATTCCACTATTTTAAAAACTTAGCAAGCAGGTTAACTGACAGCAACAATTTTCAAGCATATTGTGTTGGATAATATATCCCTTGATAAGCTGAAAAGAAGTTTTAAACCATTTAGAGCATTACATGAAAAAACAGTAAATTACAGATAATGTTGGATTTCAGGCAATGAGTGACTTTTTACTCTGAAAAGAAGACTACATGTCTAAAAAGATCATATTATACATCTTTTTTCAACAAGAAACACAAGTATATGATTAATATGATTTTTTAAAGATCTATTATCTTCTTTTCAGGATAAAATGCTTCACAAAGCAGATTCTAAAACTCTAAAAAGCATAATCATCTAAAACACATGTTCAAAGTATAAAAGCAGTATTTCACAATGACGATATCTTTGGACCATAGTCAAGTATCACAGATCAATTTTTTTAAAGATCCTCCTAAAGTCATTAAGAAAGGCAGAATACATTGCTTAATGAGAAAGAAAATCCAAATATGACCACAGATACTCTTCCTGGTATTACTAAGTGTGTAAGTTGAACTGTCATGATGTACATCATTGTATCAGTTCAGACTACTGAATAGAACAGAATATGAGAAATTTGTCTCTGTTGCATAAACCTTCAGTGTACATACAACAAAGTAATATAATAAGTTACCAATAGGAGAAGGAAAGATAAGAAGGATAATAGTAATACAGTTCTACTACATGGTTAAATACCCTTAAGCATAAGACAGTGCAGTGGGAATTAGGTGTTTAGCAGAGAGATGGAATGGTTGGGGGGGGACACTATCTTTGAATCTAACTGTTTTGGCATGTAATGCCCTTTAGCAGCATCTTGAGGGGAGGAGTTGAAATAGTACTGCATGCAAATACAAAGTCTATTATTTTTTTTTTCTATTAATAGGTATACTGGATTAAATCCTTGTTAAACTGCGCATCTGATGAAAACAGAGAACGAATGAATGAATGATTACCAACATGATGGCTATTGTTGAATTTTGTTTTTTGTTTTAAACAAATTTTATTAATTTTACAGAGAACACAATAAAACAAACAAAACTAAAACAAACAAAACTAAAAGATCTTTTTCTGAAGGTTGTCTGATCCCGGGTTGAAACTCTTCACACAGACACAAATTCAAACATCATATTCACTTTATATATCCTTCCATATCTTATTATCATTTTCTTTTTTATATTATATATATAAACCATTTTTATCAATTTTATATAAACAATGCACAAGGCATAACAGCTTATAAGTTCTTTTCTAAGAAAAAATAATAAAAGAAGAAAACCAAATAGAACATAACAATCCCAAATTATAGTATCAATACTTTGTCTATTTAACTTCATATCTTATCCCAACTTCTCCTTTTCATCCAAATTATTTCTTATTAATCAAAATTTTTTTTTGCCTTTTTTCAATATACAACATCCAAAAAAAAAAAAAAAAAAAACCTTTATATATCCTTTCATATCTTTTTACCATTTTCAATAATATTCTTTGTCTGTTCTATTTCCAACTATCCATTCATCTTTTTTCTTTTATTATACTTCTCCTATACATCAATTGGAGTAACGTCTATAACTCATTACCCTAACTTAAAAGTACTTCATGTAACAATTTTTCTTGGAATTCTGTTTAAAAGATTCTAAAATTACACAATGAATTTTATACTCTAAATACACATATAAAAAACACAATCTTATGTACCCTCCAGAATCCCTCTTTTATCCTAAATTAAATTCACCCATTGTCTCTGAATAAACTTTTTTTCTTTAGATCTTGTTTCCCCCCATTGAGGCTTCTCCTCCCCCCTCAGAGTTGAATGGGACTTAAGCTTTACCCAGGTGTTATTTAAAGCAAGAAACTTTAAATGGGGAGTGAGGTTTTACTAACTAGCTCTCTAACATTCACATAACCAGCATCTTCCTTCTGATAACTGTGTTTACAATATTCCAATAACTGTGTTTATGACATCAAGGGTTCCAGAGATGGAAGGGCTTGAAACGGAAACAGCTACTCTACCAACAATTCTGGGCAACTGAGGTTCTTCTGAATCATGTAAAGCATTTTTTTTTTAAGGGGGCAGTATAATACTTGGGGCATTCTACATTCTCCTAACCTATTTTAGATCACTTTTGTAAAGTTAGTTTACTCTTGAGAAAGCCGGCATATCTCCTTGGAAGGAGGGTAGAACACAGATGTGATCATTCAACAACTGTATTTTCACTTTTTCCTTAGTAGTGGAATTTATATTCTTCAAAGGAAGCTTACACGCTTCTTTTCTCTCATTCTGGCATCAGGGTAAGAACATAGCTGCATGATTTATTTAAAGAGAAAAAAATGTCACCCTAACCTAGGTTGCATTCACTTCTCAGCAAAGATAATGTTGATAGAACCCTCATTATTTTCACTAAATAGCATCAAAGCAATTATGCATGTCCTAGATGTATTTCCAGATATGTTTTTGAAATATATATTTTCCCTTTAATTCTAAATCCTAGAGACTATAAATAATTTTGTTCCCAAACTTGCAATATTTCTTTGGATACCTCAGATGCCGCCTCACATCAACAATATCTTGCCAAAGCTAATGAAGTTGTCCTCTTAGTAAAAAGTAACTTCAGCTAGTTCCTCACTTACTGGCCATAATTGGGACTGGCAACTCTGTTGCTAAGCAATAGGTCATTAAATGAAATGGCACATGATAGGACTAAATGTATGATATCAATTCATCAATTCTGGATGAAGTCATTAAGGAAATCACTATAGGTCATTCAATGCGACTTTCCTCATTGATTTTGCGTGTTAGAAGTCAGCTGTGAAGGTTAAAACTAGTGATCACATAATTGTTTGGATTCTGGCCACACTTTGAGGACTAGTTATACTGTAAATCTCCTTTTTAGCTGTTGTAACTTTGAATAAGTGAGAACGACCTCTACTTCTTTGACACAGCTTAATTCCTCCTGTCTTCTTGAACATTTCCCAAGAGCCTTTGCCATTTGATTGTCCATTTGCAGAAAGTAAAGACTGCAGAAGATTATTGTCATAAAGGGAAAATAATAGAGTTCTATGTGACCAAACCATAGCAATCTGGCAATAAATGTTTTTTTGTTGGAAATGAAAGACAATGAGGGAAAAGAAAAAGGGAAGTCTTATGGATCTTGCAGAATTTAACTTCTAAGTATGACAACACATATAGGGTCAAGGCAGGTAGAATAAAATAACACTTAGGATTCAAAGAAACATCTTAGGTAGATGGATTAAGAAATAATTAATTAGGATTAAAAGATTTAATTTACTTTTAGCTACACATTTCCAAAGATGGCTGTTTTCTTCTGGTTGTCCAACTCTTCTCCAGGTTGGTATGTACTTCTTATCTGAAAGCAGCCAATGTGAGAAACTGGATCTCTCTTCATGAAGTAATCAAAATCAGAACAAAAACTTTTAATCCGAAGAAAGAGAGAAAGAAAGCAAATGAATGAATTCAGATAATTTAGGTTTCAAAACATGGTGAGACTTGTTACGATTTTAAATTTTGAACAAGCTTTGTTCATTGACCTTCCATTGGATGTATATTTGCATTCTGCTTCTCAAAATGAATGGGTAAAAAAACCAATTCATACATTTTTTTTTTTTAAAAAGTGTCCTTTCTACAGGTAGTTAGTCCTTATACATCTGGCTTTGACTGTGATTCTTGATCCATAATCCTAGTTCAGGGAGTATTAGTTCATAGATTATTGTCTGCTGAATAGACAAAGCCATTTAAAAAGCCACTTCTTTGCTATACAGTAGTAAGCATATGTTAAGCTAACCTGCCTGTGTGTTCACTGGCCTGGTTTATGTAAATGATATGCAATCTTATATGCACTTCCTTTTTGAGAAATATGAATAGTGCTCCACTATTCATACCTATGAAAATACTGTATTTCTATAAGAAAGGACACATTTACTATAAATAGAAAGGCATATCTTACATTATCATATTTTTACAATTATGCTGAAATATTCATGAACATCTGGTTAATCACTTCATATAAGCAAGATCATTTATCCACTCATTTATCCCAAACACAAAGGCCCTCAAATCACTTGCTATTCCGGGATGGGCAGGATATAAACTAAATCTCTACTAATTTAGTTAATGAACTATATAGCTGATTTAGAATTGTTTAGGTATCTTTAGCATTCTGGTAACATGCTTTTAACTCAGGAATCTTAAGCAATGTTCCTGTGTTCTCTAACATAGATAATTAGTCTAAGGGCCATTCTCAGATTATTATCATATATGGTGTGCTAATTCCAAAGTTAGAATTACTCAGGACAAATTACTTTTAAGTTTCTATTTAATTCTGTATAATGCAAAGATATCTTGAGTGTTTATGAATCCTCTGATAATTTATGAAGGAATACTCAACAAACTTAAAAGCACTGTCTATGGAGATTCTCAGTCATTCAGGTCATGTTTGTCTCAAAGGTGCTTTTTCAAGAGACAACTGAACTTTCTGGTTTTTTTTTAAGACATTTCACTTCTCATCCAACAAGCTTCTTCAGCTCTGACTGGATGGTGGGGAATGAAAAGATTTATATTCCTTGCATACAGTTGACCATTTGCATTCTTTTAGCGAGTTATTGAAGCCACTTGAAGATTTATCTGTTTCCTCAGAGTCACCTGAGTAGTGGAAATGGGTGTGGAACCTTGTTGGACCTTCTGAAAGAACTGTGTTGTAGATAGGAGATAGATGTTGTTATATCCCTTCTCTTTTGTGGAAAAAGGACTGTTCAGTTTTGACATAGATTGCCTCTTTGATCCCTCCCTAAAACCAGAGGTCCTCTCTGTCCAAAATGTGGATTTTCCTGTCTTCACAAGTTTGCCCTTTGTCTTTTAAATATAGATGAACTGCTGAATGTTGCCTTGATGGGGTTTTTTTCCTATATTGTGCCATGCATTTATGAAGTGGTTGTTTTATTTCCCCAATGTACACACCTACATGTTTCACTGCATTGTACCATTCAAGAAAAGATTTTGGACAGAGAGAACAGCTGATTGAAAGAGGTCAAAGAGGCCATCTATATAAAAACTGAACAGCCCTATCTCAACTGGTGGGGGGGGGATACAACCCCACCTATCTCCTATCTACAACAAAGTCCTTTCAGCAGTTCCAAGAAGGCTCCACCTCCATTTTCACTACTTGGGTGACCCTGAGGACGCAGTTAAAGCTCCAAGTGGCCTCAATGACTCCCTAAAAGAATACAAATGACCAGCTGTCTGCAAGGAATATAAATCCTTCTATTCCCCACCATCCAGTCAGTGTGAAGAAGCTTCTTGGATGAGAAGTGAAATGTCTTCAAAGAAAATGAGAAAGTCCCATTGCCTCTTGGAACAAGCACCTTTGGGATTTAGAAATACTGTTTGTCCCAAGTTACCAGACAATACCTTCTCTGAAAAATGACAACAAATAGGATCTGTCTGGGAATTGTCAATTGTCAGCAAGGAAGTCTGGCTAATTCTGTTCTGTTACATCTCTTTTTCCTACAGTGAAAATAATCAGGCAGTGAAAACTAGCATATGGGAAGAATAACTGTCACCATTTTTTCTTTATCACATACAAACATGAGAAACACTGGCATCCTATTTATAGCTATTATTTATTGTGGCAATACCATTTGCATTTATCTGTGGCTTAATATTGAATTCTTTTCTAATTTAGTACACTGTTTAAGATGAACATAAGGATAAATATATTTTGTTAGAGAATTGCTCTTTTCCATTTTAAATGATGATTTTAAAAATTACACAGTTTTCTCTTGCAGAAAATCAGCCTCTTGCCACTAAGCCAGAACAAAAGTTTCTCTCTTGCAAAAGAATGCACACAACTTTGGTGTGTGAAAATAAATTATAACTTCAAAGTCTGAGGGGTAATTTTAAAAAGTCTACATTTAAAAATGAGAGCTTTTCGGTACCTTGATGATTCAACTACATTTCAGTCAATGAGCTATTATTTATTCATTGCTTAAATTCTCAATAAATGCAGATGCTACTTCTCAATTATGAAGTGAGGCTGAAAACAGCTTGCGAAGACATTTGCTAGGCATGTACTGAGGCTTCTTCTAGCATGTAGTGACATAAAACAAACAAATGTAAAGATGGCCACTTTGTTTCTCTCTTCAGAAGCAGATAGGTCTAGCTTCAGAAGGCTTTTCAAAAGGATGCTTCACTCAAAGTTTTGAACCATTCCCTTTGAAGCTTTTAGAAAAGTACCCAACCTTGAACTGATTAAATGAGGGGAAGAATGTGCTTGTTTCCTCCCTTCCACCAAGCCTTGCCAACTGTTATGAAAAAATAACAATTCTCCTAGTCTTTTAAATCGGGGTCGCCAACCTTTTGGACCTCAGGGACCACCAAACTCAATTTTAAATCCCAGGGACCACTAATATGAATTTTGACTGACAGTGGCTTGCTGACATTGGTGGGAGAGAGAGAGAGAGAGAGAGATCTGATCTAACCTCTCTTTCTCCCCCCCCCCACCCCCCACATACACACAAACACACAGAGGCAGAGATGGAATTCAAATTTCTTAACAACCGGTTCTTGGGCGTGGCCTAATTTGTGGGTGTGGCTTGGTGATCATGTGACTCATGGCTTGTATGTAAATATTATAAATATTTATGTAATTATTGAATTTTTTATTAAAAAAGGAGCAACTTTTACCCAAAAGCAGGCAAAGCAGGCAGGCAGATTGAGTTGCTCACAGAATCACAGATTCAGAGATCTATCTTTCTATCACAGGCTACCTGAGTCTGTCACATCAAATTTACTTGCAAGCAAACTCATCAAATTTGCTAGCAAGCAAACTCACAAAATTAACTCACAACACACCATGTATGTAAATATTGAATTTTTTATTTTTTAAAAAGTGCAACTTTTACCCAAAATCATGCAAAGCAGGCAGGCAGATTCAGTTGTTCACAGAATCATAGATTCACTTAGAGATCTGTGTTCTGCAGTTGGCTATCTGTGTCTGCAACTGAATAATAGAACCTTCAGTCCTAAGGGAGGTTCAGAAGATTTAAAGACTAGGTAGAAAGCAAGAAATCCAGTGGTTTCCTGCTTTCTTGCTAATCTAAATCTCCTGGCACAGCAGAACAGCTGATGGTTGAGGGGGGGAAATAGAAGAAAAAGGGGGAGGAGGAGGAGGGGGAGGGGAAGGGGAAGAAGAAGAAGAAGAAGAAGAAGAAGAAGAAGAAGAAGAAGAAGAAGAAGAAGAAGAAGAAGAAGAAGAAGAAGAAGAAGAAGAAGAAGAAGAAGAAGAAGAAGAAGAACTTTATTGTCATTGTACAAGTACAACAAAACTGTGGATGCACCGCAACAATTGTTCGTAATACAATAAAACCAAAGCACTTGTATATTTATGAAAGATGTTTTTTATGTTTTGTTTGTTTTTGTTTGACTTTAAAAACCAATAAAATTATTTTCAAAAAAACAACAACAAAGCAATTAAAAATGAAGATAAGAAAAATAGAGTACCCACGTCTCCATTTGCAATTAGAGAGTACAATATCTATGAATATACACAAAATATACATCCAGTACTGACTATGACACCTTGCCGAGTATAATACACAAGAGATGGATTGTACTGTAATATGTTATTATACATCTGAATGGGGTATTGAGATTTCACATCTTTTCACATCTTAATAAGGCAGTGATTTTGTGTTTATTTGTGGTTTGGATGGCCCAGGGAAAGAAACTATTTGTTAGTCTAGTGGTGTGGGATTTTATTGACCTAAAGTGCTGTCCAGACGGCAGCAGATCAAAAAGATAATTGCCAGGGTGTGAGGGGTCTTCTATGATGGCCTTGATTCTGCTTTGGCAGCAGGACCTGGCTAAGTCTTCCAGGGAAGGCAGAGGGCAACAATGATCTTTTGAGCTGTGTTTATCACCCTCTGTGCAGTTTTCCTGTCCTCAGCTGTGGAGCCTGCATACCACACATCCAGTCAATATGTCAGAGTGCTCTCCACAGAGGCTTTATAGAAAGCCAGCAACAGCTTCTTATCAGATTGTTCTTCCTGAGAACCCACAGGAAGTGCAGCCGCTGCTGAGCCTTCTTCACTGTGGCCTTGGTATTAGAGGACCAAGAAATATCAACTGAAATATGGATGCCAAGGAATCTGATTGTAGGGAGTTTCCACTCGTTCTCCATTGATGATGAGTGGGGCAGGGTCCTGTCCATGTTTCCTGAAGTCCATAATCAGCTTTTTGGTTTTATGGACATTTGATGACAGATTGTTCTGTGAACACCAGATAGACAGTTTCTCTACTTCTGCCCTATATGCCATCTGATCCTCTCTGGAGATGAGACCAATCACGGTCATGTCATCTGCAAACTTTATGATGGTGTTGGTTGCGTGGCTTGGTGAGCAGTCAAAGGTGTACAAGACATATACCAAGGGGCACAAGACACAACCCTGAGGAGAACCAGTACTGACTGTAATAGTGGAAGAAAGGTGGGGGCCAAGTCTAACAGACTGTGGTCTGTTTGTCAAAAAGTTCTTAATCCAGGAGCACATGGGGGTGGGCACCTGCAGATTACACAGTTTGGTTACTAGTATATCTGGGATGATAGTGTTAAACGCAGAGTTGTAGTCCTCTGCAGGTCCTCACCCCAATGTGCTCCTGGATTAAGAACTTTTTGACAAACAGACCACAGTCTGTTAGACTTGGCCCCCACCTTTCTTCCACTATTACAATCAGTACTGGTTCCCCCCAGGGGTGTGTCTTGAGCCACCTGCTATATGCCTTGTACACCTTCAGCAAGCAAGGTTGCCAGGTAAGAAGTGAGTGGGCAGGGAGGGTTCCCACGGGCCATGTGGGCAGCGCAGCCTTGTGTTCCCATGCAGCCTGGATTAATTGCTTTGGGGGGGTGCTCCAGGGGGGGTAACATTTCTCTGCGGACCACCAAAATTTTCTCGTGGACCACCAGTGGGTTGCAGCCCACTAGTTGGTGATCACTGTTTTAAATGGGATTCAGTTGGGTATGATGGCTAGATTGTCATCAGTGGTGGGATTCAATTTTTTTACTACCGGTTCTGTGGGTGTGGCTTGATGGGCGTGGCAGGGGAAGGATACTGTAAAATCTCCAGTCAGAGGTGGTATTTGCTGGTTTCTCTGAACCACTCAACATTTCCACTACTGATTCTCCAGAACTGGTCAGAACCTGCTGAATTATCACTTCTTAGTCTTTTGTCTGAGAATTCAACTGAAGTATCTGCTGTTATCAGTGTTATGTTATGTTACTCTATCTAGTACAGGGGTCTCCAACCATGGTACCTTTAAACCTTGAGGGTTTCAAATCCCAGAATTCCCCAGCAAGCATGCATAAATACACAATCATGCCTACTGTCCCTGTCCTGTTGTCCCCATTTATTTGTATTTATTATTTATTTCTATTTCCTGTATTCTTACTTATGTTTATACTTATACCTATTATCTTGTAAGTGATTGACAAATCAAATCAAATCAAATAAACAAATAAATAAAAGCTGGCTGGGGGAATTCTGGGAGTTGAAATCCTCCAGGCTTAAAGTTACCATGGTTGGAAATCCTTGATCTAATACTCTTTATAGAGTATTAGCTCACTCTACCTCCCTTTATAAGCTCACTCTACCTCCCTTTTAATCCCTTTCTTATGGTATTATGTGAATATAATGATTGTAAGCGAGTGACTAGAATCACAAAAAAATGCCAAGCTTAACAATTTATATGTCCCCTTCCATAATTCACAAGCCCTGACCATGGGCAGTTTACAATATGAAAACATTAAACAAGTCAAAAACAGTCAAACTAAAAAGTTTTAAAAAGCATAATATATACAAGAGATATATACAGGTATGGGAGGAGATCCCTCAGGATCTGCCACCTCATCAGGAGCATGCCCAGGTGTTGTAGGGAAGTCATACAGGCACATGGAGGCCACACATACTACTGAGCCTCATTTTGACTTGTTTTAAGGACATTACATCAAAGTTGGATCAGCCTGTAGTGCTTTTTTTCCACTTTAATTTTGAGTGTAACTCCAAATCCAGACCTCCATGGGTTGCTAAATTTGATTTCCATTGATATTTTTTGTGATTTTGTTGTCAATACACTCAACTATGTAATGAACAAAGTATTTAATAAGAATATTTCATTCATTCAGATCCAGGATGTCTTATTTTTGTGTTCCCTTTATTTATTTTTTGAGCAGTGTATGTACTAATAGTAGTAATAGCTGTATAACACAGTCCTTTAAAGACTTTTTTTCTCTTTTCATAATGAAATATGCAACTGACACAACTGAAAATTGTAAAAAAATTGACAGCCGAATATAATATTTCAACCACATACAGATTAAATAAAACATCACATAAATATCATATTTATTGTTAAGTCTGGAGCATGGGTGCGAATGATGGAGACGAGCCGGTAGAAACAGTGAACTTCAAACTCTTTATTTACATATTGTGACAGCTCAAACTGGAGGGCTGCTATAGCCTTCCTTATATAGGCACTTATTAACTATTCAACCAATAGCAAACCTGGAGCGCTAGCTCCGTTAACCAATGGGAATGGCCTGTTAATGGCCAATCAGATGCTCCTGAACGGACCAATCCGATCCTGCCATTAACAGCCAATCAGAAGTGCAGGGCCAGAACCCTGCACTTGACTTCAAGCTCAAGATAACTTTATTGGTATTATTCATTCACAACATTTATTATTTAGCATATGGCATACAGTATCAGGAAAATCTACACATGACAGGCCCAATGCAGTCCTGACAGCCTAGATTGCTACTTTGTTCCACTTGGCACTTGCACACCTATCCTTGGTGCACCACGGAGGGCCTGGGGGGCAAAATAACTTTACACCAATTAGGGAGTGAATTCAGGTTGCTGGCTCTTCCAGGCTCCTCTGCTATTCTCACCTCACCTTGTGTTGTGATAACTTGCATCTTAGCCAGGTCCAGTGCCAGCTTCTGCTTTCTGCAAAAATGAATGCAGCTAGATATTTTTTCCACTGAAGTGTATCCATTTATCTTCTTGCAATGTTGCCTTGCACTCAAACTGCTGGGTAGGCAGGAGCTAAATGATCAAATGATGAGACCTCACTCTGTCTCACAGAGCTGGGCTTGAACCGTTGGAAGGCAGAGTGTTGTGAATGCATAAGGTTTAATAAAGTTATTTTGAGCTTGGAGTCAAGTGCAGGGTTCTGGCCCTGCACTTCTGATTGGCTGTGAAATGGCAGAATCTGATTGGCCATTAACGGAGCCTTTGTATTGGTTAAGGGAGCTAGCGCTCCTGGGTTATTATTGGTTAAATAGTTATTGGGTTGCCTATATAAAGAGGGCCTTAGCTGCCCTTGTTTTTCGAGCAATCTCCATGTAAATAAAGAGTTCACTGTTCCAGAGGCTCGTCTCCATTCTTTCTCGCCCATTCTCCAAACTTAACACTGGCGACAAGGATGGGATTTGGAGACATCAGAGCTGACTGAACTAGGAATAAACATCGAGCACGTGGCTGACAATGCTACATGACGGAACCATGTCCGTCGTCGTCGTACCACCCACTCCGTTCGATCCAGTGCAAGAGGACTGGGAGTCCTACATGTCCAAATTGTTAGTTTTTGGAAACTAACAATTTGAAGGATGCCACAGCCGGGAAGAAATGGGCGGTATTCCTAACTCATTGTAGTCCAACCGTATTTAAGATGGCTAAAGCACTAGCCAAACCTGCAGAAGTGAAGGCAATGGACTGGGACGTCCTCGAACCCCTACTGAGAGCTCATTACACACCGACCATGCCCATGCTCGTGAGACGGTACGAGTTCTATCAGAGAAACCAGCGAAAAGGCTAAAGTGTCGCCGACTTCATAGCCGACCTCCGAAATCTGGGAAGCCTCTGCGGATTCGTTGATTTAGAAGAGGCACTGAGAGATCGAATAGTTCTGGGATGAGATGCACCAGACGTGCAGAGCAAGCTGATGGCGAAAGGCGACATCAGCTTTGCCGATGCCATCGCCGATGCTACTGCAGCAGAAGCAACCAGGAAGACAGCTGCACAACTTCGACGCAACCGCGCTTCGGTCTACAAACCAACAGGCGAAATTTTACCCAAATCAGAAGGGCAGCTTTCTAAAGCCCACCACGAGGACCTCTCTTCATCGGCAGACAGCGACGAAGAAGAGGTCCACCAACTGCGGTCTGACCGGGACCCCTACCCAAAGTCCTCACACCCCTGTACCGGCTGTGGAGCCAACCATGCCAGGTCCAAATGCAAATTTCGCAATGCGCTCTGCCATAAGTGTGGAAAAAGAAGTCACATCGGAAGGGTCTGCCAAAGTATCCAAGTACCCGGCCAAGCCTTAAAAGGGGCTAACTATCGCCAATCGACAGGAAACCGTCCTGTAAGATGAGAACCAGTAAACCACTCCTGCAGAAACCGAGTTTCAAATCGCCCCACGAAGCGAGAAGAGGCTCACTATACTATCACTATCAGTCACGCCTCTGCCTTAGACACCAAGAAAATCCGAATTACTGTGCTCATCGAGAACCGGCCCTGCCAAATGGAAGTCGACTCGGGATTGTCCCTCTCTATGGTGTCCTGGAAGACCCTCAAGCAACTCATTCCCACTATCCAGCACCAAGACCTCCATTATCAAAGACTTATCCTTAAGGACTATCAAGGGAATCGAATCCCTGTTGTCGGTTCCAGTCGAGTCAGGGTCTCATTCAAGAATAGCACAGCGTACTTACTGCTAACTGTGATTGACAAAGACCGGCCTAGCCTGCTAGGCCTTCAATGGTTTGTGCCACTTGGCATTGAAGTGGCAGGCATAAACCGGGTCAGCGGAAGTGACTGGGAGGAGGACCTCGTCCACGAATTCAGGGACGTCTTCGTGGAAAAATTAGGCGAGTACAAGGGGACCCCAATATCGTTCAGCCTAAATCCAAAGATAGCTCCCATCTGCCTTAAGCCTCGTCGAGTTCCGTCTGCCTTAAAGCCGAAAATTGACGAACAGCTTGATAAATTGATAGTTCAGGGGGTGCTAGAACCTACCGATCACTCTCCCTGGGAAACCCCAATCGTAACGACAATTAAGCTAGATGGGTCAATTCGAATTTGTGGGGACTACTGGGCCACCCTGAACCACGCCCTGCAGCAAAATGCTTATCCGGTGCTGGTGGTGCAGCATCTCCTTCATTCCCTGGGGGGCGGAAAAGTCTTCGCTAAATTAGACTTAGCTCAGGCATATCAGCAACTACCTGTTGATGAAAAGACGACACAGGCACAAATGATAGTGACGCACCGAGGTGCCTTTAAATGTACCCGGCTCCAATTCGGAGTCAGTATAGCCCCAGGAATTTTTCAAAGCCTTATGGAGAGGTTACTACAAGGGATTAAAGGTGTGGTCCCCTACTTTGACGATGTATTAATTGCTGCACCAACAAAGAAAATATTACGAGATCGTTTAAAATTGGTCCTACAAAAATTTCAAAACGCCGGTCTTAAAGTGAAAAAGAACAAGTGTAAATTGTGTACTGATCGAGTCGAGTTTTTAGGGTACCTAATTGACAGTCAGGGTATTCACCCTACCGACAGTAAATTGAGAGCAATAAAAAATGCTCCCAGGCCTCGAAACAAGGCCGATCTCCAGGCGTTCCTCGGCCTTATCAACTTCTATAATGTATTTCTACCACATAAAGCAACTGTCGCTGAGCCTTTACATCGTTTGCTAGATAAAAAAGCAATTTGGTTATGGGGTCATAAAGAAGAACAGGCATTTCATAATGTTAAAAAACTACTGACTTCTGACGCTGTACTCATGCAGTACAATGAGACTTTGCCGTTAAATATCACATGTGATGCTTCGCCTTTTGGAGTAGGCGCCATTTTGAGCCATATACTGCCTAATGGTAACGAAGCCCCTGTTGCATATTTTTCCAAGACACTTTCAAAAACTGAGCGTAATTATAGCCAGATCGATAAAGAAGCCTTCGCAATTGTATCGGCCGTTAAAAGATTTCAAGAGTATGTGTATGGCCGGGCTTTTACTATTGTGACTGACCACAAACCGTTATTGGGGATAATAGCCGGAGATAAGCCTTACATATTATACCCCAGGATGACTCGCTGGTCAGAATTCTTGGCTGCTTATAATTATCGGCTGCAATACCGCCCGGGGAAAGCCATTCCTCACGCCGATGCATTGAGCTGAGCACCACTACCAGAGACTCTTGATGATCCCGCTCCAAGGGTAACCACGTTACAGATTGAAACACTACACGCGTCGCCATTAACCGCCCGAGATATCGCGAGAGAAACCAGATGTGACCCCACCTTAGCGTGAGTTCTGAGCTGGGTAGAACGCGGATGGCCATTGGACCAGCTTTCAGATGATTTCACACCATTCAAGTCGCGACAAACAGAGTTGTTTTCTCAAAAGGGCTGTGTCATCTGGGGTGATAGAGTTGTTATCCCAGAACGACTCCAAAAAGCAGTACTCAGGACCTTGCACGATGGCCATCCCGGTATCGTGTGAATGAAAGCCCTCTCACGAAGCTACGCATGGTGGCCTGGCATCAACAAGCAAATTGAGAATTGGGTTAAAGCTTGTCATAGATGCCAGGAAGTGAGCAATGCCCCACCAAAAGCCATTCCGACCAAATGGGAAACGCCACGGGGATCCTGGTCCCGTATTCACCTGGACTTTGCAGGGCCGACCAAAGGCCACACCTTTCTTGTAACCATCGATGCCTACTCGAATTGGCTCAAGATTCACCACATGACGAACACGTCCACCGAAGCTGTCATCAAAAGATTGGAAAGACTGTTTGCAACCCACGGACTGCCAGATGTCCTGGTATCCGACAACGGGCCCCAATTTACCGCGCTGTCCTTCGAGTAGTACCTGGCTGACCACGGCATCCAACATGCGCTCACCTCGCCTGTGCATCCTGCCACCAATGGAAGGGCTGAGCGCATGGTTCAATTTGTCAAAAAGACTTTGCAGAAATTAGACTACGATAACATCGACGACAAAATCAACCGAATCCTTTTTCTACAACACATCACACCTCACAGCGTCACCAACAAAACTCCTGCCGAATTGCTAATGGGATGCAGGCTCCGCTCCCACCTCGACCGGTTACATCCAGCTTACGAACTGGAAAAACCACTCGGATCCAGCGGTTGATGCCGTACCTTCCAGGTAGGTGATTGGGTATACGCTAAAAACCTATCGGGTGATCCGCTGTGGGTAGAAGCGAAAGTAATACATGTAACCGGCCTGAGATCCTACGTTGTAAAATGCCTTGACGATAGAATTTGGAAACGCCATATCGATCAATTACGATCACGGCTCCGGTCAGGCATTTCTGAACTCCCTTATGACCAAACTGAGGGGGGGCGGGAGATACAGAAGAAGACGAATTTCAACTAGAAGAAAACCCATTCGAAGGGAACGATAGCAGAATAGAGACACAGGAACTGGAACCAGAGACAGGAGTAGGTTCACCTCAGGGAGTTACCGAAAATATTGGTGAGGACGAAAACGTGAACTCTGAACCAGAGGAAACCCCTTCGCTAAACAACGATCTACCTCAGCAAGATTGCAGCCAAATGCAAAACGCACAGTGAAAATCAAACAGACTAATAAAGCAACCGTCCTACCTCAAGGACTATGTAACTGCGCCCTGTAAAAAGAAGCCAGGGGGAAGGGGTGTTGTGAATGCATAAGGTTTAATAAAGTTATTTTGAGCTTGGAGTCAAATGCAAGGTTCTGGCCCTGCACTTCTGATTGGCTGTTAAATGGCAGAATCTGATTGGCCATTAATGGAGCTTTTGTATTGGTTAATGGAGCTAGCGCTCCTGGGTTATTATTGGTTAAATAGTTATTGGGTTGCCTTTATAAAGAGGGCCTTAGCTGCCCTTGTTTTGTTGAGCAGTCACCATGTAAATAAAGAGTTGAAGTTCACTGTTCCAGAGGCTCTTCTCCATTCTTTCTCGCCCATTCTCCAAACTTAACACAGAGCATTTCTGGTCAGCAGTTCCAGCGTTGTTAAGTCTCTACAGCACCATGTCCCCTGTTTTTATCCCATATGATCCAGGCAGGTTAACTTTGCTATACAATGAATGAATGGAAATATACTTGCTGAAATTCTTCTTTTGTGCTAACTAGGATTTTAATATTTTTATGCTTTACTATGTTCATAAAAGGAAAAAGAGCATATTTACAGTAAAAACAGCAGGAAGAAGAAGAGTAGGATTGGGCCAATTCTGGCAATCAGAAAATAACAAATTTCTAAAACAGAAAAATTTGTGTGGCCTATAAAGTGGTACAATTTAAAACATTGCACATTACAGTCATCCTAACCACATGGCTTTTAATTGTAATTGTAGAAGATTAATAAACATTGGTAGCAATGATAGCATTTTAGAAGTAATATGCAAGTCATTGTATGGTTTTGATAAGTGTTTTAAAATTAATTAGTAAAACAATGCATTATTATTATTATTATTATTATTATTATTATTATTATTATTATTATTATTATTATTATTATTATATATTCCATACACAAAGCCTTTAATGACAAAAACAGGAATTGTGAGTTGTTGAGAATTGGACAGCATACAAGCTTATTTATTATTATTATGCATACAACATTTCAAATCATAGCTGCAAGTTTTTTAGTTGGTGTTGGCCTACATAGCATTTAGTTCTTTCCAAGAACCTAGGATGTTGAAATGTATTAGCATAGTATATATGCAGATCCAAGCAGTGCGGTCCTTTGTAATTGGCAGGTGGAAATTTTGTTAATGCACAGATTTTCTAACTATCATCCAAGATTTTTTTGGTATGGCATTTAGTGTGCTGATAACTACTGTTATCATGGCCTGTTTGTACCATAATTCAGCCTAATTTTCAGACCTAAATACAAACTATAGAATAATAGAATTGGAAGAGATCTTTGAGGTCTTCTAATCCAACCTCCTGCCCAACCAAGAGAACCTATATCATTCTGGACAAATTGCTGTACAGTCCATTCTTCAAAATGTCCAGTGATTGATCATCCACAACTTCTGAAAGCAAGTCATTCCACTGATAAATTGTTCTCACTTATCAAGATTATTCCTTTATGGGGACTTCCGGTTTGCGTGGCTTCGGGGCAGCAGGAATTCGCGACAGCTCGCGATTCCTGCTGTGCTAGCCGTCGAGGTACCCCCGATCCAGATGGGTCAGGGGGATATGGCTGCCCTGTAGGGACAGCTGAAGAGAGAGGGGAGTCGGATAGGGAGGTGGGGGTGTCGCAGACCCCCCCCTTCTCCGGGAAAACCCTTTTTTCCCAAGGCGGTGGAGCGGCGGTCAGCAATGGCCGCCACGAAGAAGCCAGCAACCGGGTAAGAACTGTGCTGGAGGAAGTGTGAAGAGTGAAAGTTCTGTCTGAGCCGGGTCAAGTAACACCTTTTAAATTGCCTGGAATTGAGCTGCTTGAATTGCTGGAGGATACATTGTATCCCTAAGAAGAGCGAAAAGCGGCGGAGAAGCTGTTAAAGGGAACTTTTTTTTTTTTTTACTCTCCCACCCCACGGAAAAAGCAGAAATATTTGGATATATTAGACATTGAAAGTGGATTGCTTTGAAAGCTGAAGCTAAGAGACAAAGGGATTTTTGGACATTGAAAAATTTAAGAAATTGGAAAATCTCTGCTGGAGGTATGGATTTTTGATTATTTAAAATTGTCATTGCAAGTGGGAAGGGAGAAAAAAAAATTGGAGCAGAAGCTGAAAAAGGAGGAGATTGTCTAGAACGTCTTTGTGGATCCCAAAAGAAGATATATGGTAATTGGACCTCTTCGATTAAAAACTAATCCAGAAAGAGAAAGAGAAGAAGGAAGAAAAGTATTAACTTTTGGAACTTTTTTTAAATTGTTTTTGATTAAAAATACTTGTGGTTGTTTTGGGAAAAGTTTCTCTTTTCATAATGGCATCGTTTGTGGATGAACTAAAGACTGAATATCAAAAATATAAAAAGGAAGATACTTTGGGTGCTTTGTTTCAATTCTTAGAAATGGCGTTATGTACTTATGAAAAGTTGATTACGCAGCAGAAGGACTGGGACAAGGAAGAAGAGGAAGAAGAAGCCATCTTTGATGAACAATGGGTCCCTTCCGGAGAGGAGGAGAAAAGGGATAAGAAAAAGGGGATTTTAAGAATTATAAAAACAACCAAAAAAGAGAAAAATGAGCGAAAAGGTGGAGGCAAGGTTAGAAAGCAAAGGAAAAGGAGTAGGAAAAGGGAGGAGAAAAAACAAAGGGGTAAAAAGGGCAAGGAGAAGAATAAGCAAGAGAGAAAGGGGGGAGGAGAAGCCTTAATGGGGGGAAGCAAGACCTAAAGAAAAAAAGTTTATTTAGAGACAATGGGTGAATTTAATTTAGATTAAAAGAGGGATTCTGGAGGGTATATAAGAGTGTGTTTTTATATGTATATTTAGAATATAAAATTTATTGTGTAATTTTAGAATCTTTTAAACAGAATCCCAAGAAAGATTGCTATATGTAGTATTTCTAAGTTAGGGTAATGAGTTATAGATGTTACTCCAATTGGTGTACAGGAGAAGTATAGTAAAAGAAAAAAAAAAAAAGATGAATGGATAATTGGAAATAAAACAGACAAAGAATGTTGTTGAAAATGGTAATAAGATATGGAAGGATATATATGCTTTTTTTTTTTTGATTTTGTATATTGATAAAAGGCAATAAAATTTTAATTAATAAATAATTTGGATGGAAAAGAGAAGTAGGGACAAGATATGAAGTTAATATTATATGAAATATTCATATTATAATCTGGAAATGTTATGCCTTATTGGTCTTTTATTATTATTTTTTCTTAGAAAAGAATTTATAAGCTGTTATGCCTTGATTCTTTGTGCATTGTTCTTATAAAACTGATAAAAATGGTTTATATATATATATATATATAAAGAAAATGATAATAAGATATGGAAGGAGATATGGGTTGAATATTATGTTTGAATTTGTGTCTGTGTAAAGAGTTTTAACCCGGGAACAGACAACCTTCAGAAAAGATCTTTTAGTTTTGTTTATGTTTTGTGTTTGTATGTTTGTGTATTGTGTTTATGGTAAAACTAACAAAATTTGTTTTTTATAAAAAAAAAGGAAAAAAGAATCAATAAAACCTTGGAGGAATGTTAGACGAGAATAATTTAAACAAGCCAGAAAGAAAAGAATATGATGACTATAAAATGGATAAATATGGAAGAGAAATGAAATTGAATAGGAGTAAAGAGAAATAATGAGAAATTTGCTGAAAGATATTTGTGTGTCCATATGGAGATGGGATAAATTGGAATTATGCTGTATAAAAATAATGTTTTGTTTGACTTGTAAGGATTTACAATGTTAAGAGGTTTTATGTGTTTATGTATTTAATGGTTAATGATGTGTTGTTTTATCTTTAAAATTAATAAAAAATTGTTTCAAAAAAAAAAAAGATTATTCCTTTATGGAAAATATGTGCCTTCTAATGGAATGGATTAAAACCTGCAGTGATGGAGCAGTCACAACTTCTGGAGGCAAGTAGTTCCATTGATTTAATTGTTCTCACTATCAAGAAATTTATCCTCGCGCCAATCCGCCTTAAGCCCAGGCGAGTGCCGTTTGCACTCAAGCCCAAGATCGATGAGCAATTCAATAAGCTCATCGCTCAAGGGGTGCTAGAACCGATTGATCATGCCCAGTGGGAGACCCCAATTGTCACCCTCATCAAGCCAGATGGGTCTGTGAGAATTTGTGGTGACTACAAGGCCACCCTAAACCATGCGCTCCAACAAAGCACATACCCCGTCCCAGTAGTCCAGCATCTTCTGCACTCACTGGGGGGAGGCCGAATTTTCACAAAGCTCGACCTGGCACAAGCTTACCAGCAGCTGCCAGTTGACTCCACAACAGCAGAAGCCCAAACCATTGTAACACACCTAGGGGCTTTCCGCTGCAACCGGCTCCAATTTGGAGTCAGCGTGGCACCCGGGGTCTTCCAAAGCCTTATGGAAAGACTCCTCCAGGGCATAGAAGGGGTTGTGCCCTACTTTGACGATGTCTTGGTGGCTGCAAAAAATGAAAAACAACTAGAAGCCAGATTGAGGGAGGTACTGAAGAAATTCAGAGACTCGGGACTTAAAGTCAAGAAGGGGAAGTGCCAACTACGGCCCAATAGGGTCGAATTTCTAGGGTACCTCCTAGAACCTAGAATTTCTAGGGTACCTCCTAGACAAACAAGGGATCTACCCCACAAAAAAAAAACTGAGAGCCATAAGGGAAGCACCTCGACCCAAAAACAAAACAGAATTACAGGCTTTCTTGGGACTGTTAAACTTTTACAATGTCTTCCTACCTCAAAAGGTGACCGTGGTGGAACTGTTGCATAGGCTGTTAGATAAAACAGCCACCTGGACCTGGGGAGCACAGGAAGAGAGCGCCTTCAACAACACAAAGAACCTGCTAACATCCGACACGGTACTAATCCAGTACAGTGAGACCCTGCCATTGATGGTAACTTGCGACGCGTCACCATTTGGGATCGGCACCATCCTCAGCCATCAGCTACCAGATGGGAGGGAAGCACCCATCGCTTTCTCGTCAAGGACACTTTCAAAGCCAGAACGGAACTACAGCCAGCTTGACAAAGAGGCCCTAGCGTCACCTCCGGTGTCAAAAAATTTCACGAATACCTTTACGGTAGGACTTTTACAATCATCACGGACCACAAACCGCTGCTAGGAATCCTGGTGGGAAACAGGGCCACACCGAACATTCTTTCACCAAGAATGACTAGGTGGTCCGAATTCCTAGCAGCATACAATTACCAGCTGATACACCGACCCGGCAAGGACATCGCCCACGCAGATGCCCTGAGCCGCTCACCCCTACCTGACCGAGAAGACGACCCAGCACCCACAACAGAGGTACTCCAAATAGAGACAATATCCAACCCACTCGTGACCGCGCCAGACATTGCCAGAGAAACAAATAAAGACAAGCAGCTGGTGCGAGTCTTGAGCTGGGTTGGAAAAGGGTGGCCGGAAGGGGACAAAGACAAACTATTCAGACCCTTCCAGAACAGACAAACTGAACTCTTTACTGAGAAGGGCTGCATACTTTGGGGGGACAGAGTGGTAATCCCGGAAACATTACAGGAAAGGGTATTGGGGATGCTGCATGAGGGGCACCCAGGGATGGTCAAAATGAAAAGCCTGTCTAGAAGCTACGCATGGTGGCCCGGAATGGACAAACAGATCGAAACCTGGGTGGCCAGATGCAAGCAATGCCAAGAGTCCAGACCTAACCCTCCCGCAGCCCCAACCCAAGAATGGGAAACACCCAGAGGCCCGTGGTCTAGGATCCACATAGACTTCACGGGGCCAACCAAGGGACACATGTACCTTATCACAGTGGATGCTTACTCCAACTGGCTGGAGATAAGCACCATGAAATCTACCACAACAGAGGCGGTAATCAGAAAACTGAGCAAACTGTTTGCCACACATGGCCTGCCAGATGTAATAGTATCGGATAATGGGCCCCAATTTACTGCCTAGCATTTGAGCAATTTCTGGCAGGCCAAGGAATACGCCATGCATTAACCACACCAGCATACCCAGCAGCGAATGGACGAGCAGAATGCATGGTCCAATACACTAAGAAGGCCATCCAAAAAATAGATGCAGCCAACATACAAGACAAAATTAATAAAATGCTCCTCATACAACATATCACACCTAGTGCAACCACAAATAGAAGCCCAGCAGAACTGATGATGGGCAGGAAACTGCGGTCAACCCTAGATAGAATGCATCCAACATACAACCCGGACAAACCCCCGGGTTACTCAAGCAAACACAGAACATTTAAAATAGGGGACACAATATACGTGAAAAACCTGTCAGGAGAACCACTCTGGGTACCAGCAACAATCACCCAGATAACCGGCCCCATATCATACCGATTAGAGACAAGCGACGGAAAAAGCTGGAAACGACACATCAACCAGCTAAGATCGAGGATAGCTGTCACCAACAACCAACTACCAGAGCAGGTAACTAGAAAGGGGGGGGAATCAGCAAGCGAAAAAGAAAGAGCTGAAGGGAACCAACTAACACAAACAGAACACCCCCACCCACAATAAATAAACCACCAATAAACCGATGCTACTCACCTGTAGATGCAGGACCCAGGGAACACGAAACCCCGGAATCTTCACTTGGAAGGAGCAGCCAAACCAGTTCAACCAGCCTGGAAAGATCCGGTGGGAACAACAGAAATGGCAGCTCAACCAGCCCAGGTAGACCGGGAGGGAGCTACCCAGAAAGGCCCAGCTCAATGTTCCAGGCGGTTCCATCTCAAGGAACCGGAGCAACAGAGAAGACATCCGAACTGGTCAACGACCACACCAGAACTGAACCGCGCAAGTCAAGTAGGCAGGTACGAAGCCCTGCCTACCTACGTGACTACATCACGACGACCAACGGGCGAAACCAAGAGGGGAGGGGTGTACGATATTAGCATACTCCAAACCCTCTTAACTGATTGGTCCAAATGGACAGCAACCTGATTGGTCGAATACTCGGCCCGGATTGGAGTGCCGATCGCAGGAGATTCAAACCGCTGCGCCGATCGCAGGAGATTCAAACCGCTGCCATTGGCTGCCGAGCCACA
Source organism: Hydrophis major (assembly GCA_033807585.1). Lineage (NCBI taxonomy): Eukaryota > Metazoa > Chordata > Lepidosauria > Squamata > Elapidae > Hydrophis > Hydrophis major. The sequence goes on from CM066330.1 coordinate 69,225,794, forward strand.
AGCCAGCCCTATATGAAGGGCTGCCACGGCTCGCATTCTCCAGGCTATTCTGATCTACAATAAAGAGCTGAAATCAGTGAATGGTCTCGCGTCTCCTTCGAACCGATCCACCCCAGATCTAACAAAAAAGACGCTCAATTTTCATATTATGTCCAGATGGGAAGAGGTGAGAGTAAAACCTCAAACCACAAGGAAGAATAATTTTAAATTGGTTACAGTGAGAGTAAAGCTAAAAGTAAACATTTCCCAGCAGGCTTTTTCAGTATAACTTAATTTTACTTTAAAAAAAAATAATGTATCTGATACTAACTCAGATGAATTGAGATTATGTAAAGAGTACCTGAACAATGCATTGAGGTGAATGAAGTACTTTCTAAAATGTTGTTGCCTGTTTTACTGATGTGATGGCAAGCAAGTATACAGGTTACTGAGAAGTTTAAGAAAAATAATGTGGGAACATTAGGTGCCCAAACTATTATTAAGTTAGAACATTTCAGTTTTGTAAGAACAAGCAGAAAGAGGGAGAGTGAACTGCAGTACATGCAGTTGAATGTGAAAAGCTGCTTAAACTAAAGTGAATAACAGTGGTTATTCTGGAAAAAAAATAAAAATAAAAAAAAGCATCTTAACAGAAGGAGATTTAATATTTTGAAGACAGTATTTGAAAATTACTGTCTCCATGGAAACGCAACTGCTTGAGGTACCATACAGCTGTAGTCAGGAGTAAAAGCAGATATGAATAACCTGTAATATAGAAATATTGAATGTTACAAACTCTGAGAGGTCACAATGAACTGTGCTATCATCATGGCAGAAGTTCACATATACCAGCTCAAGGTACATTTAAAGGACAGACCTGAAGAAAAGGCAATAGGTGAGACATGTCTGCAGACCTTATTCTTCAAGAGAAAATGGACCTTTGCCATACTGGCTTAAAGAATAGTCCATGCTGTGAAGTAGGCCTGCACAAAATAAGATCTATGGGCATGTAGTCTGTCAAATAGCTTGGTGAGATATGCTGGCATTTTTAAACAACAAGAAGCACACCAAGATTCACCACCATCACAAGCTCTGCAGCCCCCTGCTAGCCAATCAGTGTTCCTTTGTGGCCCATGATGATTTTTAATTCATCAGGGGGACCTGCTGTAGAGGCCTGCTACAGAGAAAGAATCTGATAATTTAATAGGGAGAGCCAATTCAATTTATATCATTAGCCAGCAGTTATGTGGCTTATATATGCTTTTATAACCGTTATAGGCTAGCACAAGATGAATCAGAGCAACATTTCAAGGATGCTAAACCAAAACTATCAGAAATTATAGTTACAGACTCATACTGAATGACTGCAATTGAAAAATACAGTAATCAGCAGGATATATTGGGTTTTAATGTTATATACACAAGCTGGATCAGCACACAGTGATATGATTTAATAAGTAAGCTATTGATGAATTGGAAGTCCTTCAACTGCTTATGTACACTATAACTATATTTATATACTGCATTTTGTATCCCAGAAACCAGTTGGTTGAGAAACCATACTGGATGATGCATACTTTCTGTTCAAAGATAGCATCTGCACATATAAACTTCAGTAATAGCCTTGCAAGAAAAATATCACACCCAAGTTTTACAGAGCATGTCCAGTTCCATATGCCATACCAAAAAAGTAGAGATCAGATTCATTTGGATAAAAGCTGAGGGAATTCCTTTGAAAGCTTAGCGCAGCCCAGGAATTACAGTTCTGGTGCCAGAAGCTAAGAAAAATGGAACTGTCAAGATGTATTGGGACTTTAAAATTAGATTGAATCCACAATTACACTCTTGAGCATTCTTCTTCCTTGAACTGAAGACATCTTGCTAAGCTCACTGGGGCATAACATTTCAGCCAAACAACTTAGCAAAAGTTTATTTGTATGTGGAGAAAAATTCCATTGTTCCCCACATAAATATAATATGGAGTTATGTTGTTGCAAGAGATGTATTTGGGGAATTAGCATCTGTACCAGCACTTTGTAGACAGCTTGGAACTCAGTGCTACACAGCTATCCTAATACTAATTTTCTGAAAAATCAGAAATGGTGCTTACACATCACAACCTACCCTTACTTCTGTCATTAGTTTGAGATGCCTCACTATATGATATCAGCACCATTATGTCACATGTAAGGAAAGATAGCAGTGCAAGCCAAGTAGTGTTTGCATCATGCTCACTCATAGTTATAAAAAATAATTATTCATGAATCAATGGAGACTGAATGTGAATATAGGCATTCAAGTTTTCAACCAGTATTGTATAGAAAAGTTTAACTTTTCCACTGATTATGAGTCATTTTTATCAATCTTTAGACTTCAAAAAGGAATGTCATTTATAGCAATAGCTTTGATGTTACATTGCCTTGTATTCACTGAAAAACACAGGTAAAAAATAGAATTCAGGAAAACTCAAGATAACGCAAATGCTGAGGGTTCATCTTATTTACCTCTAAAGGGTAAACGGTTTGAAAAACTAACATCACAAGGGGATTCCTTTGGAAACTTCCCTTCACAATTTAGATAATTTACAGAGTCACAGATAGAGAGCAACACTGCCTCAAGTTTACAACACAATAGCTGGAACACATGGCAAAATCTCAGTTATCAGCATTATGATGAATTTACACTTGGCAGAGGTTGTGTTATGTGAAGAATATGAGAGCTGCCATTCATGCTAAAACTTAAGTGCTCAAGGAGCCTTTTTGTTTTACATCGTGTAGTAGTAAAGGCACTAAAGGTGAGTTAGGAATAGATCAAAAAACTGAAGAGCTTGCAATCAACTTCGATATATTCAAAAGTTGCCAATAACAGCAGTATTTCACCTATAGAAATGAGTGAAAATAGAATATAGAAACCTTGCCAAAACAAGGAAGTAATTTAGATTTTGAAGGAGAGGTTATGGGCATAGACTTTTAATTGTGGTGGACATATGTTCAAAGTAGCCATATATCTACCAGAATTTTTGGAAGAATAGGAGTTAGGGAAGAATTTGAGAGTAGTAAGGAACTGAATTTGTAGCTCCATAATTTTAGATATTCTTAAAAAGAAAAAGAATGCAATTAAAAATATAACACCAATACTATATTATTCAGCCACAAATAGATTGACTAAGAAGTTTGTTCAGAGTTTCAAGAAGGTCTAGAGAACCATCACAAAAAATTGCAAATTTTCCATTTACAGCATACATAATACAGCATGCAAAACAACAAATCAAATGCCAATGTAGTTCTTAAAACAAACCTTGCATTCGAGGTTGGACTTTCTCAAATCTAGTTAGTAAAGAAGTCTTCAAGATGAAGAGCTGAAATAGGAGCAGGGAATGTATTGGGTTTTTTTTTATCATTGTTAGTTAATTAAGTATGCCAATAACTTTCTTGTATTGTATTGTTGCAGGTTCACTGGAGATAGATCTTCTTGACTATTCAATAGATTAAGCAGCAGAAAAATCTTCCTTAACTGTTATGTTTTATTTAATCAATATAAAAGATACAACAGTGCAGAGGTGGTATTCAGCAGGTTCTGACCAGTTCTGGAGAACCGGTAGCAGAAATTTTGAGAAGTTTGGAGAACTGGTAACAGAAATTTTGAGTAGTTCAGAGAACTAGCAAATACCACCTCTGACCAGCCCCGCCCCCATCTATTCTCTGCCTCCCAAGTCCCAGCTGATCGGCTGGGTCTTCTTTTGTTGCCCCGCACAGGAGAACGGAGCTGGAAAGCAGGTTAGTGGGTTGGGGAGGAAATGGGATTTTCCAGTAACCTTCCCCTGGAATGGGGTGGGAATGGAGATTTTACATCATTCTTCCCCTGCCATGCCAACCAAACCATGCCCACCAAGCCACACTCACAGAACCAGTAGTAAAAAAAAAAAAAATGAATCCCATCACTGCAACAATGACCTCTGAGTATCTGTTACAAGAGATAATGCTATTATAATGCCTAAAGATTTAGACAGCCTTGATTTTTAGTAATAAACTTGAAGTCATTTTCTAATTGAAATCTTAATTCTTCTGTGGGAATGGCAATTGTATACCATGAAGTTAATTCTAATATGATTTCAGTAAATTTTCCATTTATTTGTTTATTTGTTTTTGTATGCTTCTTGGTATCCTGCTTTTGTTATTTTTACAAATAACTCATGGTGACAAACATATACAACACACCTTCCTCCTCTCATTTTCTTTACCACAACACACGTGTGAGGTAAATTGGGCTGAGAGAGTGTGACTGGCCCATGCTTACCGTATTGGCTTTCATGGCTAAGGCAGGACTTGAACTCACAGTCTCCTGTTTTATTATCTTTTTGCTGAAAATGAATAAAAATAATTTGATTGTTTACAGATTTACTGACAGAAAAGGGCTGAATATGGGAAGAAATCTTAGTTGGGGACAAGTGACAATAAATTAGTTTGCAACTAAGGAAAATCTGAAAATGTTCTTTTCTTTTCTTTTCTTTTCTTTTCTTTTCTTATATCTGTATGTTTTATTTATCATCTTTCCTCTTTCTTAACTTGTTTTTGTGTGTGTGTGTGTATTTTTCATGTAGATTTTTATTTGGTTAAAAAATTCTAATAAAAGTATGTTTCTGTTTGGAAACATACCAGAACTTGTACTGCTGGATGATGTTTCAGTTCAAACCAATAACCACAAAGATGTTCTTCTTGTCAAATGCTTGTGCTGCCACTTCTTCTTTCCTATCTAAACAAAAAATGGAACAAGGAGAAAAAAGAAACCTTTTGCAGAGCTTCTGGTTGTTGAAAAGACCAAGCAAAAAGCACATTAAAAATTAGATGACTTAATTCAGAAGAATAATATTTTATTCAGTGACTATAACTGGCATTGGTCACTGTTATATCTGGGAGAGTGGGCGCAAGAACGGAGACGAGGCATCGAATAGTGACTCCAACTCTTTATTAGTGACTTCAGAACAGAGCGAAAGGCTAGGGCAGCAGCAGCTCCTTTTATAGAGCTGGCTGCTGTCACAACAACCAATGATTTGAGTTTGCCGTGCTGGAAAGCATCCAATCAGTGGTGACCCTTTAACAGCCAATCAGATCAGCCGACAATGACCAATCACGATCCGCTATTAGCGGGCCAATCAGAAGTGTAGGTTTACGAGCCTGCTGTGAAAGTAAAACTATTAGAATCGCAAGCTAATGAGTTTGCTTAGTTCATAACAGTCACCTTGTCATCTTAAAAGAATTTGTGACTATCACAAGTATGTCTCTGAATCTCTTTCTTCAGGCATTTACTGATATACTTACTGATAAAGTGCTACATACCTAAGGAAAGCCACTTCCAACAGTATGAAAGAATTATAAAAAATTAAGTTTGTTGAAGTTTTACAGAAGATCACCGAGTTAGGGAAGATACTCCTAAAGTTATCTATTGGAAAGGCTTCTATTTGCATGCTGATCGGCAGGAGGATAGGTCTGTTAGAAACAGTTGTTTCTAATAAGCATGCATGAGAATTGAATACTGTGAGTTGTAAATCAGAAGGAAATAAAAGTCAGGTGAAGTATTTTTTCAGTAAGTCAGAATTTTGCCTGAGGTACTCATTTTAACAGCAAACCAGGGGATTTCCTTTAATATTGTTTTCTTAACCACCAAATCATACAACCAGCAATTTCTTATTAATGGTAGTGAAGCTCTGATAGCTGAGCCTAGCACTTTTTGATCCAGGAGGAACAATTTAGACTGTGGTTATTTTCAGTCTACAAATTGCAACTGTAGTTGGTTTGCATTTCTTTGTTTGTTTGTTGTACTGATTATATATATATATGTGGGGGGGGGGGAAGAACAGCAGATTGAAAAGCTGGCAGTCTGAAAAAAACAAGCAAATATATACCTAATGTTCGCCCAAAATAATGTTCTTTCTTTTGCTTGCTTGCTTGCTTTGTGTTGCTCTGCTGATGGGATGAAAGAATCCTTGCAGTTTTCTTGGTAAGATTTCAGAAGTAGATTGCCATTGCCTTCTTCATTGCCTTCTTCATTGCCATTGCTCACCCAACTGGTTTTATGCCAAAGGTAGAACTAAAACTCATGGTTTCTCAGTTTCTAGCCTGGTGCCTTAACCACTACACCCAGGGGTGGGATTCAAATTTTTTAACAACTGATTCTGTGGATGTGGCTTAGTTGGTGGCCATGGCTTGGTGGTCATGTGACTGGCTGGGCGTGGCCAACTCTTATTACTCACATCAAGGCATGTGTCTCCTCGCCTGGCCCCTCATGACTGTGGGGATGCTGCAACAGTCATAAGTGTGAAAAATGGTCGTAAGTCACTTTTTCAGTGCCATTGTAACTTTGAATGGTCACTCCACACATGCAAAGTACCAGCAAAAGAGGGGAAAAAAAACTCCAGAGAGGCTCCTGAGACAGGAAGTCTAGTCCTGCCAAGAATGTATTAAGGTTAATGGAGAGGCAGTTTCTATAAGCAACACCAGAATGTTTCCTTCCTTCCTTCCTTACAGGATTAGGCCAGTAATTTCTTCTAACAACCAGTTCTCCAAACTGCTTAGAATGTTAACAACTGGTTCTAGTGAATAGGTGCGAACTGGTAGAATCCCACCCCTGACTATACCCAACTGGCTTTCTTAAATATAAAACTAGAAATGCTTAATGCTTTTTAACAGGAAGTTGGGTTTTACTATCCAAGGGGAACCTGTAATTATTATCAAAAAATTTATTACATCAAAGACATTCTAGTTCAAAAATTTTATCTTTTGCATACTGCAAATGGAGTAGGAGCATGGAAATAGAAGCCAAGAATGAACTACGGGTATTCTAGCTTTATGCATCTCCCTGGTGGGCTCTGCAATGATGTAGCATGAATTAATATTGACCAAATCTCATTTATAATAAAATAAAACTAAAATAGTATGTATTAAAAAAAGATAATCTTGAAATTATAATGCAGGTTTTATTTCATTTTGGCTTTCAAGTAGTCATTAGTACCATATTTTGAATCCTTCGTCAACTCTAAAACATGACTTTTTTTGTTCTGCAGTTAATGTCAGTGATCTTCGGATTCAAGAATATTTCCTGATTTTAAAAGGGAATATTATTTTTCAAAAAGTCATTGATTATTGATTTATTTAGATTTTATTCATGTTCTTGGAGACATTCTGCTTTTAATGAGTAACATATTGGGGAAATGCCATGGATATTGTGACCTTAGCAAAGCATCCAACAGAATCTCTCATGAGGATCTTATCAATAAAATATAAATTCAAGGATACAGGAAGAACAGCATGGAACCTTTTAGATGAATTGATAATTGGCCAAATAACTGCACTTAGACAGCATTCACAAGGGTTATATATCAGATTAAAGGAGTAACATCTAATGGAGTGCCACTGCCCTGAACCTTGTGTTGTTCAATATTGTTATTGATAGAATGGATAAAGGGGTTTAGGAAAGGATGTTAGAATTTGCAAATGATTCAATATAAAAGGAGGGGCCTGAAGAGAAGCTTCAGAAAGATTTAGGCCAAAGAAAGGAGAATCAGCAGGCATATATAGAGTGGCAGATTGACTTATGTTAGTGTAAACTAGATTTAGCTATATTTCCCTTTCTTATGCCCCACCTTTGTTTTAATTTGCTTTATTATTTATTACCTTATTTTTCTTTGCATAAAATTGCTTCCTTCAAAAAGTAGATTGATGGATAGCTGAAAATATGGTAAACTAATGTAGCTGAAACTGAAGCAACCATGTAAGGTTTTGTGCACAAATTGAGAGAGTCTAGAAACCATCAAGGTCACTACTGCAGGTGCCTGAGAAAAAGGTTGTCTCATAATTGGACAATGTGAACACTCAGGGAACAAGGGAAGCTACTGTTTAAGCAAGACTTTGCATAGGAAAACCAGAACTGGTTTCAATTCTTCAGTAGCAAAATAGTGTATCCAATAAAGTTTTACTTTTGGGAATTCAAAACTCCCAAGAGTGTTTACTTCTTTTGGGTCTGCTAGTTGGACAGTTGACAGCAGCAGCAATACATAGAGAACAGCAAGGATTTATCAGCTGGCTAGTTTGAAAAGATAAAGAAACAAGCTAGTGTACAATCTGTTCATATATATATATATATATATTTGTAAAGTATAGTGTCACAGCTATCCACTCTATGAGAGATGGAAGTACCATTCATAATTTGTCTTAGTGATGATACATAAGACTCAGTGACAAAATAAAGAATATTCTTTCAGTACTCAGGGTTTGTCAGCATTCAATATTTAGTTATTTCTTCACATATTAAGATCTATATGTAGTTCTTGTTTAGTGACCTCATTTATGACCTATCACAGATATTATGATGATGAAAGACTATGACAAATCTTTGCATTTTACAATATTTGCAGATTTATAAAGCAAAAAGCTTAAGTAAGATCATAAGCACAGTACTAGTCTCACTTTATTGACTACTTTCCTTAATGGCCAAGTTGCCAGTCACAATTAATGGTCACTAAAGGAGGACTGTCTGTATAAGCTTGAAGATCAACAATGGATGAATCTGCTGGACTGTCAGTCATTTGAGGTCGTCCAGGTCAAACAGCACTGCAGAGATTTGAGAAATGTTTTTTACTTTAATAGGATAGAATAACAGAATATTGGAATATTACATGAAATAAAATTGGAGTGGGGAATCTTTTGAATATCTTTCCCATGCTCCCCTCTTTCTTGGGACTTATAATGTTTCCTGGAAATCTTTCCTTAATGGTTCGCTCCTTTTTTTCTGCCAGGTCATTCTACATTGTTTGAAATGGACTTAGTGAAACATAACCCTGAAAGCCAAATATATTGGCTTAATCAAGCTGAGCATTTCTTGATGGTTTTATAACTAGATGATGAGGATGAGGTAGGGAGGGAGATATTTTAATAAATTTGTCTTTTTATTGCTGTGGGTTTGAAAGTTGAAAATTTATGGGTAAAGCAGCAGACAAAGTAATAGATTAAAGATAAATAACTATATAAAAATATTCTGTATATTCAGGGAAGGTTCAAATTGCTTTCTTCAAGTAGATTCCAAGCATAATGTTCTATTTTTCACTCCCAGCAAAGATACATGTTTAAATATTTACCACTGCTATTATTATGACAGCTTTGCTCAAGTTGCTTTATTGTCTAAATATTTTGAAAAGAAGACCTGTGTGGTGGAAAAAAAATACAGAAGATAACTCTATATTATATCCTGCCATGAAGAATTACACTATTTGTATCATTTTGTACACACACACACATATGTTAGTAGTGCATCATTGTTGCTCTGATAATACATTTTTAATATAAAAGAAAACAAATTATGTATCTTCATGAAATATTCAAAAATGCTTTGGGCTTTTTTTTTTTTTGCTCTACTCATAGTGGACATGTTTTTCCCCCTTTTTTTATTAAAGTTGTATAATAGGATTAAGCTGGAAGTTTTAGATATGATTACACTAACAATGGATTTTATGAGTCTGTTTTAGACAACTATATAATTCTGTAACGTATTTAAAGGTTGCCATATTTTACAACTTTATTTGTATCCAATTAAGCATCTGATGAACATTTGCATCGACATATTTTAAATACAAAAATGCTTTGATTTTTTTTGATATATATAACCCAACATTCATTAACATGTTAACTCTAAATGGCTTCAACGGGTGTGATTCCTTAATCTTTGAAGTCTAATAATATGAAATAAGATTAGGAACAAATGGCTTTTCAAAATCTCCCATTAGATTTATGCCCAAAAGTTGGTAGTATTTGCTCCAAATTTTTTCTTTCTCTTCTCTTAATTGCCATAGGGAAAATAGTTGTGTAAATGAAAAACAGAAAGCACCTGGTCCATTTTGTATTGAACTATGCACAAAAGCAACATTCAACCCATGCAAATATCTCTAGAGTTCTCTTCTCCTTTAAAATAATGAAGTAAATTCACTAAATGAAATGAAATTATGAAAATAAATCTACAAACTTTATTGTGTGTGTATTTACTTTACAAATTCTGTATAATACAATGAATATACATGTTATTGTAGCTTCTGTTATACTGTATAAATACACACACATGCACAAACACACATGAGCAGCATGTTACAAGCATATGGGACCCTACAGATAAAGTTTGATACTTAGCCCACATGCCTTGCATGCTCAATAGAACAAAATTTTCAGCAGATCTGGTAGCTGATCATTGAGGTACAGTATTCTAGTGTCAGTCTTTCCCCAGATATTCCAAAAAGAGCCACAAGTTAAGGACCACCCCCATATCACAAACTAGCTCTTTCAGAAGAAATGTGACCCTTGTCTAGAGAAACCACTGGGACTGATAGTCCAATTCCTTATGCATAAATAGCAATTCTATCTTAGTCAGGTTTAATCTGAATTTATTTTTCCTTGATGGCCTCTAGATACTGGTTCAAGGCTTCTACAGCAGCCCTACTAGAATCTTGACTGAAATAGAAATGAGACTCTTTAACATGCTGATGACACCTCATTACAAACTGATGAATGACGTCTCCCAGCAGTTTTATATAGGATAAAGATTAGTTGGGAAAACTATGTTACCAAATGTCAACCAAATTGGAGCAACCAAGAGCTTAGTTCACACCTGATAATTGGTGACAGAAATTTTATGATGATTGTGGAATCATCATAAAACTGTTCCAGCTCCAGCAATCTCAAAAGATATAGAATCAAATGTCACTGTATATCTAACAGAACCAGAAGTGATATACATCCCCAATCAGCACACACCTCCACACACCTTCCACATGATATTCTCAAAATGAATGAGAACACATTATTATTATTATTATTATTATTATTATTATTATTATTATTATTATTATTATTATTATTATTATTATTATTGTTATTACCTCTTTTATTCATTAAACATGAAACTTGGTCAACTGAACATTTAAAAATATATCAGAAATATCATTGGCTGGTGCTAATGGTTGATACAGGTTGCTGACAGCATCCTAGGTATTAACCAAGTATCTTCTTAAAATACAGTATATGATGTTTCGAGTTGCACAGTTTTTTGCAGTTCTGCTGATGTTATTGCAGGAATATGCAATTTCTTGATACGTTTCATAAAATTCTTGGACATGGCACCAAGTGTCCCAATGACAATGGGTAACTCTGTTACATGTTTCATCCATAACCGTATAGTTTTGAGGCCAGGTTGTGGTTTTTCCAACTTTTTCTTTGACTCTAGTGTCTCCTGGTACAGCAATATCAATGAATTGTATGCTTCGGCCCTTGACAACGATAATATCTGGTGTGTTGTATTCCAAATGCCAAGCTGTTTGTATTCAAAAGTCCCTCAAGATCTTCACTGTCTCATTTTTGAAAACTTTTTCCACTTTATGTTTCCATGACTTTTCGGATACAGGTAGGACGTATTTTTTACATAATGACCAGTGGATTAATTTGGCAACTCATTCATGTTTAACTTTGTACACAGTTTATGCGATGTTGTTGCACTCACATATTAAGTGCGAAACAATTTCAACTTTGTCATTGCAAAGTCAGCAGTTTGGATTTTTGTATCTTTGCTTTCAGTTTGTAGTACTTGTTTTTGAGCAACGACTATTAAACCTTCCATTTCTTTCTCTCTTAAATCAAATCCATGTCAAGTTGTTATAACACCTTCCTTCAATGTTTTTCAAGTGCTGTCCATGCAAAGCTTTGGTTTGCCATCTATTTAATCTATCATTCAGCTATTTTTCCTTATATAAGGAAAATAATATTTTCCTTATATTCCTTATTCTGCTTTTGTTTTTGTTGTTTTTATAATGTTCTCCATTTTCACAGCCTGCAGCAATTTTTGTACTTTGGTTCACATAATCATTCAAACTTTGTTTTTCTTCTTCTATAGTTTGAGGGATTTGAAATAGCCCTCTGCCCCCTATTCTTCTTCTCAGGTATAACCTGTTGATGTCAGTTTGTGGATGTAAAGCATGGTACATATTCAAAAGTTTACCTGTTTTCTGATCCAGATTTTTCAGTTCAGCCACAGTCCAGCTGATGATTCCAACTGGATAGCATATCACTGAAACTATCCATGTTTTAATGTCTTTAATTATGTTTCCAGCACTCAGCTTTGATTTTAATATTTTATGGACCCTCCTGATGTATTCCTTTTGCATTGACTCTTTGACTTTTCCATTCAAGGTAATACCTGCTTCCGATATTCCTACATATTTGTAACTGTCAACCTCTACTAATGCTTTCATGATGCTTCCGTTTCCTAATTCTATTCCTTCTATTTTTTTCCATATTTCCTTGCTGCATGGATAGTATAGCACATTTTTCAAGTCCAAAGTTCATTCTGATGTCGTGGCTGAACAGTTGAACTGTATTGAGTATTGATTCTAGTAGTCGTAGTAGTAGAACTTGTCGAGCCTGGTCCCCCAACCAATGTTAAGGAAACACGCTAAACAGAATGTGCAGCGTTAGTCAGTTAGGCAGACAGGTAAATGTGTGAGATAAGTTTGTATGTTAGTTAACACTCAGTAAAAAGCAGATACGCTTGTTCTATCAAAATATAATTTATTCCATTAGGATTTATAGCATAGTCAAAAACAGTCCATTAGTCATGTATCATTTCAGTCAGTCCATTCGGGGATACTCAATTTTGCAAAGTCCGTGTTGAATATTCAATGTCAGTTCACTTACAATAAATCAGTCAGTATTATCTCTTCTCACCGTTGAGAAATCAAAACTCCTTTCTCTCTCCCGTTCCAGTAGAAAAAAACACAGTCATCAGTCCATCCAGTAATTAGGGATCTTTTTGCCAGAGAGCGAGCTGCCGTTGTCTTGCTCCTTTTATGGTGCTTTTACAACCACACCCTTAATTACATTCTTGCAGTTAAAGTTATACACACTTTAACCAACAAACCATGATAACTTATTTATTATTTTACCTAAACCAGTTAGGGTAAACAATGTTATCCCTAACAGAACTAATAGTTGTTGTTGTTATTATTATTATTATTATTGGACTTTTAAATACAGACAGATTATCATTTAGAACACAAAATACCAGATATCACCGTTGTTGAAAACCAAAGCATGCAGTTATTGATATCACTGTACTGGGAGACGCCAGGGTCAGATAAACCTGGAAAAAAAATCACAAAATATTGCAACCCGGCCATCAAAACTATGTAATTATGGAAGAAATATGTAACAGCGATACCCATTGTAAATGGGGCATGGTACCATGTCCAAGAATTTTACAAAATACATCAAGAAATTGCAGTTTCCTGCAATAACACCGGTGGATCTGTAAAAAATTGCACTACTCGGAACATCATACATTTTAAGAAGATACTTGATTGATATCTAGGATGCTGATAGCAACCCATACCAACCATCAACACCAGTCAATGATATTTGTGATACATTTTAAATAACAACAACAACAACAACAAGAGGATAGGAAACATTAGTGAATGGTTAACAGCTGGGAAACCTACTTGATACATAAAGATCCAGCAAAAGGGGCAACACTTGCAAATTACAGGCCAATAATGTGTCTGTCAACCATATTCAAGCTGCTGACTGGTATCATAGCTGACAGGATCCAGGAATACCCAGAAGCAAATAACATCTTTTCAGTAGAGCAGAAAGGAAATGAACGAAGAAGCAGAGACACAAAAGATCAACTCCTGATCAACAAAATAATTCTAGAGAACTGCAAAAGCTGAAAAACAAATCTGCATACTGTTAGGGATAACATTGGTTACCAAACTTAGTTTGGGTAAAAATAATATATAAACTATGTTAGTGAGTATAAGTGTGTGTATCACTTTAACTGCAAAACATGTATTTTGGGTGCGGTTGTAAAATCACCATAAGAGGGAGCAAGAGAGCTCACTGTTTGCTGGCTTTTACTGTAGTAGCTGACAATGTTGGATTGTTGGTGATAACTGCGTGTGTTTCCCTGCTGTTGCTGAAACGAAGAAAAGATGTTTGATTTTCTTCATATCTCTGACTGCAAAAGAGATATATTACTGGACTGATTATTTGTAAGTTTACTGACCTCTATTTTTCGACACTGGACTTTGCAACTGATTAATCCCCAGATGGACTGAACTAGTGTATTAAATATGGACTGTTTTGACTATGCTATAACTCTTGCTGGAATAAAAAACTATTTAACTGGCACAGTGTATCTGTCTTACTGAGTGTAAACTACAACAACGTTTATCTCACATCATTTGTCTGCCTGCTAGACTGCTGTTGCACGTTCTGCTAGGGTGTGTATCCCTAATACTGGTTATGGGCCCAGGTGCACAGTCAGACTAATCAGGATATAACAGGCTTAGATTAAAGTGAGATTTTGTGTAGTTACACAATATTGTAAACAGACAGCTGTGTTTTATTAATTATAGTTTAATATCCAGATAAAAATGGCACAAGTCAATTTACCAAGTTTGTCTCTAATATCCAAGCTGGATGGAACAAACTATGCTTCATGGTCTATGAAATGTAGCCTACTTCTACGCAGAGAAGGTTTGTGGAGTATAATTCAAAACCCACCAGAAGTAGATGCATGGGATCTGGAGGATGAGAATGATGTCCAGAAAATACAAGAATATCAACTGAAGAATGAGCAAGCTTTCTGTATAATAGGACTGACACTCTGTGATGAGCAGCTTGTACATATTCGAGGAGAAGAAACAGCTGCAAAATGTTGGGAGAATTTAAAGAAGATTTATGTTCGAGACAGTGTAGGAGCACATATAAATCTTACACGGAAACTGTTCAGAACACATCTTCAAAAGAATGGAGATATGCTGAGTCATATAAACATAATGAAGAGAATTTTTCAGGAACTGCATGAAAAAGAACTTATCTTCACAGAACTACACCAAGTTTATATAATTTTATCTTCTTTAGATAATAGCTATGATGACTACGTAACTTCACTTGAGGTTCTGCCAAAAGATAACCTCACATTAACTGACATTACTGGCAGATTAATTGAAGAAGCCAGGAGAAGGCTTGAAAGGGATCAACTCAGAAGGGAACAACCACAATGTGAAGAAGAGAAAATATCTTCATCAGCGTATACAATTAGAAAATGTTTTAATTGTGGAGGAAAAGGACATTTGGCTAGATTCTGCAAGAAAGCCAAAAGCCAAAATGCCAGCTAGAAAGATAAAAGGCATCAAAAGAAAGAAAAATGCTTAGAGTTAGCCATGTATAGCAACGAAACTGTAAATAGTAATTTATGGGTTGTAGATAGTGGAGCATCGCACTGCATAACGAAAGATAAGAAAAGATTTATTAAAATGTCCATAAGTTCACAGCTGATATCGTTAGCTAATGGATGGAAACTGAAAGCTAAAGGTCAAGGTATATCATATTGTTCTTGCATAAGAGAAAATGTAAAAATGTTATATGTACCACAACTTAAGTTTAATTTGCTTTCAGTTAGAGTTTTGGTTAAACTAGGTTATGTAATTACCTTTAAGGGAGACAATTGCATAATTGAAAAAGAAGGTAAAAAGTGACTGCAACTTTAAAAGGTGAATTGTATGTCTTAAATGATAATCATTCAGAGGTAGCTAAAACAGTTTATAATAATGTTAAACTTCATGATGAATGCATACATTTGTTAAACAGACGGTTGGGGCATATAAATTTTAAAATGCTTAAACAAACGGTAGAACTATCTAAGGGTATAAAACTGAAGCCTTGCAGTAAGTATTTGCACTGCAATTCTTGTAGTCAAGAAAAAAACAAGCAAATGCCAGCAAATAGAATTAATGGATTAAAATCAAAGGAGCCTCTAGAGGTAGTATTTGCTGATATTATAGGTCCTAAAAAACCAAGTGTGGGAGGTGCTCGTTACATACTAAGTATAATGGACCATTATTCCAGATATGGTTTCTGTTATCTAATGAAGAGCAAAACGGAAACATATCAAAATTTCTTTAATTGGCTTAAATTCGCAGAAAGAAAAACTAAAAGGAAGTTAGTAACTCTTATCACTGATAATGGTACGGAATTTATAAACAATAAATTCCAAAATAAACTGAAGATAGCAGGTGTTGAACATAAAAAGTCTGCACCATAGAGGCTACAACATAATGTCTTTATAGAAAGACGAGGCCAAACAATTCAAGCAATGGCTCGTACTATGCTGTCAGATTCAGGATTACCTGAAAATTTGTGGGGAGAAGCAATAATGTGTGGTAATCATATATTGAATAATGTTGTTAACTCAACAACAGGTGAATTACCATTCACATGGTAGCATGGCAGAAAACCTGACTTAAGTTACATACACACATTTGGAGCACCAGCATGGGTGCATATTCCTACACAACTGAGAAATAACGGGCAACATAAGGCTAAAAAGTTATTCTTTGTAGGTTATGAATCTAATCACAAATCATACAGATTCTGGGAAAAAGGTACATCTAGAGTTTACTGTAGTGCTAGTGCCAAATTCCTAGAACATGTAAGATGGGAAAAACTGGAACAAGATTCAAGTAAAGAAGTAATTATAGAAACCTACAAAAGACCAAAAGAAAAAATCAGTAATAAGAAGAGTACAATTAAAGAGGAAGTACAGGAAAAGCATATAGGACCAGAACAGGAAGAAATAGATAATCAGGAACAGGTAGAACATGAAAGTCCACCTGTAAGTCCAATAATACCTAGATGTACTACACATGTAACCAGACCATCTGACAGGTATCAAGCAAGTATAGTTTGCCAAGTTAGTAAAGTTCCAACTACTGTTGAAGAACTTAGGATGTATCCTGCAAAGGAACAAGAAAATTGGCATAGAGCAATGGAAAAAGAATTAAATTCATTAAAGGAAATGAAAGTTTATGAAAATGCCAAATTACCTCCAGGTGAAAAGTCCATTGGCTGCAAATGGATATTTAAGTTAAAAACTGGTAAAAATGGGACTGTTACCCATAAGGCTAGGTTGGTAGCTCAAGGATTTAATCAAACTGCATGTGATTATGATGAAGTATTTGCACCAAATTTAAAGGCAACAACCTTGAGAGCAGCTATAGTGTGGGCAGCTAAGAAGAATTATATCATAAATCATTTAGATGTAGAAACTGCCTATCTGTATGCCCCATTGCAGCACACTATATATTTAAGAAAACCAGTAGGTATAAAGGATGATAAAATTAATAATGACTGTTGGAAACTGAATAAAAGTCTCCATGGATTGAAACAATCTGGTTATGAATCGAACCAATATATTGTAAAAGAGTTAAACAATATAGGATTTAAAGAAAGTTCAGCTGATCCATGTTTATTTAAAAGAGAGACAAATGGTATGGTGTCATTATTATTGTTGTTTACAGATGATATTGCTTTAATTACTAAGACAAATAATGAAACTACTGAGATAATATCATTATTAAGTAAGAGGATAAAATTAAAGCAATTAGGAGAAATAAGACAATATCTAAGATGGACAATAAACAAAACCAATAGTGGATATAAGATCTCACAAGAAGATAAAATTTACCAATTGCTAAAAATGTATAAAATGGAACTTTTTATACAAAACTCCAATGAGTCAGGAATTTTGCCATACTGATGTTCAAAGTTCAAAATTTGATAAGACTATTTATCAATCATTAACAGGCAGGTTAATATATAAGTAATTGGTCAAGGCCAGGCATTGCCTATAGCACTAATCAATTGGCAAGATTCAATGCTGAACCCAATGAAAGACACTGGCAAGTGCGAAAGCATATATTAAGGTATCTTAAAAAGACAATGCACTATGCATTGTATTTGGAGCCAAAAGATGATTTGATTTTAAGTGCATATGCTGATGCAAGTTTTGCAACAGATATAAAAACTAGAAAATCAGGCATGGCTATACTATTAGGTAAAACACTGATTGGTTGGAGGTCAATTAGACAGCAACACATAAGTATGTCCACAATGGAAGCAGAATTTTCATGTCTATCTTTATTGTGTACTGACTTAATTCTGTATTAACAATTGTTGTTAGATATGGGAGTAACTGTTAAAGATGCCATTGTAGTTTATGAGGACAATCAAGCAGCGGTTGGCTACAAATATTGCTGTAAAAATGAGATCTAAACATACTGACCTTAGATATTTGAATGTAAGACAATCTGTAAAAAATGGTTTAATAAGATTGGAATATTGCATGACTGATGAAAACATTGCAGATGGATTTACAAAAGCCCAAGGTGCAGTCAAGCACAAAGAAAATTGTGAAAACTATGGGTTGAAATTGTAAATAGATATATATATTATTATATTACCCAAAAGGGGAGAATGTTAGGGATAACATTGGTCACCTAACTTAGTTTGGGTAAAAATAATATATAAACTATGTTAGTGAGTATAAGCGTGTGTATCACTTTTACTGCAAAACATGTATTTTGGGTGCGGTTGTAAAATCACCATAAGAGGGAGTAAGAGAGCTCACTGTTTGCTGGCTTTTACTGTAGTAGATGACAATGTTGGATTGATGGTGATAACTGCGTGTGTTTCCCTGCTGTTGCTGAAACGAAGAAAAGAGGTTTGATTTTCTTCATATCTCTGACTGCAAAAGAGATATATTGCTGGACTGATTAGTTGTAAGTTTACTGACCTCTATTTTTCGACACTAGACTTTGCAACTGATTAATCCCCGGATGGACTGAACTAGTGTATAACATATGGACTGTTTTGACTATGCTATAACTCTTGCTGGAATAAAAAACTATTTAACTGGCACAGTGTATCTGTCTTACTGAGTGTAAACTACAACAACGTTTATCTCACATCATTTGTCTGCCTGCTAGACTGCCGTTGCACATTCTGCTAGGGTGTGTATCCTTAACACATACAACTTGGATTGACTATAAGAAAGCATTTGATTCACTACCACACAGATGGATCATCAAGTGCCTGGATATCATCGGAATATGCAAATGCATTGGCACTTTCACTGCAAATGCGATGAAGCACTGGAAAACAGAACTGTTCATTGAAAGTGAAAGCTACGGACTGGTCAACATCAAAAGAGGGATTTTCTAGGGTGATTCTTTGTCACCTCTGCTGTTCATCATCTCCATGACTCCCCTGTCAAATTTTTTTACAGAAAACTAACCTGGCTTATCAAACTTCTAAAAATTCACAGAAAATCTCTCACCTGTTGTTCATGGATATTCTGAAGTTATATGGAAATTTGGAAATTGAAATCCAGTCACTGAGCAATACAGTTCAAATTTTCAGCAGACATCAGCATGGACAAATGTGCCACAGTGGCACTGAAGAAAAGAAAAATCATAGAAAGTGATGGAATTGAAATGCCCAATGGACAAACCATCAAGTGCCACCAACCTGAAGCCTACAAATACCTGGGCATACTTCAGCTAGACAATGTCAAGCATGGGCAAGTGAAAAATGTGGTCAGCAAAGAATACACACAAAGGGTCAGAAAAATTATAAAAAGCAAACTGAATGGTGGTTACACCATCAAGGCTATAAATACCTGGGCCATATCTATCATCAGATATACTGCTGAGATCATAAACTGGACACAGGCAGAGTTGGACAGCCTGGATAGAAAAACAAGAAAACTGGTGACCATACACTATGCACTGCACCCACGTAGTGACATTGACAGGCTATATTTGCCCAGAAAAGCAGGTGGCAGAGGACTTTTGCAAGTGAAGCAGACAGTTGAAGAAGAGAAGCATGCTCTGGCAGATTATGTGAAACAGTGTTGAACCAACTTTGATGGGGATTGTTAGGTACTTGGACATGGGTCGGAGTAAATGGAGACAGCCTCTGAATGTGAACTTTCAGCTCTTTATTGCATAGTGACTTCTCTAAACAACAACAGTGAACTCTGCCTTATATAGGCAACCCTTGTGAGAGTTGTCCAATAGCGAGCTATGAACGCTAGCTATTTTAACCAATAATAATCCTCTGTTAAGGGCCAATCGGATTCCTAAGAACTAACCAATCCGATCTGGCTGCCTAATAGCCAATTAGAAGTGCAGGGCCAGAACCCTGCACTTTACCTCAAGCTCATACTTTATTAACTATGGTACATACACAACACCCCTTCCCCATGGCTTCTTAATTATGGTGTAGTTATATAGTCCTTTAAATAGGATGGTTGTCTTTTAAGTCTTTAGGATTTTCGTTGGACTGGTTGATTGCAATCCTGTTGAGGTAGATTGTTGTTTGGCAGTGGATCTGCTTCTTGCTCAGGTGCAATTTCTTGTGGTGCAAACAATTCTCCTTCCTGCTCCATTTCCTGAGTCTCACTTAATTCATCGCTCCCTTCGAGCAGGTTCCATGGAACGTCATCTTCTTCTGTACCTCCCCCCCCCTCGGTTTGGTCATGGGGGAGTTGTTGACTGGCCGTTGTGAGTCGTGACCGTAATTAGTCGATATGCCGTTTCCACAGTCTATTGTCACAGCATTTCACTATGTAGGATTTGGGGCCGGTCACTCGTACTACTGTTACCTCTATCCATAACGGATCGCCTGATAAGTTTCGTGCGTAAACGTGGTCTCCTACCTGGAAGGTGCGATAGCAGCCACTGGATCCTATTGGCTTTTCCGGTTCGTAAGCAGGGTGCAACCGGTCGAGGTGGGAATGGAGTCTTCGTCCCATCAGTAGTTCGGCGGAAATTCTGCCGGTGACGCTATGTGGAGTTATGTGTTGCAAAAAGAGAATTTGGTTGACCTTGTCATCGATATTGTCATAGTCCATTTTTTGCAAAGTCTTTTTAACAAATTGGACCATGCATTCCGCTCGGCCATTGGTCGCAGGGTGCGCAGGCGAGGTGAGCACATGGCGGATGCTGCGATCAGCGAGGTACTGCTCGAACATTAGTGCCGTAAACTGTGGCCCGTGATCGGACACCAGGACATCAGGCAATCCGTGGGTTGCAAAGAGTCTGTTTAGGATCTTGATAACTACCTCGGAAGTTATAGCCATCATACGATGAATTTCTAACCAATTGGAGTATGCATCGACTGTCAGCAGGAAGGTATATCCTTTGGTTGGCCCTGCAAAATCCAGGTGGATTCTGGACCAGGGTCCACGTGGCGTCTCCCATTCAGTAGGCATGGCTTTTGGTGGGGCATTGCTGGCTTGTTGGCAATTGGTACACGCTTTGACCCACTGCTCGATTTGCCGGTCCATGCCCGGCCACCATGCGTAGCTTTGTGCAAGTGTTTTCATCTGCACGATGCTGGGGTGGCCCTCGTGCAGAATTCGTAGCAGCGTCTTCCGGAGTCATTCTGGGACAACGACTCTATCGCCCCAGATGATACAGCCTTTTTAGGAAAAAAGTTCAGTCTGTCGAGATTTGAATGGCGCGAAGTCATCTGGTACTTGGTCCAATGGCCATCTGCGTTCTACCCAGCCTAGGACTCGAGCTAGGGTGTGGTCTCGTTTGGTTTCTCTCGCGATGTCTCGGGCGGTCATAAGTGATGAGTTGAGGGTTTCGATCTGCAACGTGGTTGCCGTTGGTGCCGGATTGTCAAGAGTCTCTGGAAGCGGTGCTAGACTTAATGCGTCGGTGTAGGGAATGGCTTTCCCTGGGCGATATTGTAGGTGATAATTATAAGCAGCTAGGAATTCTGACCATCGGGTCATTCTAGGGGATAATATGTAGGGGGTTGGCTTGTCCCCGGCTATTATCCCTAGCAACGGTTTGTGGTCAGTTATAATGGTAAATGTCCTTCCCTACACATATTCATGAAATTTCTTTACAGCTGAAATGATTGCGAGAGCTTCTTTATCAATTTGTCCATAGTTCCGCTCTGCTTGTGAAAGAGTCTTCGAAAAGTATGCAACAGGGCCTTCGTTCCCATTAGGCAGTACATGACTCAAAATGGCGCCCACCCCGAAGGGCGAGGCATCGCAGGTTATAGCTAATGGTAAAGTCTTGTTATACTGCATAAGTACAGAGTCAGATGTGAGCAGTTTTTTAACATTCCGGAACGCTTGTTCTTCCCAGTAACCCCATACCCACAATGCTTTTTTATCTAATAACCGGTGTAACGGTTCAGCAACAGTTGCCTTGTGCGGTAAAAATACATTATAGAAATTAATGAGGCCTAAGAACACCTGGAGATCAGCCTTGTTTCGTGGCCTGGGAGCGTTTTTTATCGCCTTTAATTTACTTTCGGTAGGATGAATGCCCTGGCTATCAATCCGATACCCTAGAAACTCAACACTGTCAGTATATAAGTGACATTTATTTTTTTTCACCTGAAGTCCTGCCTCTTGGAATTTTTTAAGAACACATTTCAAATGATCCTGCAAGATTTTTTTGGTAGGGGCTGCAATTAATACATCATCAAAATACGGAACCACGCCCTTGATTCCCTGTAACAACCTTTCCATGAGGCTTTGGAATATCCCCGAGGCTACACTAATCCCAAATTGCAATTGGGTACATTTAAAGGCACCTCTGTGCGTTACAATTGTTTGGGCTTGGGCCGTCTTTTCATCCACTGGTAGTTGTTGATAAGCTTGAGCTAAATCTAATTTAGCGAAAACCTTTCCGCCCCCCAAGGAATGAAGGAGGTGCTGCACCACCGGAACTGGATACGCATTCTGCTGTAGGGCGTGGTTTAAAGTGGCCCGGTAGTCCCCACAAATTCGGATTGACCCGTCTGGCTTAATGGGTGTTACAATAGGGGTTTCCCATGGAGAGTGATCAATGGGCTTCAGCACCCCTTGAGCAATTAGCTTGTCGAGTTGTTCGTCGATCTTTGCTTTAAGAGCGAATGGAACTCAACAGGGCTTCAAGTGAATAGGGGCTACTTTTTGATCTAGACTAAATGAGATTGGGGTCCCTTTATACTCGCCTAAGCGGTCCGCGAAGATGTCGCTGAACTCAGAAATAAGGTCTTCCTCCCACTCACAACCACCGACTCGGTTCACGCCGGCCACTTCGATGCCGAGTGGCGCAAACCATTGGAGGCCTAATAGACTAGGCCTATATCTATCGATGATCATTAGAGGTAAGTACGCTGTATGCTTTTTGAAGGAGACTCGGACTCGGCAGGACCCGACAACGGGGATTCGATTTCCTTGGTAGTCCTTGAGGATGAGGCATTGAAATTGGAGGTCTTGGCATTGGATTGTGGGGATAAGTTGCTTGAGTGTCTTCCAAGACACCATCGAGAGGGACGATCCCGAGTCAACCTCCATGTGGCAAGGCTGGTTCTCGATGGCTACCGTGACTCAAATTTTCTTAGTGTCCAAAACTGAGGCGTGACCTATAGTGATAGTATGGTGAGCCTCTTCTTTTTGCAAAGTTCGATTTCTGTAGGAGTGGTTTACTGGCTCTCGCCTTACAGGACGGTTTCCTGTCGATTGGCAATAGTTGGCCCCTTTTGAGGCCTGGCTGGGTCCTGGTAAGCTGCGGCAGACCCGGCTGATGTGGCCTCGTTTCCCGCACTCATGGCAGAGTGCGTTGCGGAATTTGCATTTGGCCCTGGCATGGTTTGCTCCACAGCCAGCGCAAGGGCGTAAGGGCTTAGGGCGAGGATCCCGGTCGGACCATATTCGATGGACCCCTTCTTCGTCGCTGTCTGATGACGAAGAGAGGTCCTCGTGGTGCGTTGTAACGAGCTGTCCTTCAGAGTTGGGTTAGATTTCGCCGGTCGGTGGTGTTGCCGGAGTGCGGCTTTGCCGTAATTGTGCAGCCGACTTTTTGGTCGCCTCCGCAGCCGTGGCTTCGGCGATGGCGTCAGCAAGGCTGATGTTGCCTTTCGCCATCAGCTTGCTTTGCACACCTAGCGCATCTAATCCCAGAATTACTCGATCTCTTAGTGCTTCTTCTAAATCGGCGAACCCGCAGAGGCCCCCTAAATTTCAGAGGTCCGCCACGAAATCGGCCACGCTCTCTCCTTTTCATTGGTTTCTCTGATAAAACTCGTGGCGTCTCACTAGTGTAGGCACGGTTGACGCGTAATGGTCTCTCAGGATGGTTCGAGGTCGTCCCAGCTCATGGCTTTCACTTCTCGAGGTTTGGTGAGTGCTTTAGCCATCTTAAATACAGCTGGGCTGCAATGCGTCAGGAACAGTGCCCGCTTCTTTGCTGGTGTGGCGTCCTTCAAATTATTTGTCTCGAGAAACATTTGGAAGCGATCCATGTAGGATTCCCAATCCTCTTGGTTTGGATCGAACGGAGCGGGTGGTACGATGCCGCCGGACATGGTTCCGTTGTTGGTGTCGTCTTATCACGTGCTCGGTATTACTTCCCGGCTTCTTAGGTTCAGACGTCTCCACATCTCATCCTCGTCGCCAGTGTTAGGTACTTGGACATGGGTCGGAGTAAATGGAGACAGCCTCTGAATGTGAACTTTCAGCTCTTTATTGCATAGTGACTTCTCTAAACAACAGTGAACTCTGCCTTATATTGGCAACCCTTGTGAGAGTTGTCCAATAGTGAGCTATGAACGCTAGCTCTTTTAACCAATAATAATCCTCTGTTAAGGGCCAATCGGATTCCTAAGAACTAACCAATCCGATCTGGCCGCCTAACAACCAATCAGAAGTGCAGGGCCAGAACCCTGCACTTTACCTCAAGCTCATACTTTATTAACTATGGTACATACACAACAGGGATCAACAATAGGAAGCTGCTCAAAGTGCAGCAAATCCAGAATCAATACAGGAAAACAGCAATGCAAACTTGGGCTGACAGCTGGTGTAACAGAGTACTGCATGGACTGTTCCTTAAAAAGGTCCAAGGAAAAGTAGATCAGGAAAAAACCTGGTTTTGGCTAACCAACAGAACACTGAAGAAAGAGACAGAAGGCCTGATTCTTGCAGCCCAAGAATAAGCCATCAGAATGAATGAAATCAAAGCTAGAATAGAAAAATCTGCTGATGACCCCAAATGCAGACTCTGCAAAGAAGTGGGTGAAACCATTGATCACATACTGAGCTGTTGCAAGACAATCGCTCAGACTGACTACAAACAATTTCACAACACAGTTGCTCAGCTGGTCCACTGGAACTTGTGTCATAACTACCATCTGCCTGTTGTAAAAAACTGGTGGGATATAAGTCTGAAAAAGTGGTCTAAAAGGAGCATGCAAAACTACTGTGGGACTTCCGAATACAGACTGACAAAGTTTTGTAACAGGATACCCTGGATTTCACGATTGTGGAGAAGAAAAAGTGTGAATCGTTGAAATTGCCATACCTGGTGACAGCAGAATCAACAAGAAACAACTTGAAAAAAATCACCAGATATCAGGACTTGAAAATCAAACTGCAGAGACTCTGGCATAAACCAGTGCAGGTGGTTCCAGTGGTGCTTGGCACACTGGGTATTGTGCCTAGTACCTAGGCAAGCACTTAAAAAAATTGGCACTGACAAAATCACCATTGGTCAGCTGCAGAAGGCCACCTTACTGGGATCTGCTCACATAATCTGCCTATACGTCACATAGTCCTAAACACTGTGCATGTAAGTTTGATGTAAGTTTGACTTGCCATACTCAGAAGTTCACTTTTTTCTACCCACAATTGCCAATAAATCATAGGAGGCTGCAAATGTGTTAGAGCTATTTGTAATTTGGAACATGCTCGCGATCACCGAACTGGTTTTTATATCAGTGGAATCCCTCCCCTGTGTCATAACCAGACTCAATAAAAGTAGTTTCATCCTTCCTTCCTGTGGAGTTGTTTTCATGGTTTGTTCTACAAAATGGCGCTGACAGAATGCTAGCTGCAATTCTTTGCACCCCAAAAACATAACTCAAGACAATGGGACTAACCAATGAGAACCAAGAAAACCAAAATTCAAAAGCAGCAATACTTTTTCTACCCTGCTTCTTCAAAGTCCAATTTTGACTTCCATATGCCACAAACTTAACACTTGGTGGAGTAACTATGAAGTTTCTTGAATTAGAAGCGAAATATCTTCAAAGAAAAACCAGAAAGTCCAATTGCCTCTTGAAAAGCATCTTTGGGACAACTATGACCTAGATGACTGAGAATCTCCATAGATACTTATGAAAATTAAGAAAAAGCATTTGGATGATGGGATAAATGTACCTATAACTATCAAGATCAGAGTTATGTAGGCAATGGTTTTCCTTGTGATTGGTATAGTTGGACTTAGATTTAGATTTAGATAAATTTATTGTCATTGTACTCAAAACCTGAGAACAACGAAATAAGGTGTTCTTTCACAACATACAACTAAACAACACCAAAGACATATACAGATAACAATGTAAAACAAATTAAAACAATTAACAGTTAAAAACTATACAACCAGGATATATATATGTTAAGACCACCAGATTCATAACTCTGCATTTAACCTGATCACAGCACTTGGATAGAAGCTATGTTTAAATCTACTTGTCCTGGCTTTCAGCACTCTATATCATCTTCCTGATGATCTCAAACAACGAGTGGCCTGGATGTGAAGGGTCTCTCAAGATCTTTTGTATCTTCCTTCTACATCCCATGTTATACAAATCCTCCAATGAGGGAAGAGAACATCCGCTGATCTTTTGTGCCCTTTTTATCACTCTTTGGAGTGCCCTTTTCTCCGCCTCTGTACAACTCCTAAACCACACACAGAGGTAATAGGATAAAATGCTCTCTATAGAGCTTCGATAAAAGGCAACCAGAAGACTCTCTGGCAGTTGTTGTGATCTTAAAAGTCTTAAAAAATACAGTCGTTGATGAGCCTTTTTTTCTAAGGCTAAAGTATTTGCCCCCATGTTAGATCTTGTTTCAGGGTGATACCTAGAAACTTACATTCTGCTACCTGTTCTACCAAAACACCATCGATATACAACGGCTGGATATCCGAACTGCTCTTCCTGTAATCCACTATGAATTCCTTCATCTTATTTATATTAAAAATAAGATTGTTTACTTTGCACCAGAGGGACAACTGATGAACCTCATCCCTGTACGCAGACTCATCATTATCAGAAATGAGCCCCACCAACGTTGTATCATCTGAAAACTTAATGATCTTATTACTCAGATGAATAGAGGTGCAATCAGATGTATAAATAGTGAATAAAAGTGGACTCAATACACAGCCCTGTGGAGTGCCAGTATTGAGAATCTTCGCAGAAGAGATATGTTCATTCATCCTAACCCTTTGTGAACAATGTGATAAAAAATTCAGAATCCACATATAGAGTCCGGTAGCTTCAGATCTTTAAGCTTAGACATCAATCTGTTGGGTAATATGGTGTTGAAAGCAGAACTAAAATAAACAAATAATATTCTGACATATGTTCCTTTTTTCTCCAAATGAGATAGGGCAGTATGAAGAACAGTATTGACAGCATCCTCAGTAGATCTGTTTGTTCTATAAGCAAACTGATAGTTGTCAAAGGTAGCAGAAAGGCAAGAAATAATGTATTTCCGAACTAAGCACTTCATTATCACAGAAGTCAATGCATCGGCCTATAGTCATTTAAAGCATTTGCAGGTGACTTCTTGGGTACTGGAACAATAATAGAAGCCTTCAGACAAGTTGGAACAATAGACTGTAGCAAAGAACGATTGAAAATCTCAGTCCACACCCCGGCTAACTGATCCGTGCATTCTTTTACTACACAACCAGGAATGTTATCAGGTCCTGCAGCTTTTCTAGAGTTTACCGCTTTTATTATACACCTAACATCATGCTCCTTCACAACAAGAGGAGCACAGTGCTTGGTCAACAATGGTAGTGGTGATGGTAACTCCACTTCCAGTTGATTCATCTCAAACCGGGCATAAAAGGTGTTTAGTTCCTCTACCAACTCATGTTTTCCACCCATACTAGCCTTTTGTGCTTTAAAATTAGTTAACTGCTGAATCCCCTGCCAAGCTTGTCTCAGGTTATTATTAGATAACCAGTTTTCTATCTTTCCCTTGTATGCAGCCTTGGCTTGTTTAATACCACGCTTCAAATTTGCTCTAGCCACACTATACAGTGAGGCATCTCCAGACTTAAATGCCTTATTTCTCTTGTACAAAAGGGACCTAACAGTGCCAGTCATCCATGGTTTTTGGTTTGGGTAGGATCGAATACACTTGTTCGTCATAACAGTATCAATGCAATGGGCCATATATCCCAAAACTGCAGCTGTATAATGCTCTAAATCTTGATGTTCAAAGATGTCCCAGTTGGTTCGTTCAAAACTATCTTGAAGCTGCGTAATCACCCCCTCAGGCCAACATTTCACTGTCTTTACTACTGCCCCCCCCCCTTCTTCCTCTTAGAAATATACTCAGGAGCCAAAACCAGAGAAAAATGGTCAGACATACCTAGATGTGGTAGCTGCAAAATCCTATACCCCTGTGCAATGTTTGTGTAAACTTTATCTAAAGTATTCAACTCCCTGGTCGCACATCTCACATGCTGATGAAATTTAGAAAGAACAACTCGCAAATCAACATGATTGAAATCCCCTGCTACAATACATACAGCATCTGGATACTTAGTTTGCAAATTACTAACTTCATCACCCAAGTAATTCAAAGCTCGATCAGCTTTTGCATCTGGTGGAATATAAACAACCAATATGATGACAGCGTTAAATTCACGTGGCAAATAAAAAGGTCTAATCTTTACAGTCATATATTCTACTTCACCAGAGCAGTGGCTTGTTATAATCTTTGAGTTTGTACTCCAATTGTCTCTCACATACATACAAACCGCTCCTCCTTTATTCTTTCCAACAGTCTTATCTCTATCCAAGCGATGTAGCAAGAAACCATCCAGCTCTATTTCAGTGCATGGAATAATGGGGTTTAGCCAGGTCTCAGTTATTAACAGCACACAGCAATCCTTAACATATTTGCTTGAAGAAGCCATTAACCTTAGATCGTCCATCTTATTTACAACTGACCTGGCATTTGTCAGAAAGAGGCTTGGGAGCAGTAACCTCCTCTTTTGTTTTTTTATTCTATATAAAACACCAGCTCGACAGCCCCTCTTCTTCTTCCTTTCTGAATGTTTCCTTCGTCTGTTCTTTCACCCACTTACTGGAGCATTAATCCACCAGGGGCCGGGAGGCCTTGCAATCTCAACCGGGATGTTAAAACACCAGAGAAACTCAGCTGTTATCTCTTGTTTACTTAAACCAATCTCCACAAGGTCCCATATGTTGTAGAATTTGTTCGCCTCACAAGAGGTACTCACAACACCCGATAATACAACCACAAACAGCCACAAAAACACATATCCACAGAGCACTGAGCTGCAGCAAGTAATTGCGCCGCCATCTTGACTTAGAAACATGATATAAAGAATACTACAGTGATGTTTTTTGAGTCTGATGTTGGAGACAATTCCTGAGAATACTATGGTATTTTGCCAGAATTCCACTCAACAAACAAATGACCCAGCCCAAATTAGCACACTTTGGACACATTATGTGAAAACTTAGCTCTTTGGAGAAATCTATAATGTTGGAAAAAATGGAAGATAAAGAAAGAGGATGACCAATAACAAAATGGATGGGTTCAATTAAAAGTTGATAGGTGCCCCTTGGAAAACCTGAAGCTTTAGGGTGGGATCAGACAAAACTGGGTGGTCACCAAGAGTCAACACAGATAGAATGGCATATGATCAATCTAACAAATGGTATTGCATTATTAAATAAATGTTTGAAAAAATGGAATCCTGTAGCAAATTCCCCCTTTTCTCCCACTAAAAATCAGTTTTGTGTTTATCACAAAATCATCCTGGATTATACCAAAAATATCTCTGTCTTCATGTACATATCAAATGTGAGACTGAAATACTAAGAATCTACTGGTTTCCTATGCAACCTTGCAAAACTCACTGTGTAATCTAATTTAGTCCTCGCATTAGACTTTACTATTCATTTTAAATACTCAAGAGAAACGAGCAGCCTTTAAAATTGAATTAATATTTAAAATACTCTGGAGCACAAAGATATTCATTGCTCTTATAATCTTAAGGTATTATTAACTCAGAAAACATGGAACTGTCAATTAACTTCCAACTCTGTGCTTCTGTTATAACATAAATGAAAAGCATGCTATGCTTTAAAAAGAGGCAAAATAACTTTTGAACCTGGGTTCCAAAATGTTTGCCCTTCTATTTTTAAAACATTAATAAAACTAATATTTAGGTGGAAATAATCAATGCACTCTATATTTAGGGGATCACACAGCAAGAGCAAGAAAACAAAAATGAGTTGGAAGGTACAGCTTTTGCTAATAAAATAATGTGATTCTAAATGTAAAAATGATGTACATGGAAGATACAGCTACTCTATAAGACTGCTTCTATCTTTGATTGGCAATGGAAAATGTTAAATGTTTCCATTTAATCCAGAGAGCCCAATAGCATATTAGTATTTAACACTTTATAGGCAACATAAGAAAAGAGGTAGTCAAAAATATATTTCTACATAGAAATTCAAGAATCTAGGAAGCTTTATCCCACAATCCTTCAAGTATAAAAGCACTTTTTAGTTAATCTGCACTGAGAGAAATGAACCTTGTGTGAACTCATTCATCTATTATTTCATAGTCTCTCAGCCTAAGTTTTAGCATTAAAATTAGCACTACAGCACCTACAGAAGGAAACTTCATAACTCAGGAATAGAGCAGAAAGCAATCCTACCCAGAAATGATAACATACAGACTTTGTGATCAAGGGTTCCCTCTTGCCTACTAAATTACAAATAACCCCCAATGATAAATGAAATAACTGTAGGCAGCAAGAACCACTGGTGGTGCCAAGAGAAAGAATTTGGAGAAAAGAAATGAAAATAAAGTGAAAGTGAGTAAGTATTGGAAGACAGAGAGTGTCTTGCCTCTTGTGGAATTAAGAGGTTTAGCCGAAGTTAACACAAACATAAATGGAAAATTTGTGAAAGAAAAACTGATGGAAAAAAAGGGAAACTTAATTTGAACAGTGATGGAGACAGCTTGATGTTGCCATAGTGAAAATGTTGCTGTTCTAAAATTTCAGACCGTGATACTCTGTTGAGAGGCGCTCAAGTAGGATATCCTCTCCAATATTTTAAAATTGGATAGGATAATTAAGTTCAGGTCCCAAGTTGTACTTCAGCTGTTAAGTTTGGGTTTCTTAACTTCAGCTATTTAAGATTTGTGGACTTCCAAGTCTCTGAATTCCACAGCCAGTTCAGTTTATCCCAAAGGTGCTTTTTTCAGGAGGCAACTGGACTTTCTTGATTGGGACAACCATGACCTGGATGACTGAGAATCTCTACAGACGTTCAGTTCAGTTTATCTTTTTTCTCCTAAGAGACTTAGTTCCTTAACATTGGGTTCCAGTCCTTGTAAAAGCTGTTAGCAAAGATGACATTGTTAACTCTATTTTTTGGGTTGGGTTATGAAAAAAGCAGATCAAAACAAAAGGCAACACAAATAAAGAACATAAAAGGACTGATAATTGACAACATAAAAGGATTGATAATTGACAACATGATTGACTTTTGTCTCAACATACGTCCACACAAAAATAATCACAATGACGGAATCCTCAATTATAACTTCAAAAAAGGCAACCATGAACTTATAAACAACGATCTCTCATCCCTTGATTGGCAATTTCTATTTTTTGCATGCAATACTGTAGAAGACCATTACAACGTATTTTTACTTGAAGTCAAAAGAGTCATCAAACTATATGTACCATTAATAACTCCCAAAACCGGAAAAAACAAATTACCCATAACAATAAGGAAGCTTCAATCCAAAAAGAAATCACTTTGGCAGAAAAACAAATCTAGTCATATTGCCAACTTCAAAAGCTGATACAAAAAATTATGCCACCAGATAAAAACTGAATGCACCAATTATCACATTAAACAAGAAGAAAACCTTCTACTCACCATTTCCACCCGTGCTTTTTAAAATTTTGTAAACAACAAACTAAAAGACTCAAGGTCCATCCCACCCCTGAAAGGACCTAATGTAAACAGCAATGGATCATGCCCAGTATTTCCTATTCGAACCACAGACAAGTACAATGATCTAATACATATCGATTTTACAGAAGACAATGTTGAAAAAGCACTACGCAATCTAAAACCATCTCTATCTATTGGACTGGACAGAATATGTGCCTACTTTTTAAAAAAGCTATCCACTGCCATAGCTGAACCTCTAAGCATAATTTTGAAAAATCTTTCAGGACCAGCTCCTTGCCAAAACTATGGTCACAAGCCACGGTCATCCCCATCTTCAAAAAGGGAGACCCCAGCCTAGTTGAAAATTACAGACCAATCTCTTTATGCTGCCTCACCTGTAAAGTCATAAAATCAATTATTAACCAATCCACCATCCTCCACTTAGAAAAAAACAACCTACTCTCTAATAAACAATTTGGTTTCAGGAAAAAACTATCATATAATCTGCAACTCTTACACTGCAAAAACATATGGACTACACAAGTCGATCAGGGCAAAGCAATAGATGCAATCTACATAGACTTCTGTAAAGCCTTTGATTCAGTGATACACAACAAACTACTCCTAAAACTAAAATCTTATGGTATCTCTGGACACCTGCGAAACTGGATAGAAGCATTCCGGTCGAACAGACAACAAATGGTCAAAATTGGGAGTGTCCCATCAAATTCTGTACCTGTCAACAGTGGTGTCCTCCAAGGCAGTGTTTTAGGACCAACTCTCTTCATACTCTACATAAATGACCTCTGTGATCTTAACAAGAGCAACTGCATTCTCTTTGCTGATGAAGTAAAACTATTCAACACCACAGACAATACTGCTACCCTTCAAAAAGACCTTGACTATGTATCAGAATGGTCAAACAAATGGCAAGTCCAAATCTCAACAAATAAATGCTCTGTCCTACATATTGGCAAAAAAAAATCAGAAAATAAAATACAGGCGGAATAGTCAAGACATTGTTGATGATCCAAACTCTGTCAAGGATCTTGGCATCCTCATCTCTAATGACCTAAGTGCTAGAGACCACTGTAACTACACAGCCAAAAAGGCGTTAAGAGTTGTAATCTTATGTAGCTTTTTCTCTGGTAATATTACACTAATAACTAGAGCATACAAAACATTTGCTAGACCAATACTCGAATACAGCTCATCAGTCTGGAACCCTCATTACATATCTGATATTAGCACAGTTGAGAAAGTCCAGAAATATTTCACAAGAAGAGTTCTCCAGTCCTCTACTCATTCTAGAATACTTTATGCCACCAGACTTGAAATTCTAGACCTAGAAAACCTTGAATTACACCATCTTCAGTCTGATCTAAGTATGGTATATAAAATCATACATTGCAATGACTTACCTGTCAATGAATACTTCAGCTTCAACCATAACAACACAAGAGCACACAATAGATACAAACTCAAGGTTAATCGCACCAAACTTGATTGCAGGAAATACAACTTCAGCAATAGAGTGGTCAATGTCTGGAATACTCTACCTGACTCTGTGGTTTCTTCCCCAAACCCCAAAAACTTTAACCTTAGACTGTCTACTATTGACCTCACCCCTTTCCTAAGAGGTCTGTAGGGGGCATGCATAAGCGCACCAACATGCCTACCATCCCTGTCCTATTGTTTCTTTTCTTTTCTTTTTTTCTTATATGTATCCAAGTATTCATAACTATGCTTTTACTTATACCTATTATCTTGTAAACAATTGACAAAAATAAATAAATAAAACATAAAATAAATAATCCTCTTATAGTCAAGGATACCTAGTAACCCTTGTGGGTTATTTTAAGCAGATAGAAGTGTCACAGCATAGAGGGGCCTTCACTTTGGCATGTGGTAACGGCATAAATAGCTGTATGAGAAAACATGGGGAGATTCCTTTTTCTGGTGTTTTCAGGTCCCTGAGAGTCCGACACACAGAGATGATCAAACATCTCCTCTGTTGCTCATTTTACAGAGACATTTGAATATCTCTTATCTCTCCAGTATTTACAAGGCTCCCTGGTGATACTGAGCGGTGTTTTGTTTTTGTTCTTCTTTCTGAATGTGATTGTACTCTGACATACAGCTTTGTTAAGCTTTTCCACAACAGCCTGTAAAATTTGCTGGGAACTGACCACCAGTAAGAGTTAAGCAGATCTGACAAAAGCCTTGCTTGTATAATTGCACTGTTGTAATTATGTCTATTGTGTTTACTGTGCTTGTCATCTTGTTGAACAGCCAATTGATATACACTACCAACATAGAATATTTTACTCCTCTCATTTTCATTCTTCTCATGGACAGAATAATCTTGTATCATTTGTATCATTCTAAATTATATAAATGAGGTACTATTTCATTATATATTAACCCTAACATGCTGTTATAATTAGTTGTAATATTAACATGAATCAGTGGTGGGATTCAAATTTTTTTACTACAGGTTCTGAGGACGTGGATGTGTAAAATTTTTTTACTACAGGTTCTGTGGCTTGGTGGATGTGTAAAATCTCCAGTCAGAGGTGGCATTTGCCAGTTCTCCAAACTACTAAAAATTTCCGCTACCGGAAATCCAGAACTGGTCAGAACCTGCTGAATACCACCTTTGATATGAATCATATTTTATTTAGTTGAAGGTTTCAGTTCTCTAAGGTTTAAGGAGTTTTGTGTTTTGCATCCTTTGGACAAGCAAAGTCAGAAGGTGATTCGCTTAATAACTGTTGCAGCACAGGTCATAAAAGTGATGCAGAACTCACTGTCAGGTCTGCCATCAAACCACTTTAGCCCAGCTTATCTCCACTTTGGTGGCAGCCTGTCATAACTGTGGGGAAGAGGGAATGGGAGGATATAGGGAGGGGGATGACAGGAACCAGACGAGCCAACCAAATACAATGGTTAAAAGATCCAAGGACACCAGTCTAGGAAAGGAATGTAAATGCACACCAAAGAGGCACCCAAATGTGAAACTGTTACCAAAACACCTAAATTGAACCTTACTGGACACCACCAAGATGACCATGGGGAGAGGGCCTGGAAGAAAGGGAAATTACCAGATTTACAGGGGAATTCCTCAGATCTGACTAAACTACACTGTAACTACTTAGCTTCAATAAAAGCATACCTTTCGATTCAGATGGAGTTGAGGGTTTTTCTTTCCTGAATCCCTAAGCTAAGACAGGTCAGACACTCACATAACAATTGTCTGTCTTGCTCAGCAACAGAAATGTTGGGCTCAAATGTGATAGTAAGTTGTGGACTACCTGTATCTTCCGTTGATCTTTAACCAAAACAATATAAACTTGAAATTTAATCTTGCTGACTCCTATGATGTCATTTTTAAAAGCACATGTCCACTGCAGTCTTTTGGGAGGGGGTGATTTTGTTTGTTTGCTTCAAAATTGAGACTGCAGAGACCCTGTGGAAAAAGGGTCTACTTGTATTTTTATTCTACCTTCTTCTGAAGCTGTGAGGCTTCAATGGGCTGTGAAGGAGACTTGCACACTCAAAACCTACTCGTGTGTTGCCAGGCTGAGCAAGCAAGAGAAAAGTTCTTTATATTTATGTAAAGGGTTTAATCTTAGTTTTTTGAGCTGCCCTCCTCTTCCCAAACTCAAACAGAGTGATAAATTGTAGGTGACGTACAGGTAATCTGGCACTTCAAAGAAACGTTTGATAATTTGTTTATACTGAATTTCATGAATTCAATCTAGCCATGGGGACTTGAATGTTTATCCATTTGGGTTCTGTATTTTTTTTATATTTTAAAACTCTGATTTGTAATTTAATTATGTTACTGTTGAATTTAGTATACTTCACTGCTTTATCAGTATTTTCAATAGACTGTGGAACTAGGTCTTTCAGTTTAGAATTCTTCAATTCCACAGGAAGATGCCTTTAAATTAGATCATATTTCCACTGTTTCTACCTGGTATGCTATACTGCGACAAAAAAGTAGCATATATCAGTATAAGTATGCAAACTGAGAGAACCAAACAATTAAGTTAGTTTTAACATCCAATGTATAAATGAATACAAAAAGATAACACTACAATAAAGAAGCAAATCTAACCTGTTTTTAACATCTGGATGAGTTTAGAGAATAGATACTTATTCTCTTTTATATTGCTTTGCAAATGGCACCTCTGGAGACAATCAGAGCTTGGGTGGTGATTTTCAGAGTGGAAAATATTATTGAGAAAGGAGCAGGAGTAATAAACAGGTTTGAATGCAACAGAAAGTAATTAGGTACTGATAGACTAGTGGGAAAAGGAAGAAAATTGGGAAAAATTGCAAAATTGTTTTGTTGTGATTGAGTGGCACTCATAACTTTGTAAAAGGAAGTAAAACCTGTGAGGAGTGTATCTATTTTGTGACTCAAAACTCCTTTGAAGTAAGGAAAGGCAGTATCAAACACTGATTAGGATGTTGACTGATCTTGGAATGTCTTTGAAGCACTGGGAATTATCACACTTTTTAGGAATGCCTTTGAAATGCCAGATACCGGTTATGTATGTTATCTGCTAAGGAAGCGCCGATTGTATAAGGTAATAAAATGTAACTTGTATCCTGAAAAACAAATTGTAAATCAAGCCATTTGTATACTGGGGGGGGGGGGTCAATTTTAGGGTATAAGAGTAGAGCCTTTAAGCTTTGCTTTTTGTTCTCTTCTCAACTGCCAGAAGGGGAGGACCCATCTGCAGATGTTTTATTCCAATAAAGCCTTTTTCCTTGGATCAACTTTGAATCCTGGTGGTTTTTCTTAGCCACAATCTCACAATTGGGGGCTTGTCCGGGATCCTTGATGGTGGTTGACTGGAAAGCGGGGACCAGGTAAGAGAGTGGCCACAAGCTCCCATTGAGAGGCACCTCTCCCCGAATTCAGTCAGACTCCCGAGGTGACTGGGAAATCCAGACGATCCTTGGAAAAAGAACTGAGACGAAGTGCCAGCTGAGAGTGTGTGAGATCGATCTGAGTTGGGGACGCCCACACATCCTTTGACTTCGGAGAGTCCAGGCGTGATCAGATCAGGTAAACTTTGTTTCCTTTCATTTGCAGCCCAAAAGAAAGAGGTCCTTAAACTCTCTGGGAGAATCCAGCATCTGCTGGAGGACTGGGCATAGGAGTCTGAAAGAGAGGGGTCCTTAAACTCCCTGGGGGAATCCAGCATCTGCTGGAGGACTGGACTGGTGAATCAAGGCTCTGGGAGTCTGAAAGAGTAGAAGATGGGAAAGGGGGAGAGTGAGGCTCTGGAAGCCTGGAAGAAGCCTGTCTGGGACAGGGAAAATCTGACAATGGCAGAAAATCAATTCCGGTAGATTTGCCTTTGGGACAGCTACTCCAGCAGTGGTTCTCCCTGAATTTAAAGGAATTCACCAGACATCTCGAAAAGAAAAACATGATTTATCTTTTTCAAGACCGATGACCAAAATACTCTTTGATTGATCCTAAATTCCCATATCACTGGAGTCCTGAGGGGGAAACCAGTACCTATTGGATGATCAAATTGCGAGACTATATTCTCCAACACAAAATGACCACTCAAATTGCATACATAGATGTATGGTTTCATGTAAAATTTGAAGGTCCCGTCCCTCCAATTGAGGGTCAATACATGTTTCAACAAAAGGCAATGAGAATGAGACGGACGATTGGCTGCAGAGTCCGCCGCCCGCAAATCCTAATTTGAATAACGCACCTGCCAATGTTCCTTTGGCACCACTGCCATTGCCGGTGGCACAACCCCCTCCTCAGCTGCCCCTTTATCCGCGGCGGAGAAAAAAAGTGGAAGGATTAAAGAGAAGTGTTCAGGATTTTCCATTCAGAGGAAAACCTGAAGTGGATGCATTTCCTCTTAGGGAAAATCCCTAATGGGATCAATGCTACAGGCAACCTGGTGACAGTCTTTGTGGCTGTCCCCATAAAACTTGCTGAGCTGTGGGAATTGTTGATCTCCTGAAAGCAGCCCAACAAGCTTTTGTGAACAGAGACACTGTAAAAACCAAACAGAAATCACAAATGATGATTGCAGCTGTACAAGCTGCAGCGAAGAATGGGGTGAAGAAAGGTGGGAATTTTGGGAAGGGTCCAACTGGAGAAAGGAGTGAGAATTTTGGGGGATACAATCAGGGAAGTTTTGGGGGCAGAGGAAGAGGTTCTAGAGGGAGAGGCATGGGAATGAGACAACCTGGAATGGATAGGAGTTGCTTCAGGTGTGGGAAGGAAGGTCACTTTGCACGCGAGTGTCCTACCAACTGGGAGGAAAGGAGCTATGCATTGTATGATGATTAGGGTTGTTCCGGCTCCTTTAAGAGGACCTGCGGGGAGCCATTGGTAAACATTATAGTGGGTCCTAACCATCAGGAATGGTTGTTCCTGATAGATACTGGCGCAAGCTGGACTTCTGTGTGTGATCTGATAGAAGTGCACATAGATCCAAGAAAGCAATAAAGGTGGTTGGGGTGAGTGGAAAATCATAGGATGTGAGTGTGTTTGAACAAATCAGACTGGAGATGAATGAAGTGGTGACAGAAGCGGAAGTATTGTATATTCCTGATTCTGGAGTAAATCTATTGGGAAGAGATTTGTTGCCCGTGTTTTGTATCCAGTTATGGGATACTGGGAAGGGAGTAAGGATGTGTAAAATGACTGTGGAAGATGAGAAAGCAATTTCAGATGAGGTCTGGGCAGGAGGAGAGAAGGCAGGGCGAATGAACATTCAGCCGATTAAAATTCAAGTGCAGCCTGTGGTGACAAAGCTTTGGACTCCACAATACTCAATGAATAGAAGGGGGAGAGAGGGGTTGATCTGAAGGATGCCTTCTGAGCATGCCCCCTTGAGGAGGGAAGTAGAGACCTGTTTGCATTTGAATGGAATGATCCTGAGAGTGGAAGAAAACAGCAGTTTCCTTTGTTGTTTGGACAAGCTTTGAAAACTTAGTGTCTCTTGAGATGTTGATTCAATATGTGGATGATCTGTTGTTGACTGGGGAAAAAGAAAAAGAGGTTAGAGCAGCCTCTGTCGCTTTGCTAAATTGGCTGAAGGAGCAAGGATTGATAATTTCAAGAGAAAAGATTCAGTTTGTGGAATAGAAGGTGAAATATTTAGGGCATTATATCCAGCAGGGGGTAAGGTCCTTGGATCCTGAAAGGGTGAAAGGGATCATGAGCCTGGCTCCCCCCAGAAATAAGACAGAAGTCAGGAAAGCGCTTGGATTGTTGGGGTATTGCAGAGCTTGGGTGGATCAATACACTGTGTTAGCTCGATTCTTGCACAGGAAGCTGATAGGAAAAGGAGAGAGTATAGAATGGTTAGAGGGAGATGATGAGAGATGGGAAGTTTTGAAGAAGGTACTGTCATCCACACCGATTTTGGCTTTGCCCAATTTGAAGCTCCCATTTCATCTGTATGTGTTAGCAGCTCAGGGAACAGCACTAGGAGTGTTGGCGCAGAAGAGGAGGGAGGCAATACCAGCCCATCGCTTTATTGAGCAAAACTCTGAGCTGGTGGTGAGAGGATGGCCAGTGTGTGTGTGCAGGCTGTGGCTGCTACAGCTATGTTGGTGGTAGAAAGCAGGACGTTAACCTTTGGGGGGGGCTTGTTGTGCATTCACCCCACCAGGTTACTTCTGTGCTAAGTCAGTTGGCAACAACTTGGATGACAGAAGGGCGGATTCTCAAATATGAGACCATTTTGAGAACCAGCCCAGATGTAGTGATTGGGACAGATAGGAATTTGAATCCAGCAGAATTTTTGGAAGGAAGAAGAAAGGAGTGGGAAGCTGAGGACCATGATTGTTTGTTGCAAGTAGATTTGATGACAAAGGTGAGGGAGGATCTGGAAGAGACTCCTCTGAAGGACGGGGAGAAATGGTTTGTGGATGGATCAAGCAGGATTGAGGAAGGGAAAAGGAAGTCAGGGAGTTGTTTGCTTTGAAGAGGGCCTTGGAGTTGACTGAAGGAATTGATGTGACAATCTGGACTGATTCCAAATGTGCCTGGGGTGTGGTCCATACCTTTGGTAAGATCTGGCAGGAGAGGGGATTTATCAAGGCTGATGGAAAACAAGTTGAACAATTGCAGCTTGTGGAACAGGCCTTGGAGGCCCTGCAACTGTCAAGTCAAGTGGCAATAGTACACGTGAATGCTCATCAGAAAGGAAGCATCCCAGAGGTAGTTGGGAACAGATGGGCAGACAAGTGGGCAAAAGAAGCTGCAGGGGAGATGGAGCTGGTGATGGTATCAATTCCCTTGCTAGAAGTGGAAGAGGATGAGGAATGGAAACCTGAGGGAAAAGAGAAAGATGATTTGGAAAAAGAAGGGTGTACATTAACTGAGGATGGGTGGAGAACTTCGGAGGGGGTGAAGGTGGTTCCTGTGAATACAATGAGAGGAATTCTGGAAAAGGTACATGAGGGAGGGCATTGGGGGACAGAAGCACTGGTGACAGCTGTGAAACCACACTTTTGGAGTCCAAAAATGTGGACACTAGCCCAGGGCATCTGTTGGAAATGTTTAATATGTTTAAAAGTAAATAAGAAAGCAGAAAAAAAATGGGAGGGCGACCCCTAGTGGGCTGACCTTTCCAGAGAGCACAGATTGATTTCAGCGAATTACCAGAAAAGGGGGGGGAATGGAAATACTTGCTTGTGATTACACAGGGGTCTCCCCTTTTGAAATGTTAATGGGATGACCCTATTTGGCAAAAATAGGGAATCCAATTCCTGAATTTAAAGATTTGTTCTTGAGAAAATATTTGCAGACACTGTCCAGGTCCTTGTTTTCTTTACACAAATAGGGATTGTTGGCGCAACGATCACCTTTAGCTGGCTGCCAACATCCTCATGAAGTTGGAGATTGGATCCTGATAAAGACTTGGAAGAGCGAGAAGCTGCAGCCTAGCTGGGAAGGCCCGTACCAGGTGCTGTTGACAACTGAATCTGCAGTTCGCACTCGAGAAGGAGGCTGGATGCACTACAGCAGAGTCAAAAGGGCACCGGAACCTGAAAAACCTTGGAGGGCAGTTCCAGTGGACGGTCAGCCTCTGAAGCTCACTTTGAAAAGATGAAGAAGTCTGAGCTCTGAACTGAGCTAATTGTCTTTATTCTAGGACTAGGAACTTCCTGGGGAAGCAAGAATTTATACCAACCCCAGAATGTTACTTGGGTTGTACTTGATTTCCATTCAGACATAGTCAATTGGACTAGTGAAAGGAGGCCTCCCAATACTTGGTTTCCAGAACTGCAATTTGATTTGGGAAGGGTCCTCTTGTCCACCACCAATGACACGTTCACAAAGAAACATCATTTTTACATCTGCCCTGGATATAAAACTGAAAAAAGCTACAAAAGGACTTGTGGAGGGGCTGATCAGTTTTATTGTACAGACTGGAGTTGTGTGTCTACGGGACACCTTTGGTGGGACCCTCCGCTTAAGGGTGATCTGATTAAGGTGACTAGAGTGACTCAGAGACTTCCATGTAAAATGAAAAGAAAGGACGGTAGGATCGAGGGAGAATGTAATCCAGTAAGAGTCATTTTCACTGAGGTTGGGAAAAAATATGATAGATGGAGGCAAGGGGCCACCTGAGGAGTGCGACTATATGATAAAGGAAGACTAGGATGGCAGGAGGAGGGAAACTTATTCACCATAAAAATGATACAATCAACCTTGGAAACCCCTGCAGCAATAGGACCAAATCATGTGCTCTGGGAAAATTCCCCCAGAGGGTTGGAGGGAACAACACAATCCACTGATAGAACCTCAGCCATCCCAGAGGAATTCAGGAGAGTTGCAAACCCACTCTGGGTCTTAGTAAATGCCAGTTTTGGAATAATGAATGCTTCCAATCCCAATTTGACTAGCTCATGTTGGTTTTGTTATAACATACATCCCCCTTATTATGAAGGGGTGGGGATGATGGCAGAGTACAATGTCTCAGAGTCGGATCAGGGTTGCAGGTGGAAGAAAGGTAGTCAAACACTCCAATCCATAACGGGCCAAGGTGTGTATATAGGAAAAATCACCAAGAAATGCCAACAATACTGTAATAATACTAACTCGACCATCCAGGAAAAACAGTACTATATTCCTCCAATAGAGGGATGGTGGGCGTGTAATACAGGGCTTACTGCCTGTGCATATGGAGAAATAATAAACCAAGCGGGGTTTTGTATTTTGGTCCAAATATTACCCAGAATTTACTTTCATTTGGAGAAAGAGATGTATCAACTGTATGAACAAGGGGGAAGTTTAAGAGTTAAGAGGGAACCAATCTCCACTCTTACCATAGCTTTGCTGGTTGGGTTGGGAGCAGCAGGGGCTGGGACTGGAATAGCCTCTATAACAACTCAATACAGCCAATATAATTATTTAAGACAAGCTATCGATGAAGACTTAGAACGAATAGAAACATCTATCTCACATTTACAAAAATCCCTAACCTCTTTATCAGAAGTAGTCCTACAGAATAGAAAGGGACTGGATCTGTTATTCCTTCAAGAAGGAGGAGTATGCGTGGCGTTAAGAGAATAATGTTGTTTTTATGCAGATCATTCCGGGATAGTGCAGGACTCCATGAAAAAACTGAGGGAAGGGTTGAATCAAAGGAAAAGAGAAAGGGATGACCATCAAGGGTGGTTTGAATCTCTTTTCAATACATCACCTTGGGTAACCACCCTAATCTCCACCTTAATAGGACCTTTAATTTTGTTACTATTGATCCTCACTTTTGGTCCATGCATCTTAAATAAATTAATGAAGTTTGTGAAAGATCGAATTGACACAGTACAAATGATGGTGTTAAGACAACAATATGACCCATTGGGACACCTAGAGAAATCTGAAGAAAGATGGAAGACAGCAGATTTATTAATAACTGAGTTTAAGTCAAAAATGAAACAAGAACAGGGGGGATTGTGAGGAGTGTATCTATTTTGTGACTCAAAACTCAAGATGAAAAAGGGAGTTTCTCCTTTGAAGTAAGGAAAGGCAGTATCAAACACTGATTAGGATGTTGACTGATCTTGGAATGTCTTTGAAGCACTGGGAATTATCACACTTTTTAGGAATGCCTTTGAAATGCCAGATACCGGTTATGTATGTTATCTGCTAAGGAAGCGCCGATTGTATAAGGTAATAAAATGTAACTTGTATCCTTAAAAACAAATTGTAAATCAAGCCATTTGAATATTGGGGGGGGGTCAATTTTAGGGTATAAGAGTAGAGCCTTTAAGCTTTGCTTTTTGTTCTCTTCTCAACTGCCAGAAGGGGAGGACCCATCTGCAGATGTTTTATTCCAATAAAGCCTTTTTCCTTGGATCAACTTTGAATCCTGGTGGTTTTCCTTAGCCACAATCTCACAAACCTAAGTATGAGATAAATGAAGAATGCAAATACATTAACACATGAAACCAGAGGTGTATTCAGCAGGTTCTGACCAGTTCTGGAGAACCAGTAGAAGAAATTTTGAGTAGTTCGGAGAACCACCTCTGACTGGAGATTTTACAGTATCCTTCCCTTACCATGCCCACCAAGCCACGTCCACAGAACCAGTAATAAAAAAAAATTGAATCCCAACACTGCATGAAACCTGTGTTATTTATACGTACAGATCAATCTGGCAAGTTTCTTTTTATGTCGTTAAATGTGGCACCTATGGCAGCTTTTCCTGGAAATTGTGCAGAGCAAGGGCTATATAATAAATTGAGGATGAAGGTTTAAGAGACACACACATCACTGTATGAGTCAGTGAGACTCAATTCACCACAACCCATACATGTATGCTTGTTCATGTCCTATTATATATGTGCATTAACTTGTTTCAAGTCATGCATTGTATCATTTAGTCTTGAGAGAGGCCCTGTCATCTGACTATTTCATATGTCCCAAAATTGGGGTTATCTGCTCTGAGACATTTTCAAAATGAAGTCAGATCATTGAAAAGATAATTCCTGACTTCCTAAAATTACCTCAGGGTGCTTATTCATCCTATCTTGCTAATCTTCCCCATCCTGTCAAGCTATATTGTGACCTATTGAAATTCTTACCCACCATGCCAATTCAGGGTAGGTTGACTATATAAACAAAAATGAAGCATTTTCTTTCTACAAGTAACCATTCCAAAGTTTCTGTTCTCACTATGCTATTGGGAAGAAGAAGGGGAAAAAAACTACATCAATGGATAAAAGGTTAATTTATACATTGAATTATCAGTGGGTTTTTTTTTTTTTTTGCCTCATTCCTACTGCCCTCACAGGAATTTATTATGTGTTTGGAGCTTATTTAATTCTGAAGAGAAATCTACTCCCTAAGTGTAGAATAAGCTTCTATAGGATCCATTTAATTAAGATTTTACTGCGGTATCTGCCATCCCGCATCTGATGGGCGGCTCATGAAAGGAAGCGAAGGGAAGAGAAACGACAGGAAGCGAAGTTTCCTCTTGATGAGCGCGCCCCGAATGTCTTGGCACACGCTCTTTTATTGTGCTTTTTTACAAGAAAATGATTTAATCAAAAAGCTCAAGTCAAACATGGTATTCTCATCAGGATGTGCATGTTTACAAAGCTGCATACCGGACAGATTAT
The DNA here is from genome assembly GCA_033807585.1 of Hydrophis major. NCBI lineage: Eukaryota > Metazoa > Chordata > Lepidosauria > Squamata > Elapidae > Hydrophis > Hydrophis major. The sequence continues at coordinate 69,270,334 of CM066330.1, forward strand.
TTACAAAGTGGATAAGCTTATTAACAAACATCTATCTCCTTGTCTCTTGTACGTGCCTTGCAAAGGTCACTGAAGAGACAGAAGTTAATGATTACACGTGAATGATACAATGTTGCAAACGCTTGAATGATACATAGTTGCAATGATACATAGTTGCAAACACATGAATGATACATAGTTACAACATCTCCTCTGTTTTTATTGTTTATGACGAGTCTTCTTCCTCGTCCAAGAAGACAGGAACCATTTTTCTGAAATATTCGCCGTCCCCGTCATCTAGGCAAGAGTGCGACCCGTCAGCGTCAGGGTTGTCCAAGGAGCGGTAACTCAGCAATGACATTTTTTCGTCTGGTGTTGAGGATATGACATGAGCTTTCAATAGCACATTAACATCAGCAGAGGATAATTGATTTTTAAAAATTGCAATATTCTATTAAAACAACAAGGTCCTATAATACATATCAATATAATGATTATTAATGATCCTGCCAATGCAGTTAAAAAGGTTGTAAACCATGGTGAAATAGAAAACGAACCCCCCCCTGCCATCAGCATAAAGACAACATTCTTCTTTAAGCATAGCACACAATCCCCCTTGTTTTAAAAAATAACAGATCTAAATCTTTACGATTTTGCAAAAGGGGGTATTCCATGGGTACCTGTAGGGATATAAAATCATCAGAGTTATACACACAAGCCATACTTGAATGCAAAATGATTTAGATTTAACAATTTCATCCCCGTGGACACATGCCATGAAACTGGTGTAACAAGTCCAAACAAAATTATTGCCAGGGATAAAATACATTCCTTTCAGGCGTGATGTTAAAGTTCCTCCTGAAGTGGTGTGGATTGCAGATATCCCCTGGTTGTGTGGGTGCGTCCGCCAAATCGAATTGAAGTGGTGGGTAGAAGTCTTCTATGCAAGAAAAATTGGTTGTAGAACTTAAACGAACTCCTTGAAAGTCAGTTATAGTCCAAGCAATATTATATCTTCTATGAGGCTTCTGCGGATCGTCATGGACAGTTCTTTTGAAGTGTCGTTTGTTGACAGGATCAGAGTTCGGGTATATAAAAACATCACAAGCAGGAGAGAGGGCTATGGACAAGTTAGTTGTAGAACATTTGCGAAATGAGGAGGGAATTCAATTAGTAGAAAAAGGATAATAATTACAATAATGACAATGAAGATTAATTTGGTAATTCATCAAGTATGTTAGTTGGGGTAGGGAAACCCATAATACAATAGAAGGACATTTAGGTCCCCCTATGTTTTAGATTGAATAGAGGAAAAGATTTTAAGGTTCCTGTCGTGTCCGCAAAAAGACGCCAGGAGTCGGTGACTACGTTTCAAGCTCTTTATTAAACAGTTGTATACCGAACCGGCGAAAAGGAAAAAGCCCGCGGCTTTTATCCTTTTCGCTGTGGCGGCCGCGGCCAATGGCAGCGATTCAAGTCTCCCGCTCTTGGAGTGAGCCAATCGCGGGAGACTCCAAACGGGCCAATCAGCGCGGCTCGCCTGGCCAATCAGAAATCCCCGCGCTTTAGCCAATCAAAGCGCGGGGATTTCGAGTATGTAAATTAAGGACAGAACACCCCTCCCCTCTTGGTATAGTCCATCACGTTGCGTAGTCACATAGGTAGGCGGGGCTCCGTCTAGTCCTACTTGACCTGCGCAACTCAGTTGCAAGCTGGATTTCGGCTGGAGCGGTCATGTTTTTGGCTGCTCCCTCTTCTGTGCGAACCGGCTGGGTGATCGGGCCGGTTCTTTCTCCGTGGCTCCCACCTGGGCCTTCCGGGTTGGTTGAGCTATGGGTTTCGCCGCTCCCGCTTGGTTTCTTCGAGTCGGTTGAGCTGGCTAGGTGGTTCTTCTCCGGTGGGGGATCGCGATGGCTGCATTCCGGTAAGTACTGCTGGTTTATTTTTTCTTGCGTTTGTTTATTCGGGTATTCCCTCCCCCCTTGGTTCGTGTTTTGGGGGTTGAGGTCCATTGCTGTTCGTGACCTGAGCTGGTCAATGTGCCGTTTCCAGGCTCGCCCATCGGTGGTTTGGAGCCGGTATGACCGTGGGCCTGTGATTTGGGTGATGACGGCTGGGATCCATAGGGGGTCCCTCGTCAGGTTTTTCGCGTACACTAAGTCGCCGGGGTTAAATGTTCGGTATTTTGAACTTGAGTCTGGGGGTCGCTCCGGGTTATATGTTGGGTGTAACCTGTCGAGCGGGGACCTCAGCTTCCTACCCATTAGTAACTCGGCTGGGCTTTTGTTGGTAGTGGTGTTCGGGGTGATGTGTTGTATAAAGAGGAGTTTATTTATTTTGTCGTTGATCTCCCCGTGGTCCATTTTCCGGATGGTTTTTTTGGTAAATTGTACCATCCGTTCCGCCCTACCGTTCGCCGCCGGATGCGCCGGTGCTGTTAATGCGTGGCGGATGCCCCTCTCCGCCAGGAATCTCTCGAAGTCGAGGGAAGTAAACTGGGGCCCGTTGTCGGAGACGACGACGTCTGGGAGGCCGTGTGTGGAAAAGAGTTTGCAAAGTTCTTTGATAACGGCCTCCGTGGTAGTGGATTTCATGTCGCTTACCTCCAACCAGTTGGAGTAAGCGTCAACTGTTATTAGAAAGGTATGCCCATTCGTGGGACCGGCAAAGTCTAAATGGATCCTGGACCAGGGCCCCCTTGGTGTTTCCCACTCCAGGATGGGTGCTGCGGGTGGGCTTGGTCTGGTCTCCTGGCATCGTCGGCACTTAGCTACCCATGTCTCTATCTGCTTGTCCATCCCTGGCCACCAAGCGTAACTCCTGGCCAGGGCTTTAGTTCTGACGATGCCAGGATGCCCCTCATGCAGCATCTCTAAGACCTTCCCTTGCAACCTGTCCGGGATGACCACCCTGTCACCCCACAAAATACACCCCTTAAGCAGTGAGAGTTCAGTCTGGCGGTTTCTGAATGTCTTAACGGATTCGTCATTGTCCCTTTCAGGCCAACCTTTTTCCACCCAATGTAAAATTTGCGCCAGACGCCTGTCCTTAATAGTTTCCCTGGCAATGTCTGATGCGGTAATGGGTAGGTTGGGCAGGTTCTCGATGTTAAGGGTGTTTGTCGTTGGTGCTGGGTCAGGATCAGAGTCTGGTAAAGGCAAGCGGCTTAAAGCGTCCGCGTGCGAAATTTTCTTACCTGGCTTGTGTAACAGTTCGTAGCTGTAGGCTGCCAGGAACTCGGACCACCTTGTCATCCGGGGTGATAAAATGTTCGGGGTGGCTCAGTTTCCTGCAAGGATGCCCAGCAACGGCTTATGATCTGTCACAATGGTAAACAGGCGGCCGTAAAGGTATTCGTGGAATCGCTTAACGGCAGCAACTATAGCCAAAGCTTCTTTGTCCAGCTGGCTATAGTTCCGCTCCGGTTTAGTTAGAGTCCTGGAAAAGAAAGCGATGGGTGCTTCTCTTTTGTCGGGGAGGGTATGGCTGAGGACAGCGCCAACGCCGAAAGGTGATGCGTCACAAGTGACAACCAAGGGCAAGGTTTCGCTGAATTGAATCAGGACGGCATCGGAGGTGAGAAGGTCTTTGGTTTTTTGGAAGGCGGCTTGCTCTCGTCTCCCCCAAGTCCAGGTTGCTGCCTTATCCAGGAGCCTATGCAAAGGCTCCGCCGCCGTAGCCTTTTGGGGTAGGAAAACATTATAAAAATTCAGCAACCCCAAGAAAGCCTGTAGTTCCGTTTTAGACCTTGGGGTGGGGGCTTCTTTGATGGCTTTCACTTTTTTAATTGTAGGGTGAATGCCATGCCGGTCTAGAAGGTAGCCCAAGAATTCCACTCGCTCTGTGCATAGTTGGCATTTTTCTCGTTTTACTTTTAGTCCCGTTACTTTAAATTTTGTTAAGACCTCCCTGAGTCAGTTTTCTAATTCGGCTTCGTTTGGCGCCGCCACTAATACGTCATCAAAATAGGGCACCACCCCCTTGATGCCTTGTAGTAAACGTTCCATCAGGCTCTGAAAGATGCCTGGTGCCACGCTGACTCCGAACTGGAGTCGGTTGCACTTGAAGGCCCCCCGATGGGTAACGATGGTCTGGGCTTCCGCTGTTTTTTCGTCGACCGGCAACTGCTGATATGCCTGGGCGAGATCGAGCTTGGCAAAGACCTTGCCCCCTCCCAGTGAGTGCAGTAGGTGTTGCACGATTGGGACGGGGTAGGCGCTTTGTTGCAACGCGCCATTTAGGGTGGCCTTATAGTCCCCACAAATTCTCACGGACCCGTCTGGCTTGACTGGGGTCACTATAGGGGTCTCCCATCGGGCATGGTCTATCGGTTGCAACACCCCCTGTTTGACGAGCTTGTCGATCTGCTCATCAATTTTAGGTTTTAGGGCGAATGGTACCCTCCTAGGTTTTAGCCGCTTGGGGGGAACCCTAGGGTCTAGGTCAAATGAGATAAGGGGCCCCTGGTACTTGCCCAGGCTTCCGTCAAAGACCTCCCGGAACTCCTGGGCTAGCCGCTGTTCCCAGCCGTCGTCGGTGACGTGGTTGACTCCTGTCAGCGCGATGTCGAGTGGGGCGAACCATTGTAGTCCCAGCAGGCTTGGGCAGTCGCGATCGACGATTGTGAGTGGGAGTTGTTCGGTGCGGCCCTTATAAGTTACATTAAAGTTCTTGGTGCCCGGGACGCGGTTTCCCTGGTAGTCTTTTATAATGATTTTTTGGGCATTTATGTTCCTCTTATGGAGGGTGGGCACTAGTCGTTTTATCTCGTGCCATGCAATCATGGAGAGGTAGGATCCGGAGTCCACCTCCATCTTGCATGGTTGGCCTTCAATATGGACTTCTACGTGTACCTTTCTGGCGCCGTCGGAGATGGCGTGGCCGATGGTTACCGTCTGGTGGGTATCTTCCTTGCGCCGACTGTCGCCGCCTCTTGAGGGTCGTTGGATTCGGTCCCACCGGCCGTCCGATTGGCGATCTCTGGTCCTGGGCGGGGGGCTTTCCTTTTTTCGGTCGTGTTGGTCCCATCTGGGTGGACTGCGAGTCTTCTTTTGGCGGCAAACCCGAGCGATGTGTCCCCTTCTTTCACAATGCCTACAGATAGAGTCAAAAAATCGGCATTCTGATCTGGGGTGGTCGCCGCCGCACCCGGCACAGTTGGTCCTCAACTTACGACCTCTTCGGTTCCGTAGGTCGCCGCGCCCCGTCTGCACGCGATGTATGTCCTCCTCGTCTTCTGACGTGCTGGATGCAGACTGGAATTCTCCGTAGTGTGCGGTTGATTCGTTTTTTGGGTCAGTCGACCTTGCCGGGTTGTTGTTTCCGCCCTTCGCGTCTGATTTTCGCATGCTGTCAGCGGAAGTGCGGGTTGCTTCTGCGGCTGCGGCTGCGGTGAGGGCGTCTGCTAGACTGATGTCGCCCTTGGCCATAAGCCGGCTCTGGAGTGCAGGGTCCCATAGGCCAAGTACGAATCGGTCTCTTAGGAGGCTGTTCAGACCTTCGAATTCGCAGAGTCCACCTAGGCGCCTCAGCTCGGCGATGAAATCGCTCAGTTTTTCGCCCGGTTTCTGGTCGCGCCAGTAAAATTCGTTGCGCCGGATCAGGATGGGGACCTCGGGGGCATAATGGCACCACAGGATAGGTTCGAGGACGTCCCAGTCCATGGCGGTTGCGTCGGCTGGCTTGGCCAATGCTTTGGCCATCTGGAATACCTCGGTTCCGCAATGGGTGAGGAAAACGGCGCATTTTAGCGGGCTCGGGGCGTCCTTCATTCCGGTGCACTCGAGGTACATGCGGAAACGGTCTGAGAACGATTCCCAGTCCTCGGTGGCGGGGTTGAAGGGGGCAGGCGGTGCGATTTTCGCCATTTCGGTGCTGAAACTGGCTCTTGTTAGACACGGGGTTCGGTTCAGGGTCGGGATCCCACCCTCGTCGCCAGTGCCGTGTCCGCAAAAAGACGCCAGGAGTCGGTGACTACGTTTCAAGCTCTTTATTAAACAGTTGTGAACCAAACCGGCGAAAAGGAAAAAGCCCGCGGCTTTTATCCTTTTCGCTGCGGCGGCCGCGGCCAATGGCAGCGATTCAAGTCTCCCACTCTTGGAGTGAGCCAATCGTGGGAGACTCCAAACGGGCCAATCAGCGCGGCTCGCCTGGCCAATCAGAAATCCCCGCGCTTTAGCCAATCAAAGCGCGGGGATTTCGAGTATGTAAATTAAGGACAGAACAGTTCCTTTCCATAGGAAGAGTAAAGAAGGAACAAAAGAGTGAGTTGTAGAGTGTTCTTTAAACAAAACAGAAGTGACAGAATGAAAACTATGGTTGGCATTTTCATGACGTACCCACATGGAACAAGTATAATAGCTTTCTGTTAATGAAATGGTTTTAACACGAATAGTCTTTTGACAGGAATCATAGGTTTTGTTGAAGTAAGGTAGAAATTGCGAGGAAGATATAGGCAAGAATATCAGGAAGAGTTTTAAGATACAGATGTAGCAGAGGAATTTCCATGATAGGGTCTGACCGCCCTACCAGGGATCCAGCAAGTGGTTTTGTCTGGCAGTAAGATCGCAGCGTAGCCTCGTCCCCAAGTGAGAAGCTCAGCGGGACCCTGCCAGGCAGGATCTGGCAATCTGCGATAATATACCAGAGGTCTGTTAGGCAGGGGTGAGGGGGAGGAAAAATGACGCGAAGCAGCAGAAGTGGGAGGAATGCCAGTCAGATTAAGAAAGTTTAAAGTGTAAAGACAAATGTTAAGAGAATTTTGCAATGCTGGGAGGTTCGGGGTTTTTTCCCGCAACGAATATCGATCAAGAGCACTTTTCAGAGATAAGTTCACTCGTTACACAATAGCCTGCCCCTGGCTGTTGTAGGGAATCCCAAACTTGTGGGTTACATCCCATCTGTTACAGAAGTCCTGGAAAACAGAACTTGTATAGGCAGGTCCATTGTCTGTTTTGATTTCTTTTGGACGTCCCAGCGAGGCAAAGGTACAAATTGAATGATTGATGACATGTTTTACAGTTTCTCCCCTTTGAGGAGTAGCCAGAATAAACCCTGAATATGTATCTATTGAAACGTGCAAATATTTCCAAGGGGCAAAAGGTGGATACTGAGTTACATCCATTTGCCAAATTTCACAAGCTTTTAATCCTCTAGGATTTACTCCTATGGGAATGGAATGTCCTTGCTTACTACATGTGGGGCATTGTTGAATAATGGCAGCAGCTTCTGCCTGAGTTAGAGAAAATTGTTTTTGTTATCATAACTTGGCGGGGGAGATTCAAACATACTCCCTGCTTCTATTTTATAATGGACTTTTAAAGCCTCCATAATTTTCCTCCAAGTGACCAAAATGCCAATAGGTGCACGAGGAGGACTATGGAGATGTTCACCAAATTTTTGCCAAGTGGAAATTTTTAAGGACCCTTCCTCTGAATAATTGGGACAATGTTGCCACACATAAGCCAATAATGTAGCAATAGGTTTCTTTTTTACAGGCGAGCCCTTTAAATTAGCAGAGTAGTTAGAAGAAGAAGCGACTAACTCCTTCAATTCCTTCAGATGCTGCGTCTGTTGTTGAGAAAAGTTTCCACCCATACTTACGAAAGTCGAGACCGTGTTTCAGATCCGATGACGTGCAATTCGCTTCAGGCCTGGCGATGCACAGCTCCCATCAAGCTGATAAGATATGGGCACGTCGCTGCGTATCCCCCTTAGGGAATCACGTCGGGGTCACCAGAATGCGGTATCTGCCATCCCGCATCTGATGGGCGGCTCATGAAAGGGAGCGAAGGGATGAGAAACGACAGGAAGCGAAGTTTCCTCTTGATGAGCGCGCCCCAAATGTCTTGGCACACGCTCTTTTATTGTGCTTTTTTTACAAGAAAATGATTTAATCAAAAAGCTCAAGTCAAACATGGTAATCTCATCAGGATGTGCATGTTTACAAAGCTGCATACCGGACAGATTATTTACAAAGTGGATAAGCTTATTAACAAACATCTATCTCCTTGTCTCTTGTACGTGCCTTGCAAAGGTCACTGAAGAGACAGAAGTTAATGATTACACATGAATGATACAATGTTGCAAACGCTTGAATGATACATAGTTGCAATGATACATAGTTGCAAACACATGAATGATACATAGTTACAACATTTTACAGCCTTTTTTAATGGTCAAATAAATGAAAAAAATGATGCCAATGATAAAGGACCAATTTGGATATATAATTAATGTAATCGTGTAAGGACAAGAGTCTCTACTATATTTTTATTTTAAAAATATTTTTCTCCCACCTGTTCTCACAGTAATGGTACTGCCATTGATGGAAAATTAACCAAGAAAAGAGATGGTATTTGACCTTCCGTTTTACAAAATATTATTAGTAATTTCACACCTGAAAGATCTGCCTGGCAATTATGATGTAAGTAATTGGTTTTAGTACTGTACATGTACACATGTGTGCGTGTGTATGTCAGAAAGAGGGAAAAATATAAAGAGGCACTTTCAGAAAGAAAACCAAAATGAATACAACAGGAAAACAATGGAATGAAGTAGTCTGAAATGATATTCTCTACCTTTTTTAGGAATAAATTATTTGTCTACTTTGGTATTATTAAGTAAATTGCATAAGTAGAAAAACCAGGCAACTGAAGTAAGTAATAATTAGGACAGTTAAAGAAAGAGTAGTAAATAAATATAAAAATGCCAAGACAATATGACAAGGTATACATAAAAATGCCTTCTCTGCTGATCACTAGAAATACAATTATAGCAGCGTCTTTATTTCTGAACCTTCCCAAGAAACTGTTCAGAATTTCAAATAAATCCCGTGCGACTAGACAATTTGGGAAGCTTCATTTCTGTGCTTGTAGTTCCTCTTCTGTGAATCACAACTATGCATTACTCACTCTCTAAAATATTATCAAGATTCTAAGTAAACCTAGGAAATTTGAAAATTTGCTTCTTATTCTGCTTGTGAACAGCTTCAGGCACACATTTTGTTTCCCTCAACAGAATGTTCATACTAGCTGACGTTATGGTGCTTTATCTTGACAGGAGGCTCATCTGCTTTTAATTAATTCCCAGGGAAGCCTTTATGTGTTACTAGAATGCTGGCTATATAGAGAAGTACATCTCTTTCAATTTATTTTGCTGTTCTGAGATGCTTTTCTTGGCTGGAAATTTATCTTAAAGCCTGGACCTAGAAAACACACACACACACAAAGGAGAAAGGAACTATACATTAAAATGTATTCCCTTAATCACACTGTATCTAAATAGCTAATCTTACTGTTGATTTCAGGTGCAATTGATAGATTGATATTGTACTTACTTGCACTTTTTAAAATTTGTTTTATAAGTATTACTTTACCTTCTTGAGAAAATAGGAGTCATAGTCTGTCACCTCCATCCTTTCATACAACCCAAAAGCTGTCCCAGAATCTCAATATTAGTGTATTTCTTTTCATCGTATAAATGTGCTCTCTACAAAATTTTATTTTATTATCCCCAAAATTGTCTTTTTTAAATGACTTTTACTGAAACTTTAAAAAATAAGATAAAAAATTAATTCAAACTAATATAAAGTAAGGAGTAGGGAAGAAAAGGAAAGCAAAGACAAAGACAAAGCAAAAAGTGCAAGAAAAGAAATAAAAAAGTTGAAGAAAAATAGAAAGAAAAAAGATGAAAAGAAGAAGTTTCCGATGTTCTTCCAGTACTGTACAATTATATTTTAATTTCTCTCTTCAAAGGTAGTGTTATGGACTAAGCCAATGCAGCGATACAACCCTCAACAGCTTCATCTTACAGCAGGCTTGTAAACCTGCACTTCTCATTGGCCCGTAGATAGCGAGTCGTGATTGGTCGTTTTTTGGCAAGTCTGATTGGCTGTTAACGGGACCCCCTGATTGGACGCTTGTGAAAGCGGTAGACTCAGTTCATTGGTTGTTTTGACGGCAGCCAGCTCTATAAAAGAGCTGCTGCTGCCCAGGTATTTTGCTCTGTTCTTCCTAGTTAATAAAGAGTTGAAGTCACCGTTCGATGTCTCGTCTCCGTTCCTTGCGCCCATGTCCAGGACTTAACAGGTAGACCCTAATATTCTTTGCATATCCTATCCCATATAATCATCAATGCCACCACAAATTCATTGTTTTCATTTTTAAGCAAAAAGCCCAGCCCCCAATATTTTCCTATCTGAAAAAAAAACAAGCAAATGCCATTCTTTGTATTCCACCTCTATAGGTCAACTAAAAGACCCATTCACACAAACTTCCACCACACCAAAGGGACCAAATGAGATAGGAAATACAGAGCCGGTTTTGTGGCAGCTATAGCTTTCTTTTCGACACAGCAATATCTAGCGGGGGTGGGGTGATAAAGATTTCTTTTCAAAAAAAATCTGGGAGACTGCAGATTGCTGCCAGTGTCCTCCCCAAATTCCAGCTTCTGTTTCTATATGTCAAGCAAGTTATTACTTTTCAGAATAAGTATGTTATCAAAGAGGATTCCCTCATTTAACCTGATGAATGCTTGGAGATCATAGCAACATGAAAGAAGGGGGCTATTTAGGCCATCAAGTCCACCCCTGTACTAAATGCAGAAAACATATTAAAGCCTCCAAAACAGATGGCTGTCTAGCCTCCACTTGACCATCTCAAAATAAAGTGAATCTGTCATTCTCTAGATAATTGCTTTCACTTCAAACTATTCTTACTGGTGAGAAGGTGTTTTCTTTTTTTAATTTTTCCTAGTGTTCAGTGAGAATCTGTGTTCCTGTTACTTATTTTCATTGTTCAATATCTTAAATAATGGAATTAAATAGCCCGAAGAAGAAAGGGAAAGGTCTTAATCTTATTTTAGAGACTCCTTTCAAGCAGTTGAAGAGTGCCATTTTATTGTTTCTTTGTTTGTTTAATTACATTTATATATCAACCATCTCACTCTCAGAATGGCTACCATGTTCCAACATTGCTCATCTTTTCTCAAGATTAAAAACATGCAGTTGCTTTCAATTCTTTTCACAAGATTTAGTCTCCAAATCATTCTTGTTGGTTTTCTCTGAACCTGTTCCAAATTTTGCTTCCTAAAATGGGATGCCCAGAATATGAGATGGGTTCTAACCCTAGCAGAATAAACTAGAACAAGTTACGCCTTTGCTTTGGGAACCACACCCTGTTGATGTAGTCTCAGTTTGACTGTTATTGAGGTGACACTGCTGAGTTATGTTCAATTTGCAAGCCAATCAAATTCCCCCATCTTTTTCACAAGAACCATAACAGACAGGTGTCCCCCTTCCTATGCATATGTGTTTAAATTTTGTTTCCTAAATTAAGAACTGTTAAATGTCATTATTTGCTTTTGGTCTCTTCGCTAACCTATAAATAACATTTTGAACAATATTCCTATCTTCTAGGATATCAACCAACCCATTCAATTTTTTGTCATCTGCATATTTAATAAATATTCCTTCCACTTCTTCATTCAAGTCATTAATGAAAATATTGAAGGCTAGCGAACCCAGGCCTGATCTTTGTGGCACCCCATTAACATGTCTCTCCAATCTGATGAGAAAGTACTTGATAAGTACTCTTCAAGTAATATTTTCAAGCCTGCTACATAGCCATCCAATTTAGTATTTAGTTAAATTTTACATTATTAACTCATGAATAATGCATTTTTTTCTTTCTGAAAATGATTGTGGTGCTATGCTAATTTCTGTATATTAGTCTTAAATGAGAATCTCCAGTGACTTACCTCTTATATCTCCAATGCTATGATCCAATGTTAGGAATATCCTCATAAGGCTAAGCACATTAAAGATTGTGAATAAAGAATGTCATCCTATTTCCTATGTTTCCAACACCTGCTCTCTTACTTGGCAATTTCCTTAAGAATCTGAGCTTTTGAAATTAGGAGAAAGCTAAACCTGCAGCTGTCCTTTGTTTCCCATATAAATTTTCATTGAAATTTGAGATATTAACATGGCATGAATGTTTAGCATCTGACTCTCTTTTCATCTGGATTGTAGAGTGCTTATAAAGAAAAAAATATCAATGTGAAGCAAAGGAGAGGGGAGGGGAAGGAGGGGTTTGCAGACATTTTAAACTTGCTGGCCGCTACCTGGATAGATCACGATCAAAACAGCTTGTACAACAGGGAAAAACTCTTTCAACTTAACAGAGATTGTGAAACTAATGAAAAATTCTCTGGATGGATTAAATTCAGTGCCAGTAAGATTGCCTGTAATATCTAGCATAGTTCCAAGTTCATACATTGAGAATAAAGAGCTCTTGTGAACTGGAAAAACAAACCCACAGAGCTATCATGCTTGAAAATGGAAGTTTTACTATTCTTCTTTTGCTGCAGCTGAGACAGAAATTGGTTCAACTGTCCAACATATGTCTTGCTATAAGAACACAGTTTTCTGGAGCTGTTTTCAAAGTGGCACCAAATTTCCATGGCAAAAGACTTGGTATAACCACCCACCCACCCAAAAAACCCTACCGATCCACAAAATCTTTGACAGAGAGGAATGGGGCAAATAGTTTGACAATAATGCTGCTACCCTAGTATCTGTTATGTAAAAGTGTGATGCATGAGGAGAGGTGTTCTTTCAGATTCTGTGATCCTCTGTGTATATCTTTCTGCTTTGCCATAATTATTTTCTGTATTATAATTCAGTCTTTCCTCAACCAGAGCCACTTCACTATTGCAATCTCTGCAATCATTACTATTGTACCCACTTACTGTGAAGGATCCAGATTTGGGGAGGCTGCTGAAATCACTTCCAAAATGACTCTGGATTAGTTTTAAAATTATCATTAAAATGGACAATATCCTATGAAAACTTTCTATTTCTTTTCAGTCCAGTGGCTTGGGCAGCAATATCAAGGTTTTCCTTACAAAAGCAGAGATGGGTCAGACTCCAAATCACCATATGGAATGTTCTGTAGCTACAGAGAAATTTTATAGCATTGGACCTTGATAATAGCTATCATTCATTCATCCATTCAATTTGGATAAACATTCATCTCAAACTGGAGAAATTTAGGGCAGTGAACAGTCATAAAAACAATAAAACCAGTTAAAACATAATACAAAAAAGAAAATAAATGCAAATAACATCCAAGAGGTATTATGATTGTTGGTGCATGTTGTGTATGTAATATATTTCAATAAAGCATAAGCTTGAAGTCAGGTGCAGGGTTCTGGCCCTGCACTTCTAATTGGTTGTTAAGCGACTGTACCGGATTGGCCCATTCTGGGGGAATCCGATTGGCCCTTAACAGACATGTATTATTGGTTCAAGAGCTAGCGTTCCTAGCTCGTTATTGGGTAATCGTTTTTAGGGTTGCCTATATAAGGCAGGTTCTACTACTGTTTAAATTGAGCAAGTATAATGTAATAAAGAGCTGAAGTTCACCGTTCAGAAACTTGTCTCCATTCTTTCTCGCCCATGCTCAAAACTTGACACTGGTGACGAAGGTGGGATATGGAGACAACTGAACCAACGGAACCCAGAAGCAATACCGAGCACGTGACAGACGGCGCCAACAATGGAACCATGTCCGGCGGCCTCGTACCACCCGCTCCATTCGATCCGACACAGGAGGACTGGGAGTCCTATATGGATCGCTTCCAAATGTTTCTTGAAACAAACAATTTGAAGGACGCCACACCAGGAAAGAAACGAGCAGTTTTTCTGACGCATTGCGGTCCAACTGTATTTAAGATGGCTAAAGCACTAGCCAAACCCCAAGAAGTGAAGGCCATGGATTGGGATGACCTCGAACCTATCCTGCAAGCCCACTACGCTCCTACCCTGCCTGCACTCGTGAGATGCCACGAGTTTTACCAAAGAAACCAGCGAAAGGGAGAAAGCGTGGCCGACTTCATAGCAGACCTCCGCAACTTAGGAGGCCTCTGCAGGTTCACCGACCTCGAAGAGGTGTTGAGAGATCGCATAGTCCTTGGACTCGATGCTCTGGGCGTCCAAAGCAAGCTGATGGCAAAGGGCAACATCAGCCTTGCCGACGCCATTGCCGATGCTACCGCGGCAGAGGCAACCAAGAAGTTGGCTGCACAACTACACCGAAACCACGCTCCGGTGCCACCACCGGCCAGCGAAATCTCACATAGCACAGAGGGACAGCTCGCGACAACACACCACGAGGACCTCTCTTCATCGTCAGAAAGCAAAGTAGAGGGGGTCCATCAACTGGAGTCCAATCGAGACCACTACCCGAAGCCTGTACGCCCTTGCACTGGATGTGGAGCCAACCATGCCAGGTCTGAGTGCAAGTTCCGTGACGCACTCTGCCATGAGTGTGGGAGACAAGGCCACATCGGACGGGTCTGCCGCAGCTTGCCAGGACCCAGCCAGGCCTCAAAAGGTACCAGCTATCGCCAATCGACAGGAAACCATCCTGTAAGGCGAGCACCAGCAACCCAATCCTACAGAAATCAAGCTTTGCAGAGAGAAGAGGCTCACCACACTATCACTATCGGTAACGCCTCAACCATGTACACTAAAAAAATCCGGGTAACAGTAGCCATCGAAAATCAGCCTTGCTACATGGAGGTCGATTCGGGATTGTCTCTCTCGATGGTGTCGTGGAGAACACTCAAGCAACTCATTCCCACAATTCAATGCCAAGACCTCCGGTTCTAACGCCTCATCCTCAAGGACTACCAGGGGAACCGAATCCCCATCGTCAGGTCCTGCCGAGTCCGAGTCTCCTTCAAGAAGCACACGGCATACCTACCATTGACAATCATCGATAGCAATAGGCCTAGCTTGCTGGGCCTCCAATGGTTCGCGCCACTCGGCATTGAAGTGGCCGGCGTAAACTGAGTCAGTGGCTGTGACTGGGAGGAAGACCTTATCTCTGAGTTCAGGGACGTCTTCGCGACAGTTTAGGCGAGTACAAGGGGACCCCGATCTCATTCAGCTTAGATCCCAAGGTGGCTCCCATTCACTTGAAGCCCCGTCGAGTCCCATTTGCTTTAAAGGCTAAAATAGACAAGCAACTCAATAAACTGATAGCTCAGGGGGTGTTAAAACCCATCGATCACTCCCCTATCGTAACACCCATTAAGCCAGACGGGTCAATTCAAATTTGTGGGGACTACCGGGCCACCTTGAACCACGCCCTCCAGCAAAACGCATATCCAGTTCCGGTGGTGCAGCACCTCCTCCATTCCCTGGGGGGCGGGAAAGTTTTCGCTAAATTGGATTTAGCTCAGGCCTATCAACAATTGCCAGTTGATGAAAAAACGGCACAAGCCCAAACTATTGTGATGCCTTTAAATGTACCCGGTTGCAATTCGGAGTTAGTATCGCCCCAGGGATATTTCAGAGCCTTATGGAGAGGCTATTACAGGGAATTAAGGGTATGGTCCCTTATTTTGACGATGTGTTAATCGCAGCCCCAACAAAAAAAATCTTACAGGACCGATTAAAATTGGTCCTAAGAAAATTTCAAGAAGCCGGTCTGAAGGTTAAGAAAAATAAATGTAAATTATGCACGGACAGTGTTGAATTCTTAGGGGACCTAATTGATAGCCAGGGCATTCACCCGACCGAGGGTAAATTAAAAGCGATCAAAAACACTCCCAGGCCACGAAACAAGGCCGATCTCCAAGCATTCCTAGGCCTTGTCAACTTCTATAATGTGTTTTTACCGCACAAAGCAACTGTTGCTGAGCCGTTACACCGATTACTAGATAAGAGGGCAATTTGGTTATGGGGTTACCGTGAGGAATAAGCGTTTAGAAATGTTAAGAAACTGCTTACTTCTGACTCTGTACTCATGCAATATAACGAGACTTTGCCATTAGTTATAACCTGTGATGCATCGCCTTTTGGGGTAGGCGCCATTTTGAGCCACGTACTACCCAACGGGAACAAAGCCCCTGTTGCATATTTCTCTAAGACTCTTTCCAAGACTGAGCGGAACTATGGACAAATTGATAAAGAGGCCCTTGCAATCGTCTCAGCTGTGAAAAGATTTCACGAATACGTGTATGGCAGGCCTTTTGTAACTGACCACAAACCGCTGCTAGGGATAGCCGGAGATAAGCCGACTCCCTACATATTATCCCCTAGAATGACCCGATGGTCAGAGTTCTTGGCTGCTTATAATTATTGGCTGCAATACTGCCCGGGGAAGGCCATTCCACACGCCGACGCATTGAGCCAAGCACCGCTTCCAGAGATTCTCGACGATCCGACACCAACGGTAACCTCGTAGCAAATCGAGGTGCTCAACTCGCCACCACTGACTGCTAGAGACATCGCAAGAGAAACCAAATGCGACCACACCCTAGCACGTGTCCTGGGCTGGGTAGAGCGCGGATGGCCATTGGACCAATTGCCTGAGGACTTCACACCATTCAAGTCTCGGCAGACCGAACTGTTCTCCCAAAAAGGCTGTGTCATCTGGGGCGATAGAGTCGTTATTCCAGAACGGCTCCAAAAGACACTATTAAGAACCTTGCACGATGGCCACCCCGGCGTCGTGCGAATGAAAGCCCTTGCACGCAGCTACGCATGGTGGCCGGGCATTGACAAGCAAATCGAACATTGGGTTAAAGCTTGTCCCAAATGCCAAGAAGTCAGCAATGCCCCTCTGAAAGCCATGCCTACTGAATGGGAGACACCATGTGGACCCTGGTCCCAAATTCACTTGGACTTCGTGGGGCCAACTAAGGGCCACACCTTCCTGCTTACTGTCGATGCCTACTAAACTGGCTCAAGATTCATCGCATGACTACCACAACCTCCGAGGCAGTCATCAAGATTCTAAACAGACTCTTTGCAACCTACGGATTACCAGATGTCCTGGTATCTGATAACGGCCCACAATTTATGGCACTCGTATTCGAGCAGTACCTCACCGACCGAGGCATCCGCCATGCACTCACCTCGCCGGCGCACCCTGCGACTAACGGCTGAGCAGAATGCATGGTCCAATTTGTAAAGAAAACCTTGCAAAAGGTAAACTATGATAACATTGACGACAAAGTCAATCAAATCCTCTTCTTGCAGCACATCACCCCACATAGTGTCACTAACAAGACACCCGCTGAACTATTAATGGGACGAAAGCTCCGCTCCCACCTTGACCGGTTGCACCCTGCTTATGAACCGGAAAAGCCATTAGGATCCAGCACCCGATGTCGCACCTTCCAGGTAGAAGACCTGGTGTATGCAAAAAACTTATCGGGCGACCCATTGTGGGTGGAAGCAACGGTAATACGTGTAACCGGCCCCAGATCCTACCTTGTGCAATGCCGTGACAATAAACTCTGGAAATGGCATATCGACCGGTTACGGTCACGCCTTGCAGTGCCACTTCACAACTCCCCTATAATCAAACTGGGGGGGGAGGAGGTACAGAAGAAGATGAAGCTCTAGGAAACCTGTTCGAGGGGAACGACGACCTAATAGAAGCCCAGGCTGCGGAGCCGTAGGAAGAAAAGTTTGCACCTCAAGAGAGCACAGAAAACGAGGGCGACATCATAGAAGCAAACCCTGAACCGGAGGCAGCCCCGCTACCAAACAGCAATCTGCCCCAGGAGGACGGCAACCAACCAATACAGCGGAAGTCAAAAAGACTTAAAAAACAACCATCCTATTTAAAGGAATACGTAACTGCACCCTGAACTAAGAAGCCAGGGGGAAGGGGTGTTGTGTATGTAATATATTTCAATAAAGTATAAGCTTGAAGTCAAGTGCAAGGTTCTGGCCCTGCACTTCTAATTGGTTGTTAAGCGACCGTAGCGGATTGGCCCATTCTGGGGGAATCTGATTGGCCCTTAACAGACATGTATTATTGGTTCAAGAGCTAGCGTTCCTAGCTCGTTATTGGGTAATCATTTTTAGGGTTGCCTATATAAGGCAGGTTCTACTACTGTTTAAATTGAGCAAGTATAATGTAATAAAGAGCTGAAGTTCATCGTTCAGAAACTTGTCTCCAATCTTTCTCGCCCATGCTCAAAACTTGACAGTGTAAATGGGGCTTTATAGCATATCTGGATTGCCAGGCCCAGATATTTCAAGATTTTCAAAAATGCAGCAGAATCAAGACCATCTTAATATCTGGAAGGTGAATGTTCCAGAGGGAAAGACCTTCAGCAGAAAGGGATTCTTTCTTGGTTGATGAGACCCAGAGCCCACCCGAAACTGGAACAAATGGGTAGAAACAACCAGGAAAAGACAGTCCTTCAGGTAACTCAGTCCCAAGAGCTTTAAAGGTGACAACCAGCAACTGAATTGTACCTGGAAACTCATTGGCAATCAATGCAATCCCCAAAGCAGTGTATTATATGTGGCAGAAGGCTAATATCAGGTGTGTTCTGAACCAATTGAAGATTCCAAATGAATCCAAGGGCAGCCCCTTGTAAAGCATGTCACAGTGTCAGAGGGTATGTGTGTCAGAGCCTCCTGGTACAGAACTGGATGCAGCTGACACACAATATAGCAGAGGAAAAAACAGAGCTTCTGTATAGAGCTTTTTGATTGGTTAATTGGTTGATTGATTGATTAATATATACCATCAAGTTATTCTCGAATCCTAGTAACCTCATGTATACATTTTCTCCATGATGATCTTTCTCTATCCTGGTCTTTCAGATCTTCCAGTAGAGCTTTCATTGCCAGTGTAACTGAGTCCATCCACCTTGCTGTTGGTCATCCTCTTTTTCTCTTTCCTTCCACATTTCCCAGAATCTTTTCCAGAGAGCTAGGTCTTCACATAGTGTATCAATGTATGGGAAGTATAATAATTTGGGCCTGACCATTTGTGCCTTGATTTGAAGAACTCTTGATTGATTTGTTCAGTGATACATTGATTTGTTTTGTGAGCTGTTCAGAGTATTCTCAGAAGTGTTCTCTGACACCAAAGTTCAAAGGCATTAACACTCTTCCTTATCTTCAAATCCACCTTAGGAGATTCTGATCCCATAGTAGATTCTAATGTCAACCATGAGTCAAAAGCGAGGGACTCTTGAACCTTTTCTCTCAACTGATTCTTTCTCCTTGGGAAATTTATATTAGGGGTGTCAGAGAATTTTTACACAGATTTTTATACAAAGCCAATTTGGGCATTTTACCCTTGCTGACTTTCCAAGAAGTCAGATGCTGACATCATCAGAAGCCCAGATAGCATTAATTTTTTTCTCAAGTAAAACAACCTTCAAAAAGAGGTGCTTGAACAGAAGAATCCTACTAAATGTTATATAAAGCTGTGGTACAGATGGGATTTTTTTGTTAAAAAAAAGTTGTGCACTAGGGAAATTTATTTCAGAGAAGCATGCATCAGGAAAATTTGCAGATCAAAAAATAAAGCAGGGCGATTTGCACTTTAAAAAAAAAAAAAAAAGATTATTTGGCAATGTACTTTAACAGCTATGTAAATGAGGGGAAGAATCATACAAAATGTCCAAATAGAGTTTTCTACAGGTTTTTTTTTAGCCATTAAAAATGCTCAGCAGACTGGAATATAATATAGCTGTACGAAATGCACACAGTAATGCAGGCTACATTTTTATTGATCCTCACATCCCTACCTTGCAAGGGGGACCCCATGCTTCTAAGTTGTTGGTTTTTTAAAGCATAGGAGTTGCGTAAAAATAGTTGAACACAACAGTTTTCTTTCTTGTTCTGCCCTTCAGCTCCTCACAAACTAAAGAGAAGCAATGTTCAAATATGTGTACTTTGCTGATCTTAAAAACATTCAGCATGGGCAGGGCATACCATGAACAATTTTGTTTTCTTCTCAAGACAGAAAAAAAGTATAAAATGCCATAGAACAGGACTTAAGTGTAAGTGTAACAAAAATATCCTTACCCCTACTCTTTACAAAAGAAAAGAAAACAGATGCCCTATTCAGTACAGGGGGGGGTGCATTATCTATTTTTCCAGAGGGGAGGGCATACCGCTCTGAACACACCATTCCTCCTATGTTAAAAAGATTCTGCCATCAGCTATTGCCGTAAAATAGAGTAAATAGCATTTTTGCAGCCTTAGGTCTAACCAGTTATAGATTGTAATGTCTAACATTTATGTGTATTGGGAGACTGGGAAAAATAATGGTTCATTTGAGCCTGATTGCTGAGAGGCAGTATTAGACATCAGTCCAGTGCTTTGGGGGGGAAGAGGGAGACTAGGTCTTGTTTGTTTGTTTTTCAGGAATTGTAAACTAGTAGCTAACTTGAAAAATTAAGGTTAGTATACTAATAATATTGCCTGCATTTTTTTTCTTAACTTAGTTAGCTGTAGAGAATGCCCAGAAGTTCAGAGGAATCAGAAAATAGAATACAACAGCATATTGCCCAAAAGGTCCAGCATTATATGGTTTTCAGAAAACTGGTGTATAGGCAGAAAAATGCTGATTTCTCAAAATGATTCCCAGGGATGTGCTGGGAACAGTGCAAAAAATGTGCATAAGGGCCTAAACAGATACAGAATGCTTGATTCCTGCATAGATATTCCCATTTTTAAAAGAAAAGTTACTAATGGAAAGGAGAAATGTTATGTCCTCAGAAGGGAGGGAGGGAGGTAGATTATATTTGTGGCTAAATATATCTTTGATCCAGTTCCAATTCAAAGAGATGGTCTCACAGCTGAAGAACCAGCAAAGTAGATTTCATTTGTTGTTTTGAAATTTAAGTCTGTATACTTCTCCATCATTACAGCTTCATTTAGAAAGGGGGAGACAAATTCCTTTCTTTTACAAAGGAATTCTTTCCTCTAGACCCTGTTCTAGGAAGACAGAGGAAACTGGATGGATTTATTACAGTTAACTGCTAACTACTTCTGCTTGCCCTCTAACTTGAAGATAGACCTTTTCTGGAGACTGAATTTACTACACTTAATTAAACAACAATTGACAAGAGAGGATATTAGGAAACAAACATGGATTTTTGACTGAGACAATTCATTTATAACTTTGGGATGATCTGGGATAGTTAAAATGCTGTAGTAATCTTGTAAATTGCAAGTGGATTATAATAACACTTTGTTAACAGAGCGTTTTAAAACTTTTAACTGTGTTATGTTTTACTATTATTGTTTTTCCTGTTAATTACTTTGTCACTAATATAACATAGAGAAGACTGTCAATAAATTGTTAATATAGTACTTTAAAAGTTTTGGGAGGGCCTATTTCACAAGCGGTGGGAACGGATGTAGTTATATATTAATCAGTATTCAAGTAGGTGGGATAATGTGTGTATAATGTGTTGTAGTATGATGCATCTTTTTAATGTTCTGATTGCTTTGTGTTTTGTATGTTTTTTTTTTCTTTTATGTCTTCTTGGATTTTTATTTAGTTTTAACTTTGTTCTGAATAAAATATGAAAAAACATTTTTTAAAAGATTAATGGAAATAGAATTATAATCTGTAGTTCAAGCACCAACTATCTCCTATATGTATCAAGAATGTAAGGTATCTTGTATCTTTATGAACCCAATCTAAAGAAACCTGGTCTATTATTTTGCTTTATTGTCATCTCATAACAGCAAGATATACACTAAAAAAACCCTGAAATATACTTATTTTTTGATATTTACGTATTTATTCTAGAAGCTATTAGGCAGATCTATTTGGCATTAGGCTTTTCTCTCAAAGGATGTTTTCACCATATTATTTATTTTATTTTCATCTTTTGTATTTGATATGGTCATTGATTAGACTAATTGTTAAACAATAAACTAAGCACCAGATTAAGAATGAGTTAATCCTTATGAAATATGGAAAGTTTTTTAATATTAACCTGCTGGGAGATAAACTATGCTAAATTAGAACAAAGAAGTGGTTAGAACTCATGTGTTAATTATCTCACATTTAATGTTATTATTTTTGCAGAATTAACTGACTGAAAATGTTCTTCATGTGCTTGAATCCTAGATTTCTGGGTCATTAATGGCAACTGTACACACACACACACACACACACACAGTTACTAGCACAGAATATATCACCTATAAGGGTTAAAAATCTGTAGTATTTGAACTTCCCTTTTTAAAATCTCAGTGTAGATCATCTTGGGCAGGCATGTTTTATCTCTTATGATCAGAAAAGGAAAGATCAAATAATGTCCTGTTGCCTAACAACAGCAAAAATGATTTTTCCATCTTTTTCAGTGAAATGCATTCCACTGAAGAGATCAAGCAGATGTTGCTGGGCTGCATTTTTTTATCCAGTTTTAATTCATCAAAGCTTCTAATATACCTTTATATGACCCTAATTTTTTCAGATTTCTTCTAAAGCTCGCTTAAAACACTACCCCAAGTAGCTTTTGTCTCCCTCGGCCTCCCAAGTAGCATTCCTGTTCGCCTTTTTGATTTCCATCTGGTATTATGTGCATGTTCAGGGTTATTTTTAAGCACTGCTCATGATATTTCCATAGAAAAGCTATAGAAAAGTATTCCTTGCAAATGGAGATGTAAGAGTTATTTATCTGCCCACATCGGAAGTTTAAGCTGAAGTCTGCAAAACGAACATCTTCATTTTCCCCTCACTTCAGCTGAATAACCAGACCTGCAAAATGGTATAATTTATGTTAAGCCTAGGTTACCCAACCAGGGTTAAGGAGACAAGCTAAACAGAATGTGCAGCGTTAGTCAGATAGGCACACAGATAAATGAGTGAGCTAAGCTTGTATGTTTATTAACATACAGTAAAAATAACAGATACGCTTGTGCTATCAAAAATATAGTTTATTCCATTATGAGTTCATAGCATAGTCAAAATAACAGTCCATTAGTCATGTATCATTTAGTCAGTCCAAGGATATTCAGTTAGCAAAGTCCGTGTAGAATATCCTTATGTCAGTTCACTTACAAATCAGTCCTTTGTCTCTCTCCCGTTTGAGTAACGCAGTCTTGAGTCCATGCAATAATTAGGGATCATCAAAGCCAGAGAGAGAGCAAGCTGTTGTCTTGCTTCTTTTAAAGTGCTTTCACAACCACTCCCTTAATTACATTCCTATATTTAAAGTTGCAGACACTTTAACTTATAAACTATGATTACATATTTATTATTTTACCTAAACCAATTAGGGTAAACAATGTTATCCCTAACAATTTAAATCAATGTTTTTGAAATGTGGCAACTTTAAGATATGTGGGAGTTGGTCCATGTATCTTAAAGTTGCCAACTCTGAAAAACATTGATTTAAAAGAAGTGGATTGGATTAGCTACTGATTCTCCAAAATCCTAATTTGCAGAAATATTAATGTCAAGCATTGGTGTAGCAATTTACATCATATGGAACTATTTTGTCTGGTATCAAAAATTCCAATCACTCTAAATGTCAAGTTGCTAGATTTAAAGAATAATTTTCTTTTTCCATTATCGTTCCATCATTGTTTTTGCTACAGCAAGAATTGTACCACAGCTAATATTGATTATTTATGTTCTCTTCATAAGAACTGGAGGATATAAATTTAAGAAATAAATAAATTCTACTTATCCAAAGTATGTGCCATCAAGATATAGAACTCCAGTTCTTTTCTGGATGAAAAAGCAACACAGAAGGGTTTTCTTCAATTCTGCTGGCATATATTAGTGTGGCAATGAAATATCATAAACTTATAAAAATTCACAAATCAAACAGAATAAACAGAATAAATATAGTCTTATATTGAAAACAGAAAAACAAGATTACTTCATAAAATTATGGAAAAAAATTCTTTAGGCATCCACAATGGTTTCCGAGACTATCTATCCTATTTTCTTTCTTATTAGAACTGTATCTGATTATACATTCAATTTCTTATTTTTGTGAAGTTCCCACATTTCCTGTATTTGGTTGGTTATGTTCTAACCAAGACTTCCGGAGACCAAATTAAAGCACACACTTACTTAAAACAACTCTTGTTTTATTTCAGTGCTGGGAATTATTTTAATTCCCAGCCTGTAATGAGTCCCAAACAGTCCCTTGAGATAAGCACCCACTTTTCTCTCCTTTGAATTGCAGCCGACAGCTAAAGTGCCAAATTAACTATAAAAAAACTAACTGAAGTACAAAGTCCATACAGAGCTTCAAGGTTTAATCTGAACAGAGCGAATGACTTTGCTTCCTGAAAAGGTTTCTCTATCTTTGCATTTCCTTTATACCTTATGGGAAGGGCAATCACCTCCAAGCCTTACTCCCAATTCATCCCTTTTGTCTTAACTGCTCTTGCCTTCTAGCAGCTCTGCGCACACGTGCACTAGGAACAGTTTCCTCTTGTTCTTCTACCTCACTGCTGCCAGACTCTGGAGGCTCTGGAATCAGCACACAACTCCCAGATGGTCCTGGCCCCATCTCTGCATTGGACGCAGGACCCTCATCTGAGTCCTCCCCGAGTCTGGGCCCTATTCAAAAGGTCTGAGCAGTCAAGAAAGCTGTATTGCAAAGTGATCCAGCAAAGTTTGAATTTTTATACTAGAGAGTAACCCATCAAAGAGGTAGCAGTGAAAAAGAAAATTTGCATACATTATTTTGCCATAAACTGTTCTTTTCATGAAAATGGGTAGAAAAATCCTAAGAATGTAGATGGTTCAAATATATATATATATATATATCTTTGGTTATTTGGGTTTTCTCCCGCGTAAGATTGGAAGTATCTAGGCAACGTTTCGAAGAAGTCTCATTCATCATCTTCAGCCTTGGTCTTCAGCTCTGTGCTTCTCAGAGTGATGTGAGCTTGCAGCTGCTTCTTCCTTTTAACTGCTAGTGGGGGTGTGACTTGATTGGCTGGGGGCTTGGCTGTGTTCTGATTTGGTGGGGGTGTGTTCTCATTGGTTGGGGGTTTGGCTGTGTTCTGATTGGTTGGGGGGTTGGCTGTATTCTGATTGGCTAGAGGTGTGTTCTGTTCAGGTGGGGGCTTGATTGTGCTCAGGTTAGTCTTAGTTGCTGGAGGGTTTGAGCTGGTGAGCTGTGATCTTGCTGTTTGGCTTCGAGTTCGTGGTCGTGCTGCATCTTCATGGTGGAGGTCAGTTCGCTTCATGTATGGCTCAGAGGGGTTTGAAGTGGATAGTGATGCAGCTGCAGTGCGGCTTCTGGTCCGTGGTCGTGTTTCATCTTCTGTGTGGGTGTGAGTCTGCTTTCCACATGGAAGTGTGGTGGTGGCATCTTGTGTGGCTCTCAGGGGTGTGGGTGTGGTGTTATTCTTCATGTTAGGTTCGCGTCTGTTCATGAGGGCGGGTTTCCAAATGGCTGGTAGGCGGGAGGTATCATCTCGTTTATTCATGCTGTGTGGGCATTTTTCTATCTCTATGGCTTCTCTGATGATTCTGCTGCTGAAGTGTTCAGTTTTGGCGATAGTTTTGGTATTTTTAAAGTCAATCTCATGTCCTGTGGCTTTGAGGTGTTGGACCAGGGAAGAGGTCGGTTCTTCCTTTTTGATTGAGTTCTTATGTTCTTCAATGCGTGCACCTATTCTTCTGTTAGTCTGTCCAATGTATGTGGTGGGGCAGGCAGTGCAAGGGATTTCGTATACTCCTTGATTTTCTAACTCGATTCTGTCCTTAGGGTTTCTTAGGATGGTGGATATCTTTCTGTTTGTGCAGAATGCTGTCTTAATGTTGTGTTTTTGGAGGATCTTGCTGATTTTGTCCGTAGTGCCTTTCATATATGGGAGGAGGGTTTTGCCATTCTCTTGTTCTTTGTCTTGGATTTTGGCTGGGGTTTCTTTTTGGATTAGGTGGGTGATCTTCTTTGTTTGGAATCCATTGGCTGTCAGCACGCCGATGAGAGTGTGTAGTTCGGTCTCTAGGTGTTGTTCGTCGGCTAAGCATTTTTTTCTGGAGATGAGTGTCTCAGCTACGGAATTGATCTGTGCTGGGTGGTGGTGTGAGAGTGCGTGTAGATAGCGGTTTGTATGTGTTTTCTTCTGGTAGATGGTGTGTCCTAGGGAACCATTGGATTTTTTGTATACCAAGACATCTAGGAAGGGAAGTTGGTTGTTAGCTTCTGTTTTCATGGTGAATTGTATTTTGGGGTGTTGGCTGTTGAGGTGTGTGAGGAAGTTGTTCAGTTTTTCTTTCCCGAGTGGCCAGATTATGAAGGTGTCATCTACGTATCTGAGCCAGAGTTTGGGTTTGTGATCATATTTTTCTAGAGCTTGTGTTTCAAAGTGTTCCATGTAGAGGTTAGCGATGACAGGTGAGAGGGGTGATCCCATGGGTGCTCCTTCTATTTGTTTGTATTTTTGTCCATTGTAGGTGAAGTATGTATTGGATAGGCAGTGGTTGGTCAGATCTAGGATGTGCTTGGGGGGGGTTGTATTTGTTTTGGATGGCTGTCAAGGCTTCTTTTATTGGCACTTGGGTGAAGAGGGATATGACATCGAAGCTCATTAGTAGGTCACTGGGTTGTAAGTTTTGTTTGTAAGTTCATCCCCATAGACACATGCTGTGAGACCGGTGTTACAAGCCCAGACAGAATTTTTGCCAGGGATAAAATACATTCCTTTCAGGTGTGATGTTAAATTTCCTCCTGAAGAGGTGTAGACTGGAGCATATCCCCCAATGGTGTGGTAGCAGCCAAGGCGATGCTTAGGAAGATATAAATCACAATGATAGCCATTAGAAACATTATGACAATATTGTGAGTAATTGGATGGAATATTTCCCAAACAACAACCAACCCCAGTGATGGAAGAAACAGTAATAGTGGAGTTTCTCCAACGGCAAAGTTCATCTGATGTGGAATTAACGATGGGTTCTTGGGAAGCGATGGCTTCGTAAAAAGGTGGAGAGGCAGAAGCACAAAACCAACATGTGGAGACAATAAATGAGTTTGAGGAGTTCAACAAGGCATAGGAAGCTTTGATCAATGGAATCAATAGGTTAACTTCTTGTGTTATGGGTTGCAGGAAAGGGGATTTAATAGTCTTTTCATGTGGTCCCACCGGGTCAAAGCGAGGGAATTCAATGTGACGTTGAATGTAAAAAATATTTCCATAATGCTCTCCTGGCCAAGGTAATTTTAAGCGAGCACCCCATTTCAAGCCAGTGTCCCATAAAGTACTTTCCTTGCCTTTGTCTGTGAACCATATGGTTACTGGGTTGCATCTGGGCCATTTTCTATCACCACATGGAATATTCCGTATGGTGCGAGTGGCAGTAATGAGATCACCCTTAGTGCCCGGATTGCAATAAATGTGTCCAGTTGAAACACACGACCAGTCTTTGCAAAAGTAATCTGATAACCCCCTGCAGTCAGAAAGTCGTTGAGCAGGGGACTGAGTGTTAGAAACAGGCTGTCCAGGGCATACATAAAACCTATTTTTTTTCACAAATCTATGATTAGGCTCCATTGTATGAGAAGGTGAATTGTAAGCGATGGAGCCTACAAGCATCTCTGCCAAATCGAATTGAAGTGGTGGGTAAAAGTCTTCTATGCGAGAGAAATTGGTTGTGAAGTTTAAACGAACGCCTTGAAAGTCAGTTATAGTCCATGTAATATTGTATCTTCTATGAGGCTTCTGCGGATCGTCATGGGCAGTTCTTTTGAAGCGTCGTTTGTTGACAGGATCAGAGTTTGGGTAAATAAATAAGGACGTGCCCAATTTAAGGTTCCCAGGAACTGCTGTAAAATCACAAGTGTTGGCTTCGGGGGAAGTGTGGGGAGGGGAAGAGAAGGAATAGCAGCCGAAGCAAGTAACTTGTGACCTAAATAGAAAAAAGGTGGTTTGCATTGAACTTTTTCTGGGGCTATAGTGAGACCTGCTTTACCTAAAATAGAGTTCAGGCACGGCAGAGTTTTTAATACTGTGCCCTTTGGACCAGGTGCAGATACCAATATATCATCCATGTAATGATAGACTAAAAAATGAGGATATTTGTCTCTATAGGGCTGCAAGGCTAAATCCACAAAAAATTGACACATAGTTGGACTGTTTAACATGCCTTGTGGTAAGACTTTCCATTGATATCGTTTGGTAGGTCTCTGATTATTTAAGGTTGGTACAGTAAAAGCAAATAATTTTCTATCTAACTGGTGTAATGGAATGGAGAAAAAACAGTTTTTTAAATCGATAATGATAAGGTCATATTCTTGAGGAATTATGTTAGGATTTGGAAGACCACATTGCAGGGGTCCCATTGGAAGGAGGACCGAATTCACAGCCCTTAAATCCTGAAGTAGACGCCAAGCGCCGTTTTTCTTTTTGATAACAAAAACTGGGGTATTATATGGACTCAATGAGGGTTCTAGATGACCTTTATCTAATTGTTCTTGAACAAGAGAGTGTAAGGCTTCAAGTTTTATAGAAGGGAGAGGCCACTGATCAATCCACACAGGGTTATTGTTAGTCAGACATAAGCGAAGCATGGTTAATGGAGAGTAAGCTGCGCATTAAACTGTGACATAAGGTCTCTTCCCCACAAGTTAGTATACAGAGGAATTACAGCTGGTTTAATATAAGCAACACATTGAGACTCAGGAGAATGGGCTTTTACCCAGTTTCTGCTAATGCGAGTCTCCTGGAGTCCCCCCACTCCTCTCACCGCTGGTGCCACATCTGCAGGCCAGGTGTCCGGCCACTCAGTGGTTCGGATGACGGAAATATCCGCTCCAGTATCTAAAAGACCAAGAAAGGATCAACCATTCAATAAGAATGTCACCGTAGGTTTTGGTTGACTAATTGGTCTTTCAATTGCATAGAGTTGCTCTTGTTGTTGGTCTAAGAGCACAATCATTTTTGCCACAACATTCCCCTCATTTATAGTTACTTCTGTATTAGCTAGTACATACAGACAGACATCAGACAATACAGTGGGGTCATGCAGAAAAGGAGAGGCAAGAATACCTTGTTCAGCTAAATCCCTTACAGGAAAAACTAGCACTGGGATATCGGGGGGCATATGAAAAGGCTGAACAGGATGTACAAAGAGAAAGTCAGCGACACCAGGAAAATAAGTAACAGTTTCATTAGCAACAAGATCGTAAGTGAAAGAAGAAAAGTTGCAAGTTTCAGCAGCCTTTGTTGTGGGGCTGGCTGCCTGCCCCGTTTCTAGTTTCCCTGATTCAAAAAAGGTTTTTGTGTGACTGCAGGGCTATTCTGCTGTTCATTCTTTTGGACTCTGCACTGACTAGCCCAGTGATAGCCCTTTTGGCATCGAGGGCATGGTGTCATTGGGCGAGCAACCTGGTTTCTTGGCATATTTGCTCCCCTGCCCAGGACCCTGCATTGGCTCTTAAAGTGACCTGGCTTGCCACAATTAAAACAATTTCCCATTTTGCGAGTATTTTGTTGGGAAATGGGAAGAAGAGAGCCCATATTCTGCTGCATGCCTTCAGTAATGGCTGTAGCCAGCGTAGACATGGAATGGGATGTGGTTCCTATGATTCGGCAGGCTGTAAGATAATCTGCCATGGTAACATTTTTCTTATTAATTAATGGTTGCAAAACTTTCTGACAATCAGTGTTTGCGTTTTCATAAGCAAGTTTCATTTGTAATTCAGTACAAGCCGCTCTATTATCAATTTGTCTCTCTAAGGCTTCTGTGAGATGGTTTATAAAGGAGGAAAAAGGCTCAGAAGGTCCTTGAATAACTTTAGAGAAAGAGTTGGGCATGCATCCCGCATTATCAACCTTTTGAGCAGCTGCCAAAGCACACTCCTGTATTATAGGGAAAGCAGCTGGGTCTGTGGCAACCTGCTGGGCAATGGTAGACATGGTGCCAGTACCGTTAAGCATATCCAAAGTGACATTTGCCGGCAAGCCTCTAGCGGCTGCGGCTGCGGTACGTTTAAAAAATTCTGACTCCCAGACCAAAAATTGTGAAGGCGTGAGGATCATGTTAAATAATGTACGCCAATCAGCATTTACCAAGTCAGCACCTGGCTGGGTTATTGATCCTAAAAGTCCCTGTACATAATGGGATTGAATACCATTTTCCTTACAAGCTGCCTTTAAATCCTTAATTATTTTGTACGGCATTGGGCTATACTGAGGAGCTGGAGGGTTGCCGGCTTGAACGATAGGATAAAGGGAGGCAGCTGCAAGGGTGTCCTCATCTGTTTCTCCTTCACAAAAGGCTTGTTGAATAGCTTTTACAACACACACCCCTCCTCGGAGGGGGGGTGGAGGACACGAGGGCTCTACATTTAAAGAAGTGGATTGAATGGAAGGAGGCTCCCGTACTGCTTTACAATCATCGGGAGCGGAAGGTTGAAGAATAGAAAAGTTCTCATAACTTGGTGGGGGAGATTCAAACACACTCCCTGCTTCTATTTTATAATGAACTTTTAAAGCCTCCATAATTTTCCTCCAAGTGACCAAAATGCCAATAGGTGCATGAGGAGGATTATGGAGATATTCACCAATTTTTTGCCAATTGGAAAATTTTAAGGACCCTCTCTCTGGATAATTGGGGCAGTGTTGCCACACATAAGCCAATAATGCAGCAATAGATTTCTTTTTTATGGGAGAGCCCTTTAAATTAGCAGAGTATTTAGAAGAAGAAGCGACTAGCTCTCTCAATTCCTTCAGATGCTGCGTCTGCTGTTGAGAAAAGCCTCCACCCATACTTACTAAAGTCGAGACCGTCTTTCAGATCCGATGAGGTGCAATTCGCTCAGGCGCCTGGCGATGCACAGCTCCGACCGAGCTGATAAGATATGGGCGCGCCGCTGAGTATCCCCCTTAGGGAATCACGTCGGGGTCACCAAAATGCGGTATCTGCCATCCCGCATTAGATGGGCGCCTCATGAGAGGGAGCAAAGGAGGAAGAAACGACACGAGATGAGGTTTCTCGGGATGAGCGCGCGCCGAATGCCTTGGCACAGGCTCTTTTATTATGCTTTTTCACAGGGGGGTGAAATTCTTCAAAGCCCAGGGTAAACAAGACATACATGAATTATAATAGCTTAGGTCAGCAGGAAATACATATGATTTATAATAGCTCAGGTTAGTAAAGACAACAGGGTATCAGAAAGTTTGATTTATAACAATCCAGGTCAGTTAGAACATCATTCTGTATTGACAGATGTTTAACTCCTCTTCCCGCATTAGATGGGCGCCTCATGAGAGGGAGCAAAGGAGGAAGAAACGACACGAGATGAGGTTTCTCGGGATGAGCACGCGCCGAATGCCTTGGCACAGGCTCTTTTATTATGCTTTTTCACAGGGGGGTGAAATTCTTCAAAGCCCAGGGTAAACAAGACATACATGAATTATAATAGCTTAGGTCAGCAGGAAATACATATGATTTATAATAGCTCAGGTTAGTAAAGACAACAGGGTATCAGAAAGTTTGATTTATAACAATCCAGGTCAGTTAGAACATCATTCTGTATTGACAGATGTTTAACTCCTCTTCTCTTTTGCATGCCTGGCAAAGATCACTGAAGAGACAGGAGTCTAATGTTTACATGAGAAAGATCGTTACAATGCAGACAGGAGTCTAATGTTTACATGAGAAAGATACATTGTTACAATGCTTGAATGGTACAGAATTGCACTGATACAAAGTTGCAAATCACATGAATGATTCATAGTTACAACACTGCATAATTGAAAAAGAAGATAAGAAAATTACTGCATCTTTAAGAGGTGAATTATATGTGTTAAATGCTAATGGTTTAAAGGTGGCTAACATGGTTTATGAAAATAAGAAACCTCATGATGAATGTATTCACTTGTTACATCGAAGGCTAGGCCATTTAAATTTTAAAATGCTTAAGAAAACTGTTGAATTATCTAAGGGAATAAGTTTGAAACCTTGTAATAAGTATTTGCAATGTAATGCCTGTAATCAAAGCAAAAGCAGGGTCACACCGGCTAATAGAGTTGATGGATTTACTACCAAAGAGCCTTTAGAAGTAGTATTTGCAGATTTAATAGGTCCGAAAAAACCAAGTGTAGGAGGAGCTCGTTACATACTAAGTATAATGGACCATTATTCTAGATATGGGTTTTGCTATTTAATGAAGAGCAAAACTGAAACGTATCAAAATCTCTTTAATTGAATAAAATTTGCTGAAAGGAAAACTAAAAAGAAATTAGTAACTCTTATAACAGATAATGGTACGGAATTTACAAATAATAAATTCCAGAACAGACTAAGAATGTTAGGTATTCAACATAAAAAGTCTGCACCATATAGGCCACAACATAATGCCTTTATGGAGAGACGAGGCCAAACATTACAATCAATGACACGAACTATGATGTCTGATTCAGGATTACCTGACAATTTATGGGGAGAAGCAATAATGTGTGGTAATCATTTATTAAATAATGTTGTTAATTCAACAACAGGTGAATTATCATTCACACTGTGGCATGGTATAAAACCTAATTTAAGTTACATGCACACATTGGGAGCACCAGCATGGGTGCATATCCCTACACAACTTAGACACAAAGGACAGCATAGAGCTAAAAGATTATATTTTGTAAGATATACATCTAATCATAGATCTTATAGATTCTGGGAACCAGGTACATCTAGAGTTTACACCAGTGCTAGTGATAAATTCCTAGAACATGTAGGATGGAATAGATTAGAGCAAGATTTAAATAACGAAGTAATTATTGAACCCTACAAAAGGCAGAAAGATCAGACTAGTTATAAGAAGAGTCCAATTAAAGAAGAAGTCCATGAAGAGCAAATAGGACCAGAACAAGAGGAAACAGTTGATCAGGAAGAGTTAGATAATCAAGAAGAATTAATAAATGAAAGTCCACCTGTAAGTCTTGTAATACCTAGACGTACTACACGTGTAACTAGACCACCTGATAGGTATCAAGCAAGTATAGTTTGCCAAGTAACTAAAGTTCCAAGTAGTGTAGATGAACTTAAGATGTATCCTGCAAAGGATCAGGAGAATTGGCAAAAGGCAATGGAAAAAGAACTAAATTCATTAAAGGTAATGAAAGTTTATGAAGATGCTAAATTAGCTCCAGGAGAAAAATCCATTGGGTGCAAATGGATATGTAAAGTAAAAACTGGAAATGATGGGACTGTTACCCATAAAGCTAGGTTGGTAGCTCAAGGATTTAATCAAACTGCATCTGATTACGATGAAGTTTTTGCACCAAGTCTTAAAGCAACATCTTTAAGAGCAGCATTAGTGTGGGCAGCTAAGAAAAACTATGTCATTAACCATTTAGATGTAGAAACTGCTTACCTGCATGCACCATTGCAGCACACTATATATTTAAGAAAACCAGTAGGTATAAAAGACAATAAAGTAAATAGTAATGATTGTTGGAAACTCAAAAAGAGTCTTTACGGGTTGAAACAATCTGGCTTTGAGTGGAACCAATATATTGTGAAAGAGTAAAACAATATTGGTTTTAAATCTGGTTTAGCAGATCCATGTGTGTTTAAAAGAGAAAATAATGGAACGGTGTCATTATTGTTATTATTTACAGATGATACTGCTTTGATAACTAAGACTAATAATGAAGCTAATGAAATTATATCATTATTAGCCAAAAAGATAAAATTAAAGCATTTAGGTGAAATTAAAAAGTATCTAGGATTGACAATTAACAAAACAAAAAATGGTTTTAAGATATCTCAAGAAGATAAAATTTGCCAATTAATTAAAATGTATAAAATGGAACTTTGTAAACCAGCAAAGACTCCAATGAGTCAGGAAGTTTGCCAAACTGATGATCAAAGTCCCAAATTTGATAAGTCTATATATCAATCTTTGATTGGTAGCTTATTATATATAAGCAATTGGTCTAGGCCAGATATAGCTTATAGTGTAAATCAGCTGGCACGTTTTAATTCAGATCACAACAATGTCATTGGCAATCATTAAAGAGAATTTTAAGATATCTAAAAGGAACAATGAGCCATGCATTGTATATAGAACCAAAGGGTGATTTGAGTCTTAGTGCCTATGCAGATGCAAGTTTTGCAACTGATATAAACACTAGAAAATCAACATCTGGGATGGTTATATTATTTGGAAAGACACTAATAGGGTGGAGGTCAATCAGACAACAGCATATTAGCTTGTCCACGATGGAAGCGGAATTTTCATGTCTGTCATTACTATGCACTGACTTAATTTTGTACAAACAGTTATTATTAGACATGGGTATAACTGTTAAAGATTCCATTATTGTGTACGAGGACAACCAGGCAGCTATAAAGTTAGCTACTAGTATTGCTGTAAAAACTTGATCAAAGCATACTGATTTAAGATACTTAAATGTTAGAGAATCTGTAAAGAATGGGCTAATTAAATTGGAATACTGCATGACGGAAGAAAACATTGCAGACCAATTTACAAAAGCTCAAGGAGTAATTAAGTTTAAAGAGAGTTGTAACAAATATGATTTAAAGATGTAAATAGTTATATTTATTATTATTTCCTAAAAGGGGAGAATGTTAGGGATAACATTGTTTACCCTAACTGGTTTAGGTAAAATAATAAATATGTAATCATGGTTTATAAGTTAAAGTGTCTGCAGCTTTAAATATGGGAATGTAATTAGGGGAGTGGTTGTGAAAGCACTTTAAAAGAAGCAAGACGACAGCTTGCTCTCTCTCTGGCTTTGATGATCCCTGATTACTGCAAGGACTCAAGACTGCTTTACTCGAACGGGAGAGATAAACAAAGGACTGATTTGTAAGTGAACTGACATAGGATATTCTACACGGACTTTGCTAACTGAATATCCTTGAATGGACTGATTAAATGATACATGACTAATGGACTGTTATTTTGACTATGCTATAAATGGAATAAACTATATTTTTGATAGCACAAGCGTATCTGTTATTTTTACTGTATGTTAACAAAACATACAAACTTAGCTCACTCATTTATCTGTGTGCCTATCTGACTAACGCTGCACATTCTGTTTAGCTTGTCTCCTTAACCCTGGTTGGGGAACCCAGGCTTAACAGGAACCATTTGTTTATTAAAAAAAGAGACGGGAAAGGAAAAACCTTTGATTAATTGGCAATAACTACTGCAAAACTGAGAATGTGCCCTGTGACTTCATTCATCCTAGAATTATAGCTTCTAACCTGGCAGATAGAAATCCCATTTCTTTACTGATATTTTGCAACTGAAGGTACATTTATCTGGAATTGGAATTTCAGTGGGGCATCTATTTTACCTCCTTGTTTGGGGGAGAAAATTTAATTATCTTTTCTGATTCAAAAATATGACACTGAAATGAGACCTGAGGTTCTACGTCCAAGCTGTAAACAAAGCTCCATTTCTTATTTTCAAGAATAGAAGGATAAACATTCCCAGTGCCACTTATATAATGTTGGGATCTTTCATTTATTCAATGCATAGTTATAATGGAATTAGAAAGTGTTAAGTATTCTGACATGGGTTGAAGTAGTTTGGAGACAGTCCTTGTTGGTGAACTTTCAGCTCTTTATTACATAGTGACTTCTGAACATAACAGCAAACTCTGCCTTATATAGGCAACCCCTGTGAAAATTGACCAATAGAGAGCTATGAACGCTAGCTCTTAAACCAATAACAAACCTCCGTTAAGGGCCAGTCGGATTCTTTAGAACTGACCAATCCGATCTGGCCGCTTAACAACCAATCAGAATTGCAGGGCCAGAACCCTGCACTTTACCCCAAGCTCACACTTTATTAAACTATATACATACATAACACCCCTTCTCCCTGGCTTCTTAAACTATGGTGTGGTTATATAATCCTTTAAATAGGATGGTTGTCTTTTGAGTCTTTCTGATTTTCACTGGACTGGTTGAGTGCAGTCCTCTTGAGGTGGAATGTTGCTTGGAAGTGCCTCTGCTTCTCGCTCGGGTGCAATTTCCAACGGTGCAAATAATTCTTCTTCCTGCTCCATTTCCTGAGTCTCGCTTGATTCATCGCTCACTTCTAACAGGTTCCCTGGAATGTCGTCTTCTTCTGTTCCTCCCCCCCCCATCGGTTTGGTCATGGGGGAGTTGTTGACTGGCCGTTGTGAGTCGTGACCGTAATTGGTCGATATGCCGTTTCCACAGTCTATTGTCACAGCATTTTACTATATAGGATTTGGGCCCAGTTACCCGTACTACCGTTGCTTCTATCCATACGGGGTCGCCCAATAAATTCCATGCATAAACGTTGTCGCCTACCTGGAAAGTGCGATAGCGTCCACTGGATCCTATAGGCTTTTCCGGTTCGTAAGCAGGGTGCAACCGGTCGAGGCGGGAGCGGAGTTTTCGCCCCATTAGTAGTTCTGCGGGAGTTCTGCCGGTGACGCTATGTGGAGTGATGTGTTTCAATAGAAGAATTTGGTTGACTTTATCATTGATATTATCATAGTCCAATTTCTGTAAGTTCTTTTTAACAAATTGGACCATGCGTTCCGCTCAGCCATTGGTCGCAGGGTGCGCAGGCGAGATGAGCGCATGGCGGATGCCTTGGTCAGCGAGGTACTGTTCAAATATTAGCGCTGTAAATTGTGGCCCGTTATCGGACACCAGGACGTCCGGCAAACTGTGGGTTGCAAAGAGTCTATTGAGGACTTTAATCACTGCTTCGGAAGTTGTGGCCGTCATTCGATGAATTTCTAACCAATTGGAGTATGCATCGACAGTCAATAAGAAGGTATGTCCTTTGGTCGGCCCTGCGAAGTCCAGGTGGATTCTGGACCAGGGTCCCCGTGGCGTCTCCCATTCCGTAGGCATGGCTTTTGGTGGGGCGTTGCTGGTCCGTTGGCACTTGGTACAGGCCTTGACCAATTGCTCGATTTGTCGGTCCATGCCTGGCCACCATGCGTAGCTTCGTGCAAGTGCTTTCATCCGCACGATCCCAGGGTGGCCCTCGTGCAGGATTTGTAGTTGCTCTGGGACAACGACTCTATCGCTCCAGATGACACAGCCTTTTTGAGAAAAAAGTTCAGTTTGTCTTGCTTTAAATGGCGCAACGTCATCTGGGATTCGGTCCAATGGCCATCCGCGTTCCACCCAGCCTAGGACTCGAGCTAGGGTGTGGTCTCGTTCGGTTTCTCTCGCGATGTCTCAGGCGGTCATAGGCGGCAAGTTGAATGTTTCGATCTGCAACGTAGTTGCCGTTGGTGCCAGATCGTCGAGAGTCTCTGGAAGCGGCGTTCTGCTTAGTGCATCAGTGTGGGGAATGGCTTTCCCTGGGCGATATTGCAGGCGATAATTATAAGCAGCTAGAAATTCTGACCATCGAGTCATTCTCGGGGATAATATGTAGGGGGTTGGCTTGTCCCCAGCTATTATCCCTAGCAACAGTTTGTGGTCAGTTACAATGGTAAATGTCCTTCCATACACATATTCATGAAATTTCTTTACAGCTGAAACAATTGCAAGAGCCTCCTTATCAATTTGTCCATAGTTCCGCTCTGCATGTGAAAGAGTCTTCGAAAAGTATGCAACAGGGGCCTCATTCCCATTAGGCAGTACATGACTCAAAATGGCGCCCACCCCAAAGGGTGAGGCATCGCAGGTTATAACTAATGGTAATGTCTCGTTATACTGCATAAGCACAGAGTCAGATGTAAGCAATTTTTTTACATTCCGAAACGCTTGTTCTTCCCGGTAACCCCAAACCCACAATGCTTTTTTTATCTAATAACCGGTGTAACAGCAACCCCTGTGAAAATTGACCAATAGAGAGCTATGAACGCTAGCTCTTAAACCAATAACAAACCTCTGTTAAGGGCCAATCGGATTCTTTAGAACTGACCAATCCGATCTGGCCGCTTAACAACCAATCAGAAGTGCAGGGCCAGAACCCTGCACTTTACCCCAAGCTCACACTTTATTCAACTATATACATACATAACAGAAAGCTGTGCTATATTTTATACTATAAGTCCAGAGAGTCTGTAACCTGATCACTTATATGACTTATGTGAAATACTCACACTTGGTTAATAACCAAGGGTGGGATTCTACCAGTTCACACCTATTCGCTAGAATCAGGTGTTAACATTCTAAGCAGTTCGGAGAACCAGTTGTTAGAAGAAATTACTGGCCTAATCCTGTAAGGAAGGCAGAAAGGAAACATTCTGGTGTTGCTAACAGAAACTGCCTTTCCGTTAACCCTTATTACATTCTTGGCAGGACTAGATGTCCTGTCTCAGGAATGTCTCTGGGGTTTTTTTCCCTCCTTTGCTGGTACTTTGCTTGTGTGGAGTGACCATTCAAAGTTACAATGGCACATAAAAATGTGACTTATGACCATTTTTCACACTCATGACTGTTGCAGCATCCCCAGAGTCATGAGAGGGCAGGCGAGGAGATGCATGCCTTGCTTTGAGTGATATTGAGTTGGCCACACTCCGCCAAACCATGCCTACCACCTAAGCCACGCCCACAGAACCAGTTGTTAAAAATTTTGAATCCCACCCCTGTTAATAAACAGTGGTTATAATGATCTGAATAATTACCAGCATTGCATTCTATTTTGTCTGTAAACAAATTAAATAATTGTCTTTACAGAAATAATAGTTTTGCATGGATTCCCCCCCCCCCGATAGAAATATGTGATAAGGGGACTAGTCCTTCACAGGTTATCATGAGTAATATCTGCTTGAAATTATCAACAGAACCAATTACTATAACGTTGTGATAGTATCAGTTATTATCCTACTAATTCCTAGACTATAACTTTTCTTAACCATACACCAAGCAAACCTATTGTGCCAGCATTTTGAAATGAAAGTGGTTTCCACTGGTTTATGTTTAAACTGAAGAGATCAATCCCACGTTAAAGGTTATCATCCATTAATTTGTTCCACCAATAGGAATCTATTGTCAGTAGAATTAGGAAAAGACAACTTACATTTCTTCTGAAAGTAGGATTTGTCCAGAGAAGGTAGAACAGCTGAGGATGAGTCAGAAAACTACAGAAGGAAGAAGATTATTTTTTGCATGATCTCTCTCTCTTTCTGTCTCTCCGTCTTTCTCTCTCTGTTTCTCTCTCTCTTTCTGTCGTATACAATCTAACATTTGCTTTCACTAGACTCTATACTGTCCCTCAGTTTTATAATTAAAGATTTTCAATCACTCAGATTGTATTTTTGAAACTGAGATTTATTTTTGTTTGAAAAGATCAAAAGAAATCTATTCATTTCTAGAGATTGGCTTTTTTTTTTTTTTTACTGTACACTGTTAAGAGACTGACCATTGAGCAGAAAAGCAAAGGTGAGGCATGTTTGACAACAACATTGACTCTAAGGTTAAATTTTGGAGGCTCTAAAAGATGATATGGGTAATATGATATGATATTTTAAACCAGCCGTAGTTTAAAAAGATTAAAAAATGTGTTCAGTATTAAAAAATTAAAGGTTAATTAGATTAAGAGTCTGTGATAACAGATCATATTAAGTGGATAGTTCTTTATCACTTATTAGAAAGTGATATGATACTATTAAAATTGGGTAATCTTACAGCTATAATGTGTAACATCTGTCTTTCCTACTTCTTATAAGCTATGCCTAGCTTGTCATTGAACACTGGCTTTAAAAGAAAAAGTCCTAAATTAACTTTTTAAAATGGCATATTGATTGTGGAAAGGAAATATATGTTTATTATTTACAAAACTTTCATATGTTACACTTCCTACTGTGAACAATTATTGAAAATTGTAAGCATATATTGGATTGCTAATACTTGTTAGGAAGAAAGATTGTATTTGTGTTTGTTTTTAGTCATCCAATTTAATTATAAATTGTTTTAAATTTGTAGAAATTTAAACAAATTGATTCCTATCTAACATATAGTGAAGATGGCTTAGGGACATGGTGGGGTGGGATAGAATATGGTAGCAGAATCTTTCCAGATATATATAAACCAAGGTTTTTAAGACCATAAAACCAATGAGGACAATGGCTCTTCTTTAGGAATTCTAGCATTGAGTCCTATCTTTTTCCAATGTAACTAGCATGCAACACAATCTATACATTCAGGAAATGGGAGGGACTATTGCTGTTGTTTATAATACAAACACATTTATTTGAAAAATGTAAATGCCATCGACTCTTTTGGTTTCTGTGGGCAGCTTCCAAGGACTGTAATAAAATCAATAAAAACAGTTATAAAGGAGAAGAGATATAAAACGGAAAGATGCTCCAAAATTGAACTTAATTCTAATAAATAAAGCAATACAACTTTTTGGCAGTATTGGAAGTGGTTTAGCATTATCTACTTTAAGGATTCCCCCCCGCCCCCCCCCCCCCCCGTTTTCCAGGCAGTCTTCCATTAAGTAATTGGGACCAGCTCTTAACAAGTAAGATCAGTCAAGTTCAAGTAGGTGCTGCCATCTGCTGAGGCACCAGACATAATGCCAGACTTTCAGGTATGAAATAACCCAAGGAAGTAAGTACTTATTTTACAATACATGCCCAACATGGTTTTAAAGGCAGGACCATTAAAAAACACCAATTGGATTCTCAGTGTGGATCAAAGTCTCCAGGGAGTAATTTAGGTCAACCATTCCTTCTCTTGCCTTTGCTTCTACAGTAATATTTTATATGAAGGTACTTTTTACAATCCAGAATAATTAAGATAATACTTTTCATTTATTGTGTGAGCTATGTATAATTCTGAATCAGTTTCATGAAAATATGTTAACAATTGAACCTATGGAATTAAAAATAAATAAATGCATAATTTAGATACAGGATCATCCTGAACTGACATTTTGAAATACAGGTTGTCAGCATCTTTAAGTATCACTTGAGTTACTCTGAACAATAATCTTATAAAAGCCAGATGATTCAAAAGAACCAAGTTATAGCAAAATCTGGAAAAATTGTATGAAAAATGACCTCCATCTGTCTGGGGATCTATCTGCTATGGCCTTGAATGCTCAGGTCTGTTGATGAGTTTAAATCTTTGGTGATTGACAAACATGATCTGTTCACTCTTAAACTGATTCCTATTTTTATCCTGAAAAAATCTATTATCATACTCCATAATACAAATGTAGAAGCTATTAGGGTAAAAGCAATAGTGCTATCAGTTGCAGCCAGTTCTCCCAATATAATGTCATCGTATCTTTCTATGTAACTAAGCAAAAGGCTTCTTAAAATGTAATAAGGCATAATACATTCATTATATTCCCACAACAGAACTGTTTAAGCAGAGTAAAAGAATAACACCTAAGCATCCCAAAGAAATAAAACTGATTCAGTAAATATTCACACTTAAGCAATGACAATTAAACTATGTATTCCAAAACAAGGTGGAACTAATCCATTCACAGTATGAAGAAGTGAGTAAAAAGTGGAAGATGAAACAAGAGGTTGTAACAAATAAATTTTAGAACAATTTTCGTGATTAATTTGCAATGAAGATTGTACTGAACAGTGAACAGATAAATACACTACAATATATCCATCCATCTTGAACCATTCACAAGCAATTCAAAATAAACTAAGTTATAGGAAAAAAACTAGAAAAACAAAACTTTCTGGGAAACTGGGCTTTTCTAGATGTCTAGATGCATGCTCTTGAGTTCCATTCAAGTCTATTGATTAGTTAAACCTTTGATAGATCACATATTTGATAGATTTTGCTCCACTTTCTTTCTTAAAACATATTATGATACTTAGTAATAGAAATATAAAGGTTATTCAGGGGGAAAAAACAAATAGTGCTACTAATTGTACGCAACTCTCCCAATATCTTGACTTATACCTTATGCATTATATCTCAACTTGTAGACATGTGTACCACTTACATAAAATGTGACTTTCTGTGTATTAGTAGCAGACAGTAGTCTGAAATACAAAAATATTACTGGGCCAGGTATGTATCACAAATGTCATTAATATAAAATCAATGATTATTTAACTTTTTCATATTCATTTTTTGCCTTCCTGGGTGCCAGGGAAGCTTTCTGAGAGTAAAAACGCCTCCCAGGAGGCTTCCCTGAGGCCCAAAAGGCAAAAAAAGTGGGGGGGGGGGGAGAAGGAGAAGGAGAAGGAGAAGGAGAAGGAGAAGGAGAAGGAGAAGGAGAAGGAGAAGAAGAAGAAGAAGAAGAAGAAGAAGAAGAAGAAGAAGAAGAAGAAGAAGAAGAAGAAGAAGAAGAAGAAGAAGAAGAAGAAGAAGAAGAAACATCCACCCAGTCACATGGCCATGACCACCTAGCCACTCCCATCTAGCCACACCCACAGAACCAGTTATTAAAAAAATTGAATCTCATCCCTGAATAAGACATATATTTCATTCTACTAAAAAACCTTCATTGTTTTCATGGATTACTAGAATTATTTTATTAATTATAGGACAACTATAAAACATAAATAGAATTTTTTGTTCTAATACTGCTGGAGGTATATAATGTTATCTCCCTGAATGGATTTTTGTTTCTTCTCTTAATGAAGCTTATAAAACAATAATACCAAAGGTGAGTAAAGATTCAGTGGAATATTTAAGCTATTGGCAGATTTCTTTGCTAAATGTAGTTGCTAACATTTAACAGCAACAGAGATTGCAAACTACATTACCCCTGATAATTCAATCTGAACCATCTGGCTTTACAAATGGGGACAAGCTTCGGATAATATAGGTTGTTCACTGGTATTTTAAAAGAAAGCTCAGAAATTATGGCTTTGTAAGAAGCTGGAAAAAGCTTTTGATATCTTGCAGATTAATTTTTGAAATATGTTTTGATTTAAAAACGGATTTCTCTTGGTTTTTATCAGGTGTATAAAATTTGGTAAATTAATCCTTTTTCAATTTAAATATTTCAAATAGATTAATAGGTAGGTAGGTAGACCAGACCATGAAATCAATTTTCTGGAATTAAAAATTGCTTTAGCTCCTTTTGCCTAACAACGGCTTCTCCGTGTTTATTAAAAGTTCCCAGGAATTAGAATATAAAATATAGAATACTTTAGTGGCCAAGTGTGATTGGACACACAATAAATTTGTCTTGGTGTAAATACTCTCAGTATTTAAGAGAAAGGATAAGTGTCAGAATGAATATTACTTCTGGATTGATTAATTCAAATTATTTACATAGCCACCTATCATGCAGCCATAATACTAGAAAATGAACAGAAGATGAAAACAAAAAGACAACCCAACATAATTTGTTAGAATAAGTAATATAACACATCCATGAGATTTAAAAAAAACCTATATTCACAATCTGTAAAAAAAAAAAAAA
Organism: Hydrophis major; assembly: GCA_033807585.1. NCBI lineage: Eukaryota > Metazoa > Chordata > Lepidosauria > Squamata > Elapidae > Hydrophis > Hydrophis major. The sequence continues at coordinate 69,313,417 of CM066330.1, forward strand.
AACTTACCAAATAAACCAATATATCCTGGCCAAATGCCCAAGGCAGCAATTAGGTCTTTAATGTCTTGGAAGAATTGACATGGTTAAGAGCATCTGGCTTTTGGAGGGAATACTGGGTTTTGGAGAGAGTACAGTCACTGTGACAAAGATGACAAAACTCCCAAAAGTCACCCTTGCCTGGTGCATTGTCTAGTCTATAATTTCTCACAGGGCAAGCAGAAACAATCGGTGCAGGTAGTCTGCAAGTAAGTAGGCCCTGTTCTATGGAGGCCTTTGTAAGTGCTATGGAGGCCTTTGTATATATCCAGGCCTTTGAACTGCACTTCAATCGCACTAACACTTTGAATTTGTAAGAGATATGTTATTTCTCTGAGACAATAAATAGATAAATTCTTGCAAAATATGAGATGAACAAGCTTTCAGTCTTTTTGTATCTTTTTTACGAATTGCATATGAAGATGGAGATTAATTTTCTGGATCTTGACCTTGGCATGGAGTTTATATTATGGAACAGCTTGAAATTTATTGCTTAACATTGTAGAATCATGCCAGGAGCTTGGTTCTTGTTTCAATCAATATGCAATTGTTTTTCCAATGTGAAAGGTCACAAGACATGCTGGGAGAATTTGGTGGGGGAAGTTTATTATTTGGAATATAATATTCCAATTTAAAAATCACAGGTAAATCCTTTTTGGAGTATGGGAGCAAATGATGATGCTATGGATTTGCTTATCGTTAACTATCACTTCAAAAAATGGATACATTGAAAGAATTCAGAATGTTTAAAAGTGATGAAATAGTCTTTGATTGTTTTAATCTGTTGTTTTAACCTGACAAACTGGTACTTTCTGAAACTTCTTATATTACTTACTGTATTGGAAAGCATTTTAAAACTTAAAATTGTTTCTATAATTTATTTGACACATAGTTGAAGACTACTACTAACATATATATTGATATTCTAGAAAAAAATTGTTAGGCAGAGTTCAGAAACCTAATGGAAAAATCAAATGTTTTGCATTTTAATAAAGGTTAAATAGCTTATTTCAATAAGAGCAGATTAATTCATGCAAAAAAATGTTCATATATATTGGACACTTCAGTGTATTATTTAAGAGATATCTCAGCCTTTTTAAACTGCAGATACTCTGCCACATGCAATTTGGTCTCACGCTAATTTTTTATTTGATCTAATCTTCATAGAACTGACCATATGACTTGAGGACAACAAATAAAATTCAAAGATACTGAATTATGTACTTCAATGTATTGGTTCATTCATTCAGGGGTTATTTAAATGGCAATGTAGCTAAAGATATAAGTCAGCATGGTTGGAGAGAAATAGGACATAAAATTCTGAAAAAACATGTGTTCCCCCTAAGTTTCTGCAGTAGTGTGTTTATTAATGTCTTGAAAGTTGATCAATTTGATTCCAGAAAGTTGATCAATTTGATTCCAGATGGATAAGATGCAGCTCAATATAATAATAATTTTAATAAATTTTAAAGCATTCAGAGATAAAAAAAATAAATATACAGTAGATGTTAGTGATTGAGCCAGAGATGATAGAGATGGAAAGGATACAGATGATAGTCATGTTTATGTTTGTATGTATCATTCATAAAGGTTTTCCCCCATTTTGTTTATTTATTTATTTCTTAGTGGAGATGGAAGGGAGGGAGGGAGGCGGGGAGGGGAGGGGAGGGCAGGATGGAAGGAATAATTTTAATGCTTTTCTCCTTTTCTTCCTTTATTGTGTTATATAAGAGGACTAAATTCAAAAGCAAAAATATTAAGACATATGCACATAGGTAATATGTAAAATTTTGAACCATTATAATGAAAAAAATGGTTTCAGCAACATGACCCAGGAATATTATGCAGTGATTTTATGAGATAAAAAGCTTATGACCTGATTGTGATGATGAAAAAGAAAAAAACCATTCAGATGTGCAGTATCAAAAAGGAATTATGAGGACCAGATGGAGTTCAATAAAGTAAGTGGGCAAAGGAACTGTCACAAGAGAGACAAGAGTAGCTCTGCACATAAATGTCATTATAGTTTTCAATCACCTTCTCAAATTTGAAATTGATAAATAACTCAGATAAAATTGATTTTGGGAGAGCGTTAAGATTTTTTTTTTTAACTAAAGCAGAAATTTCATGAAGATTCTAAGTGCGAGCTTGATTGCAGCATTCATTTCCTGCTTACTGTACTTGGACTAGCAGAAAAATAATCTCAAATTCAGATGAACAAAACTAGAATCATCATCATTATCATCCCCATGCTTCTCTCAAAGAAGAAAGGGGAAAAGTTTTTATCAGTCTCAGAATAATGTTTGCAATGATCAGGTGGAGAAATATCAGCTAAGCTTAACAGAAACTAAATATAATGACCATTAGAAATGACAAACACTAATGGATGGGAAATGAGGATAAACTCCATTAGAATTATTGGCCTCATAAAAGCCAAAGTGCAAAGCAGATAAGTAGACAAGTTTTGAAAGTTAATGTACTTGAGCCACAATCAACACACTTTCAAACAAGTATGGCCTATTGAACATAATGGGATCTCATTCTGTTGAATACTATTCAATATATATTTATTTGGGAATAGCTCAATGAAAATTTGACTAAGTTGCGATGAAATGATGTGATTTGTACATTAAGAACCTTGGGTAATTGTAAAGAAATTGTCATGTCCCCACAGCATGATGGAGCCGTGACACTGAGCGTTCTGCTACATCTGAGTATTCTCCCTCAGTAGGAAGCACCTGCCAGCCAACCGACACCGGGTCGGAATTGCTGATGGAGATGAACGACGAGCCCTGATGACGTCAGACGCTGAACTATCAGAAGTTGCAGGTGGCTATCGGCAGAGCAATGAACATGCTGACTGTTAAAATAATGACCTCAGGGGGTGAATATACACTGGGAGGGCACAGGGGAGTTGGTGGGATATAGAGAGTGTGCTGTGGCGAAGGTATGGTAAAGGAGGATAGATAATTAACAGAAGAATGCATGGCATTGAGGGTTACATAGTGACCAGAAATTAAGCGGTAGCATTCACTGGATGGTGGGTGTTACGGACTAAGCAATTGGGCTAATTTAAAAGCTTAAATAGTTTTACTTCCACAGCAGGCTTGAAATCCTGCACTTCTGATTGGCCCGCCAGCAGCGGATCCTGATTGGTCATCCTAGGCCGATCTGATTGGTTGTTAACGGGCGCTGCCAATTGGACGCCGCCAACGCGGCAAACTCAAAGCATTGGCTGTTATGACAGCAGCAAGACCTATAAAAGGGCTGCTGCTGCCCGAGTATTTTAGCTCTGTTCTGAAGTCACTAATAAAGAGTTGAGTCACTTTCCGATGCCTAGTCTCTGTTCTTCGCACCTACGCTCCGAACAGAACAGTGGATAAACTCATTACGTTATTATCTGGTGTATAAATACAGCTCTGGCTACAAGGTGCACCAGAGCTGACTTTACTATCCTTTTTTATGCTTGTTGTTACCCGAACCTGGAACATTATATGGATGAATAAAGACTTTTCTACTTGCTGTGGAGCTTTGTTTCCCTTTCTTTCTGGATTTCAGCTGAACAGCTGAGAGATACCTGGCCAACTCTTTAAAAAAAAAGAAAAGGAAATCTTCAAATAATTGTTAAAATAAAGTTTGATTGCTTAAAAGGAGGAAAGGATTTTTTTTCATATTCCGAAAAACAATAATTCTGCCCCAATCTATGATACTAAGATATCTCAGTTATATCATAAATCTATACAAAAATGGCTACCCAATGAAACAAATTCAAAAATATTTTACTGTAAGTCATTATAAATGTGTGCTGTCTCCTCACAAAATGTTGGTGTTTTATCAAATTCACAAGTCTAGATTGTAACATTTTTTTGAGTGAGGTTCAAATAACACTTTGTTTTACTACAGTGATATGCACATATTTGTATACATCATAGTTCAGCATCTGAATTTTTGCAAGCATTATTTTCTAATAATTTATGCCCAGTTAAAGTGATAACTAGCCCACTCTGGCTGAACACAAAAAGCTAGGCAGCGCTGGATCTTATTAGTATTTGGCTAGAAGATACCCAGAAAAACCAGATCTGAAGCTAGTCTTGGATGTTTAAATCTGTTTGTTTCTTTGTCACATTCACATATCTGATGGGACCGCCTATCTCGAAAAGTGATCCTAGATAGCTCAAAACAATTAATAAAAACAAAACAACTTTTCTCACAAGGTACCATGTCTGACTATTCTAACTTAGGCCAAAAAACTGTCTAGATGGTTATTGCAAATATCTGAGGTAGCTACAGAAATAACAGCATCTAAAGGAAATGACCATGAATATGTGCACTAGTAAAATAGGTTCAAGAAGAGGCAGTCCTACAAATGACCTGGCCCTGTGCCATTTAGGTATTTAAAAGTGATAATCAGCATCTTGAACTGCACCAAGAATGCAAACGAGAGCTAATGCAGCTCATGCAACAGCACTGTAGCTCAGGACAACCATGGGACACATAGAACTGTCTTTATGACTACATCCTGAACCAGCTGCAGCTTCACAATAGTCTTAAAGGACAACGCTATGTAGAATGCATTACTATCATCCAATTAAGATGTCACCAAGCCATAACTGAACATGAACAAGGCCTCACAGTCTAGAAATTGGCACACAAGGTGAATTTGGATCACATTTCCCTATCCAAGCCAAAGCTGCCATCAGCTCTTCTAACAGGAACTGCAAATCCAGTTCTGTCTGGTACAGCTTTATCCCATCCAAATCCAGAGATGTCATCTCTACATTGTTTCATCTCCTAGAGCAATTTTATAAACCAGGGAACTCTAGATCCACAATTACAGAGAGTACCTATAAGTATAATTTGCACAAGCCATAATTAAGACCTCGTTCAAACCATGCATCAGGGATAACCCAAGTTCTTCCATTCTGGGACTATGTATAGGGCATAAGGAATAGCCTTGAAGGACAGGACCACAACCAAGGCACTGGGCAGATAAGAGAAGGCTTTAGCTTGGATCAAAAAAATTGATTAAACCTCTCAGACAGACCAATTCCTAGTCCATATAGGAATATAATATATTACATATAAGCTCAACAAATTAGATCAAACTAAGAAACCAATTGTAGATCAAGAGTAACTGTATTATACCATCTTTAGTAACATAATCTTTCAAGTCGGGATGGGCTTCCTATCATTGTGTCATCACAACTAAAAAGAACTAGACATACACAATGTAGACCATGTGTTCTGACACATATTTTAGTAAAAATAGACAGGAAAAAATAGTCTCCCATGAACATTTGACTATCAGGTATTATATATTTATTGTTGTGCATCTGCAAAACAGATGGTGTGCAATAACATTTGTTCTTTTAATCAAAAACATCCAGGTGGTACATTATTTGTGGATTATATGCAATCAACATTTCCAAAAGATTATCTGTTCAGTGGAACTATATGTTTATTACTGAATCCTCTAACCAGGCAACATGAATTAATGACTGATTAGATTGCATTTCTTTCTTTATAATGTGTTGCTATAGTGTGTCAAGTTAGCTAATGATTTCTCACAATAAAAAATGTCAGGCAATTGCATATAAATCTAAAGACTAAAATGTACATTTCCTCCTCCCGCAGCAGTTATTTCATCCCATGTAAAATAAAAATAAAAATCATTCCAAGAGCTTGGATTTCTCTCTCTCTAATTTTTGGAATTTCCATGTGAAAATATAGTTCATCTAATTTTCCCTTGTATTTTCTCTTGTAAATTCCCTTGTATTTTTTTTTTTTTGAAACAATTTTTTATTAATTTTAAAGATAAAACAACACATCATTAACCATTAAATACATAAACACATAAAACCTCTTAACATTGTAAATCCTTACAAGTCAAACAAAACATTATTTTTATACAGCATAATTCCAATTTATCCCATCTCCATATGGACACACAAATATCTTTCAGCAAATTTCTCATTATTTCTCTTTACTCCTATTCAGTTTCATTTCTCTTCCATATTTATCCATTTTATAGTCATCATATTCTTTTCTTTCTGGCTTGTTTAAATTATTCTCGTCTAACATTCCTCCAAGGTTTTATTGATTCTTTTTTCCTTTTTTTTTTTATAAAAAACAAATTTTGTTAGTTTTACCATAAACACAATACACAAACATACAAACACAAAACATAAACAAAACTAAAAGATCTTTTCTGAAGGTTGTCTGTTCCCGGGTTAAAACTCTTTACACAGACACAAATTCAAACATCATATTCAACCCATATCTCCTTCCATATCTTATTATCATTTTCTTTTTTATATATATATATAAAAACCATTTTTATCAGTTTTATAAAAACAATGCACAAAGAATCAAGGCATAGCAGCTTATAAATTCTTTTCTAAGAGAAAATAATAATAAAAGACCAATAAGGCATAACATTTCCAGATTATAATATCAATATTTCATATAATATTAACTTCATATCTTGTCCCTACTTCTCTTTTCCATCCAAATTATTTATTAATTAAAATTTTATTGCCTTTTATCAATATACAAAATCCAAAAAAAAAAAAACATATATATCCTTCCATATCTTATTACCATTTTCAACAACATTCTTTGTCTGTTCTATTTCCAATTATCCATTCATCTTTTTTTTCTTTTACTATACTTCTCCTGTACACCAATTGGAGTAATATCTATAACTCATTACCCTAACTTAGAAATACTACATATAGCAATCTTTCTTGGGATTCTGTTTAAAAGATTCTAAAATTACATAATAAATTTTATATTCTAAATATACATATAAAAACACACTCTTATATACCCTCCAGAATCCCTCTTTTAATCCAAATTAAATTCACCCATTGTCTCTAAATAAACTTTTTTTCTTTAGGTCTTGCTTCCCCCCATTAAGGCTTCTCCTCCCCCCCTTTCTCTCTTGCTTATTCTTCTCCTTGCCCTTTCTACCGCTTTGCTTTTTCCCTTCGCTTTTCTTACTCCTTTTCCTTTGCTTTCTAACCTTGCCTCCATCTTTTCGCTCATTTTTCTCTCTTTTGGTTGTTTTTATAATTCTTAAAATCCCCTTTTTCTTATCCTTTTTCTCCTCCTCTCCGGGATGGACCCATTGTTCATCAAAAATGGCTTCTTCTTCCTCTTCTTCCTTGTCCCAGTCCTTCTGCTGCGTAATCAACTTTTCAACAGAACATAACGCCATTTCTAAGAATTGAAACAAAGCGCCCAAAGTATCTTCTTTTTTATATTTTTGATATTCAATTTGTTTTTTATAAAAAAAAAAAAGGAAAAAAGAATCAATAAAACCTTGGAGGAATGTTAGACGAGAATAATTTAAACAAGCCAGAAAGAAAAGAATATGATGACTATAAAATGGATAAATATGGAAGAGAAATGAAATTGAATAGGAGTAAAGAGAAATAATGAGAAATTTGCTGGAAGATATTTGTGTGTCCATATGGAGATGGGATAAATTGGAATTATGCTGTATAAAAATAATGTTTTGTTTGACTTGTAAGGATTTACAATGTTAAGAGGTTTTATGTGTTTATGTATTTAATGGTTAATGATGTGTTGTTTTATCTTTAAAATTAATAAAAATTTGTTTCAAAAAAAAAAAAAACAAGGTAAATGAATGCAAAAAATTGTGCAAGTTCCAACTGCCAACCAGTCAACAAAGATGGCCATCAGAAAGAATTTACCCAATTGCTAATTGGCTTACCACTATATTCTGATAGAGTTCTTAATATTGTCACAGGGTAGCATTAATAGTTCAGAGGTAAGACTAAAGGATGTGCAATGTTACTCTATCTAATTGAAGGTTTTTTTTTTTCTCTTTGATAACCAATTTGATGGGGATGATATATAAGTTGTATAATATTAGTTGAAAATGAGTAACACCATATTATTTAAAGACAGTGTAAATGGTGGCTATGAAATTAATCTAGAAACTGAAGACCCATGTTACAATCCACCCTTACCTATGGAGGATTATTGGATGATTTGGGGTCAGTCTTTCTCAGCCCAAACTACCACAATTGTTGTGTGACAAATATGAAGAATGTGCAGTATACATCATTTTGAATTCTTGGAGGAAAGGCAGAAAATAAATCCAAGAAATAAGTAAATATTTTAAAAATTGCTTCTGATTTTGTAGCCCAAACCTGGCCCACCTAAAGCAACCAAATCACTTTGAAGATAAAACATATATTTCTTTTTTCTTTTTCTTTTCTTTTCTTTTTCTGCAAGTGATAAAACAGTGATATTGAACTCCCAGCAAAGCACCAGGAGTTTGCTGAGCATCCCTGAGCAAAAAAGGAACCATAGCTTATAGCATATAGCTTTGGCCTTCTACATTTCAAAAATAAGATTAAGAAAAAGTCAGAGACCGTGGAAATTACTGCATGACATTGAAATAAACCCATCTGAGAGTTCTTATTATTATTTCTATCTTACTACTAGGTTGGCATTGAGATATGACCAGTGAATGTAAATAATTTGGTTTACTGGACCACTGGACCCTGCCTGATTCCTCCCTGGTCACCATTCATGGTCAATTCAGCTGGCTTTGAATATTTTCTTCAAGGGTACTTTAAAGAGTATACAGGTATTGGGGCCTGGGGTATCCCATCCCAGGTTTGATAGTGAACATAACTCTCATGTTGTCTACAGGTGCCTTTTACCTACACACTAAACATGATTTGATCTAAAAGAAACATTTATAATGGATTTTTTCTGAAATACATCCAGTTCTAAATGCACTTCACTGAAGTGTTTATGAGCTAAGTGAGAAGCTTAGGTTATTTCATGTCACCATGGGCAAAAATCCATTTTTTCAATAGCTCTGTATCATATGATCATGCCAAGTATAAAATAAATCCAGCAATTATAAGTCAATCCAAACATATCCTGATGACTTAATCCATCATTGATCTCATTATGCCACACCTTCAGTTTCTCAGACAAAACCAGTGAACTCAAAGTGACTGAAATAGCAGCAGCACTTTTAGGATTGTAACAAAAGGACTTCATTTCAGGCATGATATGAGATACCTTGTATACAAGAACAGGAATAATGATCAGTCTAACTCTATTTCATCGAGAGGCACATCAAGACTGTGGTTGACCTCGGGAGGGCAGGGTGGACATGGTCAACTGGGTGGATATGGCCAACTGGATGGGCATGGTCAGCTTGATGCCAATCCCCAAACTGCTGGCATGTTTCCTTTTCCCATTGGGTAGACTGGGCCGAAGCCATGCTGGCTGGCCCAATGTTTCCTCTTTGCATTGGGTAGACCAGACCAAAGTACACAGGCCAGCCCCTTATATTTTTCAGGATGGCCCCACAGGCTGGATCTGAACATAACGTGGGCCAGATCCACCCGTGGGCCTTTTATTTAATACCCTAGGTCTAGATAACACATGGGAACAGATCAAGAGGTCAGATCAAGATCTACAAAAAGAATCTTACAATGTGCCTTTAATTGCTAGAAGTCTATAATCCGGACTTCTGAATGATTACTATCATGCGACACTCAATCTTTATGGCATAATATGTATAAAGCAAGCATGGCCTCCTAATAAAGGAATATATAACAAGCTTCTTCATAAATGAAATCCTCCCAGAGCTTATGCATCTTCAAGGCAGATAACAATATTCATCATCCCCAAAATAAAATTGCAAGGCTTTGACCTGGTGAGAAACAGCTGTTGCCTTGTAGGTGTTAGTGAGAGATCTTGCAATTGTATTATAACAACGGTTGATTTGAAGAGTTACAGATTTTTCATCCTCATTGGCTTGGGCTTCTGTGCTTGATATCTATTTTTTCTACATAAGAGGATGCAGATCTAGACAAAGCACATCCGTTCCTGATAAAGATGCACCCACCAAAATGCCTCTTCTTGTCCATGCACTGGCATAGATAATAAGTGATTTTATGTGTGTGAAGATGTATGACAAGATCACACCAGTTTTGAACAGATGGGTAATAGATCTGTTCCCTGCAAATGACTTTTTGGGGGAGGCTGGAAGATTTAGAAACAATGACAGAAAACTGGACAATGACATTGGAATGTTCTCCATTAACATTGGATCTGTTTGGTTTAGTATTGTTTCCAGCATCAAGAAAATCTGCACAGTGTATACCCATAAAAGAAAACCTATGTCATGTGTGCCAGAAGTGGCATGTAGAGTCACTTCTGCTGGCACATGAGAGATCTTCCAGAAGAGCCCCACTGAGCATGCGCGTGTGCCACCTACGCAACAGTTGATTGTCAAGTATCTGGTGTGTTAAGTCCTGGGCATGGGCGCAAGGAACGGAGACGAGACATCGGATGGTGACTTCAACTCTTTATTAACAGAAAGAACAGAGCAAAATATCTGGGCAGCAGTAGCAATTTTATAGAGCTTGCTGCCATCAAAACAACCAATGAACTGAGTCCATCGCTTTCACAAGCATCCAATCAGGGGTTCCCGTTAACAGCCAATCAGACTGGCCAAACCTGACCAATCACAACTCACTATCTACGGGCCAATGAGAATTGCAGGATTACAAGCCTGCTGTAAGACGAAGCTGTTGAGGGTTGTATCACTGCATTGGCTTAATCCATAACACCCCTCCCCCCTTGGTTCTGTCTGAGGGGTGGGGTGACGTATTCTTGCAAGTAGGCAGGCCGCTTCACCTGTCTACTCGACCTGCGCTGTTCCACCGGGTTCTGTCCCAGTTCTGGTTCCGGTGGGCTGCCAGCTGGGTTGGATGGTGAAGATTGTGGTCCTGGGTTGCTTTTGTCAATGCTGTCTTCCGGGTTCCCTGGATCCTCCGTCGCGGTGCTGTCACGTGGCGAGGCTGCTCCCTGGCTCGGTTCTCCCTCAGATGGTGAGTGTCCCATGGGCTGTTGGGTTTCGATTTCTTCTTCGTCCTCCTCCATGTTCCTTCCCCCCCCCCAGCTAGAGGTTCCAGTGCTAATCTGGAATGGAGTTGGTCTATGTGGCGTTTGCACATCTTACCATCTGCCGTTTGTAGGCGGTGGGATTGGGGTCCTGGAAGTTGTGTTATTGTCACAGGGACCCACAATGGGTCACCCAAGAAGTTTTTTGCAAACACAAGGTCCCCTTTCTGGAATGCCCGACACTAACTGCTGGATCCTGGGGGGTTGTTCTGGCATGTAGTTTGGGTGGAGGCGATCAAGATGCGAGCAAAGTTTCCGGCCCATCAGGAGTTCTGCTGGGGTTTTGTTCATGGTGCTGTTTGGGGTTATGTGTTGGAGAAAAAGCATTCGGTTTATTTTATCATCAATGTCACTGTGGTCCATTTTGTGCAGGGTCTGTTTTACAAATTGAACCATTCGCTCAGCCCTACCATTGGCTGCAGGGTGAGCTGGCGATGTAAAAGCATGGCGGATGCCCCGATCTGCCAGGTATTGTTCGAATGGCAGGGCAGTGAATTGGGACGTTATCTGAGACGAGGACATCAGGAAGTCCGTGGGTAGTGAATAGCTAATTCAGTTTTTTAGTGACTGCATCTGTGGTGGTTCTTTTCATCTTGTGGACTTCGAGCCAGTTTGAATCCACTATTAGGAGGAAAGTCCTCTTGTGAGTCCTGCAAAATTGATGTGAATACAGGACCAAGGACCTCGAGGCGTTTCCTACTGAGTTGGGGGAGTCTTTGGAAGAGCGGAGCGAGTCTCCTGGCATTTACTGCATTTTGCTACCCAAGTTTCTATCTGTCTATTTAAACCAGGCCACCATGCGTAACTCCTGGCTAGTGCCTTCATCTGCACGATGCCTGGATGTCCATCGTGCAGCATTTTCAATACCCTATATTGCAATTTTTCCGGGACTATGACTCTGTCTCCCCAAGTTATGCAAACTTTCTGGGAGAATAGTTCTGTTTGACAATTCCTGAATGGCTTGAATGTGTCATCAGTTGCACTGACCGGCCAATCCCGTTCTACTCAGCTGAGGACTCGTGCCAAAACAGGGTCCTTTTTTGTCTCTAAGGCTATATCTTGAGCGGTTAGTGGCGGCGATTTGAGAGTTTCGATTTGTAATACGGTTATGGTTGGAGCAGGGTCCTCTATAACGTCTGGTAGTGGAGAGCGGCTCAAAGCGTCAGCGTGGGGAATGGTTTTCCCCCGGGCGATGTTGCAATTTAGGTGGCTAAAAATTCTGACCAACGTGTCATTCTTGGTGATAAGATATGGGGAGTTGGTTTGTTTCCCGCCAAAATACCAAGTAGCGGCTTGTGGTCTGTAATTATGGTAAAGGGTCACCCATATACATATTCATGGAAACGTTTAATTGCGGATATGATAGCAAGGGCCTCTTTATCAAGTTGACTATAGTTCCTTTCAGTTTTAGACAAAGTTCTCAAAAAGAACGCAATGGGTGCCTCATTTCCATTTGGTAGGACATGGCTTAAGATGGCTCCTACTCCAAATGGTGAGGCATCACAGGTAACTGTCAAAGGAAGAGTCTCATTGCATTGCATTAATACAGCATCAGGGGTTAAAAGGTCTTTTATCTCTTTGAACGCTTTCTCTTCACGCCGGTCCCAAACCCAAGAAGCCTTTTTATCGAGAAGTCTATGTAGGGGCTTGGCTACAGTTGCCTTCTGGGGCAAGAAAATGTTATAAAAGTTAATGAGTCCCAGGAAGGCTTGAAGGTCTGTCTTATTCCTAGGTCTCGGGTCTTTTTTGATTGCGGTTAATTTTTTTTCGTTGGGCTGGATTCCCTGTCTATCGAGAAGGTATCCCAGGAACTCCACTCTCTCCATACAAAGTTGACACTTGTCTCGTTTTACCTTAAGACCCGCGTCTTTGAATTTCTGAAGGACTTTTCTGAGTCGTTGTGCTAATACTTCTTTAGTGGGGGCAGCTATTAGGACATCGTCAAAATAAGGCATGACGCCTTTTATGCCTTGTAATAGTCTCTCCATTAAACTTTGGAAAATGCCCGGTGTCACGCTTACTCCGAATTGGAGTCTATTGCACTTGAAAGCACCTCTATGTGTAACTATTGTCTGGGCTTCTGCAGTTGCTGCGTCTACAGAGAGTTGCTGGTACACCTGAGCTAAGTCCAATTTCGCAAATATTTTTCCGCCACCCAGGGAATGAAGAAGGTGTTGAACCACTGGTACTGGATAAGTGCTCTGTTGAAGAGCATGATTTAGGGTGGCCTGATAGTCCCCGCAAATTCTTAACGAATCATCTGGCTTCATGGACGTTGCTATCGGGGTTTCCCAGTGGGCGTGGTCAATCGGTTCGCCCTGGGCTATCAGTTTATCTAGCTGCTCGTTGATCTTTGGTTTTAAGGCAAAAGGTACTCAACGGGGCTTTAGCTGAATGGGAGCTACATCAGGGCTGAGATTAAATGATATAGGGGTCCCCTTGTGCTTGCCTAATGTTCCTGTGAACACGTCCTGGAATTCCTGGATGAGAGTCTCTTCCCAGTCATCATTTCTGGTATGGTGTATGCTGGCTAGTTCAATTCCGAGTGGGGCAAACCACTGTAACCCTAACAAGCTGGGTCGGTCACGATCGACGACAGTCAGGGGAAGCGTTGCTGTGTGATCCTTAAAGGATACTTGGACGTTGCTGGAACCAACAATTGGGATTCTGTTTCCCTGGTAATCTTTCAGGATGATTCGCTACGTGCTGAGGTCCTGGCGGGAAATGGCAGGATCAGCTGTTTGAGGGTTTTCCAGGATACCATCGATAGGGACGATCCCAAATCGACTTCCATCACACACAGTCGATTCGCAATAGTAACCTTTACACAGATCTTTCTTGCATCGAACGATGAAGCGTGGCCGATGATAATGGTTTGGTGGGCCTCTTCTCATCTCATTGAAGAGGCAGGTGCTCGATTTCTGTTGTAGTAGTGGTTGTTCCATTGGTGGTTGAGAAGGTCCTGGTTCTCAGGAGGTTTGCCTATCTCCCGATGGAGGTTGTTCTCCCTTCAGTTGGGACTGGACTCTCATCTGTTTCTGCAGACCTTCGCAATATGGCCTTTTTTCCCACAGTTACGGCAGAGTGCCTTGAGGAATTTGCAGTCCGATCGTGGGTGGTTTTCCCCGCAACCCGCACATTGGCACAGATGTTGCTGGTTCCTTTGCTCTCTTTCCAAGAGAGCAAGCTGATGGTCGCCTTTCACCATCAGCTTACTCTGCACATGTGGTGCATTTAAATCCAGAACTATACGGTCTCTTAGGGCTTCCTCTAAGTTTGCAAAACCACAAAGGCCTCCTAGGTTCCAGAGGTCGGCTACGAAATTACCAACGCTCTCGTCCTTCCGTTGGTCCCTCTGGTAAAATTCGTGTCTTCGTATCAGTGTAGGTACTGCGGGTGCATAATGGGCCCAGAGGATTGGAGCGAGGGTGTCCCAATCCATGGTCTTCACTTCTGCCGGTTTTGCTAATGCTTTAGCCATTTTGAAAATGGCGGGGCCACAATGAGTCAGGAACACCGCTCATTTCTTGCCAGGCGTAGCATCTTTTAAATTGTTTGTCTCCAGGAAGATCTGGAAGCGGTCTATATACGAGTCCCAGTCTTCAGTTGCTGGGTTGAATGGACCGGATGGTATGGCGCCGCTGGTCATCTTGCTGTCTGTTGCATGCGCTTTTTCACCACATGCTCTGTTTTTGTCCGATGTGTTCTAGTCAGCTCTATTGTCTCCACATCCCATCCTTGTCACAGTGTTAAGTCCTGGGCATGGGTACAAGGAACGGAGACGAGACATCAGATGGTGACTTCAACTCTTTAATAACAAGAAAGAATGGAGCAAAATATCTGGGCAGCAGTAGCTCTTTTATAGAGCTTGCTGCCATCAAAACAACCAATGAACTGAGTCCATCGCTTTCACAAGCGTCCAATCAGGGGTTCCCGTTAACAGCCAATCAGACTGGCCAAACCTGACCAATCACAACTCGCTACAGGCCAATGAGAATTGCAGGATTACAAGCCTGCTGTAAGACAAAGCTGTTGAGGGTTGTATCGCTGCATTGGCTTAATCCATAACATGGTGCACATGCGGTGGGGCACGGGTGTGCGGGAGACATGCGTGCATGTGCGGAGACATGTGGGCTGCGCAGAGGGGGTTTTGCACGCAGCGCAGAGACATGCAGCATGCATGGGGGAATCACATGTACATGTGCAGAGATGGGTGGTGTGCACTGGGGGCATCAGTGTGCATGCACAGGGGGTGTGGAGGGCACGCACATTGCATTCTGGGTGCTGGCATATGAGCCCATGCGTGCAAGCACAATTTTCAGCATGGGAGCCCAAAAAGGTTAGCCACCATTGGTATATACTATGAATATATTAGCAAGATCTTTCTCCTGCTTGATACATGGACTGTGTGTTCTGGATCCATCATTGTTGTTGTTTAATTGTCCATAATTTAAAATGCTCTTTGAATACAGGTAAGCCTCGACCTACAACAGTTCATTTAGTGGCTGTTCAAAGTTACAATGGCACTGAAAAAAGTGACTAATGACCGTTTTTCACTGAAGCATTCCCATGGTCACATGATTTACATTCACTTGACAACTGGTTGCAGTGTCCCGGGTTCATGTGATTATCTTTTGTGACTTTCTGACAAGCAAAGTCAATGGAGAAGCCAGATTCACTTAACACCTGGGTTATTAATTTAACAACTGCAGTCATTCACTTAACAAATGTGGCGAGAAAAGCCCTAAAATGGGACAAAACTCATTTAACAAATTTCTCACTTAGCAACATAAATTCTGGGCTCAATTGCAGTTGTAAGTCAAGGACTACCTGTACATGCCATAACTGTATCTGGATTGGGCCATTTCAGATCATATAAAGATAATGTCCATTGCTTGTATCAAGTCTTACCTAAATCAAAACTTTTCCTAACTGAAATTTGAATATGAAAGATGCTAAATATGGATACAAGTGATTTATTGTTTTAAAATGAAAAAAAAAATAGTTAGAGTTTATATGAATGCCTTAAATTTTGTGTTAGAGAAGTTTCACTTCATTTGTTAACACACATACAGTGATTTTGTTGTTTGCTTTGGCATTCCACATTGGGGATTCCATGTTTTTGGTTCCTGAAATCAACTTAAATATATCTTCCTTGCAAATGCAGAAAAGTAAATGCTTGTCCTCCTTTTGTTACCCCATGAAATAATGCAATTAAAATAGAACTGGATCTCTTTCTAAATGAAATAATTCCTATCACAGCACTAGCATTTCTTCGTGTTACTGAGTTGCTGAAATGGAGATATAATTAATCCGGGACCTTCTTATCAGGACTAATAAAAATTGAACAATATAATATAATCTGATTGCACCATTAGCTCAAATGGATTTTTCATCATCATTTTGCAACTCAATCATAAATTATTTTCAACAGCTTTTTAATGAGATGAAAGATAATCAAGATCTGCAGTGAAGTATTATAGCACCCAGTATGACTAATCATGATTGTGAATGAAAAAGGACGTCTCCATAGCTCCTCTGTTTAGAATTCTGGCTTGGGTAGATTAATAATGAAGGCTACATGTTCTGTCTGAGAATAAGTGCTATCGGACTCACCGTGGTGCACTTTTAAGTAGCTATGTACAGGATTTTCCTGTAAAGCAAGCTTTTAGGATGCATTTGAAGAAAATAATAGAGGCAATATTACATAAGTATTCCAAGAAGCAGTTCTAAGCCTTCAGCTCAGCAATGAAAATGAATAAAAGCTATTTAAAGAGACAAGAGACCTGTGACAATGCTTGTGGTCGATCAGGAGGAACAAAAGTCCTGAGCGAGAATCCGAAGTCAGGAAGGCTTTCAAGGAAAACATGGGGAATTTCTGCTGGTGGAAAGTCAGCAAAAGTGTTTAAAAAATGATTATTATAGGATTGGAGTCTTGAAAGAGGTCAGTGATTTGAGCAATTTGGTGAGAGGGTTGAGCTGATAGATGGGCAAAGAGAAGACAACAACGGTTCATACAAAAGGTGACCAGAGTACAAAAAAAAAAAATATTCAGCAAGAAAACAAAAAAGGAGGACCACATTTTAATAGTTGTTCCAATAAAATGAGAAGTTATTTGAAAAGGAGAGTATCCAATGCAATCATTGTTTTTCTTTCTTTTGCATTTTAACATTAGGTCACTGGGGAGCAGACACAATAGATAGTCTACAATAATTAAATAAACCACAACACTTGAATCTTCAAACAAACAAAAATAGGAGTGAAGAAATTGTGGTATTCAGTGGTGGGATTCAAATTTTTTTACAACCAGTTCTGTGGCTTAGTGGGCGTGGCAGGGAAAGGATACTCTAAAATCTCCAGTCAGAGGTGGTATTTGCCGGTTCTCTGAACTACTCAAAATTTCTGCTACCAGTTCTCCTGAACTGTCAGAAACTGCTGAATGCCACCTCTGGTATCCCAGTGAATACACTGATAATGGTGTCACCATCTTTGATGCATGATGATATGGCATGGCATACTATATTGCAACAGAATGAGCACAAATCCCCCCAATATTGAAGCAGCTATTCCTGTTTCTCAGTTGCCCTCACAGAGTTCTCTTGTCCTTCTCCTCTGAAAAGAAGTAACACAACTGTTTGACATGAATATTTTAAACATTTAAATACATGACAGAATAAACAAAATCACAATAACTTTTATACTGAAACTTTTTGAAACTACTAAAAGCTCTTAAAAATCAGACTGAAAAAGTGCGCTTTCTATGGCCTCCTTGAAGGCTTGCAAAGAATGCATACCCTAATGGTTATAGGTGCAATGTCTGAGAAGATACTTGAAGACTGATTTCTTTCAACTAGATTGATCAGTGGTTTAGTGGTAAAATCAAGCATATAAAAGTGTTTAGATAACTGTCCAAAAGATGCTTTTTCAGGAGGCAACTAGACTTTCTTGGGTTTTTTTAAGGACATTTTGCTTCTCATCCAAGAAGCTTCTTCAGCTCTGACAGGACATTGGGGAATAGAAGGATTTATATTCCTTGCAGACGGCTGGTAATCTGCATCCTTTTAAATGGTCATTGAGGCCACTTGGAGGTTTAACTGTGTCCTCATGGTCACCTGAGTAGTGCTCTTGGTTTCTGTAGTCTGCAATTTTTTCTTTCCTCTAGAAATCCATTCCTACTCCCACAACATTCAAAGAGTGTTCATCCTAAATTGTATAGCTAAAAGTTATACCATAGAATTTTTAACTTTATAACTTTTAGCAACACAATTTGGGATGAACACCCTTTGAATGGTTTGGGAGTAGGAATGGATTTCCAGAGGAAAAATTCCAGACTATAGGAACCAGGAGCACTACTCAGGTGACCCTGAGGACACAGATGAAGCTTCTAGTGCTTCAACAATCCTCTAAAAAGATGCAAATTACCAGCCATCTGCAAGGAATACATATCTTTCTATTCCCCACTATCCTGTCAGAGTTGAAGAAGCTTCTTGCATAAGAAACAAAATGTCTTCAGAAAAAAAAAACAAACCAAGAAAATCCAGTTGCCGCCTGAAAAAGCACCTTTGGGACAACCATGACCTGGATGACTGAGAATCTCTACAGACATTTAGATAACTGCTTTAGTGATATCAATAGTCAGATTACTATTTATTAGTAGTATGCTGCCATTCTAACTTTAAAGCCTATTTAAATAACTAACATTTGCTTGGAACCTATAGACAGCTAATTTAAATTAAGACAGACATAACATCCCACTGAGAGCAATCTGGCCACCACTAAAGTTTCTGAACTATGCACTAAGGGAGTTTAATACAGAGAACTCTATTGCAGAGTTCAGTCCAGAAATTAGCAGCTAATGCACCATGGGTAAAGCACATCCTTAATTTTTTCTCAGACCTTTATCTCACCTTTAGTGAAGTTCCAGCATCAAATACCAGCATGTCCCACCAGCCATTTCCAGTCCCCCATCTTTTTAATCTAAAAGCCCCAGAATTCAATTTATACAGGCTCTGGGGGAACTTTTTTTTTTTTTTTAATGACCACAGCTCACTGGGGCAGTTCATCAGCACAAAGGTGAAACCTGGAAGAAAGACTTGGACTTTGCTCATAATAAAAGGTGAGAAGACTCAGAGTAAAAAATAAATAAATCCACGCTTGGATTAAATTCCACAATTAAGTTTTCCTACCTGATGCAGTGTAGTGTTTACCAAATATTTGTGACAATTGAGAAACGTCTGGAAACTCACAAATCTTAATGTCTATGGAGATTCTCAGTCATCCAGGTCATGGTTGTCCCAAAGGTGCTTTTTTCAAGAGACAACTGGACATTCTTACTTTTCTCCACACTGATTTGCACCACTCAAGTGACTTTAATGATATAGATAAATCTCCAGGTAGCCTTAACAACTGGCTAAAAGAATACAAATGACGAGCTGTCTGCAAGGAATATAAATCCTTCCATTTCCCATCATCCAGCCAGAATTGTAGAAACTTCTTAAATGAGAAGTGAAATGTCTTCAAAGAAAAACAAGAAAGTCCAGGAGCCTTTTGTAAAAAACACCTTTGGGTCACAAATCTTAAGCAGTTAGGAGGTTGCCTATCAGTCCCAGATTGCACATTTTTCACCCGGTATGATAATTTTCATAAATCATTGATGATCAGGCCAATTCTTTTAGGCAATTGTTTGCTGGCATCTATCAAGGTTCCAGAGGAGTGCATTACAAAAGAGTTGAGGCTTTGATCACACCCACCATTTGCCCTCATTGATCACTTGATGCCCTTGGGTTTATGTTTTGAATTTAATTCTCCTGGACTCATTTGCTGCCTGTTTGCATGCAACTACAAGTTAAGCTTATTCAGATAATATTATTCTCCTGGTTTTATTTTGCAGATGTTTTCATATGTACTTTTGTTATGACATTACTGCTATTTCTAATGTCAATCTACTCATTTCAGCACATTCCAATATTTTCTTAATGATTTCCTCCTGTGATGGTGTTTTCTCATTTTTCCAGTTTTTGGCAAATACAATCCTAGCCGCTGTAAATACATTTACAATCAGATATTTCAAGTCTTTACTATATATTTCAAGTAAAATTCCCAATAAAAATATCTCTGGTTTCAAGTCTATATATGTTTTTGTCATTTTTTCCAACCACATGTGGATTTTAGTCCAGTATTTTTTAGCATCCGCACATTTGAAATTAGAGAACAAGAGGATAAACAATTTTATAAAATTTGGGATCTATTCTATCAATGGTTAGACAATAAAATACAGTAATGAAATATATAGACTTTTAGAAAATAATAAATATACAAAGATGTACTTCTTTCTTATTATATCTACAAAATGATTTTAGGTTAGATTTGGGATGATAATATGAACTGTTATAAAACAAACTAAGTAAATTATGATTATCTTGTAAAACATGAATGAATAAAAGTATAGTCAAATGATTGATTAATGATGATACTAAGGTATTTAATTTTTGATTGAAAATATGAGATTATATGCAATGTAATTGTAATTGAAGACTACGAAATGAAAGCACAAAACAATCTGTAAACCAACTGGCACACTGTATATATACATAAGATGGCTTGATGTTTTTATGTTTTGTTTGTTTATGTTTGTTTTAAAAAACCAATAAAAATTTAAAAAAAACATTACTGCTATCTCTCCCTTATCTGTGACATTCATTTTGAATTAGACTTTTATAAGAAATATGATGAATTGGTGACAACCCATAAAGATAACAAGCTCCTGCTAATTCTTTGACATTTTCTTTCTGAATGCATCCCTGTAAGAAACATTTTTAAGAAACTAATTTAAGGTCATCTTCCAAGAGAACATGGTTTTATATTCAGTTACCAGATAAATGGTTCAGAATGGGCCCTGGAATTTACATGTTGAGTTATTTATTTCAACAAGTTAACAAATGGTGAAAAATAGCCAACTTAACTAGAAACTAGTCTCCATAAATCTAGTCTACTTAAACAGGATATTTGGCATGGCCTAATTTCTAGATGTAAGATGGAATTTTTCAAACTACAGTTTTAAAGAAGAATATAAAATATATCAAGAGACAAATGTAAATTGTAGGAGTCCAAAAGTGTATTGCAACTTTTAGGAAACAGGAAGACAGCCAGTATTTGATCATATAAGCCTTATTTAAGCAAAGAACATAAGAATAACCTGTCAGTTGACATTAGTCATCTGCCCCCTTTATTCATGCCACTGTGTATCACAATCAACAGAAATGCAATTCTAATACATATATTACAGTTCATTGGTTCTTTGAAGAGCCAAAAGACAATTGTTTCCTGCCACTGAAATATCTCAATGTCCTGAAAAGGATATGCACAAGCTAGCATTCCTCACTGACAATTTTGGGAGGAAAATACATTTGCCAGGAAGCAGAAGAAATTAGTAATCCTTATCTGCCAATTTATTCTTATTATTCAGTTACTGTTACTAGAAAAATAAGTTGATTATCATTCAGAATTATATATTAATTATTCTTCACTGGATAAATTCAAAATGAGAAATGGACTGACTGCCCTTCAATTCACTACTGTATCTATTCAAGATAGAGAACTATCTGAGGTTGGGATCTTAGAGATTTCTCCTCAAAAGTAGAAGGATTCAATCAAATGTACTTCTTGGTAGATTTTCACAAAACTTTCAAAAATATATTTTTAAATTATTAATATATCTTTATATTTCTAATATATTTGTGTTAGAACAGAACAACAGAGTTGGAAGGGACCTTGGAGATCTTCTAGTCCAACCCCCTGCTTAGGCAGGAAATCGTATAGTATTTCAGACAAATGGTTGTCCAATCTCTTCTTAAAACCTTCCAGTATTGGAGCATTCACAACTTCTGGAGGCAACTGATTAATTGCTCTAACTGTCAGGAAATTTCTCCTTAGTTCTAGGTTGCTTCTCTCCTTGATTAGTTTCCACCCATGGTTTCTTGTCCTGCCTTCAGGTGCTTTGGAGAATAGCTTGACTCCCTCTTCTTTGTGGCAGCCCCAGAGATATTGGAACTGCTATCATGTCACCCCTAGTCCTTCTTTTCATCAACTTAAACATACCCAATTCCAGCAACCATTTTTTATGTTTTAGCCTCCAGTCCCCTAATCATCTTTGTTGCTCTTCACTGCAGTCTTTCTAGAGTTTTGACATCTTTTTTACATCATGGTGACCAAAACTGGATGCAGTGTTCCAAGTATGGCCTTATCAAAGCATTATAAAGTGGTATTAACACTTCACGTGATCTTGATTCCATCCATTTGTTTATGCAGCTTAGAACTGTGTTGGCTTTTTACATTTTGCATTTGTTAAAATGCAAATAGTCTGTGAACAAAGTTGGGAGAGATTGGGAAAGAGTTCATTGTTATTGAAAATAATAATGTTGTGTTGTTAGTTCTATAAAGGATTTCTTTGTTCATTTTTAATCACCGAGTCATGAGTTACAGATAATATTGGTAATCAGTGAGAGATAAACATCTAAAATAAATGATTCCAGAATATTTTCTAGGTGCTTAAAATCATATTAAAATGTCAGTTAAACATGGTAAATTATATTGACATGTTATGCTTGCACTTGTAGTATTTACATTGTATGTTGAGATATGGGTGTCTTTGAGAAAATTACATCATGCCATGGCCAAATGCATAGATGCAAAACATTTCTTGAGCCATAGCTAAATAGCGTTCTATAAGCCACACTTCATAAAGTGGTGGACAGGACAAGGACAAAAACTAAATTTAATTTACATTTAATTAGAACTAAGTACATTGAATATGATCACTTGCCAGTCATGTATTTGATAATTTTCTCCATCTATCACATTTACAATTACAGTTTGATAATATATTGTCAAGGTCTCTGGAGGCTGCACCAAAGTGACCTCAGATTAGGCACTTCTGGACTAATGAATCTTTTGTTGCTTTATGGTAAGATAATTAAAAGTAAAGTATGACAGACTCTATTCTTTTAATAATAGAACCAAAACTTGGGCCAGCATGCAGCCTATCTCTTAACTTTTCTGTACTTCATCTTCAACCAATTTTGTCTTTCAAGGGTTATCCTTGAAAGAAGTGAAAAACTGCCTCTGAAAGCACCTGGAGGATAAATTACTTAGTGTTCTTTGTTACAATGAGTTTCACTGCATGATGAGCATGGAAAATACCTTCTCAGGAAAGGACACTCCAATTTCAGTAAATTCAGTAAATTCCCTCTCACAGTTACTGCTGTTGAGCCACAATACTACCTATTATTTACCTATGCATTTGTTTTTCTTGCTTTAGTGCAGGGGTGTCCAACCTTGGCAATGTTAAGACTTGTGGACTTCAACTCCCAGAGTTGAACTCTGGGAGTTGAAGTCCACAAGTCTTAACGTTGCCAAGGTTGGACATCCCTGCTTGAGTGTAAAACCTTACTTTTCTCACCAATGAATTGCACTTTGCTGGCTAGAGCTCATTGTTCAAATCTGTCAAGTTTTTTTCTGGATCTTGAGCCTATAATTGGAGGAGAATGCTTTGGAGCTCAAATTGTTACAAATGTTGATGAAAACCTCTGAAAGATAAAATACTTATGAGTCAGCTTCATTGAATTTGCCATGAAATTTCAGCTGCTATTCCCAATTGGTAAACTGCAGGTTTTTTTAAAAAAAAAAAAAAACAAATTTTATTGATTTTAAAGACAAACAAACCATCATTAACCATTAAATACATAAAACCTCTTTCCATTATTAATTTTATAAGTCAAGTAAAATATTATTTTATGCATAATTCTGTTTTACACCATTTCAATATAAACATATAAATATCTCTTAACAAATTTCTCATTATTTCTCTTTTCGCATTCAATTTCGTATTCAATTATTATTATTTTCTATATTTATCCAGTTTATAATCATCATTCCTCTCTGACTTGATTACCATTATTCTCATCCAACATTCCTCCAAGGTTTTATTAATTCCCAAACAAAACAGACACACAAAACACAAAAATATAAAACTTCTTTTAAGAAAGTAGTTTGGCCCCAGATTACCTCTCTTTGTATGGACTTCAATTAAATTCGTGCTCATCTTGTATACCATTACCTATCTTATTTACCATTCTATATCTTCTATATAAATTCTCCCCGCTTTTTGTTCTTCTTATTTCTATTTTATTTAATTCATTTTAATTTAAATCATTATATTTGTATTTTTTGTTCATTCTTTCCAGATTATCCATTTATCTCATTCCCTATAGTAAAAAAAAAAAAAAAAATTCTCCTGAAATCACTAATCAGAGTATGATGCCTTTCTATCCTCCCCTTAAATTAATATTTAGAATAACACCTGATACCCAATCTGATTCTGCTTAGTACATTCTACCTACTAACCTTTAAAGAGAAAAAATAATAAATTCATAATAATTAAAATAATTAGATAATAAATCTAAATATTAAATCTTATAACATTCTGATTGTCTATTTCAAAAAACAAGTGCTACAATTTTATTAAATTTTAAAATCTATCATTACTAAACATTTCAATATTTTATCAATTCTTATAACATTCTAGTTTTCTATTTCTAATACATAATATCATCTTATGTACCTTGCAGAATCTTCTTTTTTTAAAGAAATTATACTTTACCCTTTGTCCCTAAAAAAAAATCCTTTTTTCCCATCTTGTTTCATACCTTTGTGGCTTTTCCCTCCCTTTTCCCTTCCTTTCTTATCCCCCCTGGCCTTTTAACCCCCCCCCCCTACTAACCTCCGCCTTTTTAGCTTTCCCTCTCTGTTGTAATCCTTTCTCCTTTTGCTCAGTGACATTGAGTTGGTTTTGCATCTTATTTTTTCCTTTCTTAAGTATTTTTTTAAGTCTTAAGTCCTTCATTTTCCTTCCTTTCTTTCTCCTTTCTCTCTTAGTTAATTTTTTAGATTCACTGAAGATGGCGTCTTCTTCTTCTTTTTCTTCTTCTCCTTCTATTTCCTCCATCTGTTGTTGTGTTTGCTGATAAATAGCAAGCGCCATTTCTAAAGAAAGGAAAGCTTCTTTCACAGCGTCCTTACTTTCTTGATATTCCTTTCTAAGTTCATCATCAGATAAAGCCATTCTTTGTTCTTAGAGCAACCAAAACGTTTCAAAAGTTAAAACAATTCCTCAAAGTCCCAGAGACATCAATCAGTCCAAACAACGCACAAAGTTCTCACTTTCTCTTCCTGGGGTGATATCAGTTAAAAGGGAAAAGAAAAAAAGCCCAATCTGTATTTTACAGCCTTGTTCCAATCAATTTCTAGTCTCAAGGTCTTCAAGGCATCTCCTCCAGCAAAATCTTAATATATTTTTTTTTTGTCCTCTCCCTTCCCACTTATAACAAGAAGCCAAGTTTTTACCTTTTATAAAAAACAACAGGTTTCTCAATGGCCATTTGTTGATTCCATAGGGAAGGAGGGTAAACTTTCCTTTCAGCACCTCAATTTTGCCACTTGAAATCCTCCTCTGGAAACCAAGTATTTTTCAAAAAGTCATAGTTCTCAGGATTAAATGCCTCTTAAAGTCCTGGATCAACCAAAAAAACTTTCTCTTGAAAACTTTCTCCCCTCTTCCTCCTGCTCAGTCTTACCCAGCTGCCGGCTTCTTTGTGGCGGCCATTACAGACCGCCGCTTGACCGCCTTGAGAAAAGGGAGTTTTGCCGGCTGGGAAGGGGGTCTGCAACACCCCCAAACCCCTCACCAGCTCCCCCTATCTTTGGCTGCCTCTGCGGGGCAGCCTTAGCCTCCAAACCCATCCAGATCAGAGGCACCAAAACAGCTAGTGCGGCAGGGATTGCGCAGGATCGCGGAACCCTGCCGCTAGCGAAGCCGACAAACCGGAAGTTCGGTAAACTGCAGGTTTGTGTTGCTCTGGATTACTCTGACAGCTCCATGTTTTTGTAAATATTCTGTATTTATGTGATGTCAGTGTTTTATTTTAAAAAAAATTAATTTCATAAGCCACTGAATAGGATTTCCCCAGGATGACATAAGGCATACATTAAACTAAGATACCAAAACAAAGCCCATATAATCAAGATTAACTGAAGCTGAACTTCCCAGTCAATTAATTCAAAGGAAGTCTTAAATGTGTAAGGAATACACATTGAATTTTAATTTTCCACAAAGTCAAATGTCTGTCTCCATCTTTTTTAGCAGAAAAAACAAATAAGGTTTGATCTGATAAATGTGTTATGAACTGCTGTAGTATACGTAAAAAGGACATTCTCTAGGAGTGAGCTTATTGTTCACCATCAGTTGCAATATTTTATCTTGGTTTTTTTTTCTTTACATAAATAAAACCATAATAAAATATTCATTCATTCAACCTTTGTTCCTCATTTTAATTGTACCAAGGTTTCAGAAATCCAGACGTAAAAAGGGAAATATCAGGAAAAAGAGATGGCGATGAGACTGGTTGAAATGATAATATGAATGGGGGTGGGATCCTTTGTGTGCGGTTAGGTCACAGCTCATTTCCACTTCAAGCAAATTAATCTCTGCCTCATGAACTTGGTGGACAAGAGCAAAGAAAGTGAGAGAGAAGTTATTCCTCACATAGGTGATTTTGATCTTGGTTCTTTATATTAAAGGAATATCAAGAAAAACAAAAGAACAGACAACAACTCTCATGCAGATGTAAAAACAAGAACAGTAATAATGATGAGGCAAATCTGAAGCTTCAGGCTTGCCTTGATTGAACTGATTGGAATGTTTTTGAAGATACCTTTGCAGACCTAGATGAGATTACAGATACTGTAACATCATATGTCAGCTTCTGCAAAGACCTATGTGTACCAACAAGGAACCTGCAACTATATAGTAACAATAAACCTTGGTTCACAGCTAAATTTAAGGAACTACATCATTACAAAGAGGAAGCCTACAGAAAAGGTGACAAAATGTTATATAAACAGGCCAGAAATGTATTAACAAGAGAGATCAGAGCAGTAAAAAGTACTCTGAACAGTTAAAGAATCAGTTCTCAACAATGAACCAGCAAACATGTGGAAATATCTTAAAAACATCACTGGCTACAGCAAACCTCCTTCCCAGGCAGAAGGAAATCCACAACTAGCAAATGACCTGAATGTGTTTTACTGCATGTTTGAAAGGAAACTACACCCACCTATCTCCACAACTCCCATCTCAAACACACCAATAACGGCCAAGCCTCCTACAACTGACCCCAACCCATTGGGTTCACAACCTCTGGTAATCACAGAAAAAGAAGTGCAGGATCTATTTCACAGACAAATGCCAGGAAAAGCACCAGGGCCAGACAAGATAACTCTTTCTTGCTTAAAAGTCTATGCTGACCAATTGGCCCTATCTTCACTCAAATCTTCAATAAATCACTAGAGGCGTGCTTTGTTCTTTCTTGCTTGAAATGCTCTGCTGTCATCCCAGTGCCAAAGAAGCCCTCCATCAAGGAACTGAATGACTATAGACTACATAACATCTGTAGTTATGAAAGCCTTTGAAAGGCTAGTGCTGTCCCAACTGAAAACCATCACAGATCCACTGTTAAATCCCATGCAGTTTGCATACCGAGCAAATAGATCGACAGATGATGCTGTTAACATGGCTCTGCATTACATCCTACAACACCTTAAATCTCCAAATACCTATGCAAGGGTCCTCTTTGTAGACTTCAGTTCAGCATTCAATACCATCATTCCAGACACTCTTCTAACTAAATTAAACCAACTAGCAGCACCTGAACACACTTGTAAGTGAATCATAAGCTTCCTAACAGACATGAAGCAGCAGGTGAAGCTAGGCAAAATCAATCTGATACCTGTACAATTAGCACAGCCACCACCACCACCACCAAGGATGTGTGCTTTCAACACTTCTCTTTTCCCTATATACCAATGACTGAATCTCAAACAATCCATCTGTTAAAATACTGAAGTTTGCAGATGATACAACAGTGATTGGTCTCATTTGAGAAAATGACAAATCTGCATACAGATGGGAGGTTGTACAACTTGCCTCATGGTGTAACCGGAACAATCTGGAATTGAACACACTCAAAACCATAGAGATGGTGACAGACTTTAGGAGAAACCCTCCCATACCATCACCTCTTACAATACTAGAGAACATGGTATCAACAGTAGAGACCTTCAAATTTCTAGGTTCTATCATATCACAAGACCTAAAATGGACACCTAACATCAAAAACTTCATCAAAAAAGCACAACAAAGAATGTTCTTTCTGTACCAACTCAGAAAGTTCAAACTGCCCAAGGCTGCTGATACAGTTCTACAGAGAAATTATTGAGTCTGTCATCTGCACCTCTATACACAAGGACAGTTAGACACAAGGATAATTTTTTTCCCCGAACACCATCACACTGCTAAACAAATAATTCTCTCAACACTGTCCAACTATTTACAAAGTCTACACTACTATTACTATTAATCTTCTCATCACTTCTTATTACCCATCCCCTCCCACTTGTGACTATATGACTGTAACTTTGTTGCTTGCATCCTTACGATTTATATTGACTGTTTCCTAGTATGATTTGATTGCTTATTGTACCCTGTGACTATTATTAAGTGTTGTACCTTATGATTCTTGACTCTTGATTTATGTATATTTTCTTTTTTGTACATTGAGAACATTTGCACCAAGAAAAATCCCTTGTGTGTCCAATCACACTTGGCCAATAAAGAATTCTATTCTATTCTATTCTATCCTATCCTATCCTATCCTATTCTATTATTTTAAAAAACAGTAATAAAAGATCAGTTTTGGTCTATAGTCCAATTGGTTTCTCCCCTTTCTATGGAGAAGTAAAGAGATATATGTGTAGTATTTGAATGCTATAGGGGTATATGACTCTCCAATATCTATTTTATCCTCACAACATGATTGGGCTAAAGGCAACAACTGCCTGAAGATGCTACAATAAATTTAAAGGTTAAGAAAATAATGTATAGAGATATTTTGTAATGCAAGAGTATACATTACGCCATTGCCACATAGTGGTCACAACTTGATAGAGACAGAAACTGTAGTGTGTCCTTCTGTGCAGGGTGCAGAAGTATTACCTGGGATTTGTTTTTTTTCCTAGTGTTTTCCCACAAGTGCAGGGCCCACCTTTTTCAGATCAACCAAATGTTTACCCATTTGGTTGTGACAGGAATTGTCACTGGCTTGTCACCTGAGACCTGACCTTGTGGATTGAGAGAGATTGCTCCAAAATCACCCAGATAGCTTTCATGCCTAAAGTGGATTTAGAACTCATAATCTCCTTGTTTCTACTCTCATGCCTTGACCACTAAACCAAACCGGATCTCTAACTGATAAAATATTCACACATTTGTGGACTATTGGATTATGCTATCAGTGATGGATTAAACATCCCTACATCCTTTATTGCGAGGGACACAGTAGCTCAGTGGCTAAGATGCTGAGCTTGTCAATCAGAAAAGTCGGCAGTTTGGTGGTTCAAATCCCTAGCATCGCATAATGGAATGAGTTCCCGTTATTTGTCCCAGCTTCTGCCAACCTAGCAGTTTGAAAGCATGTAAAAATGCAAGCATTCCCACTTTGGTGGGAAGGTAACAGCATTCTGTGTGCCAGTCACCTGACCACGGAGACGTCTTTGGACAGAGCTGTCTCTTCGGCTTTGTAATGGAGACCAGTACTGCCTCCAAGAGCCAGAAATGATTAGCACATATTGTGCAAGGGGAACCTTCACCTTTATGTCGTTTATTGTTACTTTAGGCTGCTTGTATATTTTGCGATTGCAGACTCAGTTACACTGTCTAGTAGTAGTAGAAATCTCAATAAAGCAAGCTGTGGAAGCACCTACTCCTGATTCAGATCTCTTGTCAATCAACATTAGAGAACATGGGATCATTAGTGAAGTGGGATGATTCAAAAAGAAGATTCACTTTATCTCCAGAATGAGAAAGGGAAACTGAGGACAAACAGACAAAATAACAATCAATCTGAATTGGTCATAGTGAAAAAAATGCAAAGACAAAATAATCTAGTAGGATGGTTAACTTTATTGGGGAGATTAATATGTGCCAGTTAAGACTGGGCATTACATAGAAAGAAGAAGTATGAACAACTTTTTGACAGAAATGAGATAGTGAAAAATATGCCTGATTTACTGATATTGGAAGAAAAAGCATCAATTAATTGCCTCCCGTCTCCAAGTTAAGCTAAGCTAAGTTTCAATAGGTACCCAAATATTGTAAATGTGATAAAAGGCTAATTATTTCCATCTGTCTATGGAATACAGAAGGAAATAATTAACATAAATATTTTTAATATTTAAGAATATATTTTAAATTGCTATTTTTAATGGGAAAAAATCTAGAGGTACTATTGACTTAAGAGAAAATTAAATATGAAGAGTATATAGAGAGTAACCACTTAAATGTATTGTGTTATCACTATAGCACAATTTCATACGTACCAGGTCAATACAGATTTAAAGGAAAAACCTGCAGAAAGAGAAATAAATTGAGGCATATTTGCAGAACCTGTCACTCTTGGAAAATCAAACCATTCCGCATACCACTCCTTTAGAAAGAAAACTTCAGTAGGATAGATGAAGGATGTAATATTGGTAGTGAAAATGAAACAGGGATGTACAGAAATAGACATCATGTAATCGGGTTGTATTCCTATGGTTCTAAGAGTTGAAAAAAAAACAGAGCTTCCTGGTTCTACAATTATTTAAAAGGCACCACTTTTATTTATCAATTACATTAAGTTTTAAGGAAATTGAAATGTTTTTGACAAACTCTGTTTCTTAGTAGACATATTAAAGCTTTTTCTGTGGGTAATATTTTAAGAAGAATCCATTTTTTGAACCAATTAATTTTTTAGTTGAGAAGGAAGAGAGAGAGGGAGAGAGGGAGGGAGGGAGGGAGAGAGAGAGAGAGAGAGCGTGCTACAAGCCAATCTTTTTAAAGACAAATTAGAATCCAGGAAAAAGTGAAACCAAAATTGCAAGTATATTGTCTACTATATTGTTTTCCAGGTTCAGCATTATGTATTTGCCAGTTCTCCTATTCAGTGAAAGAAAGTATCAGAATATTACCAGTTATGTTGGCACATAATTTAGAGGTTACTCTAAAATCCATTAGGGAGAGAAACAATAAGAGTTATGAAAATAGGTCATGCCACTGAGAAGAGGAAGATCAGAAGAGATTGGCAAAATGTAGTCTCTTAGCCTCTTTTCAGAATGAAGCATATTTATTTTCAAGTTTGCAGAAAGTTGCAATGAAAATAATTGTGATACAAGGGAAATCAAAAGTTTATGAAAGAATGAAAATAGAGATAGTAGATAAGCAGTGAAAAATGGTGGCAATAGGGACTTCTGGTTTGAGCTTCTTCAGTGACAGACCGAAACCTCGTCTCTGCGCCCCGAGCCGGCTGGTTTCGGGGCTAAGCCACCCCGTAGAGGTGGTGAAGAGGGGGGAGACTGCCAGCAGGGTTGAGGAGAGCCGCATCTCTCCTCCCCAGCTGGCCATAACTCCCTTTCCTGAAGGCAGTTGTAGTGGTGGTCAGAAATGGTCACCACAAAGAAGAACTCGACTGGAAAAGAATGCACAGGAGGAAGGTAAGAAGAGAAAATTTTGGTTGACCGGGTCAAACAGCAAAGGCAACAAAAAAGGTACCTTGGAATTGAAACTGTTAAAAAACAATAACATTGTTCCCTAAGAAGATTTTTAAGTTGCGAAGGAGAGAGAAAAGGGAAAAGATTTGGTTTTCTCCTTTTCCTAAACTGACAGCTAAGAGACTTAAGCAAGAAATTGGAAAAAAAAACCACTTTGACATCAATAGGCATTTAATGCTGAAAATAAAAAAGTCAAAGGGATAATAAAGATTTCTGGATAATTAAAAGCATTTGAAACCAGGAAAGGAGAGAGGAAGAATAAAAGGGCAGGATCTGGAAGGGAGGAGACTGCCTGGAATTAAAAAAAAACTTACAGCAAAATCTCAACAAGATTTCCAAAAGATACATTCTAACTGAAATATCGCAACAAAAACCCCAGGAAGAGAAAGTCGAAAAAGAAATAAGAAGATATAACTCAGGACTATCTGGATTACTTGATGATTTCTGGATTCTTGGTTATTGTTTTGAATGACTAAAATCAA
Organism: Hydrophis major; assembly: GCA_033807585.1. Classification (NCBI taxonomy): domain Eukaryota; kingdom Metazoa; phylum Chordata; class Lepidosauria; order Squamata; family Elapidae; genus Hydrophis; species Hydrophis major. Next base: position 69,345,597 of record CM066330.1, read on the forward strand.
TCGGGTGGTTGTTCAAAACTTTTTAAAATGGCTCCACTTTTAGAAGAACTGAAAATGGAACTTAAAAAGTACAAAGATGCACAAGAAGGGAGAGGTTCTTTTGGCTTTGTATTTCAGTTTTTAGAAATGGAGATTTGGAATTATTAGAAACAACAAGAAATGCCTGCAGAACAAGAAGATTGCAACAAAGAAGAAGCCATCTTTAATGAACAAATAATCTTAGATGGGGGGTGTTAGGGATAACATTGGTTACCTAACTTAGTTTGGGTAAAAATAATATATAAACTATGTTAGTGAGTTTAAGTGTGTGTATCACTTTAACTGTTAAAACATGTATGTTGGGTGCAGTTGTAAAATCACCATAAGAGGGAGCAAGAGAGCTCACTGTTTGCTGTCTTTTACTGGATAGCTGACAATGTTGGATTGATGGTGATAACTGCGTGTTTTCCCTGCTGTTGCTGAAACGAAGAAAAGAGGTTTGATTTTCTTCATATCTATGACTGCAAAAGAGATATATTGCTGGGCTGATTATTTGTGAGTTTACTGACCTCTATTTTTCGACACTGGACTTTGCAACTGATTAATCTGGATGGACTGAACTAGTGTATGACATATGGACTATTTGACTATGCTATAACTCTTACTGGAATAAAACACTATTTAACTGGCACAGTGTATCTGTTTTACTGAGTGTAAACTACAACAATGTTTATCTCACATCATTTGCCTGCCTGCTAGACTGCCGTAGCACGTTCTGCTAGGGTGTGTATCCCTAACAGGGGGAGAGGAAAGGGGAGGAAGAGAATGGAAAGTTTAAGATTGGGAAAAACAATTTCCAAAAAAATAGAGTCAAAAATAAGTATAAAATCAGAAAGCAACAGAAGAGGGAAATACAGAAGAGATAATTAGAACTGGAGAGACAAGGGGGTAAAAAGGGGAGGGAGAAGATGAGAGGGAAGAAAGAAAGGAAAAGAAGTTATAAAGGACAGAAGCAAAATATAGAGAAACAGGATCTATTTAGGAATAATGGGTGAAAACTTAATGGAAAAAGGGATTCTGCAAAGGTATATAAGATAGTATGGTTATATTAGAAGCAGAAATAATTTTAGAAAATATGAAACAATTTATGATTAAAATGTCTGATAAAATAGCTATCATAATTCAGTGGAATGCTTGTCAATAAATAAATGTAACAAAAGGTATATTTAATGATTTATAAAACATATGTGAAGAGAAATAAGGGAAAAATTAATTATAGAGATTATATGTGTTTTTAAGGAAGTATGCTATTTAATTGAAAAGAAGTGTTAAACATGTTATGGTTTTAATGATTATTAATGATAGAACTGAGCTGGAATGGAATTAGGGTTTATAATTACATCTATTTACAATCTTTCTTTTTTTTAAAAAAAGAATATAGTGTGTATTATAAGAATGTGCCAAGCAGATTTCGATTGGAAGTTATGTATTATGTATTATATTGAAGGTCATAAACTTAAGGTATATATTGAAGTTTAAATAAGAGTTGAATGGGTATAATTAAAAGATATAAAAGTGTCATACTTCAATTAGTAACTACAGGAGAAAATTTCTTTAATGAGAAAAGATAATATGAAATTGAAACAGAACAGACAAAAGTATAAATATAATGATTTGAACTGAATTGAGATGAGATAATCAAAATAAAATTGAGAAAATTAAAAGAGGGGAAAAACTATATAGAAAATGTAAAATAGTATAAGATATGGAATAGAATACAAAAAGGAGCATGAAATTGAGTTTTGTATCTGTATAAAGAAGTTCAACCTGGGACCATGCTATTTTCAAAAAAGATGTTTTACTTGTATTTTGTGTATGAAAACCCAAATAAAACTTTATTTAAAAAAGAAAAAAGAAAAATGGTGGCAATAAAAGTTCTAGTAATTTACCTTCGCTATGGATTTCCTTTCCAGGTGGCATGTCAGATGACCTGCCAAAATTAAAGGTTTGACAGATGTTAGGTCACATCTTGAATTACAGGAAAAGGTCACCAAGCAAACTGAAAAAAAAATGGACTAGACAGATTTAACCCTCAGGCTACCCTTTATTCTAAAAGGCAAGGTTATAAGCTACGTTATTTTTTTTCAAAATGCTAAAGAAAGTCAATACACAAATCACAAGGAACTAACCTTTATAAACCATGACTTTAGGCTCATGTTGAAAGTTTGGAGTAGACAACGTTAACTCAGTAAAAGAATATTCACTGTCTTTGAGTCATGTTTTCCTCCATTCCTACACCACACACAGACACACATTTCAGTATGAAAAGTTCCTGGTGGGAACTGGAAATCAAAGAGCATTCAAATGAAATAAAAAGTATGGAATTACTCAGTTTCTTTCAAGCACTTCCAAATTCCCTGATTAAAGCTTAGAATTTGGGCTTCACAGCCAATGTTTTCCATTTTGCCTACCTACAAAGGTTTGAGGTGTTCCTTCTATCTTGATTATTCCTCCAAAAACATAGCAAAGGCAACAGATTGAAATGATCTGATCAATATTTTTTTTCCTGACTTGATCTTGATCATCAGGTTTATTTGAAATGGCAATTTCCCATAGCAAAGAAAGACTCAAAAAGAAAAGGTTGTCTATTGTTTGAAAGAAAAAATAATTATATTTTCATGTGAGCAACTTCTAAATCATTCGGAGAATGCCCCTGGTTTTCTTTGTGCCTGCAGAATTACATTTGTTGATAAGCTGGACATTTTCTCAGTCAACATCCATTTTCATCATTCATGAGTGGCCTTCATGAAAAGAGACAAGGTGATGGTTGTTGCATTGCAATTATACTCTCTAATTTTGTGTATGGCTCTTCTTTTATGATAGAAAACAAGCACTTCTGTACATGTTTAATACTGCAAAATTGGAGGCCTGTGTTGTGTCACATGCAAAGTCATGGAATCAATCATTAACCAGTTTCACCCTCCACTTAGAGTCAAACAAGCTGCTCTCCAAAAATCAATTTGGTTTCAGGAAAAAAATTTCCTGCAATCTTCAACTCCTACACTGCAAAAACATATGGACTACTCTACTTGACCAGGGTAAAGCTATAGACACAATTTACATAGACTTCTGCAAAGTGGTACATGACAAACTACTGTTAAAACTAAATTCTTACAGCATTTCCAGATCCCTTCATAAGTGGATTACTGTGTTCCTATCAAACAGGCAACAAATAGTAAAAATAGGGAACGCTATATCAAATCCTGCTCCAGTTAACAGTGGTGTCCCTCAAGGCAGCGTTCTAGGACCCACATTCTTTATACTCTATATAAATGACCTTTGTGATCACCTTATAAGCAACTGTGTCTTCTTGGCGGATGCCGTAAAACTATTCAACACCACCAACAATGCTACTGTCCTTCAAAGTGACCTTGATTATGTGTCTGAATGGTCAAAAAATTGGCAACTCCAAAACTCGACCAACAAATGCTCTGTCCTACACATTGGTTAAAAAAAATCAGTACACTAAATACAAACTCGGTGGATATGACCTCGTTGATGATCCTCACTCTGTCAAGGACCTTGGAGTTCTCATATCAAATGACCTAAGCACCACAGCTCACTGTAAGAGCATTGCCTAAAAGGCATTAAGAGTTGTAAACTTAATCTTACAAAGCTTCTCCTCTGGAAATATCGAATTGCTAACTAGAGCCTACAAATTTTTTGCCAGACCAATACTCGAATACAGCTCATTAGTCTGCAATCCACACTTCATATTGGACATTAATACAATGGAGAAAATCCAGAAGTATTTCACAAGAAGAGTACTACACCACTCTGCTCGCAACAGAATACCCTATATCACCAGGCCTGCAATTTTGGGCTTGGACAACCTTGAACTACTCCGCCTATGGTTAGACTTAAGTGTAGCACACAAAATTATCTGCTACAATGTCCTACCAGTCAATGAATACTTCAGCTTCAACCACAACAATACAAGAGCACACAACAGATACAAACTCAATGTAAGCTTCAAACTCAATTGCAGAAAGTACAACTTCAGCAACAGAGTGGTCAATGCCTGGAATGCACTACCTGACTCTGTTATTACATTCTCTAACCCCCACTCCTTTAACTTCAAACTAAGCACTGTTGACCTCACCCCATTCCTAAGAGGTCTGTAAGGGGTGTGCATAAGTGCACTATCTTGCCTACCATCCCTGTCCTTTTGTCCCCATTTATCCGTACCTTTTTCCTATATTCTTACTCATGTTTATACTTGTACCTATTATCTTGTAAGCGATTGATAAATCAAATAAATAAATAAATCATGATGCCATACTCATGCCTTCACCTTTTATAAGCCCACTTCCCATGATAGCGGTGTTCTATCATCTTTACTTCAGCCAGATATTGCACACTAATTTATAATCTAAGGCAGGTGTTAGGAAACCTAACAGTTGGGTTAGAAATATATAAACTAGGATAGCCATTTAATACTGTCTCTTTAAGACAGTAAAATTGTAATTGGGTGTGGTTCCTCAAACGGCCATAAGATGGAGCCAGAAACCTCAGTTGTTAGTTCTGTTGTTGCTAGATGTTCTGATGTTCGATGTTGGTTGGTTTGCATTTTTTCCCTATTGACTGTTACTGATCGTCGTTTTTCTTGGATTGCTGTAAGTCTGTTACTGAACTGTGTATGATACTGGACTTTGTTATTTGGATTATCCCTGAACTGAAAACTGACTGCTTTAACTGTGTATAACTTGGACTGCTTGTTGAACTTTGCTTAACCATTTACTGGAAGTAAAACCAACATTTTACCTACATTGCTGATCGTGTGTTATTCAACATCACTCTCACTACATCTCCCTGTGTGCACTCATTCTCCTAACGGGGAATTACCTCAAGAGCAGTGGTCACCAACCAGTGGGCCAGGGACCACTGGTGATCCATGAGAAAATTTTGGTGGTCTGCAGAGAAATGTCTCCCACAAAGCACTCCCCCCAAAGCAATTAATTCAGGCTGCAAAGGAACACAAGGCTGCACCGCCCACATGGCCCCCACCCTTTGGCCAAGTGCAAACCTTACCTTGAGTATAGCCACACGAGCTGGAACTGGAAGGTAAGACCAATGGCGGTGGAGGAAAATCTGCCCCAGGGTGGCTTGCTGATGCTGGTGGGAAAGTCAGTCCCATATTCCAGAGCTGAAGTAGTCACAAGATTGAATCTTTGGTCATCCCGGAGCAGCTCCTCCAGTCCATAGCAGGCCGGTACACCTGGGTGGAGGAGCAGCTGCTTTGGGATGACCAAAGGGCCAGTCCTGTGACTACTGCAGTTCTGGAATATGGAACTGAGATTCCCACCAACATCAGCAAGCCACGTCAGTCAAAATTCATATTAGTGGTCCGCAGGATTTAAAATCGTGAGTTTGGTGGTCCCTGAGCTCCAAAAGTTTGGAGATCCCTGATCTAAGGTATTATAAAAGTTAAGAAGTACATGGGGTCTTCCTGACTTCTTTTTTTAAAAAAATAAATTTTATTGATTTTACAATTAAAACAAACCAACAACACATACATAAATGAAAGAGAGAAAAAGAAGAAAGGGAGAAGAAAATAGAGAGAGAAAAATAGAAAACAATTAAAAAACATTCTCATCTTCAACAGTTTGTAAGACCTCTTTTTTATCCTTATTTTATACCATATACACACACCTAATCCTTACATATATCTATGTATCACTACTATGGATTTATCCTATCCTTTTTTGCCTTTTAGTGTAAAGTCTGTCTTTGGTCTATGCATTTGTACCAGCAGTTCCAGCTGTTGTAGTATACTGAAGTGTCTTTATTTTTTAATGCCAAAGTTAATTTGTCCATTTCTGCACAACTTGAATTTTTTTGAATGATCATCTCCTCTGATGGAACATGAGGCTGCTTCCAACATTGTAAAAAAGCCAATCTGGCCACTGTCAAAATGTGTATTATTATATATTTCACTTTTTTTGATATTTGTTTATCAAAGATCCCTAACAGAAAGGACTCTGGTTTGAATTCAATCTGTTCTCTTGTCATTTCTTCCAGCTAATTTCTAATTTTCTGCCAATATTTTTGAGTTTCTGAACAGGACCACCACATATGGAAAAAAGTTCCTTCTTTTTTTTTTTTTTTTTTGCATTTCCAGCAATTCGGACTCATATTGGGGTACATCTTCACTAATCTCAAAGGAGAAAGGTGACATCTATAAAACATTTTATAGGCATTTTCTTTGTATGCTAGCAATTTTGTAATTTTATTATTCCTACCCCAGACCTTTTCCCATTCTGTTATGATGATGCTACGTCCTATATTCCTACTCCAGGCTATCATGTTCCCTTTTACGATTTCTTCTTCTAATTCTACTTCTAATAAATAATTATAAAATTTGTTATATATTTTTTTTGTCTGATCCTAATAAAATTTTATCTAATTGCTGGAGTTTATTGTTAATTCCAAATTCTTTCTTGTCCTGTTTATATCTACTTTGAATTTGAACATATGCCCACTGATCAATTTTTAGTCCCCGCTCTTGAAGTTCTTGCGATTTCAAATTTCCTTGTGTATCCAATAGGTCCTTATATTTAATCATTTTCGTGATATCCAGATTATTTGGGTGAATCATCACCTCCATTGTTGAAATCCAAATTGGTATTTTTAAATCGTGGTTTTTTCCATATTTTCTTCCAATTAGTTAATAATGAGTCTCTGATTAGGTGTCTGTGGAAATATTTCTGGCTAATTTTCCCTACATCCCATAAAAAAGCATTCCACCCCTTCTGCAAATCATGGCCTTCTAAGAATAATATTCTCTCATTGGTTAAATTCACCCATTCCTTCAACCATACTAAAGAGGCTGCACTATAATACAACTCCCAATTTGGAAGTCCCAGCCCTTCCCTGCTCTTCATATCCTGCATTGCCTGTAAATTTATTCTAGGTTTTTTCCCTTGCCAGATAAATTTTACATTATTTTATTCACTGTAAGAATTTTGAAGAATTAAGTTCTTCAAAAAAAAAAAAAATTGTGTACTTTGATTGGGATCATCTGAAATATATATTGGAATTTTGGAAGAATAATCATTTTAATAGCAGCAATCCTGGCTAATAATGAAAGTTGCAGCTTACCCCATGTTTCTAAATTCTTCTTCACCTGTTGCATCAATTTATCATAATTATTTTCCTTAAGTGTCTTACAATGTGCTGTCAACCATATTCCTAAGTATTTAACTTTCTTTATCACTTGTATTCCCATAACTTCTTTTAGTTCTATTTTCTGTTTTTCTGTTAAATTTTTAGTCATTAATTTTGTTTTCTTCCTATTAATTTTAAGTCCTGCTATTGCTCCAAATTGTTGTAATTCAGTCATCATTTTTTGTCCTCTTTCTATTGGTTCCTTAATGAAAAAAATCATATCATCCACAAACGCTTGCAACTTATATTCTTCTGTCTTAACCTTTAATCCTTTTATGTCTGGGTTCTGTCTAATTCACATTAGAAATGTTTCTAATGATAATATGAAGAGCAGGAGTGAGAGTGGGAAGCCCTGTCTGACCCCTTTTTCTATTTTTATTGGGTGGGTATATTCCCTGTTTATTATAATATTAGCCTGTTGTGTATCATAAATAGTTGTTGTAATATTTTCAAATTTGGTGCCTAAATTCATATTATCAATTTTTTGGATTGAAAATTGCCAATTTAAATTACTGAAAGCCTTCTCTGCATCTAAAAACATAAGTGCAATTTGTTTTTCGGGGTGGGCTTCATAAAATTCTAAGACATTTAGTACTATTCTTAAGTTGTTCCTGATTTGTCTGGTAGGGAGAAATCCATTTTGATCTTCATATATATGCTCATTTAACATTCTTTTTAGTCTACTTGCTATAATAGAAGTGAATATTTTGTAATCAGTATTCAACAGTGAAATCAGGCTATAATTATACATAAATCGGGGATCCGAATCCTCCTTTGGGATCAGCAAAATCAATGCCGCCCCACCATGAGTCCGGCATAAGATGTCATTAAAAACTTCCACCATAAGAGGTCCTATTTGTTCTGCTATTGCTTGTACAGCTCCCCTGGAATCCCATCTGGTCCTGGGGATTTATTGTTTTTCTAGGTCTCTATTGCTGATTTCAATTCAAACCAAGTAATGTCTTTGTTTAATAATTCTTCCATTTCTTCCCCAATTGCTTTATCCTTCACTTCATCTAAATAGTTTCTTATTCTGTCCTCATTAACTTCTTCCTTTTTATATAACTCTTCAAAATACTTATGGGCAATTTCTTTTTTCTGTTCTATCTCCTGTTGTATATCCCCCTTTCCATCTATTAGCTGGTATATCAATCTCTTTTCTTTCCTTTTTTTTAGTCTATGTTAAGCCTGTGTTCCCTAACCAGGGTTAAGGAGACAAGCTAAACAGAATGTGCAGCGTTAGTCAGATAGGCATACAGATAAATGAGTGAGCTAAGCTTGTATGTTTATTAACATACAGTAAAAATAACAGGTACACTTGTGCTATCAAAAATATAGTTTATTCCATTATGAGTTCATAGCATAGTCAAAATAACAGTCCAATAGTCATGAATCATTTAGTCAGTCCATTCAGGGATATTCAGTTAGCAAAGTCCATGTAGAATATCCTATATCAGTTCACTTACAAATCAGTCCTTTGTTTCTCTCCCGTTTGAGCAATGCAGTCTTGAGTCCAAGCAGTAATTAGGGATCATCAAAGCCAGAGAGAGCAAGCTGACGTTCCTTGCTTCTTTTAAAGTGCTTTCACAATCATTCCCCTAATTACAGTCCTACAGTTAAAGTTGCAGACACTTTAACTAACAAACTATGATTACTTAGTTATTATTTTACCTAAACCAGTTAGGGCAAACAATGTTATCCCTAACAGTCTATATGATAGCCATCTCCCTGCTTATTAGCATGCTCAAAATAAGTTTGTCTAGTTGTATTCAAATTTATAATCATTGTCTCTTACTCAATTAAATTCAATTTTTGTTCAGTTATTATTATCTGATTTTGCAATTTTGAATCCTTTGGGATACTCTTAACTGAGTTTCTGATTCTTTAATCTTTTGTTGTAATTTGTTTTGCTGGGTGTATTTTTCCTTATTCCTCTTGGCGTTATAAGAGATTGTTATACCTCTTATTATTGCCTTCATTGTATCCTAAATGTTTTGTTTCATAGTTGCTTCATTATCATTTTCCTTTAAGAAATAATTTAATTCCTCCTTGAGCTTGTTGGTGTATTCTTTTTCTCTTATTAACTGAGTATTTAATGTCCATCTTTTCTTGGGTTTTTCCCTACCCTTCCATATTATCTGAATTGGATTGTGATCTGCCCATTCATTAGGTAAAATTTCAATCCCTTTTATCTCATTTGCTATTTCCCCATTCATCCATGCCATATCAATTTGTGTCCATATTTGATGAGGATTTGAATAGAATGTAAATTGTTTTTTCTCGGGATGCAATCTTCTCCATGTATCAATCAAATTTAACTCTTTCATCATTTCCATACATATCTTGGGAAGTTCTCTTCCCCCCCCTTTGTTCTTCCCCCCATTACTGTGGTCTTTTTGATAATCAGAAATAGAATTAAAGTCTCCTATGATACAAATATTTCTTTTTTCCAATCCTACTATTTTTCCATAAAGATGCTTAAAAAACTCTTTTTTATCTCCATTCGGGGCATAGATTACTACTAAGAGAATTGAGATGGCATTAATCCAGATCTGCAAACCAGAGTTCTTCCCTCAAAATCTGACCATATTAAATCTGCTTTCAAATCCTCTTTAACATATACTGCAATCCCTTTCTTTTTCCCCATGTCTGCTGGTGTGTAAATAGCTTCCCTAATTTCGGACATTCTAGGTGTTTTTCATCTGTTTTCTTTATATGAGTTTCTTGTAGGCATATTATATCAGCATTTTGTTTGATTAGTTTAGCTATTATCCTTTTCCTTTTTATCATTGAGTTTAAACTTCCGGTGGCAAGGCAAGGACGAACAGAGGTGCAGAAGCCCGTCTGTGGTTTCAGTTAATCTCTTTTTGCGGTTGGCACAATCCTTTGAGGGTGCACGAGTCCCAGAGAGATTCGTGCCAGTGTGGGAGAGAATTGGGTTGCAGTGTGGGCAGGCAACCCTCCTGCAGCAAAGAGGAGCCCTCCAGAGCCCAACAAGCAAGAAACAGCCTCCTATCAATGGCGGCTCTGAAGTCTGGACTGCCACCAATGTAAAGAAGTGAGTGAGTGACAGTTTGTGAGATCATTGGGGAAGATTGTGGCAGAGAAAATTAGCGGCGGAGAGGAGGATTGGAATGCCATAGACTTTTATAAGGCTGTTACAAGTGTCTATCTGGAGCCCTAAAAGAAAGCGGCCAAAAAGTGGATGCGAGGCAAGTGAAAGTGAAAGGGCTTGGCAGACAGAAGAGACAGAGAGGACAATAACAAGCAAAAAGGGAAGTTTATGAGGTTGGGAGACTAACGTCTGGAAGATGCCTGGAAGTTATGGAGGATTTGGACTATCTCATTTAATTTTTATTCTGATTGACTTTATTAAAGCGGAGATGGGAAGAAGATCGAAGCTGATGGAACAGAGACAGTGTGGTGTCACAGGCGATACTTAGAAACCCTGAAGTTATCATAACAATATAACTGATATAAACCATTTAACAGCCCTTAGGGAGCATACTGATATAATTGAGGAGGTGGTTCCATCTGAAGAAAATCAGGAAAATTGAACTTAGGAATGCTAAGACAAAAAGTAAAAGTGGAAGCTTCCGAATGTGTGGAGATACTGTGTAATTGCAGTCACTACTCAGCATTTTTTACCTCCCCACTTCCGGTGCGTTTGGAGTGAAAACTCTTAAACTTAAAGATCGAAAGCTAAAAACTTACTTCAAAATTCCTTTTTCCCCTTTGTTTACTCCCCTTTTTCTGTATACATTTGCTCAAATTTTTTTTCTTCTTTTTCCCTCACCATCTGGCGCTATGATGAACTATCTCCTTCTTTATTCTCTCTTTATAATGATTATAAATATGCATACTGGGGAAAAGAAAATTGATGTTGTATCTGATTGTTAAATAATTGAATTAATTGATTTAATTGATTTATTAATAATAGTGATAGTTATACTTTGATTAGATATATAGGGAAAATAGTAAGAACATTAAGTATTATTTAATTAATAAGTATAGGGTTTTATGTATTAACATTATAATTTATTGTGTGACCACAATTAATCTACTTGGGGATGAATGTAATACTGTTTGTGTTTAAGAATATAGGTTTAAAATAAGGTTAGATAAATACACATATTTATTTATAATATTTAAATATAGTTGGATTTGGATTGTGTGTGTGTGTGTGTGTGTGTATGTATATGTATATATTACATGAAGTTATGTATAGAGGCTGAGCATAGACCTTACAAAATTATATATGTGATTTAGAATTTGGATTTAAAATAATACAGTGATAATATTTTTATATATAAGTACTTATACTCCAGTAACCAGTTAAGAGCACAGCTATCCAGCAGATAGATAGATTAAATAATTAGATACCGGTCAATCCTAATACAGAGATTCTATCACTGAATGTTAATTTGGGATAATATAATTAATATAGTACAACAACAGAAAGAAATCTTAAAAGAAATGAGTTCCACAACTACTACAGCTCTGAAAACTGGAAGAAACTACTACAGCTCTGAAAACTGGAAGAAAGGTCACCCTGACATTAACAACTACATTGGCAACAGCTTCACCCATGGCACAAAAAACCATAGAAGAAACATTAACCAGTGGAGAAACAAGCTAACATCTCGAATGCCAATCAAATCAATCATCAAATTGATGATGAAGCTGCAAGAAACAATGATGAAAAACCATAATGAGATGAGAGCAGATATCAATGAACTAAAAGAGGAGATGGGGAAATTAAAAGCAGAAATGAAAGCGGACATCTCCAAAGTAGAGGACAAAGTTGGATTATTATAGCAGGCCTTGGAGAAAAATGAAGTAACAATAAAAGAGGTAGAGAAAAGGACTGAACGAACCAAAAGATAATTAGAAAGGGTAGATAAAGAATTAAAGAAAGTGAGTAAAGAAATGGAGGACTCATTGGTCTACCTAGAGATGGACAAGGCTGCTACACACTTGAGATTCCAAAATGTAGTGGAATCCAAAGAAGAAGACCTGGAACAACTAATGGTGGGAATACTGGCTGGACTATTGGAAAAGGATAAAGATGACATTTAAGGGAGTTTGATGAAGTTTACAAGATTAGCACTAATTATGCGAGATGCCACAAATGCCCAAGAGAAGTCCATATACGATTTGCAAGAAGGCGTGTCCGGGATATCATATATAGGATGTCAAGAGATGAAATAATCACATATAAAGGTAAAGAAGTCTTGATTCTCAAACAAATACCAAGAAGAGTAAGAGAACAAAGACGAGACTACAAGTTCTTAGCAGCTTGCCTAAATCAGAAAAGAATCATATTTAAATGGTTAATCCCAGAGGGGATGTTAGTTTTTTGGAACAAAAAGAAAATTAAAATAGACTCCATGGAAAAGGCCCAGGAATTTTATGAGTGATTGGTAGGTCCAGAAGACCAGAGCAGTAAGGAGGAACTGGAAACAAACTCCCAGAAAGATCAAGGCTATCATAAGAACAGAGATGGAACTTTTGGAAATCAAGGAAATACTCATCTACATCAGAGACCAAGAGCCATTACAAGACAAAGAGTGAAACAGAATTAATTAAATGGAAGAAGAAAAAAAACTATTATCGCTTCCTGACTTCTTACAATTAGAGGTTAACCACAGATTTAGCCTGTTGTCTGAATTAAATGGCAGCCATTTTTGGTTTTCAAAAACCAGAATTTGAACCTAAAAAAGTAATTTTTTGCTTTCTACCTAATTAAAAAGCTCTGGGATGGTCAGGGTAAAATAGAGGCATAGCACATTAATTTACTCTTTGGTTTGGCTTAGAATCTTACATAAACTATAATTATAAACTATAATTCTCCCATCTCTGGATATGTTGTCTTTGCCTTCAATAACAGGAAGTTAATATTTCCATCCAACCCATGTCTTCTGTGCCTGAAAATCTCATGCAATTCCCTCTAAAGGGAAAAAAAAGTTATAGCTATTTCTATTTTTAAATACATTATGGGAAGTACAAAGCTTTAGGTTTTTAAATCTTGTTTTCATTTGGCTTTGAGCTGAATAAGACAGCCTTCAGCCTTGATTCAGTCGAGTTTAAATAGGGATCCAAACTTAATCTTTTTGGCATTGGTTTCAACAGGCACCTTGATGTTTCATTCTCTTTTATTTACTCATTGTTTGGGTTTTATTTTGGCTTTGCTCTTTAATTTGGCTATTTTTCACAAGGTTGCTTTTATATATATATATTGATGGAGAAGAGCCTAAGGTTTTGTTTATCCCATAGACTTTCACAAGTATCATTATACAATTACACCACTCTGATTGCTACATTTAAGTTATTAGAACCCTTAGGTCTAAATTCACATGTGTGTGTGTGTGTGTGTGTGTGTGTATGTTACTTTTGTTTCATGGTATCATACCATTTGTACAATACTATCCCTTGCTAGCTGCTATTCATTGAATTCTATTTGTAGAAAGGAAGTCTCCATCTGTCAGTTGGAGGGTGCAATTTATACATCTAATAAATAATGCACACATACCTGCATGCATGCGTACATCCTTACTAAAATCTATCTGTACTCTTTCTATTGATATTACAGTACTTGTGCTTTTATAGGCTAAGAAAAAAAACATAAAGAACATTAACACTTCCAAAATACACATAATTCAAAAGTTTTAAGTGGCATTTTCATGTATTTTTCTCTTTCTTGGCGCACATTCTGAAATCTATTTTACTTTGTGAATTTAGACCTAAGGGTTCTAATAACTTAAATGTAGCAATTAGAGTGGTGTAATTGTATAATGATAGCTACTACTTGTGAAAGTCTATGGGATAAACAAAACCTTAGACTCTTCTCCATCAATACTCAGCTTGATTCATGTCTTTGATTTACATGGATTTTTTTAAAAAAGTCTTAGTTTTATTTCAAAAAGATTGTATCTCTATGCTTTAGTATAGTTTACTGTGGCTCAGCATATGTTCTTTCCCTTGTTTCTGAATGCTGTTGGCAGCAATATACTTCAACCCTGATTTCATCCCACTGTGAAAAACACCAGATGTACAAAATTAAAGTTCAAGTTAATCAAAATATTGCTTGACAAAGCAAATAATTGAATTGCACTTTCAATGCGCGGTGGTAGGCTATAATTAACATGCACTATCTTCCACATTTGAATACAACTTCCAATTTCCATTTTAACATCATGGAATGCTGTCTACACATTTTTTAATGGTGCCCATGATAATAATACGTTCTGTTTTTAATCATATTCCACGTTGCAGGAAATGAAGCTTGCAATTTCCCAGGTGCTTACCAAATTACTCCTGCAAGCTAATTCGCAACCCCCAAGTTAAAAGTTTCAACGCAGTGCACGTTAACAGCCTGGTTATGCTCTTCCTGTACAACAGACGGTAAGTTAATATGTGCTTCAATTATATCCAGTTTGTGCATTTATAGCACCCTGTGGGCAGCAGTAAGAAGGTTGTAAAATACTCTCCTGCTTTTTTAATGCTGCACTATATTACTAGGGAGAAAGAGAGAGGAATACAGACACAAGACAAAGAAAGGAGAGAAAGAGAGAAAGAGCGAGACTATCAATTTATGAAGTGGATCAATAATGGAACTCAACTCAAAAGCACCATAGAAAACTCTGCAAAAATACACTAGAAAAGGATATTTATTTTATATGTACACTATTAAGACAAATGGCAAGCACAATTATTTCAAGCTTTATAGGGGAAATGGTGCCAAAGGAAAGCGTGAAGAAAATGAAGCAACGAATTCCAATTTCAACAGCTTCTATCAACCCAAGGGATAAATCTTGCCTAGAAAGGCATATTCCTTTTTTGCTAATATATTTAAAAAAGCACAGCAAAACACCTCTTCCTCTCATCAAAGAAAGAGGAATCTAAGAATGTTACCCTCTGGAATAGGCTATCCTTGGAGTGCCAAATGGCACTCTCCCCAATGATCTCCAGAAAATCAGTTAAAACTCAGCTCGTTCACTTGGGATTTTATTTTTTTACTGTAGTGTGAATGTCAGTGGGGCTGTTGATTGATAATTTTTAACTGTTTTGCATCATTGCATTTGCTGAATTTAGACAAAGTTAGTGTAAATTGCTGGAATCCCCTGTGAAATCAGAAGTATAGAAATATGGTCAATGCAAATTTACAAACATTTAGCCATGCTCTTGTACAAAGTGGACTGAAGGCACTGGACTGCCTGAATTTAGGCTGCAAATTGTCTATTCCCATGACTGTCAGCATTGCCATTTGAAGCAAATCAACAAAACAAGGCTCTCTTGCATCCTTTCTTAACATCAGGGATTGGAACATTTTAGAATTTCCTGCATAGGAATTTCAATCCTGATACATTTACAAAGCTGTACATTGTGGAAAAGTGTGTATGGATAGACAACTCTCAATTTTTAGCGAGCATAACTTCCTTTACAATATGTACCTTTATTTTAGATAGGTTTTTTAAATTTTTTTTAATTTTTTAAAGGTCAGTGTATACAATTATAATAAGCCATGGAGATAACCTTATTAGTCAGATGCTGTTACAAAAAAAAAAAAAACAGAAGCATTCCTGGAACTTGGGGAAAAATAATTAGTATAAGAAAGAAACTCAGGCTGGCTCCTCCCTGACTTTCTTGGGTATTAAGAAGGCAGGAAGGAAAAACACAACATTTGGTAATAAGCTGATCTCAATAAAACTTAGTTATAACCTTTTATTTTATTATTCTGACCTGGCTGAAGAGATCTTTTCCTGCCTCATAGTTGCCATGAACTTTGAAAGGGGGAAGGGAGGGGGCAAGCAGATAGATCGATTACCAGTCAAAACAAAAAGTTTTCTTATAGGAACCAAGGTTATCCCAACAGATGGCAAATGAAGGAGAGGAGTGACCAAGCAGCCTGCCAGATACCTTCATTGGACAATGTGATCGGTGACATATGAGGAGGGAACTTTGTTCTTTAATTTTCTCCCTAATTTTAATTAAGGGGAAAACCATAGGAACTTTTAGAATTGGTTTTCACTAGCTGTGTTGATATGACATGTCCAAAAACATTTCTTTGAGGAAACTATCTGCCTCGGAGGTCTGCTTTTGGAACACTGACACTTGTACAGTCTCTTTCCTGATCTGGACAACTTCAAAGGGCTGATAATCATCTGACATTAAATATATTAAAAACTGTCCTTGCTACTCATGACAATTCCTGTATACAAACTTCTCCATCATGTTCATCAGATTGTAGATGTTCTACACATGAGGAAGAATTTGGTGATCCTGACCTATAAACATATGGATATCTAAAAAAAATCTCCAGTTATGAACATCATTCTTTATTCTGTCAGCATTGTGTGAAAACATTAGCTCTCTATAACAAACTATGCAGCAATGTTAAGTATGTATTCATTGGATCTGTTATACAGCTGTGAAATGATCTCAGCAAGATTAAGCAGTTGTCATTAATTTCTTACACTTAAATTAATCTGTTGCCAGCAGACTATATCATTTCTTCCTTTCCTTACTAAAAGTTAATAATGTAAAAGTTATCTTAGCATCCTTCTCTTTCTCATGCTTTTTACTCTATATATTCACGTTCATTTCCTTAACTTGCTACAAAATAATGGAAATTAAATGGTTGTCATTTTGTTGTTATTTTCACTTTCTGCCTTTCAGTGTTGACTTTTTAAAAAGCTTGATAGCAATTGCAAAAAACCTACACTTGAAAACTTGTAATAGTCCTCCCAAGCATTAAATACATGGAGGAAATTAACTTACATTCAAAGCATCTATGTTGATTAGCCATAGCAAGATATTTATCTTACCAGAACCACATTATAATTACAACCTCCCATGTTCTGTTCATTTGATTTCAGTGCAGTCAAATCTAAAAGAAAGCAATTTATTTTTCTTGACAAAAATATTATATTTATCCTACCAAGGAATATTCAAGTTTTTAAAGTTCAGAATTTTTTTAAAAAATCTTGTTTCATTTCTGCATTTTTTAATATCAATTTGGAATATTGCAACTATTCTGCATCTGTTACAAAAGTCTTGAAAAGATGTTTATGTTTTAAGAAACTGATTACAAACTGTGATTCTAAAAATGCAGAAAAGTTAGGAATCTCTTGGTTACTGGTATTTATGGAAATCCATTCCAAAATACTGTTTGTTTTACTGCCTGCTTCAATCTGATGTGCCATACTTTAACATTATTCTTACTACTGTTCTAATTTAAGGTTATTCTAATGTTTTAAATTTTACATTATTTTGTATTTAATGATTTTGATTGAGCCATACAGACAAGTTGGTTGATAAGTAGTTGAGAAATGAAATCTGCAAATGCATAAACTGTCAAATAAAGAAGCTAAGTATAGTCCATCTTCTTTCATTACTGAGCATGCTGTATTGGATTGATGAAGGCTAAAGTTCAATAATGCAAAAGCTATAAATTTTCTATTCACCAATTAATTTAAAGGAGCATCTCCCACAATTTTGAATATTTGTATTGACAGAAATTCTTTTCCTGCTTTACATCAAAGTCAGCAACTTTGTACCTGCTGAGGATTATTATATAGTTTTGGATAATGGCTATGTTCCAAAGGAAGGAGACAATGGTGAACTACCTTTGAAAATCATGTCAAAAAAACTGCAGGGCTCAGTCTGGGCAGCTGCCAAGAGTTATGACTTGAAGGCATTGGAGGAAAAAACTTGGTGCTCTCTGAGTTTGGTTGCCTTCTTGCAGACATTTCATTAGCAAACCAGGTAATAGAGAAAGAGATCTGCTCTCATGTTTTATACTGTTGGCTTGCTCTGTCAGCGCTAATGGCAGTGGTGCGGTGTTGTTTACTGTTAGCTTGTTTGTCTGAGTTGATAGTCCTTTGATTGGGGCATTGTTTGATTCTTGAGTGTTGGCCTAGCGTTAATTTCAATGTTAATCTCTGCTCATCAGGGTGTTGATTACTGATGTGGAGATATTTTGGTCTTTTTGTTTCTTTTTTTTTACTTTTTGATTATCTCTTTTGAATGGTAGATAAATATTGTTTATCTTGATGTGCCCATTTGTGACAAACTTGTCTGAATGCCAGGCTTCCAGGAATTTTCTAGCATTTTTGGACTTGGCTTAGGATTCTCAGTTTCCCAGCTGAAGCTATGATTAAGTCTGTCCAAACATTTTGAAGTTAAGCAGTTTTCATCACGAATGAAGGCAAATATGTGTGTCCCAGGATGATGTTGCAGGATCCTGAAATTTTCATAAGTCTTCTGATTGCTAGCTGGTGTTCATGGATGTGCTCTGCTAGTCTTCTGCTGGTTTGTCCTACATAGTGGTAGTACAAACAGGCAGTAGAAAACTTACATATTATTTAGATCACTTGATTGCCTGGCTTGGCAAAATAGGCATGAAGGCATATTTGCATTACAGTTAAATCTCTTCCTTCTACACCAGGGCTGTCAAACTCAAGACTTGGGGGCCAGATCCAGCCCACAGGGTGCTTAGATCTGGCCATGGGCCTACCCTGGAAAAAGCAAAGGACTCGCCTGGGGTGCTTCTGCCAGTGAAAAGAGAGCTCCATTTTGGGCTGTGATGGCCTCCTGCAACCTTCTTCCAGCAAAAATGGAGCCAAGGAGGGCTGTCAGGGACAAAAACGGAGCCCCGATCAGTGACTTTGAGCTGGCCCTGGCAAGCCCACTCCGGCCCCCTGAGGTCAAACACAACCCTGATGCGGCCCTCAATGAAATTAAATTTGACACCCCTGTTCTATACAATCAGATCCGTTATTATTTATGCAGTTGATAAATTGATACTATATAGTTTACATTATTATATTAAATTTGTTTGTAATTATAGATTTTGTTTCCATTTCCACTTAACATTAGCTGAAAAATATTAGGTATTTCTTTTAAAAATTGTACCATAATAATATAATCCATCTCATAATGCTAATGTTAAAATCCTAACTGACATGGAATCAAGATTTTTTAAAGATTTCCTTCTCTCACAACAAAAAATCTCTGTTTTGATAGTGACCAGGAAAACTGCTTTTGGTATCATCTATTAGAATAAATACAGATTGGGGCTTCGTGATGGTGATGCTAGAATTCCCTTTCTTGGAAATGTGATGGACATTCAAATTGTCAGGATTTAGGTAGATTTAAAAACATATCCATTGTTCCAAGATTGAAATGTTTTAATTTTTTTAATGAAATTTATTCTATTCTAATCTCTGGCAACATGTATTTTTCTTTTACATGTTTTAATTGCACATGAAGTTACAAGGGTGAGTTTGTATGAAAGATAGTATGCATTTTTGGTTCTTGGGAATTAGTTCTTACTATTTTGGTTGTTGGTATAAGAAATTCCGTTAAATTCATCAAACCTTTAAATGCAATATGAAATGAATGAGAAAAATTATCTGATTAATTTTTTTAAAAATCCCCAGCTTCCTTAATATTTTAGAAGAAACCCAAGATGCTGGATTGTTGTTGTGTGTGTTTTTTTTACTCTTACATTTTGAGATAATAAGATATATCATGTTTGTCAGCAGAACTGCAGATATGACTCTATCAATAATCTGTGGCACTTTTGTACTTCCCAGCCAAAGCTATTATACAGTTTTGGATGACAGCATGCTTCAACTCCATCTTATGATCCACAGGGACAGAAACTCATAAGAACTTTTCAACACAGATCTGTCATATAAATGGTAATAACTACAGTGATTCAGTTTAGTAGGATGTTCAGAAGGAAGTAGTGAACTGAAAAAGAGACAAAAAGAAGATTGATACTCTCTGACAATTGCAGAAGGATAACATTTACAAGCACCAAGTGATCAATAAAGAAATCTGTCATAGATTCTACAAGAACCTTTCAAATAAGCTCTAACTCATTATATTATTTGGTTGCAATTCTCAGATGAAGAAATGTAAGCATGCAAGTTGTCCAAAGTAATTATGTTTTTTGTCTGCTTACCAGGCATACTGCCTTTCACTAGTATTAGCATAATTACAAAAAGAACCATCACGTCAATAAATGTACATACAATCGATGAATAAAGTATATTTTGAGCAATTAGTTCAGCCCTCTAATGTTGATTTTTATATTGCATTTTATAAATGGGGGATTTTTTACATTATTCCCCTTCTTGATCCTGTCCATATTTTGAAATTTAGAAGTACATCTACACCAATATATCTATGTATAATCTTCTTGATCCTGTCCATATTTTGAAATTTAGAAGTACATCTACACCAATATATCTATGTATAATCTAAAGGAAATAGATGAACTTTTTGCTGCTCAGTTAACTAAAGTATGTAGGAAGCACACCACAAGGAATGGAGGCTTTAATTGCCCTGACATCAACTGGGAGACAAACTCTGCACTAAGTAGAATATCAAACAGTTTCCTGACAAACCTAGCAGACAAATTTGTCTCCCAAAAAGTAAAGAAGGGAACTAGGGGGTTAGCCATAATGGATTTAATTCTTACCAACAGAGATGAAATGATAGAAGGTGTTAAAATTACAGGAACCTTGGGGTGGAGGGAAGTGATCATGCAAATTGGAATTAAGTATTATGGAACAGGACGATCTAATATCTAATCTAGATCTTTTTACATGTGAAGGGTCAAGCAAAATGTAATTGATTGTATGGCAAGGATAACACAGTTCAATTATTAAAATATAGCTAAATGTTCTTAAACAAGAGCATTTACTGCAGACAAAGAACAGAAGCGAAAACTTGTGAAGAACAGTATGAAACTAATTCAGAGCTCATCTCACAGGGGGATGCTGCTTGTGAAAATAGACAAAAGTGTCCAAAGCAATACCGTTAGTAGTCCCTTAACCTGATTTCTTGTTCAGTTGTAGAAAGTAATACAACAGAGGAAGCTCCGTTTGCAAAATAAAATTTCAATAAAATTTCAACAAAATTCAAAAGCCAATTTCCTGAAGCAACATCTTTATTGGAAGATATGTACTATTTTAGACCTAGCAAGCCTGATTAAGGACATCTTGGCTTTTCAATGCCAAACTAATTGTCCTGGATCAACACCTACACTGATATTAGTTTAAAATCTACTTTGTGTTCAGTGCTAGTCCCTAAGGGCAATAACATTGTACACAAAGCTCTTCATATTATTTCAGCCTGTATGCTTTCCCTAGATTCTGGATCATAGAAATTCACAATATGCAAACAATTGCAGTTTTATTTTATTTTTGAAGCTGAGTGTTGCAGGTGTTATTTTTCTAGCTACCCATGAGAACAAAAATGATGGATTTTCCTCGGCCAGAAGGATCGGAGTGTGTGATATAACTTAAAGAATGGAAGGAGGAAAACAATTCAAAAGAATAAATATTCAACAGTTCAATAACACAGGAGTTCACTAAAATGACTTTAGAAAAGCACTGCTGTCAGCATACAAATGCATTCCTTAAATAGAGAAGTGGGAAGTGTCTGTCTATCTTAGTAAGCTTTAACTCTTCTTTAAAATGTGATTCTTAACTTGTGGTGCCAGTTAGGAAGAAACTTAGTCCCTTCGTTGAATTCTCACTGGTTTCAAGTATGAACCAAAACATGGGCGATAAATCTGGATCAGGGATTTAATTGCCCTGCCAAATCTTTTTTTTTAAAAAAATAATCATGCATTTCTGCTTGTCTTCATTTTTTTTCCATACAAAAGAGAGGTTCTGTTGTAGAAAATCATTTGCAAGTAGAGCATTTCTGTTCAGCTGTATTACTTCCCCTGGGAATTAAAGTTGAGAACAGAATAGAACAACCTGAGGGAACAAAGATTAGCAGGTTTTACAAACTGCCAAATGCTATAGGAAACAAAAAGAAGAAGCTGCAGTAATATTAAAATCAAACTTCTATTGTACAGTTAGTTTCACCTACTTACAAGTTTTCCCTGGACACACTTAGAGCCAAGTGAAAATAAGTGGATGTTATTTTGTTACAATGCCTCTTTATTTTTCTTCTTTTTTTAGCAGCATCTATATGCAAGATGTGCCCTTATTAAGCCAGAAAGACTTGAAGTAGCTGTGCTGGAAGATACACCCAGGTTGATGTTAAAGCAGTAAAGTCATAACATTGAAACAGTCACTGATTCTAATTTAGATATGAAAATAAAAATATGGCCACCTCTTGTTATTTCAAATGTTAGTTGAGGATAATGTGAGAAGTTAAGAAAATTCCCTAAAAAAAACCCTATTCTCCAAAAAAAGGGTTTGCTTTTGAACTTAATTAAATTCTTCTACTGTTTTTTAGCACTAATTTACAAGGAGCTTCTGAGAGAGCTGTGGTTCTTGGAATGTCAAGGGAAAAAAATCCTACATTGTCTTCTCTCACAGGTAAGAACAGAAGCATCAGATGCTAGAAAATATCAGACTATCACAAATCTTCCCTCTCTTAAGGATTAAATGGAAAATTTTGAGACAACATAGGCATTTTATAATTTAAGCAAGAGCAAGTAAGCCATTAGTTATCTTGAGCTTAAGATAAGGCAAACAAAGAGAAATATTACACTGAGTTTTAACAGAATTAGAAGCACCTTGGAGATGGTCTAGCCCAACCCTTGCTGAAGCAGGAGCTCTACCATTCCAGACAAATGGTTGTCAAATCTCTTAAAAACTGCCAGTGTTTGTGCACGCACATTAACTGAAGGCAAGCCATTCCACTGCTTAATAGTTCTCACTGTCAGGAAATTTTCCTTAGTTAGTTTTCTCCCTGATTAGTTTCCATACAGGTGCTTTGGAGCATAGGTTGACCTCCTCTTCTTTGTGGTAGTCCCTTAGACATTGGAACACCACTATGATGTCACACCTAATCCTTCTTTTATTAAACTAGACATACCCAATTCCTGTGACTGCTCTTTGAATGCTTTAGCTTCCAGTCTCCTAATTATCTTTGTTGCTCTACTCTGCACTCTTTCTAGACCCTCAATATCATTTTTATATTGTGGCAACCAACTGGACGCAGTATTCCAAGTGCGGCCTTACCAAAGCATTATAAAGCAGTGTTAACATTTCATGTGATCTTGATTCTATCCCCCTGTTAATGCAGCTTAAGACCCTGTTGGCTTTTTTGGCACACTGCTGGCTCATATTTAAGTGATTGTCCACTAGGACTCCAAGATCCTTCTCACAGTTACCATTATTGGGCCATCTACCTGTACATTATTTTTTCTTGCCTAAATGTAAAATCTTACTTTTCTTACCAGTGAATTTCATTTACAGGCAGCAGTTTCCTCTGCTGCCTTTAAATGCAGTACTGAAATCTTTTTGCAAATACAATGGCTGAAGATATATGCGTGTCAGCAGATGTACCTATATACTGTTAAGCCTATTAATTCCTGAATGGCCCTGATATGCTTCTATCTTTTTCTTTTCTCACTGGAAAAACTACATGGCCATGACTTGAATCTGAAAACCCAATGTGCCATTTTTCTCCCAACACATGCTTAAATAGGTTGTTTATCTAATCAGATCTCTATGCCTTTTGCCTGAACCCCATCGCCTTCATTTATTTAGAAAGAGCAGTGGTTCTTGTAACTGACATGCCAACAAATCATTTGATACTAAGAATGGGAACAATCACTCAAGGCTCATGGTAGGTTTTTCACTCTTGGTTGAACTCTGCTCTTTGTCAAGAAGGAAAAAGAAAAGAGTGCCTCTGAAAATCCGGAGGACTTGTAAAGGAAGCTAAATTTCAACAAACTTGTTGAACAATAACTTACAAGAACAGAAGTGGTGCAGACATTGTAACACATTGAAACCTTTGGCTTTGTTTAGCTTTTACTGTGGAATTCTAGCACTGTCATAACTGACATCAGATGGCAGATAAATGGTATTTAGGCAATCTTTAGACTCAATGTGCCCTACAACATAAATATATTCATTTATGTATTCCTATGGTTGTCCAAAGCAGGCATTCAAAAAGACAAGAAGTTAATTAACTAATTAATGAATACTAGCTAAAGTAACTCACGAAAGTGTACTAAGGAATAAAACAACAAATAAATAAAATTGACCTCTTCTATACCAGGAATGTCCAACCTTGGAAACTTTAAGATCTGCAGATGACTGGCTGGGCAATTCTGGGAGTTGAAGTCCAAGTTACCAAGCTGGACAACCCTATTCTACACTGTATCTAACGAGGATTCAGCTCAACCTGATTTCCAAGGCTAGAGAAAGAGCTAGTTCTTAATTTCCTTTCCATAGGATTGCATTAACTGTCTGGGGAAAGTTTATCCCAAAGGAATTCATTTTCCAGTATGTATACTACAGCAATTTCATCCTGAAGGCACCTACAATTTAACATAGAATGAAAATATAAGTTGGAGTTATTTCTTCTTTTGGCCCACGTGCTTTTTTCGGCTTTTAGATGAAATGGAGGTACATTCACAACCCTCCATTTCATAATCAACACAAGTTGTCTGGAGGCCTGAAGGGGAAATGTATTAGGGTTACATTGACTCTATCAGGATCTCAAATTTTGGAAAATTATATTGAATAAAACCTGACTACAACTCTTCAGATGTCCACTTGAAGGTATGGTGGTTGGAGGGAGAAAGAGACAATTACAATAGGCATATTCATTTACTAAAGCTAAGTTCTGAGTTCAAGTCACTGAGTTTCAAGTCACATCTGTTCACACATGGGTTGGGGAAGTCTTCCAGTATCACATCACTGCAAATTCCATCAATGACACAGTAGGTTCCAGTTTAAGCAAACACAAAGTATCACAACCTCCAGAT
The DNA here is from genome assembly GCA_033807585.1 of Hydrophis major. Lineage (NCBI taxonomy): Eukaryota > Metazoa > Chordata > Lepidosauria > Squamata > Elapidae > Hydrophis > Hydrophis major. The sequence goes on from CM066330.1 coordinate 69,370,558, forward strand.
TTGTTTAACACAATTGAAACAACTTTAAAAAATCCCAAATATTAGAATGCCATTCTGAAAAACTGTCTGTGACCCCAAATCATAGAAACCTGACCAACCTTGTCACAAAAGAAAGCCAATTTCCTTGTGTTAAAGAGCAGAACCGTTAGTGAAATGAAAGTTGCCTGTTGGTTTTGTAACCAGTGACAAATACTCCTCTGTAAGACAGGATAAAATTAGGAGAAGCCAGAAAATAAGATAATGGGATATTCACATATTCACATATTCTACTTGCCTGGCATAAACATACTCACTACCCATCTGTCAAGGGCATGAATGCACAGCATCGTACTCAGTGAAATTTCATCACAATCACTGGACAGCAGGATACTCAAAGAGAGAAGAATAAGCAGGTCCTTTAGTAGCAGTTTTCCCAGATTCAAAAACCTTTCTTCAAAGGAGGGGAAAAGTGAAATTGAGTATTCTCCTGTCAATCCTCTGACATGATCTCTCTTAGTGTTCACTCCATGTCAGAGAAAGAGCTGGAAGCAAAGGATTTGTTTACCCCTATTTTTCTTCCTTACTCTTCTTCTATCAGGAGCATTGGAGAAAATGAATTTCACATTTTTACCAGTTTTCCCCACAAATAGTCCATTTTATTACAGGATTGTCTCCTGTAGAAGTGCTTCTCAAGCTGCCTCAAGGGAGTCCTGATGGCGCAGTGGTTAGAATGCAGTATTGCTGGCTGACTCTGCCCATGCCAGTAGTTCAGTCCTGACTGGTTCAAGGTTGACTCAGCCTTTTATCCTTCTGGGGTCAGTAAAATGAAGATACACATTGTTGGGAGCAATAGACTGACTCTGTAAGCTGCTCAGAGAGTTCTGTAAAGCATTATGGAGCAGTGTATAAGTCTAAGTGCTATTACTATTGCCTAATCACTATCCTGAAGCTGAATCTTTTTGATTAATGATGGGAGAAAAAGTGATCTGGGACTAAAATGATCCACTTCTCCTCTACTCTTTCTCTGCCAACTCTCAACTGAATTCTAACCCATCACTTCTCTTTTCAGAATAGTCATTCCATCTGCATTAATGTTCAACACTTAAATTTAAATTCTTGCTTTGAGTAGCATTTGTCAATTCCAAATAAAGTTATCCATCTAGTAAGGTGCTTATTTACTATAGCTGAGTTATATTTCTGTATTGTCCCTTACCATGTTGCAAGGATTCTTTGATCTGTTCAATCTGAAAACAGAACAGCCTTCAAAAGTAAGCTTGGGGCAATTGGTTGCTAGATACACTCATGCTATTTAAATGCTAAGATGATAAATAGATCTCCCACATAAATTCTATCCAGCCAAATAAATCCTATCTGGAGACAGATTGCTCATTTGAGTCTGTCCCTATTTCATTGTATCCAACATCAGTATAGATTTTCTTTTTTAAACTCTGTGGCAATAAAGTCAATGTCCAATTAATGGGAAGGTGTCAGAAAACCTTAAAATACTGAAATAAATTCAGGCATTACATTTTTTTTTTTACTGATTGGTTGCATTGCTTTGAGGGCCAAGAATCAGTATGGCCAATCAGCTTACATACTGAACCACTCTTCTGCACATGTTGAATCTGCAGCAATTGCCACCAACAGCTCTTTTCCCCCAGCAGGCCCTGAAATACCATTTCCAATAGTATTTTATTTAGCTGATTATGTCTTGAGTCTCAGAGACCCAGGTTCATTAAGGAGTAGCTACTGGGAAAGGTTTTAATGCTTAGTCCTCTAGACCAACACATTATTAATGTTCTAGATTACTGGAAGAGGGGAGTTCATTTATTAAAGCTGAAAATCAGCAGTCTTCCTGGGGAAGTTAGGTGAGAGAAATATATGATATTAATCACTGCAACATAATAAAAGGTAGCAAAATAGGAAAGGTAAAAGGTAAGGCAAATTAGACTCATGGTAGCATATAAGCTTTTCATTCATCTATCCTTTACTGCTTCAGTATACAACCAATACACGCTACAGTAATTCTTTGGGAATTGAGGAAAGATTTATGATGCACTGGGACACAGAAAAACAAAAACACCAGAGTGGCCATTCTACCAGTGGGTTCAGTAGCTTTATCTTGTTATATTCCTGAGAACTTTAGTGCATGGCGATTATACCCCATTTCAAATGCTAGACAAGCAGGAACTATGGCAAGCCATTATTGACACATTGCAAGCTGATGAGAAATCCAGCTATTTTGAAATCTCAAGAAGCAAGTTATTTTCTCTCCTGTGACTATGCAGGGGGAATGAGAGATGTTATTCCTGTCCTTTGTGGTTGATTCCAGAGACTGAATTTCTACCATATGTCTACCCCTCAACTTGCACTGAACCAGTAGAAGTGAGCTCCTACAAGCTGCAACAGTAGATGGACTGGTTTTACTGTATGCTAAAAGTCAAAGATGTACACAACAGGGAAGGAAGGATGGGACAAGGGGGAAAAATGCAGTGGGCATTTTCATATATCAAGGTTCCATCCCTATGTACAAACAGTATATCTCTCTGTTGTGGATAGAATGACTTACACATTTACTTTATGTATTTATCATATAGATTGCATACACGTAGCATCTCTGAACAGGTTTCCAGACATTTACATCAATGAGAATAGATTAAAAATCTAAAAATGATATCAATCTCAAACAGGAAATACGACAATACTAAGTAGCAGATCCTTTACCTATATAATCATATACCTTAAGTTAATATAGTTCTCATGTTTCTATCTGTTTGGTATATAACCTGCCACAAAATGATGGTGCTACATGGTAGTAATAGACTAGACTAGACTAGACTAGGCTAGAACAGAACAAATTCTTTATTTGGACAAGTATGATAATTCTGGTAATTTCATGTGTATTACACCTATCTTAGAAGTAATATTGTAAAAACTTCCAGAACTAGCTCCCAAAATTCTAAATTGCCTATAGGTTGAGAACGGTAGCCTGGGTCTTATTTGAAATAACCCATTATGAAACAATGTAAGTGGCAATGGGTTGGAGAGAATGTTGGTTTCAATTTTATTTCAAAATATCAAAAGACTATGTAAGGTTTTCCAGTTTTACAAAGACCATGTTGTTCAACAATGGTTTTCCCCAGGAAGCCATTTATGAAGGGCTCTGAAAGCTTTGTGGGGTCTACCACAAAGTGCAGAAAAGAGCAATTAAAATTATTGAAATGTGGAGACTTAAACATGAAAAATGGTTGCAGGAACTGGGTATGGCTAGTCTACAGAAAAGGACTAGGGCTGACATGATAGCAGTATTCCATAATCATTTGAAGGGTTATCACAAAGCACTAGAAGGCAAGACAAGAAACAATGGATGAAAACTAATCAAGAAGAGAAGCAACCTGGAATTAAGGAAAAACTTCCTAAGAATGAGAACAGTTAACCTGGGGAACAACTTACCTTCAGAAGTTGTGGATGCTTTATCACTGGATATTTTTAAGAAGAGACTGGACAGCCTCTTGTCTGAAATGGTATAGGGTCCTCTGCTTGAGCAGGGGACCTCCAAGACCTCCAAGGTCCCTTCCAGTTCTATTCTGATTGATTGATTGATTGATTGATTGATAGATATGAATTGTATAATCATCAACAGACATCTCTTCTCTATTTGACCTATATATGCATAATCATAAAGATTGAATTGTTTTAAAAACTCATTCAGTTTAATAATGGGTTGTAATTGAATGTCAATAAGATATTATTCAAGAAGCTCACCTGAATATGTCTATTTGTTATGTTTTTTTTCCATATTATTAGCATGCAGCAGCTGAAACAAACAGCGTGACAGATTTGTCAGTAGTGAGGAAGATAATGTTAATTCCCAGCACTAGGAAGGTCTCAGATTTTGTCATAGCAAGCTGCCCTAAGTGAAGAGTGCTGTGAATTAATAAAAGTGCTTGAATAAAGATTGTTGAAACCTTAAAGTAAAGTGCAGGGCTCTGGCCCTGCACTTTTGATTGGCCGAGAATAGCGATATCGGATTGGTCTGTTCAGGAGAATCTGATTGGCTATTAACAAGCCTTTCTCATTGGTTAAAAGAGCTAACGTTCCTGTGTTTTCATTGGCTAAATACCCAAGAGCTTGCCTATATAAAGGGGGGCTGTTGTGGCCATTTTTAGAACTGAGTTGAAGTTCACTGTTCATTGACTCATCTCTACTTCTTGCGCCACACACAGAACATAACACTGGTGACAAAGGTGGGATGTGGAGATGTCAGAGCTGACTGAACACTACAGAGCGATAACTGAGCATGTGGCTGAAACGCACCAACGGTGGAACCATGTCCGGTAGCGTCATACCACCCACTCCATTCGACCCGGCACAAGAAGACTGGGACTCATATATGGATCGCTTCCAGATGTTTCTGGAAACCAACAATTTGAAGGATGCCACTACCGGAAAGAAACGGGCGGTATTCCTAACTCATTGTGGACCGACCGTATTCAAGTTGGCCAAGGCACCAGCAAAACTGGCAGAAGTGAAGTCCATGGACTGGGACGTCCTCGAACCCCTGCTAAGGGCCCACCATGCACCAACCGTACTGATGCTCGTTAGAAGGCATGAATTTTACCAGAGAGATCAGCGGAAGGGCAAAAGTGTTGCAGATTTCATAGCTGATCTCCAGAATCTGGGAGGCCTATGCAGGTTTGCCGACCTCGAAGAAGCCCTGAGAGACCGAATAGTTCTGGGATTAGATGCACCAGGCGTGCAGAGTAAGCTGATGGCGAAAGGCAACATTAGCCTTACAGATGCCATCTCTGACACTACTGCAGCAGAAGCAATCAGGAAGTCGGCTGCCCGAATGTGCCACACCCACGCCCCACTTCGCCAACTCGCCAGCGAAGTTTCACCTCACTTAGAAGAACAGGCAATGACAGCCCACCACGAGAACCTCGAATCGTCATCAGAAAGCAATGAAGAAGAGGTCAACCGGCTCCGGTCTGAACGAGACCAACACGAGAGATCGTAGTACCAATGCGCTGGTTGTGGGGCAAACCACCCCTGATCAGACTGCAAATTCCTTGACGCACTCTGCCATGTGTGCAGGAAAAGAGGCCATATCGGATGGGTCTGTAGAAGCAAACAAGGACCCAGCCAGCCCCTGAGGGGGGCTAACTATCGCCAATCCACAGGAAGCCGTCCTGTAAAGCGAGAACCCTTGAACCACCAATGAAACAACCACTCCTACAGAAACAAATACCTAAACCACTCACCGAAGCGAGAAGAGGCACACCAAACTATTACGATTGGTCACGCCTCATCACTGGATGCCAAGAAGATCCGGGTGAAGGTGGCCATCGAAAACCAGCCTTGTATGATAGAAGTCGATTCAGGATCATCCCTCTCGATGGTTTCCTGGAAGACCCTCAAGCAACTCATCCCTACCGTCCAGCGACAAGACCTCCGATTCCAAAGAATCATACTCAAAGATTATCAGGGAAATCGAATTCCAGTCGTTGGATCCAGCCAAGTCCGTGTCTCATTTAAAAATCGTACCGCATCTCTACCCTTGACTGTAGTCAACAGGGATCAGCCTAGCTTGTTAGGCCTCCAATGGTTCACTCCACTTGGAATTGAAGTAGCCGGCATTCACCGAACCAGCAGCAATGACTGGGAAGAGGCTCTCGTCCAAGAATTCCAGGACGTCTTTGCAGATAAACTAGGCGAGTACAAGGGGACCCCGATATCATTTAACCTCAACCCCGAAATAGCTCCCATCTGCCTTAAGCCTCATCGAGTTCCATTTGCCCTTAAACCAAAGATTGACGAGCAGCTTGATAAATTAATAGCCCAGGGAGTGTTAGAACCAACCGACCATTCTCCGTGGGAAACCCCGATCGTGACACCCATCAAGCCGGATGGATCATTAAGAATTTGTGGGGACTACCAAGCCACCCTGAATCACACCCTGCAGCAAAACGCTTACCCGGTACCGGTGGTGCAACACCTTCTCCATTCCCTGGGGGGCAGAAAAGTCTTCGCTAAACTAGATCTAGCCCAGGCACACCAACAACTGCCTATAGACAAAAAAACGGCAGAGGCCCAAATGATCGTTATGCACCGAGGTGCGTTTAAATGTAACCGACTCCAATTCGGAGTAAGTGTGGCCCCGGGAATCTTTCAAAGTTTGATGGAAAGACTATTACAAGGGATAAAAGGTGTTGTCCCCTATTTTGATGACGTTTTAATTGCTGCTCCGACTCAAGAAATACTAAGGGAGCGCCTGGGGTTGGTTCTTCAGAGATTTAAAGACTCGGGTCTCAAAGTTAAAAAAAACAAGTGTCAACTATGTATAGATCGAGTAGAATTTTTAGGATATTTAATAGATAAACAGGGCATTCACCCCACCGATAGCAAACTTAGGGCAATCAAAAATGCCCCAAAACCCCGCAATAAGGCTGATCTCCAAGCTTTCCTTGGCCTTATCAATTTTTATAACATCTTTCTGCCTCACAAAGCAACCGTAGCCGAACCCCTACATCGTTTATTGGACAAAAAAGCACCCTGGGTTTGGGGGCACCAAGAGGAACATGTGTTTCGACAAGTAAAAAACCTATTGACCTCCGACGCTGTTTTGATGCAGTATAATGAGATTTTGCCTTTAACGGTTATATGTGATGCATCACCATTCGGAGTGGGCGCCATTTTGAGCCACGTTTTACCAAATGGAAGTGAAGCCCCTGTTGCCTATTTTTCAAAAACGCTATCAAAAGCAGAACGCAATTACAGTCAAATCGATAAGGAAGCTCTTGCTATTGTATCTGCTGTTAAACGATTTCATAAATATATTTATGGGCGAGCTTTCATTATAATAACTGACCACAAACCTTTACTGGGAATAATAGCGGGAGATAAACCAACTCCTTATATATTATCTCCCTGAATGACTCGCTGGTCAGAATTCTTGGCTGCCTAATAATTGAGGCATAATTAAACATAATTTCATATAGAAGCGGAAATGCATGAAAACTAATTAGTAAGCCTTATAGAAGGCTTAACAAGTATTTAAAAGAACAGGGGGCAGGACAGGGAGCAGAGAGAGACCACCAAATTCTATTTACCCTCAGAAAAATAAAGGAAATCCTGACTCCATCCATTTCCCTTGCCCTAGCCATTGTGGTTTTGAAACATCCAAAAATATAAAGGATGACTCCAGCCATCAAAAGGTTGCCTACCCTACTGTTTCATTTAATTAAAAAATATTGGAATCCACCATTGTAGCTATGCTTCAGTAACACAGGCACACAGAGACAGCTTAAATTATTTGTCCCTTGATTATGATAGTATATAGTCAGAGTAAATAAATAAATAAATATTAATTTTAGCTCTGTTAATATAAAAACTATCCTTTTGTTTTCAAATTTTCTAAGAGGTCTATATCAGTGGTGGGATTCAAAAAAAATTTTCACTACCAGTTCTGTGGGTGTGGCTTGGTGGGCGTGGCAGGGGAAGGATACTGTAAAATCTCCAATCAGAGGTGGTATTTACCAGTTCCCTGAGCTACTCAAAATTTCCGCTACCAGTTCTCCAGAACTGGTCAGAACATGCTAAATACTACCTCTAGTTGTATATTTTCTTTAAATATTGAAGCAAGTTCCAATACAACTGTTTTTTATAATTAAAAAAAATGGGGAAATAACACTTGATTGCTGTATTATTTTCTTCATTCTGGTATTCTAGACCCAGTTCTGGATATGAACTGAGGTACATAATATCAAGTGTTATCCAATCCGAACATTCTATATAGTATAATAAAGCATCATCAAATCAGCCTTACTTTTATCCCTTCCCTATCCCTTCCCTGATTTTTTTGTAACAGCTTACCTGAAGAAATCATTGGAAGATCACAAAAGCTGGCTTTGAATTGATCGATTTATTGATTTAAATAAGAATGTATGTTCCATTCTTCTAATAGAGACAAACCAACTGGGACATCTAAGTAATAATACGGCACTAAAATAGGTTTGCAATCTGGCTTGCATTGCATATCGACTCTGTCTAAATCAGCTCCAAAAGTAATGTATGCTTGTCCAGATGTGCTACACTCTAAATCCTATCGGCTCCAACTAGCATGATCAGTAGTGATGAATTATGGGAGCTATTCAGAGGTGAGATTCTATCAGTTCGCACCTATTCGCTAGAATCAGTTGTTAGCATTCTAAGCAGTTCAGAGAACCGGTTGTTAGAAGAAATTACTGGCCTAATCCTGTAAGGAAGGCAGGAAGGACACATTCTGATGTTGCTTACAGAAACTGCCTCTCCGTTAACCCTTATTACATTTTTGGCAGGACTAGACTTCCTGTCTCAGGAACATCTCTGGAGTTTGTTTCCCCTCCTTTGCTGGTACTTTGTTTGTGTGGAGTGACCATTCAAAGTTATAATGGCACTGAAAAAAGTGACTTATGACCATTTTCACACTTACGGCTGATGCAGCATCCCCACAGTCATGAGAGGCCAGGTGAGGAGATGCATGCCTCGATGTGAGTGATATTGAGTTGGCCACACCAGCCAATAACATGACCACCAAGCCACGCCCATCACCTAAGCCATGCCCACAGAACCGGTTGTTAAACATTTTGCATCCCACCCCTGGCTATACTTGAATAATTTTTCGGGTGGGCTCAACAATGCCGTAAAAAGACTTGAAATATAATGTAAAATTTACACAAGCATTAACTCAATAGATGTGAATGTGTATTATTTGACCTTCCATTTGATCAGTTTCTTTGAACAACTGCAGATGCTATTAAGCCATCCCATGGAGATCATTTTTAATTGCTCCATATGCCAGAATTTACCATGTGCTAAATTGTTTGTATATAGAAACTCAGCACACAAATCAGGTAATCCATATCACTGCAGAACAGATTTTTTTTTTTTTGCTCTGTTTTCTGCTGTTGAAAATGGGGAGGAGGGAAAAAAAAGCATTTCTTTATCTACATAATGACACCATCATATATCAATGGGTCATCAGATAATGCCACCCCACTGTCTGAAGAAATCTTAATCTGCTATCCTGTGGCTGTAAACACAGGTGCACTTGCCTGCAGCCAAAGAAGAAAATACATTTAAAAACAAAGTGTTCATATTTTCTTTCTTCTGTTGCAAACAGAATAATTCTGAAACACAGAAGCACAAGAGCCATAACATCAACTCTGAACAAAGGAAAAAGCTGTGAAAGAAAGAGGTCAATTGGTCATCCATTTTCCTTCTGCTATTAAAAGAATAGAATGCAAATGAATGAACTTTCAGATAACCCCAAAAGGCAACAACGATGCTGAAAGTTTCAGATTCACATTTTACTTTATATGGAACATGTTGGTTTTCCTTGAAAGAAGAAGCCTCAATATTTCAAGATTGTTTTTGTATATATGTGCCAATTAACGATCATAAACCTATATGAGATACGTTGACAGCTAAGTCATTATGAAAGGACATTTCTTTTCAATATCAGTACTAATCCTTTCATTTCAAAAGGTAACATATTCTCAGTGGTACAGTTCTTTTTGTTGTTGTTTGAGCTCACCTTCATCCTTGATTCTTTCTTGCTATGATTTTAATCATTATTGTCATGATTTATTTATTTGCTCCTTTTTAATACTAAAGCAAACAAATGAGATGGAGCAGATAAATGGCCCTTTCAAAGAATCACAGAATTAGATGTGCTGTTCTAAAAGAAAGATTGAGGCTTTTCAAATAGCCTTTGTTTAGCGTATACCAGTTAGTTCATTTAATTTTCTTTACTCTGCAAATGAATTTAGACCATGATCTGAACAATGTCAGACATTTAGTATTTATTTGATTTGTCAATCACTTACAAGATACAGGTATAAGGATAAATATAGTTTTGAATACATGAGGTAGATACTTATAAGAAAAATAAAAAACAATAGGACAAGGGAGGTAGGCACGATTGGTCCACATGCATGCCCCCTACAGGCCTCTTAGGGAGGGGGTGAGGTCAATAATAGACAGTCTACGATTAAAGTTTTTGGGGTTTGGGGAAGAAACCAAGGTAGAGTATTCCAAACATTGAGCACTCTGTTGCTGAAGTCGTATTTTTTGCAGTCAAGTTTGGTGCGGTTAACCTTGAGTTTGTATCTATTGTGTGCTCTTGTATTGTTATGATTGAAATTGAAGTATTCATTTGCAGGTAGGACATTGCAATGTACACTGCTCAAAAAAATAAAGGGAACACAAAAATAAGACATCCTAGATCTGAATGAATGAAATATTCTTATGAAATACTTGGTTCATTACATAGTTGAACAGGCTGAAAACAAAATCACACAAAAATTACCAATGGAAATCAAATTTAGCAACACATGGAGGTCTGGATTTTGAGTTACACTCAAAATTAAAGTGGAAAAATACACTACAGGTTGATCCAACTTTGATGTAATGTCCTTAAAACACATCAAAATGAGGCTCAGTAGTGTGTGTGGCCTCCACGTGCCTGTATGACCTCCCTACAATGCCTGGACATGCTCCTGATGAGGTGGCGGAGTCTCCTGAGGAATCTCCTCCCACACCTGGACTAAAGCATCCCCCAATTCCTGGACAGTCCGTGTTGCAACGTGGCGTTGATGGATGGAGCAAGACATCATGTTCCAGATGTGCTCAATTGGATTCAGGTCTGGGGAACGGGCGGGCCAGTCCATAGCATCAATGCCTTCATCTTGCAGGAACTGCTGACACACTCCAGCCACATGAGGTCTAGCATTGTCATGCATTAGGAGGAACCCAGGGCCAACCGCACCAGCATATGGTCTCACAAGGGGTATGAGGATCTCATCTCGGTACCTAATGGCAGTCAGGCTACCTCTGGCGAACACATGGAGGGTTGTGCAGCCCCCTAAAGAAATGCCACACCATTACTGACCCACTGCCAAACCAGTCATGCTGGAGGATGTTGCAGGCAGCAGAACGTTCTCCATGGGGTCTCCAGACCCTGTCATGTCTGTCACATGTGCTCAGTGTGAACCTGCTTTCATCTGTGAAGAGCATAGGGCACCAGTGGCAAATTTGCCAATCTTGGTGTTCTCTGGCAAATGCCAAATGTCCTGCACAGTGTTGGGCTGTAAGCACAACCTCCACCTGTGCACGTCAGGCCCTCATACCGCCCTCATGGAGTCTGTTTCTGATTGTTTGAGCAGCCACATGCACATTTGTGGCCCGCTGGAGGTCATTTTGCAGGGCTCTGGCAGTGCTCCTCCTGTCCCTCCTTGCACAAAGGTGGAGGTAGCGGTCCTGATGCTGGGTTGTTGCCCTCCTACAACCTCCTCCACATCTCCTGATGTACTGGCCTGTATCCTCGTAGCGCCTCCATGCTCTGGACACTACACTGATAGACACAACAAACCTTCTTGCCACAGCTCGCATTGATGTGCCATCCTGGAGGAGTTGCACTACCTGAGCCACTTGTGTGGGTTGTAGACTCCATCTTATGCTACCACTAGAGTGAAAGCACCGCCAGCATTCAAAAGTGACCAAACCATCAGCCAGAAAGCATAGGAACTGAGAAGTGATCTGTGGTCACCACCTGCAGAACCACTCCTTTATTGGGGATGTCTTGCTAACTGTCTATGCTTTCCACCTGTTGTCTATTCCATTTGCCCAACAGCATGTGAAATTGATTGTTAATCAGTGTTGCTACCTAAGTAGACAGTTTGATTTCACAGAAGTGTGATTGACTTGGAGTTACATTGTGTTGTTTAAGTGTTTCCTTTATTTTTTTTGAGCAGTGTATGATTTTATATAGTATATTTAGATCAGAGGCAGCATAGTTCTAGGTTTTCTAGGTCTAGAGTTTCAAGTCTGGTGGCATAAGGTATTCTGCAATGAGTATATCCTCAACAAGGTATTGACTATTTAGCTTGTATTTTATTTTCTGATTTTTTTCTGCCAATATGTAAGACAGAGCATTTATTTGTTCAGATTTGAAGTTGCCATTTGATTGACCATTCTGATACATAGTCAAGGTCTTTCTGGAGGGTAGTAATATTGTCTGTGATGTTGAATAGCTTTGCATCATCAGCAAAGAGAACACAGTTGCTCTTAATATGATCACAAAGGTCATTTATTTAGAGTATGAAAAGAGTTGGTCCTAAAACACTGCCTTGGAAGATACCACTGTTGACAGGTACAGAATTTGATAGGACGCTCCCAATTTTGACCATTTGTTGTCTGTTTGACAAGAATGCTTCGATCCAGTTATGCAGGTGTCCAGAGATACCGTAAGATTTTAGTTTTAGGAGTAGTTTGTTGTGCACCACTGAATCAAAGGCTTTACAGAAGTCTATGTAGATTGCATCTATTGCTTTGCCCTGATCGAGTTGTGTAGTCCATATGTTTTTGCAGTGTAAGAGTTGCAAATTACAGGATAGTTTTTTTTCTGAATCCAAATTGTTTATTAGAGAGTAGGTTGTTTGTCTGTAAATGGAGGACAATGGATTGGTTAATAATTGATTCCATGACTTTACAGGTGATGCAGCATAAGGAGAATGGGTCTGTAATTTTCAACTAGTCTGGGGTCTCCCTTTTTGAAGATGGGGATGACCGTGGCTTTTGACCATAGTTTTGGCAAGGAGCTGGTCCTGAAAGATTTTTCAAAGATTATGCTTAGAGGTTTGGCTATGGCAGTGGATAGCTTTTTTAAGAAATAGGCACATATTTTGTTTGGTCCAATGGATAGGGGTGGTTTTAGATTGTGCAGTGCTTTTTCAGCAATGTCTTCTGTAAAATCTGATATATATTAGAACATTGTAGTTGTCTGTGGTTCGACTAGGAAGTACTGGGCTTGATCCATTGCTGTTTATAAATACTGAGACAAAGAATGTGTTAAAAAGGCTTGCTTTGATGGGGTCATCATTGCAGTCTTTGCCATTATGTCCTTTCAGAGGTGGGATGGATCTTGAGTCTTTTAGTTTGTTGTTTATAAAATTGTAGAAATTACGGGTGGAATTTGTGGGTAGAAGGTTTTCCTCTTGTTTAATATGATAATTAGTGCATTCAGTTTTTATCTGGTGGCATGGATTTTTGTGTTGGCTTTTGAAGTTGGCAATGTGACCAGATTTGTTTTTTCACCAACGTGATCTCTTTTTGGATCGAAGCTTCCTTATTGTTATGGGTAATCTGTTTTTCCTGGTTTTGGGAGTTGTTATTGGTACATATAGTTTGATGGCTCTTTTGATTTCCAGTAAGAATATGTTGTAATGGTCTTCAACAGTATTGCATACAGTGAATAGAAATTGCCAATCAAGGGAAGAGAGATCGTTGATTATAAGATCATAGTTGCCTTTTTTTGAAGTTATAATTGGGGATTTTGTTGTTGTGATGTCAGGCACTTAAGATTTTGTCAACCCTGAAGCCAGCTAGATGGTGGCCATCTTCCTATTCTACTGGGATCTTTCCTTTCTTCAAAACTTCAGGGCTGACATACATGGGAAATGAGATATAGGAAGGGGGGATGTAGAGATAGCTTGGGCACTATAACCAAAAGTTTTCAGTGGTGGCATGCTACTGGTTTGGCCTGGTTCTGCCAAGCCGGTAGTGAGGATGAACAGCAAAGACCAAACTGGCTCTCTCCACCACTCTGCTATTGCCCACCTGGGCTCCCATACTCACCTTTATCTTCTGCTTTTGAAGTACAGCTGCTTTGAACGGCACAGAAGAGTGTTGCACAGCAGCTGCTGAAGTGACCAGGAAAGTGCAGGCTTGCAGGAGGTAAGTTGGAATGCCTCTGCGCCTGCGCAAAGTGCATGTTTGGTGCACACATGCACACAAAGTGTGTGCACACATACAAAGTGCACTCACCAAACCAGTGGTAAACATTTTTGGATCCCACCACTGATTATTTCCCCTGGGAACCAAGGTCATGTGTGCAAGTGGTTGGGAGGTGGAGACTGAGGTTATTCCACTTCTGGACTGTGTGTTGATTGGACCATATGATTGATGCTTCTGGGAAGTGACAAACTTTTACTTTTAATTAGGCGGGAAACCGGCAAGAACTTTAGATATCATGCTAATATGATATGCCCTAGTAAAACGTTCTTTGAGGAGACCTCATGCTTTGCAGTTCTTTTGTTCAAGGGTGTGTTATTTGGGACTGTGACATATTTATACTGAGAGTTCGTAATGAAAAACTTTTTGAAATAGCATTAAGTTTGAACACCACTTGATAGGAAGTTGAGAGATGAGTAAAAACTTTTCAAAACTGTCTGAATTATTTTGGACTCATCCACTACAACAAATTTTGGAGGATCACAAGTGAAGATTAAGCAAGGTATAAAGTGACTGTTGTTGCAACTGGAGCAGATGAAGAAAAATGAAACAGGGATCTCCAGAGAAAGTCAAGGTTATCCCATACAGTAGAGAAATAGATAATGAAATTAATTTTCAACCAGAACAACCAAAAGGTATTGCGTAAAATCAGAAAAATAAAGTAATATAATTAATAAATGACTCACATTTATAGAAACTAACTGTTGATTTTTAAATTTGTAGGAAGACAGCCTTATACAAATGCAAATACCTGGCAGGATTTTTTAATGTAATAGAGAAACAAAATATTTCATTCTTCTGAGAGAGAGAGGTCTTCCCTCAAAACGCAAAAATGAATTAAAATACAAAAGGAATGAATACTGCTGAGGAAATAAACTTTAAAATGGAATGAAAACTGAAATTGTTTTTGCATGAAAGCAATTTTTTGAAAAAAAACACCAATTCTTTTCCTTATATACCCTTAGGCCACAGTATATTCAGTACTAAATAAAAAGCCTTCACTATAAAATAGCACTTATTCACAAAGCAAATTCAATAAATATACATAGAACAGCATATAATTATTCAGTTTATGGGAATTTCTCCTCATCCCAAATTGCGTGCAGGTCATGAAATATCTCTTGTGATGCTTTAGGAAAAAAAAAAACAAATGAATAATTTCATTCAAATCTTCTTACCTTCTTTGGATAGATGTTACAACTTTCATATAGCTATGAAATCATCTTGTAGATTAGCACAGTATTTCTCCTACTATTCTTCCCAACAAATTATCTCTCTTCACTGAAGTTATAGCCTTGAAAGAACATCCAGAATCTTCCTGCTAAAATTGACCATTTACTGAAGAAATTGTGGTGCTTTCTGAGCTTGGTTGTTTGCTTGGAGATGTTTCATTACTCAAATTACTGATGAATAACATCATCAGTAATAGTGAATATGGGCCTTGCTCCCATAGCAGTCCTACACTCATTAGCATTCATGATGTTACTATTCAAGTAATGAAACATTTACAAGCAAACAACCAAGCCCAGAGACTACCAAATACTTCTCAGTTCAACCCTATTATCTTCTCTTATCCTGAAGAAATTAATTACTTCAAGTTGTCCTATTATGACTCTAAATGTGTCTCATCATCTCATATTAAAATCTTGCTTGAGAAAAATACAAGCTGTAATTACTTCATTGGTTATTCTCATATTTTGTTGTTTATTTTCTTTTCCTGCCCATCTCTGTGCTACACAAACAATCACACAGCAATGAGTTTATTTTGAATGCTTTATTGGTCAACAGATATATCTGGATATATGGGTTTAGAACAGATTTTTTTTCCTTTGTTTCAAATCACTGGTTTATTTTATACAGAGATGTATTTTTGAATATAATAATTACTATTTAATCACTTGTAACAATCATATATATTCACATCTAATTTTGTGATTTGAATAAGATTTTTTTTTTAAAAAAAAAAGGTTTAAAAAGCTATTTTTCACAGTTCTAAAGAGGCATAGTATGACCACTTATTAGAATTGGGTATATAATGTTGTAATTTGGGGCATCAGCAAATAAAAGCATCTCTGGAGGAAATAGCTCTGTTTGTGATAAATAAATACAAATTTAAACCATTGAATATGCAAAAGCTATATAAATATAATTCAGTGCTAAAACTCTCTGCCTAGAAAAAAAAAAGACAAAGGAACACGTTCTGCAGCCCTAGGTTCCATTTAACATTCTATTTGATCTCAATCATATAATTCTTAACTCACTCTATTCTTTATTTCTTTAATTTGAAGACAAGTGTGGTCCCACATGGAGCAGGGCCAATACTTGCTTTTTCCTCTGGGATACAATAATTCAACTCCAGAAGTCAAAAAAGCCGCAGGGAGCAACACAGACGAAATAAAATCTAGCGATCACCCAGATTTTTTGCAGCTGAGCCATGGGTACCCTGCTATCATCTCTGCCCTGTACATTTTTTTTTTCAATCAAGCTATTGTTTTAGGACAATATCAAGTGAGTCATTTAGAAATAATTCTTAAAAATAAAAGTAGATGTGCAGTTGTGGATATTTCTGAATGTTGTTTTCAAAAAACAATGGATTTCCATTGCTTACATGTGCAGTTTTATAGGAATCATGCCATTGTTTTCCTTGCAATTACAGAAATAAAAACAAAAATAGGCAATGGGATAGTTATTTTTCTGAGCAAGAAATATTAAGTCCTACAGTGACAATGTAATGGAAGTATCTTATCTGTTGCTTCAGCAACATTAATGCTAAGATATATCTTCTTGACTTCAAAGTAACTAAAAGTGAAAATATTACAAAGCCATACTTCATAATTATTCAATTCGTTACTGTCATATATGCTATTTTAGTGATATCATGATTTTTGCAGTACATATAACTTGACATATAAAGTGTAATCTACTTTAAACATTTCATGGATGAATAGATGAAAACATTTTACACATGTTATATTTTAGAATTTCAGATCAAAGCCAGAGTTTCTATCTATCTTGCCAATACATGTTCATTAACCTTGGAGAAAATAAAAATTGATGTGAGAACAAATAGACAGAAGACAGTTCAATCACTTCACAGTCTATTTCTAAACTGGAATTATGATGACAGAAGTTAGGTAGCATCATATTTGACAAACAGGAACAGAAGATACCTTTCTATTAAGAGAAATTAATGTGTCAAGACATTTCAGAACTTGATAACCAAGACCTGATGGAAGTTCAGAATGACAATTACCTTTGTTGTGTGTGGGTATATATGAGAAAGAGAAAGAAAGAGAAAGAGAACTGTGACAACAACAAGAACAACAAAAATGCTTGTCTCAAATAATATAAAAGCCCTATATTAAAGAACTATCATGTGGCAACTTGGGATGGATAAGATAAAATAAATCATGTAAGCTTCTGTTTTATTTTTATGTCTTGCTTCTAGCAGATTTCCAATCAGATTAAAGTTTCTATGGATCTCCTTTTCACTTCTTGAGTTTTTAGCAAGTTTGTTCTCAGAAGCTTCGGGCTCAAATAGTAACTCCAATTTGCCATCATCAGCCATTCAAACACTATTCTGGGGAACCTGCCCTGAGCTCTAACAAGCTGAAGAAGAGCAGCTTCTGACTAAAGTAATGCAACAGAAGTATAAAAATGGGTTTCCTTTTAGCTGTGTTTAAAATGTAATGGACAATCCATGTAGGTATAATTGAAATAATAAATCAGTAATATACATCCCATATTTAATTTGATATATTTGATCTTCTCTTTTTTATTGAATAAATATTGTTCCTTCACTTGAACTATTAAGATGATCCTACATTAATTTTTTGATCACACAATCTCTTCACAATATGATACTAACCTGTTTCCTATGCATAGGAGAGCATGTCCTTCCCAGAATATATACAATATGGCTAATGATGTTTTAGAAATAATATTTCCAAATAATTCCAATTAATAATAATTCCAGAAAGTTGTTTTGAGGAATATGCATCAGTGTGACTGCAAGATCTTTGGGGAATTAGACCTGAAGAGCTGTACAATGCTACTGAAAAGCAAAATAATATAAAAGAATACACATACTGTACCCTGAATTTAGAGAATAAGTGAACAGAAAGGCTAACAAGATTTTACATGTAAGTTGATCGGAGAGGCTAAGCATTTTGGGAGTTAATATCTCCAAATAATTCCAAGAAATAATAATAATTCCAAATAATTTCAGAAAATTGTTTTGAGGAATATGCATGAGTGTGACTGCAAGATCTTTAGGAATTAGACCTGAAGAGCTGTGCAACGCTATTAGAAAAGCATGCTAAAATAATATAAACGAATACACATACTATACCCTGAATTTAGTGAGCAAGTGAACAGGAAGGCTGACAAGATTTTGCATGTAAGCATTTTGAGAGGTTATGTGGTTAGCTTTGAGGACTGAAGAGAAAGTGTTGATTGGACAAGATATGTCCTGAAGTTTCTGATGGGCCACTGTAGATGATTGAATGACTGTTTCCTATTGATTACAGAAGAGACTCTGGAACTGGCATTAAAGAATGATATAAAAGAAGCTCAAGAGCTTTTTGTTAATGAATGAGATTCAAGCATATGAAGTATTTCTATCATTGTGGAAATAAGCCTTTATCTCTTTGATTTCTAAAGAAGCAAAGATTTAATTCATACAGATTCATACAGACCTATCTTTTTATTAAACATACCTGAAAAGATAATAAATGTTTTTAACTAAACCAATATATCTTGATTACTCTAGATTTGAAAAGATCTGAAAAGATACATGCGAGACAACATCAAGTAGATTTTGAATTAGAAACGAAATGAAACTAGAAAACAACAACAAATATAGCAGTGATTTTTCTTGATGTAGAAAAATCCTGTGACGATTTGGAATGTGGTTTCATGCTTTTAGATTTGAAAGCAGTGATTTTTAGCCCTCCGTTCTTCATATGGATACAGAGTATTTATAAAGAACATAAAGTCAATATAACATGGAATGGTTCTGTATTATAACAAGCTACCATATGGTTTTGGGACAGGTTAGTGAAGGAAAAGTAATGTTGACCTGGAATCTAGCAAAAGAACAAAAGTAATGCTTACTTCTAGAAATAACTTTATTGTAAAAAAATTAAATTAAACTTATTAATTTTATTAACAGTTTATTCATAGTTCAGAGGAAGTCCAAACTATTTTATTAAAATGTTTATTTTAAACTAATTTGAAATTTGGAAAAAAAAATGTAACAGTGAGTATCTCTGCGGGAGGCAGTAACTAGATCTGGCCAGGAGGAATTTTAGTCATTAGACTAAGACATTTTGCCAAGATTTAATTATTTTTTTCCAAATGATTCCAATATATATTGAAAATAAGATTTTAAATGATCAGTATAAAAGGGAAAAACTATGTATAATAAAAGACTAAGAATTAAACTAAACTAAACTAAACTAAGCTCAAGATTTTCCAAGAGGAAGCTTTGAATTTGTATTACCATAATAGCTACTTAATTGGATTTCAGAATCGAAATAGTTCAGTTACTTCTGCAGAACAGAAGGTGCTAGATCAAGGGTGTCAAACTTGCAGCCCACAGATTGGGATGCATCATATGCTGGCTCCGCTCCCAGCCAGTTTAGTAAAGGGGAAAAAAGTCCCCATACATCAGGAGATGTTGCTGTGATGCCACAAGTTTTGCACCCCTGTTCACCCCTGGTCTACATAAACATCTCTGGGTTGAATCAACAGAAGCAAACAATTTATAAAAGATCATGCAATATCCAGTAATGAATGTTTGGGATAAAGGGGGAAAAAGAGAGGGAAAGCCCTCTCATCCTATAATTATTTTTATGAAGACAAAAACCTTAATTTGAAATCCTTAAAAATGCAAATCAGAATATCTGTTGAGACTTATTTATAAACTGCTGGTGAAATGCAGAATAAGGTGAGCAAGTACTTATTATCATCGGCAGCAAAAAAGTAAGGTACAGAATCAGTATCAGAGACTTTAACATAAACAATGGATGTCTAGCCTCAGAAGTAACTCGGGTTGATGTTGCCAATGAAAATGGCTAGGAAAGGGGCAATGCGACACTCTGTAAGAAGAATGCTTACCCCTCTTTCCCCTCTTTCAAAGACAATCAATCTTGTTTCTATTGTTTTAAATTTGCATGATAGATGTACCACCGTGTATATTTTTTGTCTCTGAACAGAGCACCTCTAGAAAGGGTATATATCCAGGAGAGAGGTATTAAAAGAAATGGGTCTTATTGCATTATAGTATTTTCTATTGGATATACTATACAAATGTTGGATTTTGGGTTTTTTTCCAGTTAAACAAATAAAGAAGGGCCCCTTTGAGGGGGATAGGATAAGGGTTTGTTTGGGGTTTTTTGCTGAAAGCTTCATAAATCACATTCTGAATTTGGGGAACAAACTGGATCAAATAACTAAACCACTAGAGGATATTGATCAAATAGACTGGACTATTTGCACAGCCTTGGATGTAGCACTAAAAACAATTTGAGAAGCTTCTATATAACCTTATTGAATATTTCTTTTATTTCCAAGCTCTCTGTAGTAGTATTCAATAGTCTGGACTATATGAGATTTTTGCTCTTTTGACTCTGTATCTTGAGAAAGAATCATATTTTTCTTCCAAACACTTTATCCAGTAAAAATAAAACCTGTGTAAGCGGTGCATAGATTCTTAAAAATAAATTGTCAGCTAAATGACCAGCGTGTCAAAGTGTGCTAGTTACTCTATTCCATAACAGAGGAAGTCTGATTTTAAAATCTGCCTCCTGTAACAATAAAAAGAAATAAACCCCAAATTTCAAATGAAACCCTTGATCTTATTGAATTTATATGTATATTGAAAACTACTTGTCTAATCACTCACACCCATATTCATTTGTGTACTGTATTCCAAGACTGTATAAAATCCTATAAAATGATATTGTCAACCTTAATAAGGCAGTTTCAATTTCATAGCTCCAGTGGTGTACTGACGGGTTGAATACAGTTTTGTTTATTACCACTTCATGTTTGAATTAGATGCACAAGTGCTTTAAATTAAAATAGAATTAACTCATTTACATGGATATAACCAGAATCCTTAAGAATCCACAGGCAACTTTGATAAATTGCCTTCATGCCTAACCCTATAGCAAGGCCCTCTTGCTCTGATCTAAAATTATAGATATACTCTAATATGAAATGGGAAGTTCAGAGGATTAAGCAGATTCCTATGATAAATGAGCTCAGTGTTTCACATCCAAACCTTTGGGTGGAGGGTCTAGGCATTTAGTTGGCTTTTAACTTCATTTCCAAAATATAACATGCTTCTGAGATGGATAAGATTTTCCATAGACTTTTGGGATGAAGAACAACAGTCAAAAGGAAAATGAAACTCAAGCACTTTGATCCTACATTTCTACACAACTGAAGACAGCTTGGCTGAATTAAGAGTTTAGGACTTCTATGCCTACAGGTCTTCTTCACTTAAGATTTTAGGATTCTTAAACTGTCTTCATAGATTGCCCAACATATCCTAGCTCAGAAAATATATTTTATGTATAACTGTTAGGGGTATCAACAAAATCTGTTCTGATTTTCTTTAGAAATAAATGTGTGAGAATGTAGAGTTGTAATTGCAGGAATGTTCCACTCTCGGATGGCAAACCTCAGATAAAGAATGTTTCCAAGCAAATACAACTCAGGTAAACAAAGTCACTAATCTAAAAGAGGATTAGAGAGAGAAGTAAACATATGTTAGACTTTAATGAAATCGGCAACTTGCAAAGCAAATTTCCAGATGCTGTATACATTATTGCAGGAGATTTTAATCATGTAGATCTTTGTGTGGTCCTCCCTAAATTCCATCAACATATAAGGTGTGCTACTAGGGGGTCGAACACCTTGCATAAGGTCTACACGAATATTGCAAATGGATACAGGGTATTACAATTACCACATCTGGGCCAGTTGGATCACTTATCCCTGCTTTTAGCCCCGGAGTATATTCCTCTGAGAAAACAGGCAGGGTCGGTAGTCAAGACGGTGAAAAGCTGGCCAGAGGGAGCAATGGAGCAGCTCAAGGACTGCTTCGAACAGACAAACTGGGAAGTTTTTGATCATCCTGATCTCGACGATCACACGGCTACGGTGTTAGGGTATATGGCACACTGTATTGATACTGTCACGGTGGATAAATGAATCCGGGTTTATCCTAATCAAAAACCTTGGATGACCGGGAAAGTTAGACACTTGTTGTATGCAAGAAACAAGGCTTTTAAGTCTGGGAATGATCTGGATTATAGTGCTGCAAGAACGAACTTGAGGAGAGGCATTAAGCAGGCTAAGGCCGAATATAAGAGGAGAATTGAAGATTGCTTTCTCAGTAATGACATGAGGCAGGTTTGGCAGGGGGTTCAACAACTAACGAACTATAACGCAAAAAAGGTCTCTGCGGATGGTAGTGTGGCAGTGGTTGAAGAGTTGAACAACTTTTTTGCTCGATTTGAAATCCATCAAACCGAAACTGTCCCTTTGCCATCATTTACTCAGCAGAGCCTCCCCTTCATTGTGAATGAGCAGGATGTGAGGCAGACAATGAAGGCGGTTAATTCCAGAAAGTCAGCTGGGCCCGACTTAATTCCTGGTCGGGTGGTAAAAGATTGTGCTGAACAGTTAGCTGGGGTATGGACCGGAATTTTTAATTGATCCTTGACACAATGTGTGGTTCCTGTTTGTCTCAAGGCTTCCACCATCATTCCACTGCCTAAAAAGTTGCCCACAAATGGTCCGAGCGACTATAGGCCGGTGGCACTAACTTCTATCTTAATGAAGTGCTTTGAGCAGCTAGTTCGAAATTATATTATCTCCTGCCTTCCCGATTTTTTTGATGGGCTTCAGTTTGCTTACAAAAAAAATAGATCAACCGAGGATGCAATTATCACTGTGCTTCACATGGCCTTATCCCATTTGGAAACACCAGGGAATTATGTAAGAATGTTGTTCGCAGATTTTAGTTCTGCTTTTAATACCATCATGCCGCACAGATTAATAGCTAAACTTAAAGATCTAGATTTTTCAGATTCTATTTGTTTATGGATATTGGATTTTTTAACAAATCGTCCACAAAGAGTTAAATTGAATGAATATATTTCTACTGTCAAGACACTTAGCATTGGCACTCTACAAGGTTGTGTCCTTAGTCCACTTTTGTTCTCCATCTATTCATCTGATTGCACAAATAAACATCCCAACAATAGGATAATGAAATTTGCAGACGATACTACGCTTGTAGGACTTATTTCTGGGGATGATGAGTCTGCATATCGGGATGAGGTATTACAGCTATCCCGTTGGTGCAAAAATAATAATCTTCTATTTAATATCAAGAAGACCAAGGAGGTTATAGTGGACTATAGGAAAAAAAGAGCAGACATTCAGCCACTGTATATAGAGGGAGTTCGTGTGGAACAGGTGGTTGAATGTAAGTTTCTCGGGACCATCATTACAAATAACCTGACCTGGAATGCAAACACCGCTGCTTTAATTAAGAAGGCACAACAACGGTTGTATTTACTAAGAATTCTTAGGAAACAACAACTGGCTGAGAGTCTATTGACTACTTTCTATTGGAGTTCAATTGAGAGTATATTATCCTACTGTCTCTGTGTATGGTTCTTGAGCTGCACAGTGGCAGAGAAAAAGGCAATTCAGAGGGTGATTAAGATGGCCCAAAACATCATTGGCTGCTCACTTCCCTCTTTGGAAGAACTGTATAGGAATAGATGTAGGAGGAAGATACTTAATATATTGAATGACTCCTCTCATCCGGGACATCAGCTCTTTGAACTATTACCATCGAGAAGGAGATTTAGGGTATTAAGAACAAGGACGACCAGATTTAAGAACAGTTTTTATCCAAGTGCAGTTTTGAGTTTGAATGCAGGGTCATAAGATTTATATGGAAGTGAATGAGAGTAATGGGGTTTTACATTTTTAAATTGCATAGAGATCATTGTATGGTCGGTTGTGTTTAGTTTTAATTTAATTTAATTTTTTTTCTTTTAGTGGTGTTTGTCCAGTTTTTACTTGTGGAAGAGCACCTCATTTCGTTGCACCCGCTTGCGAGTGTAATGACAAATAAACTCTAAATCTAAATCTAAATCTAACTAGAAATAATTAATTGTATGGATTACTATGCTAAACAGTAACGAAAGTTCAGCAGTAACCAAAGTTAACCAATGATGGAGGATAATTAAAAATGTGTATAACTGCAAGACTAGACTCCAATAAAGATCATCATGATTCAGTTGTTCATGATCAAACAACTTGACTGCCTCGTCATTACAACATGAGAAACAACAAAGGATTGTTTTGACATGGAAATGAATGTAAACAGAACACATTTGTGTTAAGTCTGGAGCATGGGTACGAGTAATGGAGACGAGCCGGTAGAAACAGTGAACTTCAAACTCTTTATTTACATGGTGTGACAGCTCAAACTGGAGGGCTGCTATAGCCTTCCCTATATAGGCAACTTATTAACTATTCAACCAATAGCAATCCTGGAGCGCTAACTCCGTTAACCAATGAGAATGGCCTGTTCATGGCCAATCAGATGCTCCTGAACGGACCAATCCGATCCTGCCATTAATAGCCAATCAGAAGTGCAGGGCCAGAACCCTGCACTTGACTTCAAGCTCAAGATAACTTTATTTGGCATTATTCATTCACAACAAGTTGCATGACTGTTTGTTTGTTTTTTCACATTTTTGAACTGCTATCTCCTCAGAGAGGAACTGTGGGTGGTGTGCAATAAAATGTTAAAATATAGAAACAGCATATATAAGTTAAAAATTTAGGAGGAGGCAAGGATGATTAAAAACTGTTAAAATTATTTGAAAGATGCAGGGAAAGTTTTCATGACACTAGCTAGCCGCAGGGCTGTGTGCTCCTTTGGGCTCCCCACATGAGGCTCAGAGAGTTGGAAAGGATCTTATAAGTCATCTAAGCAGGAGACCCTACATATTTTCTGACAAATGGCAGTCCAATCTCTTCTTGAAAGCCTTCTGTGATGAAGCTCCCACAATTTCAAAGGCAAGCTGTTCCATTGGTTGATTCTTTTCACTGTCAGAAAATGTCTCCTTTTTTCTAGGTTGATTCTCTCCTTGATCAGTTTCCATTCATTATTTCTTGTCTTCACATACTCTGGAAAATAGCTTGACACCCTCCTCTCTGTGGCAGCCCCTCAAACTTGTAAAGGAGTAAAGATTCCTTTACAAAAGACCAGGAGCCTGGGAGCCTGCCATACCTTCAAAAAAAGAATATTCTACAGACTGGGGCCAATGGCAGAAAAGGGTCTCTTCCTATAGCTTGCCTGTTAGAGTTCTTTAACTGAGGGGATGTGCAACATACCTCCCCTGACTGACCAAGTGGGAAAAGCCAACATAATAGGACAAAGATGGTACCATAGGTCTTCCTCTGGTTAACAATCTTGACAGAAGACAAAATAAACTTCCACATAATATTTTTTAAAAAGTTGCTTTGTAAAAGGAACACAAAGTAAAAAGACAAAAATATGACTTCCATGGAAATTTTACATTTAGAAACCATGAATTAGAGAAATACCCAGAGGAGAGGGTAAAAAAGATTTGGGCAATTTGAACTTAAAATGAGTTTTTTTGGGGTAATTTCTGTTATCAGCTAAGCTGGGACTGTATATATAGCAGTTAGAAAAAAATGAAAAAAATAAAAAATTGATACATATTCCAAAGAAAAAGAACAAACAATGAAACAGAATTCTATTCTTACAGCTTACAGACAGCAAAATAAACCTGATATACATAGATTCATATCTCTAATGAGAGAGGAAAAAAGCAAGCAAGAGATCACATGGTATAAATGTTTATGATCTAACACAGGGCTCTCCAAACTTGGTGATTTTAAGTTTTGTGGACATCAATTCCCAGAATCACTCAGACAGCCTGGTTGAGGAATTCTGGGAGTTGAAGTCCACAAGTCTTGAAGTTGCCAAGGTTGGAGACCCCTAGTCTAATATGCTCCAGACTATCTCTGATCTGTGGCTTCCTTTAAAATAAACCAGGAATACAACTACTGTATTCTAACATAGAGATGGAGAGGGACGGAGAGTTACAGAAAAAGATAAAGGTAGAGATAGATCTTGGACATGTTTCTGAATTTTTATGAAAACCTTTATGGGAGGAGAAAAGGAATTATAAACCCTTTATGATCCCAGACGCTATTTTAAGAGACAATAAATCAGTTATTTCTGAATTATAACATTAAGTTTTCAGCAACAGTATTAAATTAGCAGAATGGTCAATTCAGTCTTTTCATCAGTTTTAAATGTTATTTTAACTAGATATTTTATTAGATACATCCAGCAGTTAAACTGGAGATGTGGACATCTGCTTAGCATTTAGCGAGTAACTAGAAGCATAAAATTTTAATCATCAGTTTCTTCAATATTAAAAAGCACCACTATCATGACATTTTTTTTCCCCATAAAGAAAAGCCATGTACTACTGTCAGCCACATTGATTCCACTAAGGACCATTTTTATATAATAATGCAGATGTCTTCTTCCCAGAAACCCCAGTGGTACTTAAAAACTAGACTTTTATTACTCCAGCCTTGGGCCAAACAAAACTATAAACTTGCTAAATTCTCATTCAGATACTGCTACTAGGTTTTGAGTTTTTGTGTGCTGTAATTTGCAACCCTAAGTAATTAAATAAGGAGAAAAGTGGTCATCACAATTACAGGCATTGTGATCCATGAAACTTTCCAAAAATCAATTTGTAAATGTACATTATAAATATTTCATACAAATATATATGCACATACATATACACATGGATGTGTGTGCATGTATTTATACACATACACATCTCTATATATACACAATACATACACAGTTCTAAAATTTATGGCATCCCAGCTAACTGAAGTAAATGTACATTATAAATGTTTCATACAAATGTGTATGCACATAAATACACACATGGAGAAGAAGGCGGAGCTTCGTTTTGGCGATACAGCTGCGATCCCGGGGCTCTGAGATCGCAGCCGATATTTTCGCCCCTGGTCGGTCCCAATGGACCTAAACCGTCCCGTAGAGATGGAGACTGTGAAGGGCACTGTCCCCGGATCCCAGAGATATCGCAAAATCTCTGGTTTGATCTGGGAGAAGCCCTTTTGCTGGCGGCGGAGAGGCAGCCTCCATAGCTGCTGAAGTAGGGACAGCTCCGGAAAGAAAGTGGCTGGAAAGAAAGTGTGTCGGCTGGGTGAGAAACTTCTTTTGTGTTGTAAATTCGCTGAGATTTGAAAGGGCATCCTGAATAGAGAAGAAACCTGTGAGATTTTTTTTTGACAAAAACTGTTTGAGCGACGTTTTTTAAAGTGATGTCAAATTGAGGCTTGGATTTTTTTTTCTTTTTCTTACTTTTTTTTTGGGGGGGGGGGACTTTAGTGTGACTTTGTAGATAACCGGATTGAATTTTCTCTTATATATATATTTTATGCTCCTTTTGATTTTTTAATTTTCTTTTAGGATAGAGGCTCCCTTTGGCTATTTTTTTTTGTATAAATTATCCCTTTTTTCTGGCTGGGGTGGGGGGGAAGAGCATTAAGAAACTTTGCAACACTGCCAACTAGAGGCTTCAAAATATTTTATTTGAATTGGAGAGAACTGTAAGAAGACTCCTTCTCAAGGACATCTTAATGTGATAAGATAGAGGGAGAGCACAGCAAAATATTATTACAGGTGTTTTCCTAGACTCTTATCAATATTTCAACACTTGAGGCTTGGCTTTGAAGCTGCTGGAGAAGAGAGTCATAATAAGAGCCTTGGATAAATAAATAAAGTGCAGTGTGCTCTCTTATATATATATATATATATTTACTTGTGATATCCCTACTCACCAGTCTTTTTGTAAATTTCAATTCTAGTAATATTCTTATTTTTGCTTTTTATTTCAAAGGGGAAGCCTCAGAGTTTTTTCTTTATTTTTCTTTTTTTATCCTTATTTTTATTGGGATTTCTTTGCTCTTTCTATCCATGTTTTTGGACCACTCTGTTTTTCTTTTTTGATTATTGAGACTTATCAACTGGAGAAGGAATCTCTTCTTTTCTTTTTGTTCTTCTTTGCTCTTAATCAATATTATTATTTTTGGGTTTTTTTTTTCCTTTCTATTTTTCCTTTTTTTATGGTGGACTACTTTGTAATTGGATTAGGGTCTAAAAGAACCTGAAGATCTTTCTTCTTCCTTTTTCTTCTTTGGTTTTGGGCCTTTTACTATTGGATTTTTCCATTTTGGATTATAATTGGCTATTCTACCAGTTGGATTAAAAGTTAAAAAGAATTTGAAGATTTAGAAGCATTAAAATGAGCAGGAAACCAATGCCATCTGGCATTGCTACTTCTACCTCTGCCTCCCCACCAGCTGGAGGACAACGTTTAATTCAGACAATGTTGAAGCAAGATAAAGAACAAGAAAAAGTAACTTTACAGATGATTATGCAAGGAATTCAAGATCTCAAGTTAAAATCAGACACCATTGAACAAAGAATAGAGAAGACTGATGAAAAAGTGGAAAATATTAAACAAATGAAGGTGAAGTATGAGGAGAGATTCCAAAAAATTGAGGAAGAAGGTAAACAAAGAGAGGAGAAGATTGGAAATATTGACAGTAGATTAACAGTGGTTGAACAAGAAAAAAGTGGGATGTTGAGGTGGGAGATGGAAAGGTCAGAATTTTATCTCAGATTTCAAAATATAGAAGAGGAAAAAGGAGAACATTTGGCTGTGATAATGATAGAAATTTTGGCAGATGCTTTGGAAACTACAGAGGAAAAGATGATGGATGGAGTGGATGAGGTATATCGAGTTTATACAAGATACGCGATGAGAAATAAATTACCAAAGGAAGTCCATATTAGATTTACCAAAAAATCCATTAAAACACAAATATTACAAGTGGTAAGAGAGAAAACACTGAAATACAAAGGCAAAGAGACTGTGGTTTTAAAACAAATACCCAGAAGAGTGAGAGAGATGAGAAGAGAATATCGATTTCTGACCAAAATGCTACTGGAAAACGAAGTGAGTTATAGATGGTTGATTCCAGAAGGATTAATGTTTACGTGGCAAGAGCAGAGACATAGAATTGATTCAATTGAGAAAACAGAACTTTTCCATGCAGAATTTTTTGGAAGAAGAGAAGAGGAGGCAGAGAAAGAGGTCTCATTAATTGAGTTTCAAGAGGAACAACTGGAGACTGAAAAAGAGAAAGGAGCTGTAGGTGGACAGGTGGATAGTAAAGAAGAGCGTGAAGTGAGATCCATGAGAGCTGTTAGACCTAAATATAAAGCATAATCATGGAAGAAAAAAAACTGATTACAATGAATATAAATGGACTTAATTCAGCTGTTAAAAGAAGGAAAACTTTTCATAAATTAGAGAAATTAAAATTCGATATAATTTGTCTACAAGAAGTTCATATTAAAAAAAAAAATGAACAATTGTTAGTACAGCCAAAATTGGGGAAAATATTTACTTCTTTGACTCAATGTAAGAAAAGAGGAGTGGTTCTAGACATTAAAGAGGCTATCCCAGCAAAATTGATCTACACGGATGAAGACGGAAGAGTATTAATGGTGGAAATAATGGACAATAATATAAAAATACTCTTGATTGCAATTTATGCTCTGCATGATAAACAAGAAGAGTTTTATAAAAAGCTACACATGAAAATAATTGGACTGGACTATGTTAATATAATTATGATGCGAGACTTTAATGGAATTTTGGACAATAAATTGGACTATATAGCAACAACAACAAAGCAAAATAGAAAGGCTCTCCCTAAATCTTTTTTTGAAAATGACAGACGAACTAACTTTAAAAGATATTTGGAGAGAAAGAAATGTTAAAGCTAAACAATATACTTTTTATTCAAATAGACATTTATCATGGTCCAGATTAGATATGATTTGGATCTCAACAGAATTAATATCCAATATTCAAGAAACAAATATTGAAACAAGTACTTGGGCAGATCATAGCCCAATGACAATTAAATGGAAGGGACAAAAAAAAAAGATCGAGATGGACATTAAATAACACTATCTTGAAGGAGAAAGATTTTATACAACGGATGGAGAAGGAACTGGCTTTTTTCTTTAGAGAAAATAAAAAAGAAGATACTTCAACGCAGAATGTTTGGGATACAATGAAGGCATATGCTAGAGGTTTGATAATAGATTATACAAGAAAAAAGAATATTAGGAAAAGGCAAGCTTCTAAGGCCTTGGAAGATGAGTATAAAAGACTTGAAAAAGAATTACAGAAAATGCCACAGAAAAAAGATATTAAATTGAAGCTGGATGTAATTAAACATAAAATGGAATTAATAGAGAAAGAAGAATTGGCACAGAAAATTAGAAATTCTAAACAGAATTACTTTGAAGATGCAAATAAACCAGGTAGATGGCTAGCATATAAATTGAGAAAGGAGAAGGAATCAAGAAAAATATTGAAGCTAATAGATGATCAAGGCCAAGTTTGTTATGGGAATAAGGAGAAAAAGGAAATTATTCGAGATTTTTATGGGCAACTATATAAACAAGAGAATATTGATGAGGAAAAAGTCAAACAGTATCTACAGAATGCTAATTTACTGAAGATACCTAAAGAGACTGAAGAAATGCTAGAAAGCAATATAACAATGATGGAATTAAATGAAGCATTTAAGAAACAAATAATGGGAAAGCACCAGGTCCAGATGGGCTTCCGGCAGAATTCTATAAAACATTTCAAGAATCATTGAGCATCCCACTGTTAGAAGTTATGAATGAAGTTATGTCAAAGAAGATGATACCCAAAATATGGTCAGAGGCTTATATCACACTTATTCCAAAAGAAGAGGCTGACCCACTGCAAATTAAGAACTATAGACCTATTTCCTTATTGAATGCAGACTATAAAATCTTTGCTTCAATTTTAGCAGAAAGACTTAAAAAATATTTAAATAATTTTATTCACCCAGATCAAAATGGATTTCTGCCAAAGAGACAAATCAGAGACAATATGAGAGTAATCTTGGATACTTTGGAATACTATGAGGCTCATCCTGAAAAGCAAATGGCTTTGATATTCCTAGATGCTCAAAAGGCATTTGACAACGTGAACTGGAGATTTATGTTATTACTGTTGAAACAGATGGGTTTTGCCAAAAAAAATATTCAAGCAATAGAAGCCATATACAATAAACAGACAGCAAAGGTAATGATAGAGGGGGAACTTACAGATTTTATTGATATAAGAAAAGGCACAAGACAAGCGTGTCCCCTATCTCCTTTGCTATTTGTGTTGACTTTGGAAGTGTTGAATAGAAATATTAGGGATGATAAAAGCATAAAAGGAATGAAAATTAAGAAGGAAGAATTTAAACTACAAGCTTTTGCTGATTATTTAGCTTCTATTCTGAAAGACCCGTTAGAAACAGCTCCAAGATTATTGGAAAAGATAGAGACATATGGTGAGATGGCTGGTTTGAAAATAAATAAAGATAAAACAAAGATTTTGACAAAGAACATGCTACTGAGACAGAGAAAAGAACTGGCAGACCTTTTGAAAATCCAAGTTACAAATAAGGTTAAGTATCTGGGGATATATTTGACAGCAAGATGTAGCACATTAAAAGAGAATAATTATATTAAACTCAAACAACAGATAGCTACAGATTTGAAGAAGTGGGAAAACTTGCAATTGTCATTAATAGGGGGAATTTCAACAATCAAGATGAATATTTTACCCAGAATTCTATTTCTGTTCCAAACAATACCTTGGAAAAGACTATTTTGAAGATTTAAATAAAATCATGTTGAAGTTTATATGGCAAGGTAAAAAAGCGAGAATAAAGCTAAAGCTTTTGCAAGACGCTAGAATTAGAGGAGGTTTTGGCCTGCCAAATTGGAAATTGTATTATCAAGCTGCAAGTTTGATGTGGGTCAAAGAATGGATAACATTAAGAAAGCATAGATTGTTGACATTAGAAGGGCATGATTTGCTGTTGGGCTGGCATGCTTTTTTATGGTATAAGGGAACTAAAACACAGGGTTATTTTAGAAGACATTATATACGGGAGTCTTTGGGGTTAAACTGGGAGAAGATAAAAAGACAATGTTATTTGAAAATTCCAGTTTGGTTATCGACTATTGAAGCATTTTCCTATCTTATAATTTATAAGAAGGAACAAACAGTTAGATATGGGGAACTATTGGATAAAAAGGGTGAACTTAAATCGATCCAAAACTTAGAGGAACAAGGTATAAGGATGAATTGGTTTTCATATGTGCAAATACATTCAAGGTATGATGAAGATTTTAAAACGGAGGGATTCTATGATAAGCAGACTGATTTAGATAAGATCTTGATGGGTACTGATGAGAAGGTGATTAAAAAATTATATGGTTACTTACTGGGAATTAAATTAGAGGAAGAACAAGTTAAAGAAACTATGATTGTTTGGGGGAAGAATTTTGGATATGGGATTGATTTAGAGAAATGGCAAAAACTGTGGTCTCAAAATTATAAAATGACAATGTCAACAGCATACAAAGAAAACTTGTATAAGATGTTTTACAGGTGGCACTTTCCCCAGACAAGAATAGCAAGAATGTTTAAGAACAAATCTGAAAAATGCTGGAAATGTCATCAGATATCTGGCTCGTATTACCACATGTGGTGGACTTGTGAGGACGCTAGAAAATATTGGACTAAAATTCGCATGTAGTTGGAAAAAATGACAAAGAAACACATAGACTTGAAACCAGTGATCTTCTTATTTGGAATTTTACCTGATACATATAGTAAAGATTTGAAATAACTGATTGTAAATGTATTAACAGCGGCTAGGATTGTATTTGCTAAAAATTGGAAGAATGAGAAAATACCATTACAGGAAGAAATTATTAAGAAAATATTGGAATGTGCTGAGATGAGTAGATTGACATTTGAAATTAGAGAGCAAGAGGATTAACAATTTTATGAAATTTGGGATCTTTTTTATCAATGGCTAGATGATAAAATACGATAATAGAATATTTAGAATGTTAGACAGTAAGGAATATCTTTATTTTTTTTTACTTGTCTTTGTTATTTGACACTATATCTATAAAGGGTTTTTAGGATTGATTTGGTATGATTATATGATTTGTTACAGAATAAACTGTTTAAAGTATTGTTATCTCATAAAGCATGAATGATTAAAAATATAGTCAAAATTTTCTTTTTTTTAATGATATTAGGATATATAAGTTTGGATTGACAATATGAGTTGTTATGTAACATAATTGTAATTGAGACTACAAAATGAATGCACAAAACTGATGAACCAACCTACACACTGGATGTACATATGAGAGTTGATGTTTTAATGTTTTGTTTGTCTTGTTTGTTTGTAGAAAATTAATAAAATTCTTTTCAAAAAAAAATAAATACACACATGGATATATATGTATGTGTGTACACACACACATACTACAAGACTAGACATATCATTGAAAGCTGCCACCAATATATTTTCTATTAAATACAATCTTTTGTTTAATACAACACTTTCAGAACACTCAACTTCAGCTTGGCCAGTAAAGACACACATCTTGATGCAGTTGTAATGTAGGAAGATATTAAAAATATTACAATTGCTGCCTCCGAAGACGTTTTATTACATTTTCAGCATTCAAAGAGGCTGACTGGAGAACAAAAGAATTAAAAAGATGGGGAGATCTGAAGTATATCAAATGCCTCAAAGCCAGAATAGCAAAAATACCGTTTTTCTGTCAACAGTTGAAAATGCTTGCATGAAACCATTTATGTGTCAATATAGAGCAGTGGTTCCCAACCTTTTTTTTGCCCCACACCCCTAAAGAAATTTCACTCGAACCTCGCACCCCCTGAAATAAATAATAAATAAAAATGCCAACATATAGCCAATATCCTATTATTTACCTGGACTTTTCTTGCACCCCCTAGAATATCGTCTCGCACCCAACCACAGGGGATGCAAGCACCCCAGGTTGGGAACCCCTGATATAGAGCATAGAACTGTGCATACCCAAACATACAATGTATTAAAGCATGCAACATATTTTTCATTTCATAAGATGAAGCATTTATCATTTTCTTTTTAAAAGAAGATTTATCTCAGCTGAGAGGTTTGCAGGGTTTGCCAGTGTTCAAGTTCGTAACATTTCATGAACTGAGCTTGGGTAATTGAAAGTATAGTTTATCAAAATAAAATAAATAAAAATAAATAGAATGCTCAGGACTTTGGGGGCATGAGAAATGTGATTTTGCTTTAATTAATGTATGGAGAGTAGGCTGACCATATAAATAAATGAGAGTGTATTCGGGATCAGTGGACTGGTGTGCAAACTTGGCCAAATATTAAAATCTAAATATAATTTAAGTAAGGAAAAATTTACTTGAGTTAGGCTATGCAGATAGTAAAAAGAAATGGTGGGTTGTTGTTGTTTTTTTTTGCAAGGCCAGATACAGTAAAATAGAAATAGTAAAGGGATCTCTTCCAGCAATGTTTAAATATTAAGGAGCAGCAGGAATGCAAGAGCTCCAGTTTGTTCATGCTGAAGTGTCTTCCTTTCTATTCCAGTTTTAACCAACATTCCTTCATTTGTTTTCTTTTTTCTTTTGTTTACTGTTAGGATTTTTCACTGTGCTGAAGGTTACAGAATTTTAAAAAATATTAAGAAAAATGTATAGAGAATAAGAAAGAAAAAGGAAAGGAAAGGAAACAGAATTATAACTTTTGCCTTTCTTTCTGTCAAGTAATTGCCATCTTATTTTTTTTCCCTTCGTCTTTCACACTTTCTAATCCCCAAATCCATAAATCATTCATTGGCCTTTTTTTCTTTCAACCATCAGACTTCCAATCTTTTTTAAAAGGTCTTATTGATCGTCTTCTGACCAAATTAGTTAGCTTTACCATTTTCATTCACCAATATGATCATCCTGTTTTCTATTGTGGATATTTCATTACTCTTCTATCTTTGTGTGTATAATAATCTTGCTCCAGTTTATCACATAAAGTATTAGTTTCCCATATTTCTTTTCCAGTTCATAGCTCAATAAAACCCAATAAAAATAATTCTGGTTTCATCATAATATTAATTCACAATTATCTTTTGCAGCACAATTATCTTTTTGTGTGACTAATATGCATCCAAAATTTCTTTGCTTTTTCACAAGTCCACCCTGCATGATAAAACATTCCTTCTTCCTTTTCACACTTCTAACACCTAGTTTGATATTCCTTTACACATTTTTGACAGTTTAGCCAATGCCATATACTATCCATACATCAAATTATCACTTAAAGTATGACAAAATATAAATTTGATACAAGTTTCCCACATTTTCTCCCATATATTTACATTGATATTGTAATCAAAATACATTCCTTCATACTATAAGCCCTATTAGACATTTCTCAACATGCAGTGCTCTGTGTGTTATCATTTCCTATGACATTATTCAAATAAAGAGGGTTATAATAAAGTGGAGAATAAGTATTAGCCTGGATAAAATATGTATGACTCCAGAGAGAATTATATGATAGCATACTATCCAAGAAAATATTTGTAGTCTTTCATAATAATCTTTAGGAATTAAAAGCATATAAATTGTGATCATTTACCAGTACTACTAATCTCACAACAGTGCCTTGACTTTATCCTGATTATAGCTTGAGACCAGATAAGCAAACTAAATAGATTTTGTTAGCAATTTATTTTCATATTGAACCATCTTGCAAATAACTCAAATAGGTTAATGATTTCCAAAAAGCTCATGTTTAGAAAACCAATTGGTGTTCCCCTTCAACCTCTTTCTCATCAGGGTCTAAGACAAGAGTGAGGAATTTATTTTCTCAAGGACCACATGAAAACCTGGGACCGTTGTGGAGGGCTACTGATGCTCCACCCCCTGCTGCTTCTCCAATGATGCTGACACCACTGGCAAGATGGAGACTGCCAATGAGCTGGATGTTAAGTATAGGTTGTTTCTCATAAGTAAAAGCTTCCCCAAATAAATCTAATCTCTAAAGTTCAACAGGACACTACCTTTGTAAGAACTGAATATTTAAGGAAAAATTATATTATTAAAACCACATCTAGCTTCAGGTCTTTTTTTCTCCCTTTTATGATGATAGGTGACTTTATTCAGAAAAGCTGAATGAAAAATAATGTTTCAACTGCCTTTCTGGATTCACTATCAAGAATATCATTGTACTTGAAAGATGTTAGCAACATATTGAAGACATGTATTCTAAATAAAGACATAACTATGTGTTTGGAGAATTGCAGTCTAGAAGAACTCCAAAACAGGGATTTAATGGGGCTTTTAATTTCCCTTTCCCCTCCCTCCCAAAAAAACATTCTTACTTTTCCAAATAAATGTTTTGTACCTCTGGAGAGTTTCAAAATAATCCCTTCTAAAGTCTGCTATTTAGAATGGAAACCAATACATGTTGCATTAATAGAGAGCAATGGTATGTTTTCTTGTATTCAGCTGATGTTGTAGAGCTAGGTAGCTTTTGAGGAAAGTGTATGCATGCACCATTCAACCTGTCCTGCACATCTAACTTAATCTTCTGCCCTAAAGTAATTGCAAGTTTTGAAATATGATCACTCAGTCAGCACCTTGAGTAAAACAGGGAAGACATAATTCAATATGTTATTTCAGGCAGCAAACTGTCTAGGAATGCTGGTTATGGCCAATGTTTGACAGTGAATGACATAGCATTTTCTGTTACATGTATCTAAGGAGTATGTATTCAATTTCTGTGATGGTGCTCTTTAAATCAATCAATCAATCAATCAATCAATCAATCAATCAATCAATCATAAATAAGTAAGTAAGTAAAAGTGTAATTTATAAAGAATTGCTCCTCATTCTGCTATACCAAAGGTTCCTGAAGCAGAATAGAGTGTCATAAATGTAGCAGTCAACCCACTACCTGTAATAACGAAAAACAAGGAATAGATTGTAAGTATTGGTAAGAACTGCGTAACAGAGTGAGCTCCCGTTACTTGTCCCAGCTTCTGCCAACCTAGCAGTTCGAAAGCATGTAAAAATGCAAATAGAAAAATAGGGACCACTTTGGTGGGAAGGTAACAGCATTAGGAGCCTCAGTGGTGCAGTGGTTAGAGTGCAGTACTACAAGCTACTCCTACTGCAATTTGCTAGATCAAATCCCAGCAAGCTCAAGGTTGATCCAGCCTTCCAGCCTTCCAAGGTGGGTAAAATGAGGACTCAAATTGTTGGAGGCAATATGCTGACTCTGTAAAGCACTTTGAGAGGACTGGAAAGCACTATAAAGTGGTATATCAGTGCTATTGCTATTCTGTGAGCCTTTGGCATTTAGTCATGCCGGCCACATGACCATGAAGACGATGACTTTTCACAGTGCTGGTTCTTCGGCTTTGTAATGGAGATGAGTGCCGCCCCCTAGAACCGGAAATGACTAGCACATATGTGCAAGGGGAAACTTTACCTTTTACCTTATTGGTAATCTTATATATAATGTTTAGGTCCTGTTTAGCCACTGCAAAAAAAATTTCATATACAGTATTGGATATCAATTACATTTAATTCCAGTTTATGGTATGGGTGGGGTATTTTGAGGACATTGAGAGGTTTATTTTATGACTGCTTCATTTATTTTACAGTAATTGTAAATATGCCCAATATGAAATGACTGTAAGGCTTCCCAAACATGATTCTGTATTTTGCTTAATTTATTTGAACAAATTATTCTACTTTTGTTTCTTAAATCAATCTGTATGAACTTAGGAGTGGATACAACATTTCACCACCCAGACAACTCATAGAGAAGATTCTAAATAATGAAGCTGGAACAGTGAAAGAACGAAAAGGTGAATTTAATGAGCATAAAAGGGGCCCCCTTGGGAGAAATGCCAATTTGATGTGTGCTTTGTGCTTGCCAGTACAATGTGTTGTGATTTCATGATTTCCCTATCTTTTGTTATTCAGTTATAAATGAGATGGAAAATTGCGACCCGCTAATCACATCCTTTCAATGGATTTGCAATACCAGATAGCCTAATTATTTGTAGCTTTTCTTACATTCATTCACTTTTCTTACACAGACAAGCTGTAGTTTCTTTGTGGTCATTCTTAACAGAATCTTGCTAGCAAGACATATAGTTTCTGCAGAGAAACAGAACTTGCAACCACCAGCTGACTGAAATATTAATTATAAGAAGAGGCTTATTTGGTTGTTTCAGTCCTTCTGCTTGCTTATTATCCAGAAATGATAAGAGAGAGATGTTCATTCTCAGCAATTATTCACTGAAAATCAAATAATATACTTTGGAGCATTTAGATTTTGCAAATTGTTCACAGCCACTTTTTCTGATATACATCCAATCATGAACATATATGAATTTCTACAATCAGACAGGTCATACTAACAGCCAAAAGTTTGATTAATCATGATTAAGTGAAGAATTAATAATGTTTAAGTCTGACTATCAAAAGCTGAAAGTGTGTTTGCCTATGCTGGATTTTGATCATTAATCTTTGTTCAGTTCTTTTATATGAAATGTTTGCTTTCAAATACAGTTTAATCAGTTATTCCACCTGCAGTGTGGGTGTCAAGCCATGTACCCTGAAGAAGTGATTGGAAATACTAAGTATATATTATTGTACTGTATGGAATGCTTTCTTTATTTCTATTAACTCTTCATGTTGAATGGCAATTTGAGCTTGGCTACCCATGTACAATGAATTCCAGAAGGATCTCTTCACATTAGAATAATAAGTATCAAAATGGCACATGCAATGCAAGCAAATATTAAAGGAGATATATGCCCTCTTGAAGTTTCAAAGGTGCTTGATCAGGGATCTTGGGCTCTAATGAAAACGTTGATCTAACCTCTGGTTATAATGAAACTAAATTCTAGGTTGTGAATTACCATGAAAATAATCATTATGGAAAACTCATCCACTCCTGTAAAATGATATTCCATGGCAGCTGAGAAAATGAGGGCTTCTGTTATGGAATTCTTTCTCAGTTCAGTTATGGTTGATGTTGAAACTAGTGTCAAACACTTCTCTATTTTCCTTGTTGTTTGAACTTAGACTGAAGTTTGTGAAAAGAGAATTTTATAAGGTGTATTTTGAGTCTTATGATTTCCTTTTTTTAAAAAAAGAAAAAGAATACTATAAGCCAGGGTTCCCCAAAGAAGTCCTCACAGGGTCAATGGGATTATTCATTGTTGTTATTCATAGTACTATAGTTAAAGTAGCATTCATTAAATTATTTTTATATAATAAATATTGGGAGGGGCAGTCAAGGAACAATCTGAAACTTTATGAAGGAGTGTATGAGATGAAGAGTTTGGGAACCACATCTCTAAGATATACAAATTAAAAGAAATACATTCAACAATAAAATAGCTACATATTCTATACCTGCACCCTTTGGTTGGGTCTAGTTCAGGAGAAGAAGAAAAGTCATTGAATACTATGCATAATGCATTGGCTAGTAGATAAGTTTATTGGGGTGTTTTTTACAGTCTTTCTCTAATTGAGAAATTAGAGTCCATAGTTTATGATGTAATGTCATTCATGAATGTTCTGTATGTTATACCTTTTCTTTTTCAGATAGGTTGATAAATGCAAACGTGTGTTTGATAAGAGCACCCACACACTGTACATGCTCAATATCTATGTCATAGTTTAATTTGCAGTATTGCTTGACTTTTTATATTCCCAAGTGCAAACATTGTGCTGCTTTCTTTTGTTTGTTGACATTTAAAAGAACATTCATACGTACAATGTGTGCTCTATGCAGGCATATTAGGAAGAAGCCTCAATGAAACTTCCAGAGATTTTTTTTAAAGTTATTTGTTGGTCATAAGCCAAATATATGTTTCAATCAATCCATTATTGTTGCTTCTTTCATAGACTAAGTTCAGTTAAAAAAAAATATGTAGGCAGAGCAGGTTGTAAACAGCATGGAAAACTTCTGCTTCCAAAACCTTTTTATTGTAGAAGAATGAGTTTCTCTGGTGATTTAGGATGATACTGTGTTCCCAAAATGAGTGTTGATTTGTTTTGTTTTCTGTTTAATCTGAAAAGTCAGCATCATGCAAACCCCAAGAAACTGCTTAATTTTAATACCTACCTTCTGTGTATAAATACATAAAAGGACAGAAGCCTTAATTTATGAAGGAAGTGATTGTGGGATGTATTGTGTGCACACATTGTTTGTCTAGTTGTTTTTGTGCACCATGGAGAAATGAAAGCTCGCAAGCTTATATGTGGGGGGGGGGAAATGGAGCAGGTAAGAAGCTGCATTTGAAATATGAAAGTTAAATGTAGATATATAGTTCCATATAGAACTGTATATTCACATTTAATCCAAGGCCATGTACATAGTAAATATTACTGAAAATAAGAAAGAACAGTGTGGGAGTAAAACAGTTCTTGCTCTTTTTTCCTATTCTCTCAAATTCTTAAAATAAAAATTAAAAAGCACCTCCTTGGCCAGTATTTCCATAGATTTGGTACTAGCATTTGGCATAGGCTACCAACTCCTTATTTTTGTGGCCCTACAACAAAAATAAATCATTTCATAACCTTTTTTTTGGACAAAAATGTTTAATTGAGGAGGGGTTTTTTTTTCATAACAATACAATCCAATTGAAATATTTCAACAGAATATTCCAAGTGGAATGGTGTTATTCCAAAGTTAAAAGAAAGAAATAGTCCTTGCTTATTTAATATTGTCTGTTACATAATGCCTTTATATACTGTAAATCGATATTCCAACCCAACTTGAAAGATCATATGCAGTTTTGGTCACTATTCCTCAGAGGCCACATTATAGGAGAGAAAAATGCATAAAAGGTAAACCAAAATGTTCCAAGTTTTAGTTAGTTTCTAATATTGGGTTTAGAAAAATGGCTTAGAAAAGTAAAAATATTCAAGTTATACATATGTGAAGAAAGAAATTTAAAAAAAAAAAAAACTTTATTTCATAATTTTAAAATCCAAAATCATTCAGTGACTCTGATAGATGAGCTGAACATACATGCTAGTACTGGTGACCATATATTATAGATTTTTTTTAAAAAGTAAGTTATACATATAACCTCATTTTCAGTATGTGGGATACATATGGACCTCCTGTTGCAGATATTTCTGCTCTGGAACCACAGTTGCTATATTGTTCTCATCTCCTGGCATTCTTGACATTCTGCTTTGTCCAATCATGAGTTTGCACAGCCTTTTGAATTCACTTTGCTGTATTTTAACTTTTGAATTAATCAATGGTGCCCCTTTATGATTTTCTAACAGTGAATTGCTTTTTTCATGCTTTTTTGTGGAATAATCTGTTTTGCATTTCTTAAACTAATGGGCAAGTATAAAGGTAGTATTTTTCTTTTCTTTTTTTTTGGTAAAAGTTTTATTGATTTTAACAAAAGGTAGTATTTTTCTAAATGTTCTTAGAAATTTAAGTGGAGCAAAATAATAAAAGTGCACAGGGGATGCTGACTTTGTTTCATGACTGGATTCAGAATAGTCTAATACAGATTACATCAGTCTTATGCAGTTTAGTCTATTCTAATTTACTTTTACTTCAAAAAAGTGAATTAGGAAACAGAAAGCCCTGCCGTTTGCATTATACACAATACAAAAAAATCAAGCAAATAACAAAGTTCATTTAAATGAGGAAGACAGGCTCAGAAAAAAATGAATACAACTATGAAATAACCTTTAAATTACAGATTGGATGATAAAAATTGTATACTGTGAATGGAAGAGGGGAACTGAACGAATGGGAAGAGAGGAGTAGGAAAATGAGAACACACTGAATACGGACAAAAATGGGAAAACAGAGGCATCAAAATGACAGCATTATATTCTCACAATACAAAATCCACCCATTTTGTGTGTGGTATCATATATATTATATATATATATATTTTCGCGGGTACTTACATGTCTGGCATTCAGCTTTGTTCGGGTATTTTCCCACGTCATAGTAGTGGTGCTTTTAAAGTTGTAGCAACATTTCAGCAGAATCTCATCTGCCATCATCAGGCTTCTGTATAGTGTTTGTCTGTGAGTCAGACTATGACATGGGAAAATACCCGAACAAAGCTGAATGCCAGACATGTAAGTACCCGCGAAAACTTAAGAAAACAAATATCAAACCTCTACGGGGAGGGAATAAACAACCAGATCAAAAACAGCAATAGGCTGCCCCAAATTTAAATCTGAAACCACTGTAAAAGTCTGACTCACAGACAAACACTATACAGAAGCCTGATGATGGCAGATGAGATTCTGCTGAAACGTTGCTACAACTTTAAAAGCACCACTACTATGACATGGGAAAATACCCGAACAAAGCTGAATATATATACACATTTCCAACTACTTGTTCACTGAGGACGGACTTGAGACACCAAGTCTGAAAATTCTGAACAAAAATAAAAAACTTTTCCCGAAGAGCAATCTCTCTTTCTTCTGAATATATATATATATTGTGCCAATTACCTGCCAATTACAGGCAAAACACGTTATGCACGTGAATTTATCGAAGCATGGCACACCGGCCCCAACTGCATCAATCGCCACAAAGACATCGACCCTAACTACCAAGGATTACGCGAAAATTGGATGAATCACACATCAAAAACAACCCAGCTCGCACCCAAAACAAACAACTGACAAGCCAAGCACGCGAACGATACCCGCGCTGCCAATCTACAGAACGCTGACATCAACGACAAAAATAACGACCAAAGTTTCTTCCCCAACACATTTCCAACTACTTGTTCACTGAGGACGGACTTGAGACACCAAGTCTGAAAATTCTGAACAAAAATAAAAAACTTTTCCCAAAGAGCAATCTCTCTTTCTTCTGAACTTCTATCTCGGGATGCAAACCTTTACGATTTTACGATATATATATATATATATATATATATATATATATATATATATATATATATATGTGTGTGTGTGTGTGTGTGTGTGTGTGTGTGTGTGTTTTCTGATATATATATATATGTTATGTCTCACCTATTTTCACAAGTGAGAACAAGGAGTTCCACAGTTCAAAATATTCAAACAAAACAGAGCCAGACTAAAAAAGGATTAACAGAATTATATTCCAGTCCTTGGCAGACTTCCCGGAATCTGTCTGGTAATTCAGAATGCCCATAAATTACAAAAGCCACTCCACACGTATCCTTTCGATACCTCAAACACTTTGCTTCCAAGCAAAGTTTGAGAATCATCATGCCTTCTTAAATCACCTGGATGGGCATGTCAGTCTCTCTAATCAATGTCTGGCTTGACGTTTCAGTCTCCTCCTAGTTCTGGCATCAAGCCATGATCTGTCAGTTTCCCCACTCAAAGCCTCTGATTCATTTTGTGGATCAGTTGCTGGCATGAATGTCGAAAGCTCTGAGGGGGGTTGCCTCTGTGATAAACTCTCATCCTCCGGGCTCACATCTGTGTCCTCTAATAATTCAGACTCCACATTCACAGCAGGCTCCGGCCTTCCATTTTCAGAGTCATCAGAGTCAAAACTCACAGCAGGATCGATCCTTTCAGTCACAACATGTGTGTGTGTGTGTGTGTGTGTTTTCTGAGGTTTTTGCAGGTATTTGTATGTGGATCTTTGGTTATTCGGGTTTTCTCCCACATAAGATTGGAAGTATCTAGGCAACGTTTCGATGAAGTCTCATTCATCATCTTCAGGCTTGGTCTTCAGCTCTGTGCTTCGAAGCACAGAGCTGAAGACCAAGCCTGAAGATGATGAATGAGACTTCATCGGAACGTTGCCTAGATACTTCCAATCTTACGCAGGAGAAAACCCGAATAACCAAAGATCTATATATATATATATATATATATATATATATATATATATATATATATATATATATATATATATATATATATATATTCATTCTTAAGTTTTTGCGGGTACTTACATGTATGGCATTCAGCTTTGTTCGGGCATTTTCCCACGTCATTATAGTTGTTCTTTTAAAGTTGTAGCAACGTTTCAGCAGAATGAGATGGCAGATGAGATTCTGCTAAAACGTTGCTACAACTTTAAAAGCACAACTACAATGACATGGGAAAATACCCGAACAAAGCTGAATGCCATAATGAAAA
Organism: Hydrophis major; assembly: GCA_033807585.1. Classification (NCBI taxonomy): domain Eukaryota; kingdom Metazoa; phylum Chordata; class Lepidosauria; order Squamata; family Elapidae; genus Hydrophis; species Hydrophis major. The sequence continues at coordinate 69,414,663 of CM066330.1, forward strand.
ACAGCAGTGAGTAGGATGAAAAAGTAAACAACAATAATGTATTTATCATCATAAATTATATCATTATACCTTGAAAACAAGAATCTGGCCAGCAGTGAAGCATAATTGTTTAACATATATACAAAATCTAGCACATATATGGTGATAATAAATGAGGGGTTTTTTTTAAACTACTGCTTCAAATTTCAACATTATAATAATATTATAGACAGAGTATAAATATATAATTATTGAGCCATTTTATTCATTTATATTTGTTATTTCTAAACTGCCCATCTCCCTCAAAGATAATGTTCATATTGATAAAATGGTGAATGTGTTGCTAAAGTCACCACCATCCACATACATAAGCATATTCAGAGAAACCCCAGATTTGCATATTTATACAAAACTATCATTGTCACAAGTAGCACTCAATCAGCTGCTAGTCGAATCTACGTGATCCACTTCCTCCGCCTGATATCCTATGAACATGACTGAATTACAGGTTTTGTTCCGAACTAAGCAAACTCATTAGCTAGAAATTCTAATAGTTTTCTTTCCACAACAGGCTCGTAACCCTGCACTTCTGATTGGCCCGCTAGTAGCGGATCGTGATTGGTCGGGTTTGGCTGATATGATTGGCTGATAGCGGATTGCTGCTGATTGGTCGCTTCCAGCACGGCAAACTCAAATCATTGGGTGTTGTGACAGCAGCCAGCTCTATAAAAGGAGCTGCTGCTGCCCTAGTATTTTGATCTGTTCTGAAGTCACTAATAAAGAGTTGGAGTCACTATTCGATGCCTCGTCTCTGTTCCTTGCGCCCACGCTCCCAGATCAAACACTGGTGACAAGGGTGGGATCTGGAGATGAGAGAGCTGAATGAACACTCACTGAACGCTAACAGAGCACGTGGCTGAGAGCGCACCAATCGCGGCAGAATGACCAGCGGCGCCATACCACCCGCTCCATTTGACCTGGCTAACGAAGACTGGGACTCGTATATGGACAGGTTTCAAATGTTCCTGGAGACCAACAACCTGAAGGATGCAATGCCTGGCAAGAAACGAGCTGTGTTCCTGACCCATTGCGGGCCCGCCATTTTTAAAATGGCAAAGGCACTTGCAAAACCAGCTGCAGTCAAGACAATGGATTGGGACAACCTCGCCCCAATCCTCTGGGCCCATTATGCCCCAGCGGTGCCAACACTCATCAGGAGAACGAGTTTTACCAGAGAGACCAACAGGAAAGCGAAAATGTTGGAGACTTCATCACAGACCTCAGAAACCTGGGGGGACTCTGTGGATTTGCAAACCTCAAAGAAGCCATGAGAGATCGAATTGTTCTGAGTCTAAAAGACCCCACAACCCAGAGCAAAATCATGGCAAAGGGGGACATCGCCCTCACGGATGTCATCACCGATGCTGCTGCAGCAGAAGCAACCAGGAAATTGGCAGCTCGAATGCACCAAGTGAACGCACCGCACCGCCAACTCGCCAGTGACCATACGCCCCTTTCTGAAAGGCACGCAACAACCACGCACCATGAAGTTCTCGAATCCTCCTCAGAAAGCGAGGAAGAGGAGGTCAACAGACTCAGGTCAGACCGCAATCAGCGAGATCAACGGGCTCGTAAGCCCTCGTATCAGTGTGCTGGATGTGGGGGAAACCACCCATGATCAGACTGCAAATTCCTAGACACCCTCTGTCGTTCCTGTGGAAAAAATGTGGGGCCACATTGCAAAAGTCTGTAGAGGCAAGCGAGGGTCCAGCCAACCTGAAGAGAAAATAACTTCTGGCAGACAACAGGCACCCCACCAGTAAATCGGGACCACCCAAGCAACCAATGGAACCACTACTACAGAAATCAATCACCAGCCATTTCTACTAGATGAGAAGAGGCACACCAAACCATCACCATCAGCCACGCTTCATCACTTGATGCAAGAAAGATCTGAGTAAAGGTCACCATTGAGAAGTGTCCATGCATTATGGAAGTCGACTCCGGGTCATCCCTATCAATGGTCTCCTGGAAAACCCTCAAACAGCTGATCCTTGACATCCATCACCAGGATCTCAGCCCTCAAAGAATCATATTGAAGGACTATCAAGAAAATAGGATCCCAGTCGCCGGTTCCAGCCATGTCCAAGTCTCCTTCAAAGATCACACCACAATTCTACCACTTACAGTCATCGATAAAGATCAACCCAGCTTATTCGGCTTGCAGTGGTTCGCGCCACTAGGAATCGAACTGGCAGGCATCAACCAAACCGAAAGCGATGACTGGGAAGCGGCTCTCGTCCAAGAATTCCAGAAAGTGTTCACTGAGAAGCTAGGCAAGTACAAGGGATCCCCCTTATCATTTAACCTCTGCCCAGATATTGCGCCCATTCGCCTTAAGCCCCGTCGAGTGCCTTTTGCACTTAAACCAAAGATTGTTGAACAATTGGACAAATTAACAGCCCAAGGCATGTTGGAACCAATCGACCACACCCGATGGGAGACCCCAATTGTAACCCCCATAAAGTCTGATGGATCTCTGAGAATTTGTGGGGATTACAAGGCCACCCTAAATCATGCACTTCAGCAGAGCGCTTATCCCATGCCTGTGGTCCAACACCTACTTCACTCCCTTGGGGGTGGAAAAATATTCTCAAAATTGGACCTAGCCCAGACATACCAGCAGCTGCCTGTAGATGCAGAGACCGCAGAAGCCCAAACTATAGTTACGCACAGAGGGGCATTCAAGTGTAATAGACTCCAGTTCGGAGTGAATGTAGCACCTGGCATCTTCCAAAGTCTGATGGAGAGATTGCTACAAGGCATAAAAGGAGTCATGCCATATTTCAATAATGTCTTGATAGCTGCCCCCACTAGAAGTCTACTAGAAAAGTGGCTAAGAATGGTCCTCCAAAAATTTAAAGACGCTGGCCTGAAGGTCAAGAAGGACAAGTGCCAACTGTGTAGGGAGAGGGTTGAATTCCTTGGTTACCTTCTTGACAAACAGGGAATTCACCCTACTGAGAAAAAATTGGCTGCAGTCAAAAACGCCCCAAGACCTAGAAGCAAAACCGATCTTCAAGCCTTCCTGGGACTTATTAAATTTTGTAACATCTTCCTACCCCAGAAGGCATCTGTTGCTGAACCCCTGCATAGGCTCCTCGATAAGAAGGCTTCCTGGGTCTGGGGACATCGAGAAGAGTGAGCTTTTCAGCAAGTAAAAGACCTTTTAACATCTGATGCTGTATTGATACAATATAACGAGACTTTACCCTTAACTGTCACCTGTGACGCCTCACCGTTTGGAGTAGGAGCCATCCTGAGCCACGTCCTACCAAACAGCAGTGAGGCACCCATTGCATTTTTTTCTAGAACTTTATCTAAAACTGAAAGAAACTATAGCCAACTAGATAAAGAGGCTCTCGCTATTGTGGCTGCAATCAAACGATTCCATGAGTACGTATATGGAAGGTCCTTTTCTATAATCACTGATCAAAAACCATTACTGGGCATCTTGGCGGGGGATAAACCAACTCCCCATATCTTATCGCCAAGAATGACATGCTGGTCAGAGTTTTTAGCCGCATACGCCTACCAACTGCTCCACCGACCGGGGAAAGCCATTCCCCACACTGACGCCCTGAGCCGTTCTCCGCTACCCGAAGTCATAGATGACCCAGCTCCAACCCTAGCTGTACTACAAATCAAGACACTCCCTTCACCACCGCTGACTGCACAAGACATCGCATCCAAAACAAGGAAAGACCCTTGTTTAGCATGAGTCGTCAGCTGGGTAGAAAGAGGTTGGCCTGACAATGAACTCAACGACACCTTCAAGCCCTTCAAACACAGACAGACAGAACTTTTCACTCAAAAAGGATGTGTGTTATGGGGAGACAGAGTCGTCATCCCAGAAAGACTACAGCATAAAGTCCTAAAACTATTGCATGATGGACATCCGGGCATCGTGTGGATGAAGGCACTAGCACGGAGCTACGCTTGGTGGCCAGGTATAGATAAACAAATAGAAACCTGGGTAGCCACCTGCAACAAATGCCAGGAAACACGCTCAGCTTCACCAAAAGCACCACCAACTGAATGGGAAGCACCCCGAGGTCCCTGGTCCCACATCCACATCGATTTTGCGGGACCCACAAAAGGACATACATTTCTCATAACAGTGGATGCCTATTCCAACTGGCTTGAGGTCCACAAAATGAAGAACACCACCACAGAGGCAGTCGTTAAAAATCTAAACAGACTATTTGCCACACACGGCTTGCCAGACATCTTGGTTTCAGACAATGGCCCACAGTTCACCGCCTTGGCATTTGAACAGTACCTAGCAGACCGGGGGATACGCCATGCTTTAACATCGCCAGCTCACCCTGCGGCCAATGGTAGGGCTGAACGAATGGTCCAGTTCATAAAGAAAACCTTACACAAGATGGAACAAGGGAACATCCACGACAAGGTAACCAGGATGCTTCTCCTCCAACATATTACTCCAAACAGCACCACACACAAAACTCCAGCCAAACTCCTGATGGGCTGGAAACTTCGGTCACACCTTGACCATCTACACCCTGCCTACACGCCGGAAAAGCCTCTGGGTTGCAGTAGCAAGTACTGCACGTTCAAGGTAGGCAACCCAGTTTTTGCAAAAAACCTTACTGGTGACCCATTGTGGGTCCCCACTACCATAACTCAACTTACGAGTCCCCGTTCTTACCGTTTACAAACTGCTGATGGGAGACTGTGGAAGCACCACATTGACCAGTTACGTTCCAGGCAGGCACCTACCCCTGTCACAAGCCCTGAACTCCAAACCAGGGGGGGAAGGGAGATCGAGGGGGCCAAAAATGAACTAGTACCTGATCCAGTACGCGAAACTTGGCAATCAGCACGGCCAAGCCTGGAATATTCAACCTCCGAAGCAGAGTCAGGCCAGATGGTCACCTCACCACATAGCAGCACGGCAGCATCAGAAATCCCAGAGAATCCAGAGGGCAGCCTTGACGGGAGTAGAGATGACAACGCCGAGTCACCCAACGGTAAAGTCGGGTCACCGCTACCACTGAGTCTAATGAACAGCCCACTGGAACCAGAGTCCAGCCAAAGACTGGTGGAATCACGTAAATCAGATAGGCAGGTGAAACGACCTGCCAACCTGCGAGAATACATCACCCCACCCTTGAGACGGAACCTAGGGGGGAGGGGTGTTCCGAACTAAGCAAACTCATTAGCTAGAAATTCTAATAGTTTTCTTTCCACGACAGGCTCTTAACCTGCACTTCTGATTGGCCCGCTAGTAGCGGATCGTAATTGGTCGGGTTTGGCTGATCTGATTGGCTGATAGTGGGTCGCTGCTGATTGGTCGCTTCCAGCGCGGCAAACTCAAATCATTGGATGTTGTGACAGCAGCCAGCTCTATAAAAGAAGCTGCTGCTGCCTAGTATTTTGCTCTGTTCTGAAGTCACTAATAAAGAGTTGGAGTCACTATTCGATGCCTCGTCTCCATTCCTTGCACCCACACTCCCAGATCTAACAGGTTTCTTACTCACGTAGAAAACAGTAAGCTTGATTTGGACACTGCAGCCTATATTTCTGCTGCTGGACACCATGAGTTGTGTAATGGAAAACCTTACTATTCAATCAACTCTTTCCATTCGGCTATCCTTGGGAGACCAGTTAGGCAGAATGAAGCATTTGACTTAATTTATGCACTCTTGTGTTATGATTAGAGTAATTGAGATATACAATGTCACCTTTTGGCTATCAAGAAGGCAAACATTGTTTGTTGTTTCCTACTCTACATCAAAAGTAGAGTCTTGCCCAAGTCTTGCCCAAGCAATCCAGTTCACTTGCTGTACTTTGTCTGAATGTAAGCAAACACCCTCACTCTGATTTACTACTGCGCATTGTAGCATGCACACTCCTTATCTTTTAATGATAGATTGAAAAGGCTATTCTCCATGCCGTTTTTCTTCCTGGGTTGCTGGATTTTTTTGCTATCTTCTGAAGAAGATTTGACTAGCTAACCTTTCTTCTTCTCTTAATTTTACTGCTCCTTTTTAAAATCCACTGATGAAATAATGGAATACGCTGGAGAATCCTGAAGGAAGCCTCTGGTTGCCTGGAACCATCAACCAAAGTATATCAGTCTTCAGAAGTAGGCAATCTTTTCTGTTGTTGTCATATGATGGAAACATATTCAAAATTAAACATGCTCCAAATTTGAAGAAAATCAAATATCATGGGATTGCAGCCATTTTGTCTCACAAATTGCAAGGTTGAAATATTGTGAAATGTGACAACATTTTGATCATAGGTTAAAACAATACAGAGAACAAAGGCTGTTTCTCACTGGTGGTTGATATAGCCTCCATTGAAGGTTAAGGGTGTACTTACATCTCTGTTTGGCTCATGCTGTGAAATGAAGTAATCAATTGTTAATAAGGTAAAAAATACACAAATCCTTAGTTAGACTAGTAGCTGTTGTAAAAATGTTCTGTTGCTCACATCTCCCCAATGTCTGCAGGTTAGCAGTGTTAATGGCAAAATAATTGTTCAGAAAAGTTCATGGATATAATACTAACTGTTCTTTTTTGTCTTCATTTATGCATTAGCAAGTTAACACTTTTATGTTTTTCAGCTTCTCAGTTAACCACCCTGCTTTTCCCTGAAAATTTCCATTTAAGTCAGTGTTTCTCGACTTTGACAACTTTAAGGGTGGACTTCTGGGGAACTCTGGGAGTTGAAATCCACCCATCTTAAAGTTGCCAAAGTTGAAAAACACTGGCCTAAATACAAATCAGGTTCAACATCAGTCCAGTCATCCAGAAGCAGTGTTATCAGCTGTTGAAATAATTTAAATCAACCCAGAATCAAAAGAGGCAGATTCAGATTCTAGACTGGATTATTCAATTCTAATTCAGATTTAATGAATGAAATTCAGCCCTTATTTGTCAATGTACTCATATCTTAGGATAGCAGTAAGATAGAGTGGCATGTATAAATAATTTATATACAAATTTGAAGGAATGTACACTCTGCCCTATACAAAAACATGTGCATGACTTTCTATAGGCTATGGAAACAGTTCCGTGTATGCTGAATACTGGAGATGCCAACTGATTAAAAATATACTCTACAGTTATGTTACATGTTTTGTTAATTTGAGATTGTAACTAATTATCTGATCTTATGATTTATGCATTTGGCAAAGCAATACCAAGAAAGTTATATTTTGCTCTGGATGGTCATAGTAAGATTCCTTAAAGGGAAAGCTAATTATTGCCCCACTCAAAAATTATGTTTACTATCTACTTTAATTGCTGAGTGCTTGCCGTAATGATTTTAATAAACAGATAATAGGCACTATGGTTGCTACTCACACATTAGTTTTATACCTGAGGATTTTTGTTTGGCCTATTTTTGTAAGATTAACATAAATAAATATGCCCTGTTCTGTTTAAGACCAAAGGGCAGTTAACCCAATAAATATTAGTGAATTTAATTAAGTTTCAAATAAGACAAGTGTAAAATAGATAAAAGTACACTGCTTTCTGTCTGAAGGCAAATATTCTAGTATAAACTTAGAGTGGGCAAAATTACGTGGAAAATAAACATGGCATTAACTCAATGTAACATATGTTTGAACACTGAACATTTCAATCAAATTTAAAGTTAAAATTTTTAATTTCAGGTGATTTACCATTAGTATCTGCATAACATTTTGAGCCCTAATCCATAAATGGTTTCAACATTAATCCAGAATAATTGGCATGTTGCATTCTCTTAGCTTTATACTATGATGAGTTGTATATTTGTTTCTTTGATACATAGATTTAAAAAAAAAACATCAAAGAATGATCATGGGAATCAGGTTTCATCAAACTGTTAGATATAATTATTTCAACACTATATAGTTAGTCTGTAAATTTAATTGAATATTAATTACACTATACTTTGGGTAATAGTAAGGAATCATTTAATTAAAATGATTAAAAACAAGCTTACTTCTCAAATTATTTACAGGATCAGCCTAAGACATTTTACTGAGACCAAGGATAAAAGGATTCCATAAACAGAAGTTAACCAGGCTAAGTTGAATTTTATTTTAAAACCATTTAGTTATCAGAAAGGTCTAGAATTAAGCAATGATTTTTGCCTGTATATCTACATTTCCTAGGGTCCATAAAATAATAGTTCTCCTTTTTCCTCAAGCCATACATTAAAATAAACTCCTAAACTTACAGAACAAGGTCAGTTCATAAAAGTGTTTGATCACTATAAATGGAATTGTTCTATTTGCTCATTACATTATTGTTGTCATTTGGTTATAAAGATATAGGCCATTCACAGAGTAGGTTGAGACGCGAAAAGAGATAGAAAACTTTCTAGTGTGTGAGGAAAAAATGAAATACTGTAATATAAAATACTATCCTAAATGTAATTGACTTAAAATACAAAAGCAACTAGAAGTCAAGGAGGATGTTATCCCTTGGCTTTTCTGCTACAGGTAAATCTGCTACAGATTTTTACAGAATATAAAATTGTATCATGGAAAGAACACTTACTACATACTCTGGTGTATATGTTCAAACACTATCAGAATAATAACATTGCAAGCTGCCTTAAAGCATACACTATTTTCCCCAGATGCACACAAAATCAATGAGGCATAATCATTTAACAAACACTAGATGCCAAATTAAATGATATGAGATCAAAATAAAATGCATCATTTCCCCAACACATTTTCCAGTATGCTTAATTGGCATATTAACTGGTAATCCTGAGAGCTTCCCTTCCAATGAATCTGGAAAACATTAGGTTAGGAAAGGTGACAGGATAACCTAAAACATAATCTAATTTACTATTCACTGCAACATTTTGTTTTGCTACCACCAAATCACTTAAGCCAACCTAAATTAGATATTTATGCATTGGATTGTTATTATTACCTTTCCAATTCAATATTCCCTTGAATTGAAGAGCTGGGTAGGTTCATTGCCTTCTATTTTACATTTCTACAGGTGAGCCATTGTCACCATGGTAGGATTTTAAAAAAAAAAAAATGCAACAGTGGAATAAGAGAGTCCACTTTGCCACTGCTTTCCTTTAAAGGTAAATTAAAAGAAAGGAGCTCCAAGCTGGATTATGGCAGCCATAATATTCTTTTTTTAAGTGGCATTAATTGGTTGTTAATTAACAGCCTGAACAAAAATTTATCTCCAAATATTCCTTGTTTATGTATTTTTATATGACATTTTGAATTTAATGTCTATTTGGCACATTTTCAGTAACGAAATACAAGTAATAAATGCATTTCATTGGCTGAACCAAAAAAAGAAATATAGTACTTATTTATATAAATAATATTATTTACTGAAATATTATCTATTCTGAATTTGGTTTTTTACTGGAAAAAAATATTGTTTCTTTCCATAAAAAATAACATTTTCACATTTTCCCAACTTTTTCCCAGCAGAGATAGGTCAGGGCACTTGAATTCCACTAACCTAAAGGAAACTAGAGATACCATTGAAGCTAATTCATCAGTCAATTTAGAAAATTGCCATGTTAAATTCTTTGTATTGGGTATTTACCATTGCATGTATTTCTCTTCTGCAGTTACTTTTAGCTTATTGCAGTCAGAGACCACACCTGCAGAATGCAAAGATGGAAGTACACAATGGAGCTTTGCTTCAATCAATCATCAGATCTTGCTCATTCTTCACCCTTTCAAGCAACCCAGTTCTGAAGCTTTGAATAAAAACCCAAATTAGAGACAATTTCACACTACATAAAATTTTGGTTCATACCTGTTAAGCCAAAGTAACTATTTATAAGTCCTGTATTATGATTTATAAGCCATGACATTTTAATTTATAGACACCTATTACTATTCAAATAATTAACTTGTGAAAAGAACTCATTGTAGATTGTTGCAAATGTGTTAATAGGATACATTATTTTTTGTTCTCCTGTCCAATCGTTCCGTTTGGAGCAGTCAGTGTGTTCAGTTTGGGGAAATACTATAACCTAAATTGTCTCAACACAACAAAATTTTGTATGATTTAACACCATGTTGAAACAATTTGCCTCATGCAACATAAAAAAAGTCATGCATCAGGCCATGATAGCCATGGAAGGATGTTATATTTCAACTCTGTGCCAGTGGGAAGAACCATTTTATTTTTAAAAACAAGTATGGTAGAGCATGCTAGTCCTCATGCACAATAGTTTTAATCCAGATTTGACTATCGTGTAAGTCTCATGATATAGATTGTTTCATGGGTTTTACTTGTGAATAAAAAGCAAAATAAATGGTGAGATGAATAGGCACTAGTTGAGCAAATTAGATTATGTTTTGTGCTATCCTATACCTTTTCCAACTTAGTGCTTTCCAGATACATAGATGGAAATGTCACACCAGAAGACAAGCAGTATTTATTTATTGGATTAATATATAAATTTTAGATGTTGATTAATCCTTAGCCTCAACTTCTATGTTCCATGGATCAATATTCTTTAAGTAATCACTCTTGTACCATTAACTTTATTGGGTTGATTATTTACTTATTAATTTTGTATGCCCATCTCATATCAAGCAACTCTGGTCAGCTTTCAATACCATAAACAACAGAATCAAAACACTGTGCTTCTGTGAGAACATAAATGTGAATACAGTGGGTTTTTAGGTTTTAAAAGAAGTATTACCCCTATGTTGAAAAGGAATCTTGTATGATGTTAAAAATATATTCTGCAGATGATGATGATGATGATGAAAGTTCATTTATATATATTATGTATTGTAGTTTCATAAATTAATCCTGATTTCATTGGGGTGTGGCCTATTTTTCACTGACTTCATTGCTTCAGAAACTGCAGCCCCACTACCATCCTGAGATTCATGTAAAGTATGAAAGAAGATATCAAGAGAAAACTACTCTTTCTTTGGAGCTTTTTCAGATGAGGAAACTGGAACACAAGAAATCTGAAAAATGAAGATATAGATAAGAAAAATGGAGGGGGGGCATAAAACGTTATCATCACCATGCAGCAATAAACAAACCAAAAGAAAAGAAATTAGGAGCCATTCTAAGAACAAAGTGGAAAGGCAAAAGCCTTTAAGAGGGCAGTTTTTAGCCTCTAGTTATTTTTCTTTATTTCTTGTTTCCCTGGGTCTTTTTACCTAATAGAAAATCCTTAAAGCTAGAGAAATCTGTGTAACAAATGTTAAATTCTACTGAGAGAAATTTAATATTAATACCTTTTTTTAGAAATAATGAGTGCCTAGTACATGGTTGTACTAGGTCCTCTTGTACATGGTTTTCCCCCTGCCATATTCAGTAATACAGAATGCAGTAATTATCTCCTTCAGATTACTAATCTCAAATGCAGCCATATAGAAATTACCACTGAAGCAAGAAAATTCATAATGCAATAACACCATATATGCACTATGTACATCTATAATGGCTATAGACAGAGCAAACACAACAACACAATTGCCTCAGATTTCAAATCTAGGTTAGTTATTTAGAAGTCCCATTATACTCAGCAGGGTAGCTGCTATGTAATCATTCTTATGATCCTACAGTGAAGTTTGTTGTCCACAGATCCCTTTGAATTTTCAGTATTTTCTTTTGTTTTTACAACACCATATGCTATTTTATGATACCTTAATCTCTTGCATTTAATTTTGTTTTATAAATAATAGGAATTAAGTAGGTGGCCAAATTGTGCATGACATGGAACTAGAGGTCTCTAACCTAGATAGCTTCAAGATATTTGTGGACTGGTAACAATTGGGACTGATGGTTATATATTAAGTGCTTTGGCATATAAAAACGAACTCAGAAAAGACAACAAAAATAGTTATTTTCTTTTTTAAAACTGCTTTTAAAAATATCTGGTTATTTTCTAAATTTCTCAAATTTCAATTCAGTTTTGTTGGATATAATGCATGTATACATTTATTCCAGCAATTAATTTTTTATATAAAGTCCATAAGCATTTTTGATTCTAGTCCTGCAATATGTCTTATAAGAATGATTAATCAATGACTTCCATTATTTTTAATATTCTTGTTACATAATGTGTAAAAATCATCCTTGCTGGGTTAAACACTATCTCAATTAAGATGAGCTAAAATAATAATACTGAAATGAAATAATTAGATTTTTATTTTTAAAAAATCTACAGCTGAAATGCTTGGTTCTCTAATGTTGACTTTGAAGTTTAACAGCTTAAAGAAATTAGTTCAATTTTAGAAAAATATTCTGGATATATGCTACATCCCTGGAACAGCTACTTTTTGCATATTGCACATTTTGAAGAACATCAACAAAGCCCTTTGCAGTATCAGAACTTTACTTTTCACTCAAGAAAATGGAAACAAAATCCAACCAAAATTGAAATATTTCCCCAAGCAAAATTTTAATTAAATTTAGATAAACTGCTTTAAAATATTTTTACCATTCCCATTTATAAATTATACTGTAGTTAATAAAATTGCCATGTTAAAAAGTTAGTTTTATATTTCTGATCGTAAGATTAATATAAGATGAATTCAGTATTTTTAATGCTGCCTTTCCCAATCTTATATAGGCTGCTACGAATATTGGATTGTTATTCCCTTCATCCACACCCAGCTTCGGGCTTTTCACTGATAGATTGCTGAGTTAATGTCCTGCATCATTCATTGAATATTATTTTGGTGCAAAATATTATGTTGAAATAATACATTTTAAGTTATTTATTATATTACAATTTAGAATTCTGAAAATCACCAATGAGATTTTAAAAGACACATGCTCTAAAAGCAACATTTCCCTTTTCAGTTTTTTATTTATTTTGGTCTAATTTTTAAAATTCTGACTCACCTAAAGCCTTGCAGTGTTTTGTGACTAGAAATCAATCCAAGAGTACCTGCAACCAAATTTAGTGTTGCAGAAACTATAGCATCACAAATCCTATTTAAACTGTCCTCATCCAAATTTATTATTGAATTTTGAGTATCAATTAGTTACTGTCATTACTAAACCAGAACTGAAAAAGTAGCAATTCTCTACTTCCCTTTTAAATGTACATATTTTGCATAAATTTACACACTTTCCTTTCTCTTCCATTCCTTTCCCTTCTGATCTTTCATTCTTTTTCCTTTCCTTTTCCTTTTTTTTCTTTTTTGCATTTCCTCCTTTTCCTTTTATACCTTAGAAACAAATATGTAATTTGATATCATGGTTATATAAATGCTATCTGACAAAGAGCAAATTAAAAACAATTAAACTTGGAATTGGCTTATAATTCTTTTTTGTGCTGTATCAGAACGTCGGAATAAGACAATGTGTAGCAAATAATTTGATGCAGTTTTACGTACAAACATAAAAAACCGTTTTTCCTCTTTCTGCAACCAGTGTTTATGAATTCATGCAGTAACATAGAAAAGGGATTAAAATCTGTTCAAACTGTAATGCCATCCAGATGTTGGATTTATATCAGGGCAATATATATACCAAGTATGCAAAGCAGTCTAATCCAGCAACGTTCCAGGATACCTACAGGTAATTCACATCTGTTGTTTATGCTTCAACTGAAGCACTCAATTAGAATGTTTCTTATTTTTGTGTACTAACACATGCCATCAAGTAATAAAATTGGTAATGAAATATATTTGCAATGTAACACAAATGAAATACCTGTCCAGATTTGCCATTGGACAAGAGTTATATAATATTATATCACATTTAACACAAAAATCTATATTCATAGATTACAGTAGAGCAAGAATTATTTTTAAAAACCTATACCCTATGTTTAAGAATATATGGATGGGAGTTTTCTACACAAGTGTGACCCTGTTAAAATTGCTGCAAGTGGTTAAAAAAACCTATACAGAATCTGAGTTAGAAACAACCCAGAGGCAAAACTAGTATTTGATTGGATTTTTAAAATCCATAATGTATGAAACAGTCAACATAAGCAAGGAGAAAACGCAATCCCTTTTTGAGAATTTTTTTGAAAAATATTTCAAAGTACACTGAGATGATGCTAATAATTATTCTAATAGTGACCTATCAATGACAAATTTAGAATAAAAAATAAGTCCTGTATGCAATGCAATATATTTCATTCTTGAGCTCTGCAAACATCTGTACCATTTTTATTTCTTGAGAACCTATCAAAAGAAAGATGAAATGAAATTCCAGTCTATCTAGCTCCTCAAAGATAAATTTGAAATATATATATTAAATTTTAAATATTTATTTTAAAAACAGATTGATCGTTAAAAGCAAATAGCCCCCCTCCTTAATTATCCTCATTTTCTATGTTTTTAGACCAAAATGCGATTTTCTCTGTGTGGCCCAGCTACCTTTGACACTTACATAAAAGTAAAAAGAAGGCAAGTTGGACATAAAACCCATTTATTCTAAATCTAAAGTTCATCAGCATTTTGGTTACATTGACACATAGAAGGTGAATTTTAACTCAACCTGAGGTTTCTTCTTTTTTATTATTTGAAATCGTATTGTATACAGTATTGGATTAAGACTACTCAAAAGTCTTTGGAAGTTACTTGGGGAAACTTCAACAAAAATCAAAGAAAACAATATACAAATTATGATATATTTATAGTTGAACCACATAATCTTTGTAACCTTACAAAGCCTTAGGATTTCAATGTCCCTGATTCTGCCATATGAACTGGTCCTAGTAAATTTGGTGTGAATCTGTTTGTATTTAATCTGGAGGGAAGATAATTTGTTGGAACACTCAGAGAGATGCCAAATCACAGCATATATAAGCATAAGTAAATTAATCCATCAAATAAATATCAGGAAAGCAGCAAAAGAAGCCCAGTGATGCAAAGAAATGATATTATATTTTACAGTATGTTGACTTGAGATAGTGACAACCTTCTGAAATAGATTCAGATAATGTAAGAAATATCAGTCACTGCCTTTCCAACTCAAGCTGTATTGTCTTCCATGGTGCCAACAAATGCTTCAATTAAATCAGCTGGATAACACAAGCACCATAGTTCACTGGTTAGTTTCACTGCAAGCCTCAGAGTATATATGTGCTTGCTTTATCATATGGGTCAAATCGCCTATCTTCTTTAGCACAAGAACAGTCAGCAAATTTTCAGAAAGAAGGAGGATGGAAAACACGAAAAACAAAAAATAAAATAGGTTCCAATCGTGCAAAATTTGCTTCACTTCTTGACACAGTAATGTCCAAAAATTACCCTCCCAGAAGATACAGATTTGAAGTTTGAATAATTCTTATTTTTGTCTTGGTGCTTTCTTTGTTCTTTTTTAAGGCTATGCAAACACAAAAAGAGAAAATATATAGAAACATATCTTCAGGTATCGGGGTCTTCTGGCTTTGGAACAAGTCCATTACAAACACTTCTGTGATTCCAATTAATGTATCCCTTCAAGACAAGAAGAGGAAGAAAGAGGGAAAAGGAAATGAAATCCCAACAATAAAATCCAAAATTGACTTTACAATCACAGGTACAAACTGCTCAGGTTGGTAACTTCTTTTTTTTTTTTTCTTAAGGATGATTGGTCATCTAAAACTAATCAGATCTGCAGATTTCTGAAGGAACTGTCAAGAGTTAACACAAACAGTGGCATCAAGAAGTTTTCTCCTTCTTCAGTGATGGCAGTCTGATTGGGTATTTGGAATTATTGGCAGGTCTAGCCCAGTTCAAGGAGGAGGAAGAAGTTTCTTGGGAGTTGTTGGCATTTAAAGACCGAATTCCTGTTCCAGCTTGCAAGTTTGGGTTTTTTCTTTATAATGGAAAGACTAAGAACCCTGAAAAGGTTGAATATTTCCATCCTCCCATGAGATTCCCTCTCTCCAGCTTGAGATGCACTTTGTCTTCTCTTTCCATCAGGAGCAAGACTCCATTGCTGGCTGCTTCCCTGGTAACATCTTGATCTCCAGCAAAAGCAGAAATCACAGGATAGCCATTTTGCATTAAACTGACCTGTAGTACAAAAGAAATGTGAGCTAAGTGGTCCCATGAGATTTGGAATAGAATACTTTATTGGCCAAGTGTGATTGGACACACAAGGAATTTGTCTTGGTGTAAATACTCTCAGTATACATAAAAGAAAAGATACATTCGTTAAGAATCTATTCATATGTAAAAGTTTATAGTTATACTCCAATATATCATACAAACATGCATTCACATGGTATATTATAACCAAAGGGAAGTCAGGCTCCTCCACATGTAGGAAACCCAAAATAATGAGTGGGTGACAAGTAGGATAAAATGCAACTCTCTCATGCAGGATGGCACTGAAAAGGCTTTAGATCATCTACAAATTCCTTCCCAGTCAGGCTGTCTTCACTTCAATCAAAGGAGACTGACCAGGGATGAAAAACCATACCCTTTACTAAACCAAATAAGCCTATTTCATAACACTACTAAACAGTAAAGTAATAAATAATGCATGGGTCTGTTCCTCATTGCCTTATTTGATGAGCCTTTTGTATGATTTTGCAAAATGAAACAAGAACTCTCAGAAGGAACCCTTAATGTTAGTACATACCTGGATAGTTTGTCGGTTATATACTTTTACAACATGGAAACTGAAGCTATAGATTCCTTTTCTTGGTGCTACAAATATACTGGAAGCAAGGTCAAAATGGTTCCCAATATTAACTAATACCTGGAGGAGAAAAGAAAAGAAACCAGGTTGTTTCTTCATTAAATGGAAAGTGGGGTGAAGGAAAGACATTTTTCAGACAACCCTCCCCTGTTCTCCCAGCAGTGCAAAACCACTGGCATTTGCTGTACAATTAAAATGGACTGCAGGGGGAAGGAGCCACTTCCTAAGGTGTTGTAAAAGGATCTGTTCAGACAGCTGATTGATTTACCCAGTGGTGCACCCAAAGCTTCTTTGAGAGCATGAAAGGCATATGATGGAAGCCTACGTCTGCACAGTGAAGGAGAAAACAGATCAAATCATTGCTGAGACATAGACAAAGAAGGAAAATAGTCCATTGAACAAACCACTAGATTTTACATTTTCACAAGACAGTGCTGAAACTAATTGTGTCTCTTGGGGTTTGCAATGTTAACATTAAATGAAAGAGGCTTAGTCATGCTGTATGGGATGAAATGTGGAGAAGGGAGTTCAGATATTAAGATAAGTAGCTTTCTTAATCTGCATTCCTTATTCTACTCCCACATCCATCCTAAAGCAAAACTTATTCAATTAAGCTTGAACAAATAAGGGGGTATATATATATTAATCCACAGAGACTCTGAACATGGACTTAGTGATAAAAGAAAATACCAATTGCCAATTACAATCATGCAAAATGATACTTGATTCCAAGTTATAAATGTTTCAAAGCATCATCAGTATCACAAAACCAGGAAGAGTGAGATAAGGTAAGGAAGGTCTTCATCTCAGTATAACGCACAGTGCAGTCTGGTTTCTTAAATCCAAAGATAATACAGATGACATAAAAAAATATAAAAATGAAAGCTGCAGAAACTTGAGAATCTAATGAACTTTCCAGAATAGATGTTTAAAGTTCTTCATAGAATTATTTTTTATTATTATTTGCAGAATCAGATCCTTAATCTTCTGTGTAATCTATATTTGTACATAATTTGCTAACACTTGTTTGGGATCTTATTTTTTTTACCATTGAATAGGTAGGCTTCCAAATGGGAAGATCCTAATACAGTCACTGTTCATTGTTTGGTCTAGCTGTGATATAGAGATTGTGAATTTCAGAGCTTATTACCACCTGTTCTAAAACAGGTTTCTTGTTACAAAAAAACAGAAATCCATACTTCCTTTTTTTTAATTCTCAGAAATCTGCAGCTCTGTGCCCTTTTAAATAGAATTAGCTCCTAAAGAATTAAGTGAAATGTGCTTCTGACCATACATGTTAAAAAAAATCTGTTAAGTTGACTGAATATATTGAAATATACAGAAACTAGTAACTTTTACTACTGATGTATTTATGTGTACATACAAAAGCAACAATGATGAAACTATAATTTTAATCTTTTGTTTTAAGACAATGTTTCATGAGTTGAAGGTTTGAATATGACAAAATGGTAAACATAAAGTATTCCTAGAATAATTGACACATTTATTTGCCTTTGTGTGTTACAGAAAACTCAGAATAATTCTGTTAATATTAAAATTCTGCCAATTTATATTGCCGTAATTTTTTATTTTTATCTTTTTCTATTCCAACAAAATATATTTAACATAAAATTCCTACAGGTTTGAAGAAGCTATTCTTTCGTTGAGAGGTTAGATAAAATGCAACAATAGTACACACAATGCCTATAATATTATTCTAATCCATTTAAGCAGGTAGCCTGAGGTTTATATTTATATCCATACATTGATTTTAAAAATAGTTAATTTAAAAAATTCCAATGCATCCTTCTTTGTTTATTTCTGAACTGGCAGGAATCCAATAGGTTCTTTAAAAAATTCCTTATTAAATTTTTCAGCTTGTCCCCTATTTGGCATCACACTCATGTTGTGCAGAATTCTACAGTCTTCCCTGTCCAATGTTTAGAAGGACGTCTCAGAGTCACCAATTTGGTGAAATGAGATGTAGCTATGTCTTAGAAAGGACACTTGCACTATAACCAAGCTAGTTCCAATAAAATGAGAAAGGTGTCCTTAGCAGCATTTATTCGTGGACACACTAAAAAGAAATTTATAAAATCATGGTTTTCATCCAAGAAGGTGAGGAGGAAAAAGTGCTGTCAAGGTGCTGGCTGTGAATTATCAAAGTGGATGTTTTTTAAGATTCCTGAAGGAAGCGAACTTGACAAAGAATCCTGGTGAAATAGGACACCCAAGCAGAGGACACATATGGAGGAGGAATCGATTGGAATCTGGGCAGAGAATATCAAGTAAGACCTTAAGTAGCTCATGCAGATAAAATGGGTCACTTGACTATTAGAGGCAGAATGTGTTTTAGGAGATCAGAACTGGGGGAATCAATAAAGAACAGTGATCCCAGATGCTAAAGGAAGGGCTTAGCAGGGAAGAGAATGGCGATGGAACTAAAGCTAAAAGACCTTACAAAGGGCCAGAAACGTGCGACCAAGTCTTCTTAACACAAGTCGGAGGAGGAGCAAAGTGTTTGGTGGTTGGATGGAATGAAAGCTCCCTGTGAAGGGAGAGGTAAGGAGGGCAACTTTGACTTTGATTCTGGGAGGGGCTTAACCAAGAGCGAGGTTGGCGGTGGAAAGGGAGGGGAGGGGGACAGAAGACTGGCGCGCCACCTGACCTGGTCGAAGTAGATGGTCATGGTGCGGTTACTCATCTCAGACGGCTCGTGATTGGTGCTGCGCGTGGCCGAGAAAGCCACCTTGGCGCTGCCAGAGCGCACGGAGATGCCCAGCGATGAAGTAATGGCGCCGTCGGCGGACGGGCTAGAGTCGCATACCACCAAACACTTGCCCTCCAGCACGATGGGCTCGGTATCGTTCTGCGCGCCCACCGCCGGGCAACTGGTGGGCAGCAGGAAGAGCAAAAAAGCCAGCACCGCCGCCATGCAGGAGTAACTGCCAGCCGGCTCCGCTAGCGCTCCCCGCCGCCGCCGCCACCACAACCGCTGCCCGGCCATCGCGTGTTGCAGAACCCGTCACCAACCGGGGGAGTCCAAAGGGGGCGGCGGGGCGGCAGCGAACGAGAGCTGCCTTTACTTTCCGGCCGGGCGCGTGCGTTTAAGCCGTGGCTCTGCTTGGCTTGGCCCCGCCTGCGGACCCGCACGAGCCCCCCGCACCAACGCTCTCGCCCGCGCTTCTTCTCTCGGCCACGGACGGGGCAAATGGGAGACTTCACAGGAAGGCGGGAGGCGCGCAGCAGTCGCAGCCTGCAAGAGGGAAGAAAGCGAAAAAAGGGCGGTCAGATCTTAGCGGAGCTTGGAGCCTCGCGACTCCCCCATTCCCCACCCTCTTCCGACCCTCTTACTCGCTGGCCAGAGTTTTGGAGCTTCCATCCCGCCCCCCTCCCTGAGGCGCGAGGATGCAAAGCAAAGGAACGGCGTCCTTTATGAGGAAACGCTTTCCCTCAGGCATCCCGCCGCTGCGTTGGGTTGCTAAACCAACCGTCCACCTAGTCCATTACCTCAGTTTCCCACAGTGGCCAGAAATAAATAAATTCTTAGATATTGGAGAGTTTCTGCATTAAAACTGTTTTCTCGGAGGGGAAACAAGCGCGCGTTGGGGTGTGGGGAGAGGGTTGCCCTGCAACTTTTCGCTCGCTTCTCCGTTCGTTCGCCCCGATGGGGAACGAAAGACAATTTTATTTCCCGCTTATAATAGAACCTCCTCCCCCTCGTTACACCCCGAAGTCTGCAAAATGGAACAAGTGCTAAGCATAGTTTGACAGACACACACCCACACAAGGGTTGATTTAGACTCACTTGGACTGGGATTAAACCACACCGAATACACATTATATGTCAACACGAAGCTTCCCCCACCCTCAAAAAAATAAAATAAATCTAAACCTCAAAAAAGGTGGCAAACCCCTGCCCCTCCTATAGTCATAATAAAAACAACTACAGTACCGGCAATTGTTTTCAGACGGCAGAGAAACGCACACTAGTTTTCTATTTCCCTCGCATTCCTCATAAACCCCGAGGGAAAAGGAGACGTTTCTGCACCATGCGCTGTAAAGGGTTACTTGGCTCCACTCAGGCTGGATAAATTAATTCAAACTCCCGTCTCTGTCTCCTCTCGCTTCGACTAAGTCACCTGCCCGTGAAGTCCGTTAAATATTTTTTCCGCCTCCCCTTCACCTTGATTCGGCGCATCCAAGGCGCTTTTCCCTTTCGAATTTCTTTCCCAAGGAAGCCCCGCTCAGCTTCCACTCCCCGCCGACACTGACCTCTCTGTCGTCGCCCGGTTGCAGCAAACCCGCCCGGTAAACTCAAGGCGGGAATAGCATATAGCAGGGGTCTCTTAACTTTAAGCCTAGCGGACTTCAACTCCCAGAATTTCCCAGCCACCTTTGCTTTGGGAGTTGAAGTCCACCAAGACTTAAAGTTGCCAAGGTTGGAGCCCCCTGGTATACAGAACCAGAGAAGTCCACTTGAGAAGTTTGGGCTGGCTGTTTCTCAAAAGTTAAATCTCGGTGACTCGAACTCTTGGGACCTCCCCCCCTCCCCCCCTCCTATCTCCGGCTCTTCTAACAGTTTTATCAAAAAGAGACACTTGCTGGAAAGTCTTGCTTTTTTTCCCCTCTCTCCGCACACCCCCCAATTCTCAGTTTGTAAAGAAATCCGTCGGTTCTTCCAAGTGACCCCCTCCAAAAAAGGGCAAGCGAGCGGAGGGGGAAATGCCTGGTTACCTGGAAAGTCCATAGCGCAGGAACGTCGGCTTTGCCAAAACTGCTGTCCTCGAAGTTGTACCGCTTTGGGGGAGAAAAAAAAAATGAGGCGAGATTAGACTGGCTGAATAAAGAAACGAGATTGGCCTCAACCCTCCCCACACACACCCCCCCCGCCATTTACAATAATAGCCCCCCCCCCTCGTTTTCCAACCCTCTCGCAGACACATTCGCGCCCGCCACTGTTTCTCACACTAGATACACTCAAGTAACAATCTAACCCCCTCCCCCTCTCTGTCACACACACACAGAGCTTCACTCCTGCCAGGCACCCAGCTAGGCAAAAGAACGTCTACGCGTCCTTTCCCCCACCACCACCACCACACAGACACACATAAGAGATTCGTTCCTCTGCCTCCTTTTCCCCTGGATATTTTGGGGAAAGCCGCCACTACCTCTTGCTGGACGCAGGTTATACTTCATCCGCAACGGAGCAGGACGCTCTTCGGATTCCAGTTCCTTTTCAAAGAAAAGTCCCGCTTTCCTTTCATGCCCCTGGGTTAAAAATAAAAATAAAACGAGTAAAAAAGAAATCCGCTTCTCTTCCGTTCTGGTCCCTCCTCTTCGTCCAGCAGCCACGGAAGAAGGTTTTGTCCACTCCTTGGAGGGGCGGGAAAGGGAAGCGGCGCGGTCGTTCCCTGCCTTTGGAAGTTCCTTTCTGATATGGGCGCTGCCAAACAGCTGGCAAGTGGAGAGAGAAGAGCAGGAGGTCTTTAAAACCCTTTAAAACCTCAGGACACAGGAGTTGTCTAGGCAGCAATGCCTTATTCACTGGGCTTCCGAGCCTTCTCTTTTTTTCCCCAGGAATGCCCTATCGATTGGGGATTAGATAAGTGAAGGGGGTTCGGGGGAGGCGTCTTTACCCGGATGGAACAGGATGGAACAGCTCAGACGAACTCCAAATCTGGTTGTAGAGCGCCACCTCGCGGCGTCCGCGCTTCCCGAGGAATATATTCAGGAATTAAACGGAATGAAGAGAGCCGGGGTAGATTACAAAAAGGATCTCGGTTAAAGGCATTCCCGGGTGAAGGATGAACTTTCAGTTAAATTCTCACTCCGTTAGTCGATCTGCCTCCGCTTTTTCTTTTTCTCTTCTCCTTCGTACCATATCACAGGGGAATCCTGCAACCGCAAACCTTTCGCTGCCTTGGCCGAGGCGCGGTGGGGGACACGCACTGCAGCAGGCAAAATTAGCATTTGTTATAGGCGGTAAAATGCAGACTTGAACAGCTTTAAAAAACGGCTTCGGAGCTGTTGCTGCCGAAAAATAAAGCAGAAAGGTCGGAGAAATGGAATCCTTTAGATGCTATCATTCACCCTTTGATTGCCTTTTCATTTTTCACTCAGGAATTATTTGGGCCATTTTTTATTTAAAAACAAAGAACCAAATGTGTTACCAGTGGAAGACAGTCTTCCCATCATCGACAATCCCTCTTCCTCAAGAAGTGGTAATATAATAATCAAATGAGTCCTTTGTTTGATAAGAGCTGGGGGTGGAAATATTGTAAAACTGCTTCCATTTTTATAATTCTGTTTTAAAACATATAATTTAAACTTCTAAGAAGATAATTAAGTCGTTAGCTTTGCATTTTGAAAGTGATATTCTCTCCCTTCTGAGCAACAGAACTACATAAACATTGCCATATAACATATAAAGGCACTTCAGGGAATTGCAACCCACCATCAAACCACTGAAGCCAAATAAGATAAAACTACATTTAGAATCTATCATCCATCCATCCATCCATCCATCCATCCATCCATCCATCCATCTATCTATCCATCCACCTACCTACCCATCTATCTCTCCATATATTTATTTATATCTATCCCACCTTCATTATTTTTATAAATAACTCAAGGCAGCAAACATACATAATACTCTCTCCTCCTGTTTCCTCCAACAAATCTGTGAGTTGGTTTTAGCTGAGAGAGAGTGACTTGCTCAAGGTCTTATTTGTAATCAAACACATGTGGGTAATCTTTCTTTACCAGCATCTCGCTTGTTAAGTGAAGTGATTGCTAAGTGAGATCTTGCTTCATCTTTCTTTTGCTGTAGATTTGTGAAGGTCGTAAATGTAAGGATTGGTAGTAAATTTATTTTAGCTCTTTTGTAACTGCAAACAGTTGCTAAAGGAAGCGGTCACTAAATGAGGACTACCTGTATAGGAAAAAGATGGGTGAACACTATCAATTTTGTTCTAAATAAGCAGTAGACAATTTTTTTCCCTGTACTGCTTACAAGCAGAAGCTAGAAAAGGGTAGTCAGGAAACTATTTCAGTCTTTCTTTATATACCCCAGTGTACCATTTTCTTCTCTTCTGAGTTCTGCAGATTCTGTTAGGGAGTAGGAAGAGTGTGCGCTAAACATATACCTGAGAAGGTAGGCCCCAAGACATGGGCAGCTCTTAAGCAATTCATAAGCCTGGCTCAATTCATTGAAAAGTACACACAATTAATTGCAACATATGCAAGAGAATGAAAAATAGTAATAGGCAGCACAATAGCACTGTGCTGTTATCATTTTAGCAAATGTTACCACATTCAGATAAAAACTTACCATAATGCCCCATGGCACTATTTATAGTGTTTCTTTATATATCCACATCCACATCTACATCTATGTCTGCCTCTGAGAAGTTAAATAAAAATTACTCCCACTTGCTGTGTCCAGTGTACTGAATTACCAATCATTATAAAATATAAAATTGTTTGATGCAATGAAATTATTCATCCAAGGGACAATTTTCTTTTATTTTTGACTGAGTTTTACTGCAGAACCTGGCCACTTTAAAAAATCATGCTTAAATAGTAAATGTTTTGTAATGGCTCCACTCATTCCCCCCTCCCCCCATAAGCAGAGTTTTATAACTCATCAGAGTTACATTTTATGAAGGCAGCATGTGCGGGAGCATATGGTGAAGTGCCTTTCCAGAAATAGACTTTGAGATATATCTTTAATGTCTCTTCAACTTTTTCTACTTCTGTGAATTTTTTAAAACCAATTCCCGCAATTGAGCAAAAGCTTAAGATGGCAAAGTAAGTCAGGTACATATTGTTTAAGATTGAACATTTTGTTTAATCTCTGCTGCTCTATAAAAACGTTTCAGTGTGGATTTTTAGCTAACAGGTTATCATGGTGCCAATTCAATCCTAAATTTTAGGAAATGGTATGCATTTCCAGATCCATCAAGAAGGTAGGTGAGTTGATGATTATTCCCTAGTCTGCCCTGGAGAGTTAGAAGGGGAAAATGAATAGCATTTTTTAAATACCGGAAGAAGGTCACAATAAATTCTCTTATCATACCAGATAGTACCTAACTGACTTAAATTAGGAAATGTTGAATGTTACACAGAGTTTCTAACAACAGCAAATTATCTGTGGAAAGTTTAAGGATCCCAAGAGGCATTCAAGGAGAGAATGTTGTTGCTATTTGTTGGAAGCACTTTGATTTAGATTTCTCCATTAAACACCTCAGAAATCTAAATAGTTTCTTTCCTACTCTCTGTTTCTATTCTAGGAAGGGCTATCCAACATTTCCCAACTGCCTTCAGAGTTGGAAATAAGTGGGGAAGAAGAACAGCTGGAGCCTGTTCCAGATGCACATATGTGCAGAGCTGTCAAGAGAGGAGAACAAGTAAGGAACAGGAGCCGATGTGGCAAGAAAGGCACACTTGGACACTGAATGGCTTCCTCCCTGGGGTATAATAGAAGCAAAAGGAAAGTGGTGTTGCAGGAGACAATTAGTTCATATTTCTTTTGGAAGATTTGCTTATCAGAGTTGTGCCTCACAGAGACTCCTTGCCAGGAATTAATTTACAGCTTTATAACTGAAAGCTCTTATCCTGGCAGCTATTTAAGGACTGATAAGGTCTGTTCTTGCAATTAACCCTTGGAAGGATTATTGCCAGGGCTTTTCTGTGTGTGAATGCCATGAATTCACAGTAATTAAATAAAGAGGTGGTTTTTGAGATAAGGAGTCTGTTTCTTGGTTCTGCTAAGGCTGGGTCAGAACAATGGGAAACAATTTAATGATTATATGTTTGGCCATGTCTCTTCTATATTTATCGAAATTGTTCAAGTAATTGTGACAGAGCCATTTTTGTCTTTAAATTTATCATTTCTGTTATATTTCTTGTGTTAAAAAAGATGTCACAAAGAAAGAGGAGGTCAACCTACTCTCCAGAGCACCTGAAGCAGAACAAGATGGAAAGTAATCAAAGAAAGAACTAACCTAAAAATAAGGAGACATGTCTTGTTTTCCTGTTGAACATGGGGATGGACTAGAAGACCTCCAAGATCCCTTTCAACTGTGTTATTCTGTTCTGTTAAATTTTCATCCCAATACTGAGTTAAATTGACCCTCTTCTCTTTAGCCCAAATGTTTATCTGTATAGCCTGCATATGACTAATATTTATAATAATTTATATTAATAAAGCTCTTTCCTAGAGAGGAATATTGAGGCTGCTCCTCAATGTCTGGTAGTCTTCTGTTAGTATTATTGTATGTTGTTTAAATTCTATTGTTTGTAGATCTGTCATCCATTCAGAGTTAGTTATGACTGAAGTGATGAATGGATGGAAGAACTTAATGTCTCAATAAGCCTGTGTCCAGTTAGTTGCAAGGTCCATTCCAACTCTATTACTCTGTTGTTCTGTTCTGTTATAAAGGGTTGCCTGAAATGGTGCCACTAGGGTTGAGTGACTGGATCTTACAACCCAAGGAAAAGACAGTGGTATCTAAAGTATCATTGGGCTTCTCTCCAGGTCTTTACTCAGCATGTATATAATTAGGCCAAAGTACTCCTTAGACTGTGTGTAGCAAACACAGAGTTCCAATTGGAACTAGCCAGGCCCTCAACTTTTTATTTCCAATGAACTCTGCCTCACCTGTGACATGCTTAACTACACTTGAAGTACCGGTAGGCTTTTACTTTGGCATACTGTCATGCCCTCTCCTCAGCTGTCCGTGGTGATACAGAAAGATTCTCTACCCTGGAAAGAACAGAGCATGTTCATTTCCAGACCTGCACTACAGATATATTCATACTAGCTCATTTCATCTCACCATTACTTTGCAAATACTCAGGGTGCACAGGACAAGGGTACCTATCCTTGTGCTTTCCGATACCAATACTGTTACAATGTATAATTTTCCAAGTTCTGTGCAGCAGTACTTAAAATCCATCAGCAGGATGACCTGTGCCATAAACCAATTTTAATGAGGACCTGGTTCATCATTCTAAAGTGCTTTGTACTGTGATAGTTTGACATGCTTCCTACATTGATCTATTGCTCCTATCTGTCCTTTTAGTTTTTATTAGATTTTTTTTTGTTCATACTTTTTTTAGCTTTGTATACATAATTTTTAATTTTGATCTATTTT
This sequence comes from Hydrophis major, assembly GCA_033807585.1. Lineage (NCBI taxonomy): Eukaryota > Metazoa > Chordata > Lepidosauria > Squamata > Elapidae > Hydrophis > Hydrophis major. The sequence continues at coordinate 69,441,448 of CM066330.1, forward strand.
GATGCTGTTTTCATTCTTTGTACCCCACCTTCTTTATGATAGCCTCTGATCATAATAAAGATTTGACTTGATACAGCCTAAAGAATTTTGATCTGAAAGCTACATTTTTCTTTAAATAAACATAATAGTCAAAGTTTTGTCCTGAATTCACCTTCTTCCTCCAACTTTTATTCTCAGTGCTTGGTTTTGAAGTGTTTTAATGTTTATGGAAAGATAAAGAAATGGAACACAGACAGATATTGAGGATAGAAAAAGAGAGAAATAAAGGGAGGGAACACAAGAATAGAGAAACAGGAAGTATATAAAGAAGGTGAACTGTCTGGCGGAGGCACTGGCTGTGTGGAGAGTGACAAGAAATATAAATGAATGCTCCACTGGATATTGTGTCTAGTTACTGCTGCAGGTTACTTATTGTTTATCATTAATTTAGATAAGGCTTCTTTATGCTTAGTCATACCTGTTTCATTCTCTCTATCCCTTTAATAAGTTTGATTGTTTATTCTATGCCACTGCAATGAAAAGATTTGATTGGTGGCAGGTCCAGCACTGCGGAGAAAAGGACCAGGCTAGGAATTGGAAAAGGCAGCATCCATCCTTGATTTTTGTAGGAAAGGTCCACAGATGCACAAATCATCCACTGGAGAGTTGCTAACAAAGATTACTGCAGCAACAGACACTTTCTGAGACTGCCTCATTGGATAGGGGTGACAACATCCAGTGTTTTCCCCCATTCCCCCATACTTTTTAGCTTCAGTCTCATGGAATACTCCCTTTGACAACATAGCATAATTAAGGGCTGCTGCTTAGGGCCACATTGTAAAGAACTACCAATACACCAATGTCAGGTAGGAAAAGCCTCTTGAGAAGTTAGTTCACACTTCATTTGGTTGTCATCTCTACAATGAACATTCCTAAGAAATAATTAATTCAGTGATTCATTAGATACCGTAGTGGTGGTGGAGCACAGGATATTTTGGTCATAAAGGAGTACTTGGCAAGGATGCAACATGGCTTGCAAGGTTGGAATTGTGAGAGTGTCACAATCCCCCATTTCTGTCCCCAGTAAGTAAGGAAAATGCATGGGGGTGTAATTGCTCAATCCTTCCAGATCTGCTACAGGTGTTCCCAGCAAAAATTGGACTTCACATACCAGGAACTCATGAAGACACCCAATACAACCATCTTCTAATGGAAGGAGAAATGCAGCAAGAAGTTGAGGATAGCACCTCATGAGTCAATTTGGTAGCATTGGGAGGAAACACCCTTGTGCATGGCAATCAACCATCTCTAGTTCCAAGGAGGCATTGTCACTTGCCTCCCAGCAGGCCCCTAACAGTAGGACTTTAACCTTGCATGTTGGTCCATGTAATGGCAGCAAATGCATGCAAACCTCAGACTTCTCTTCCTGTAAAAAAAAAAAAAGTGGAAAAAACCCCAGCAGGCTTTGCCCAATATAGCCTTGCACAAATACATGAATGTAGACTGTTTCTGGTGAGTTTTGGGGATTGGTAATGCAGAAAACAAAGGAGGACCTGGCGGGTTTAGACATAGTGTTTAGCTACCCAACCAAAGGGACAGTTTGTAATTACTATTCTAGATGCCAGTCCAATGGCCTATATTTTGATTCCTATGTGGCTCTAATTACAGCCCCAGGTTGAATTTTTAGGCCCACTCCACAATGTCCTCCTCCAAGCTGAGCCCCACCGAGTGAGCGCCTCTGCCCAAGGCCCGTGCTGCTGCAGCGTTTGGAGCTGCCGGTGCATTTGGAGATGCATGGGGATGGGGATGGGCTGGGCAAGGGGTGGAAAGAACGGGTGACTTTGGGCTCTCTCTGCCAGACCTGCCGGCCAGGGAAGCAGTGCTGCCATTGTCTCGCCTCCCTGTCCGCGGACGGGTGGGCACTATCACTGCCTCGGGCAGCCTCTCTTGGTGGCCCCTTCAGGCTGGAGGGACTTGGGAAGGAAGCCAAGCTTGGGTCATCCCAGCTCTTTCACTTGGCAGGTGGGTGCACACCTGCAGCTCGTTTTCCCGGCTCTTCCCATCCCACACAGCTCTGGCGTGGCCCTGGTGGGATGAGCGGAGGGCCCAGCGGGGAGGCACTCACCTACTTTAATAAAGCTAATATACCTACTATAATAAAACTATATTCCCCATGCCCTTGGTAACACAATTTGAGTTCTCTCTGGAAATCCCACAATTCTAATTATTTCCCACTGTGAGATATCATTTCTTTTTCAGTCTCATAATTAGAATTAGTTTGATCAGGGCCCAAGAGAGGCCACATCTAAGAAGAAGGCATGAGATCCAGTAGAAACCATAGCACAAGAGATCTGAAAGCTTTGTTGCAAGTATATTAATTGAAAGGAAGACAATGGTTCACATTCTTCAGTATTCATTTCTATTCATTTCTTAATTTAGTAGCTGAAAGACTTACAGACTTGATAGACTATCCAGAAATGAGTATGTATAACTAAAGATACTTTAACAGAATAAAACAATGCAACTTTTGAAAGAAAAAAGTAATAAGTAATAAAAAGATGTAAAGAAAGAAAAAGAAAGCCAAAAAACCCCCCTTTCCTACAACAGTAATAGGTACACTTATATTTTACCCTCTCTAAGATTTATGACATAATATTCATTTTTTTCTTCTTTTGCTTTCTAATAATCCAACCCATAAATGAAAATTTCTTTTTTTTTCAGCCAAAGGCTAAAAGGGATCACTCATAAATGTAGTTGCTGTTCTTTAATCAGACAAGTCAATTTTGCAATTGACTTGTCTGATTTGTCCTTCCGCTCTTATTAAGCATGGACAATCCCATGTACTGTCTCATATTGGGTTGTCAGTTAACATATTAGCTATTGCCACTCAATTTCCATTAGTTGCAAACAGTAATATGTACTTGTCTCCTCTAGTGAGTGAATAGTAATTTTAACCACCTCAAAGCAAACATACAAATAAGAATTTATATGGGGATGCAGATTTGGGAGAAAGTAAGGAGGAAGACCTTATAAAAGAGAAAGGAGTCAATCTTTGCCTTAGACTATTATAATATTAGAACTGATTCTTTAGAAAAACAGAAAAAACATAGTATCTTCTCAAAAGATCTATTGTGCTTCCAGGGAATGATTCAGGTAGTCCTCATTTAGCAACCACAGTTAGGACTGACAATCCAGTCATTAAGCAAAGTGATCGCTAAATAAAACTATGACTGTACTTCATCATCTTGCCTCAGCTTTCCTTTGCTTTATAGGATTGCAAAAGTTATAAATGTGAGGATTGGTTGTAAAGTTACTATTTTATCACTGTCGTATCTGTCAATAAAGGAGACACTCACTAAAGAAGGACTACTATCTGTACAGGATCTAAGACGGATTCAGGAATGTTGTTATAATAGCTCACTGACATTATTTAGTTCAGCGGTCCCCAACCTTTTTGGCTCCATGGACTGGCAGCGATGGTGGGCAACAATGGGGGGCGGGGAGAGGCTGGTTTTGCACTCACAAATGATTCTTCACACACTCACCTATCACTTGTGTGGCCCATTTCCCAATGGTCTGCAACCTGGTATTGGTTTGCAGCCTGGGGATTGGGGAACCACTGATTTAGTTTATAGTGTGTAGTGGTGCCGATAGAATTTCATACACAAGTAGAAAAGCTCAGTTATGTCTAACTTGAATATGATGTTGTGTATATTTTTTTTTGGGTATAGGGGCTCTGGGGAGGTATAGGGGCTCTGGGTAGAGGTAGTATCTTTGATTGATTCTCGTCATGCTGCTCCCTACCTAGTAGGTTGGACGGTCATCACTGGTCCTCACCCATCCCTAAATCTCTCATGTGTTGGCTCCAAGCGCCATACCCCGGTAAACCGCTTCAGCTAGCGGGCTAAACCACATGAGGGGATGATGTTGACACTGCATCATTGGGCGGAAGAACCACTTCGGTGGTCAACGGCCAGGACGGATGAGACTTGATACAAGTTCAACGGCCATGTGTCCGGGGCCAAGGCAATCCCTCAAGTTACGAGGACTTTCGGCTGTGGCTAACGGTCTGGAGAGGGTTGGGCACCGCCAGATCTTCTTGCCCAAGATACGCCATGTTGAAGACAACTACCATCAACCCCATACCGGCTCGGTCGTCGCCCGGGTTAACAAGGACCGCGCTAGCCGCTATTCACCAGGGCGGAGGCGATAAGTATGCTACTGGTGCCACAAGATCAAGGCTCTCTGCCAGAAGTAACATCGTGACTGGCACCTGGAACGTTAGAACACTACGTGAGGATGGGAAACTGGAAGAATTGATTTACGAGATGAAAAACTACCGCTGGAATTTATTGGGATTATGTGAGGTGCGGTGGAAGAACATAGGGGAGCTGACAACTTTGAAGGACACAAATTGTATTACAGTGGGAAAGACGACCGGCACGAACAAGGCGTAGGTTTCCTAGTCCACAAAGATACCGTGGGCACAGTCATGGAGTGTCACCCTGTCTCTAGCCGACTGATCACCATCCGCCTGAAGGCATCACCGTTCAATATCACCGTCATCCAAGTCTATGCCCCAACAACAGAATACAGTGATGACGATGTGGAGGACTTCTACAACCTACTCCAAGCAACCATCGATGAAAAACCCAAAAAAGACATCTTAGTAGTGCAAGGTGACTGGAACGCAAAAATAGGAGAGAACACTCGAACAAATTGGCCGGGTACCTATGGAACATCCTGCAACTCTGTCACAAATGAACGCGGTCTCCGGCTACTAGAATTTACTGCTACCATCAACCTGGTCATTGCGAACACTTTTGGTAATCACAAACCTTCAAGAATATGGACTTGGAACCACCCAGATGGCCATACACGAAACCAGATCGACTACATTCTGATCCAAAAGCGATTTCGCTCAGGAGTAAAAACTGCACTTACACGCAGCTTCCCGCGGGCAGATATAGGAAGTGACCATGCTTTAGTGCTGATGACTTTCAAACTGCGCCTGAAGAAGATCAACAAGCCCAAGTTCACACGACTACGTTTCAACCTCGAAAAACTGAAAGACCCGGCAGTAAGAGAAGAATTCCAAGCAATGATTGGAGGGAAGTTCGCTCCTCTGACGGTCCTAGATGATGACGTGGACCTCGAGACAATAGTCAGCTCTTTCAACATAGCAGTGATAGAGACCGCTAATGAGGTCCTGGGGAAACACCAACGTCCCAAAAAAACGTGGGTCACAAGTGAACTCCTAGGTCTATGTAACAAAAGACGGGAACTAAAGAAAAAGAAAAGCGATCCAGATAGAGCTCAGAAGTGCAGGGAAGCTAACAACAAAGTAAAAAAGGGGATGAAAAAGGCAAAGGAAAATTGGATAGAGGACCAGTGTAAGGACATCGAGGAAAACTTGAAGAGAAATAACACCAAGAAAGCATACCAAATGGTTAAAAGCCTCACCACACAGAAACAAGGGAGACCCTCGAGCATACAGAGCAAATCAGGCAAAACACTCACTGGGGAAAGAGAGGTGATGGACAGATGGACAGAATACTGCGCTGAATTGTACAACCATCAGCACAATGGAGACACTACAGTATTGCAGGGCCCACGGACAAGTCCAGATGATGCCTGCCATCCAATACTACGTGAGGAAGTCGAAGTAGCAATAAAGGCACTTAAACAAGGGAAGTCAGCGGGAATTGACAACATACCTGCAGAACTGATTCAGGAAGGAGGAGAGGCAGTGATCACCATCCTCACTGTCATCTGCAACAAGATCTGGACCACTGGAGTATGGCCAGTCCCCTGGACTCAATCATTAATTATAACCCTGCCCAAGAAGGGGAATCTTCAGATGTGCCAGAATTGTCGTACCATCAGCTTAATCAGCCACCCAAGCAAAGTCATGCTAAAAATCATTCTTAACAGACTGAAACCACAAGCAGAGACTATCATTGCAGAAGAACAAGCGGGTTTCAGAGCAGGACGGAGCACTATTGAGCAAATATTCAACTTGAGAGTGATCTGTGAGAAATATCTCCAACACCAACAGGACTTATACCACGTTTTCGTTGATTTCAAAAAGGCTTTCGACAGGGTGTGGCATGCAGCCTTGTGGTCTACCATGAGGAAATATAACATCAACGATAACCTTGTCAGAGTGATAGAACAACTTTATGAGAAAGCCACAAGCGCCGTCCTCCTGAACGGCAGCAAAGGTAACTGGTTCCGGACGAGTGTAGGAGTGCGTCAAGGATGTTTGCTTTCCCCCACACTGTTTAATGTATTCCTCGAACGGATCATGGAAGATGCCTTGGAAGATCACAAAGGCACAGTTTCCATCGGTGGTAGAACCATCACCAACCTGCGATTCGCAGGTGACATCGATGGCCTGGCAGGAAATGAGGATGAACTATTGAGCCTTGTCCAACACTTAGATAAAGCGGCTTCAGCGTACGGCATGGAGATCAATGCCGAGAAAACCAAGCTGATGACGAACAGTACCCAAGGTATCTCCTCAGACATCAGAGTCAGCGGAACACCCCTAGAGACAGTAAAAAATTTCAAATATCTTGGGTCCATCATTTCCGATGAAGGCTCAAAACCAGAAGTAATGGCAAGGATAGCACAAATAACAGCTGCGCTTTCGAAGCTCCAAACTATTTGGAAAGATAAGAACATCAGTCTGCGCTCAAGGATCCACCTAATGCGCTCCCTCGCAATATCAATCTTTTTATATGCCTGCGAAACCTGGACACTCAATGCGGATTTACAAAGAAGAATCCTTGCAACAGAAATGAGATGCTACCGAAAGATCCTTGGCATCCACTACACAGACCATGTGACAAATGAAGAGGTCTTAAATAAAATACAACAGGCAATAGGACCACACGACAACCTTCTTACTGTCGTCAAGAAACGGAAATTGAGATGGTACGGACACGTGTCTCGCTCTACTGGCCTCGCAAAGACCATCATGCAAGGGACAGTAAGAGGAAGCCGCAAACGGGGAAGACAACGAAGGAGATGGGAGGATGATATCCATGATTGGACAGGCTTGAACCTGGCAGCATCCCAGAGAGCAGTGGAGGACAGAGACGGATGGAGAAGCGTGGTGGTTAAATCTTCGCAGGCGCCCCAACGACCTCAAAGAGGTCACGGGATAGGTGAGGTGAGGAGGTGTAGTGGTGCCGATAGAATTTCATACACAAGTAGAAAAGCTCAGTTATGTCTAACTTGAATATGATGTTGTGTATATATTTTTTTTTGGGGGGGGGGTTCTTAGGTCATCTTTGGAAACCATTTTCTAAATGTCCAAATCAAGCCAAATCAAGCTGGTCAGATACCACCCTACTTTTCAGTCATGGTCCAGTGTCTTCTTCTTGCTAGATTGCTCATGGTCCACAATGTTAGATGTTGATTGTAATGATCATAGCCTAGAAAGGACCATTTAGGCCACTGAGCATAGCCCTTGCTTGGATATGATAGTCACCACTTGAAAATATTCAGTCAAGAGAAGACCACTATTTCAACTGGTACTTGCTTCCACTATCAGACTGTTCTCACTGTTATGAACTTTTATCCATTCAATTGGAAACTGCCTTTTTTCTGTAACTCTTTTTCCATTCCATTATTTCAGTTATTCAAAGACAACCATTTTCTCTTGGGCATTTTCACATTTTGAACAGTGAATTTACATAATTCTGAGCTAACAGCATGTGTCAGATGGCTTTTAAATATTCTCTATTAAAAAAGTTCTGTGCTAATTATTGTCTTATCATGCTGACTTCTTTAATATTCTAACTTATGATCTACCCAAAACATTTGGCAATAGAAGTTTTTAATATCATACAAAAATATTTACATGCATATTTAAACGAGAGATAAACCAACTGTAACAACAACATGGTTCAGATAAAATTTAAGTATATAACCCTATGGAATATCTGTGCATTACCATGCATTAATAAGGAAGTCCAGTCCATTATGATAAGCCTACAAGCCCTTATATAGTTCTATAGCTGTGTAAGCATGGCTATCATTATGGATATCCATTAAGTTCAAAAACATTAAAAGCATTATCCTTATCATCTGAGTGGAAATTTAGATTTTTTTATTCATCACTGACAACCCAGAAATATACCCTAAAATGCTTAATGTAAGAAGTAGAGTAATAGGTAGACAAAAATCATGTTGTTGTATATTATCTATTCCTATATAGCTGAAATTCACATATTTATCTTATTCTGGGTATGCTGGTATATGAATTACTTTACATTCTTGAATTGCAGTATGTATCTTTTAGATCCTTAAAGGTGGATAGGAAAATTAAACAAATTAATATTAGAAGAAACAGTGGATGATGAAAACCATTAAATTTTACACCACTGCTTATTAAATTATGCTACAGGTATAGGCTAATACACGTTGAAAAAAACAAAATGGCTTAATATAATAGAAGATGTTTAATTAATTTATCAGCAGAATTGCAGCAGAATAATAATTTATTGGCAGAATTGCAGTACTATGAGTGTTTTTCCTCTATTTCATACATTACTGAGATTTACAAAATTGGTGAATTGGATGGAAGATCACTGCACAATGAGGGTTCAAGAGTATGGGATTTACAAATTGATTTACAAATTATTTTTAACATTCTATTTTACAAGGTTGCATAGATAATTTCACAATTCCTTTATCTCTTGAATTTAGACTGTATACAAGTGTGAAAAGGATTCCTAGCTTTTTACTGAGACATTAGGATTATATAGGTACAGTAGAAAGTATGGAAGGAGAGAAGCTTAGCCTGTTAATAGAGCATCTGAAGGGAAATCTGAAGCAGGGTTTTTGTTTTATTATTTCACTGTTTTTTATTTTATTTGTTTTATTATTATTATGAGATGCTCAGAGTGACTTAAGATAGGCGGCCATAATTTTTTTAAACAAATTAGTAATAAATATTCCGATTTCTCCAGACAGCATAGCCATTTTTGAGAATTCTAAAACTGAAGTCAACACATTGAAAAGTTATCAAATTTAAATAACATTTATTGATTGATAGTGTACATTCTAGTCTCGGTGGATTGTAGCATATCATCCCAACAATCTAATCTGTTCAAAAAAAGAGAAGCCAGTTTACCTATTGTAGATTAATTGCCAATGTTAACAATAGAGGGAAATTGGACATAATAGATTGGCCTAATATCTGAATAAATATTTGTGATCTACAAAGGTCTCAATTGATGAATTTGACCAGTGGTGGGATTCAATTTTTTTTACTACCAGTTCTGTGGGCATGGCTTGGTGGGCATGGTCTGGCTTGGTGGGTGTAGCTTGGTAGGTGTGACAGGGGAACATCCATTCTGATCCTCACCTCACCTCACCTATCCCGTGACCTCTTTTGAGGTCGTTGGGGCGCCTGCGAAGATTTAACCACCACGCTTCTCCATCCGTCTCTGTCCTCCACTGCTCTCTGGGATGCTGCCAGGTTCAAGCCTGTCCAATCATGGATATCATCCTCCCATCTCCTTCGTTGTCTTCCCCGTTTGCGGCTTCCTCTTACCGTCCCTTGCATGATGGTCTTTGCGAGGCCAGTAGAGCGAGACACGTGTCTGTACCATCTCAATTTCCGTTTCTTGACGACAGTAAGAAGGTTGTCGTGTGGTCCTATTGCCTGTTGTATTTTATTTAAGACCTCTTCATTTGTCACATGGTCTGTGTAATGGATGCCAAGGATCTTTCGGTAGCATCTCATTTCTGTTGCAAGGATTCTTCTTTGTAAATCCGCATTGAGTGTCCAGGTTTCGCAGGCATATAAAAAGATTGATATTGCGAGGGAGCGCATTAGGTGGATCCTTGAGCGCAGACTGATGTTCTTATCTTTCCAAATAGTTTGGAGCTTCGAAAGCGCAGCTATTGTTTGTGCTATCCTTGCCATTACTTCTGGTTTTGAGCCTTCATCGGAAATGATGGACCCAAGATATTTGAAATTTTTTACTATCTCTAGGGGTGTTCCGCTGACTCTGATGTCTGAGGAGATACCTTGGGTACTGTTCGTCATCAGCTTGGTTTTCTCGGCATTGATCTCCATGCCGTACGCTGAAGCCGCTTTATCTAAGTGTTGGACAAGGCTCAATAGTTCACCCTCATTTCCTGCCAGGCCATCGATGTCATCTGCGAATCGCAGGTTGGTGATGGTTCTACCACCGATGGAAACTGTGCCTTCGTGATCTTCCAAGGCATCTTCCATGATCCGTTCGAGGAATACATTAAACAGTGTGGGGGAAAGCAAACATCCTTGACGCACTCCTACACTCGTCCGGAACCAGTTACCTTTGCTGCCGTTCAGGAGGACGGCGCTTGTGGCTTTCTCATAAAGTTGTTCTATCACTCTGACAAGGTTATCGTTGATGTTATATTTCCTCATGGTAGACCACAAGGCTGCATGCCACACCCTGTCGAAAGCCTTTTTAAAATCAACGAAAACGTGGTATACTTTTTAAAATCAACGAAAACTCAGAAGTACTTTTGAGATTATGCTTGTCTCGGAGTTACTGATCGGAATGGATGTTCCCTGGAATGCTGACAGTTAATGCAAAATCCTATTCCTTCCCCACCCCACTAACCTGCTTTCCAATTCCATTGTCATGTGCAGGGTAACAAAAGAAGATCCAGCTGATCAGGTGGGGCTTGGGAGACAGAGAATAGATGGGGCGGGGCCAGTCAGAGGTGATATTTGCCAGTTCTCCGAACTACTCAAAATTTCCATTACTGGTTCTCCAAAACTGGTCAGAATCTGCAAAATAACACCTCTGAATTTGATCATTTGTTTGAATTTGATCAAACATGTTTGAAGAGACTGAGAAGGGTAAACCTCTCTGGGTCTCTTTGTTTTCCCATGTGTTTTGAAACATCACAAGCCTAATAAGGTCTGCCATTTTCACTTTCTAACTTTACATTTTACATTTTATTTTTATTTGTCAATCGCTTACAAGATACAGGTATAAGAATAAATATAGTTTTGAATACATGAGATAGATATTTATAAGAAAAATTAAAAACAGTAGGACAGGGACGGTAGGCAGGATTGGTGCACTTATGCACGCCCCTGTCTACACACCTGTCATACTAAAGCACATTAGAGAACTGATAAATAAATCAAATCCCGTCCACATTAGATGCAGAATCTATGTAATGTTTTGACTGCCATGATCTATTTTAACTGGATATTCTAGAACAGGGTTGTCAAACTCAAGGCCTGTGGGCCAGATCTGGCCATGGAATGCTTTGATCTGGCCTGCAGGGCTGCCCTGGAAAAAGTGAAAGACCAGTCTGTGACACCTCTGCCAGTGAAAACAGAGCTCAGAGGCCACGGATGGGCCTCCCAAACTCAAAGCTCTGTTTTCAATGGCAGAGGGTTACAGGAAGCCATTGCAGCTGAAAACAGAGCTCAAGAGTCCATTTTCACTGGCAGAGTGCTTGGGCTGCCACAGATGCCCCCGACATGAGTGACGTCAAGATAGCTATGCACCCCAGCCTCCTGAAGTCAAATACAACCCTCATGTGGCCTCAATGAAATTGAGTTTGATATTCCTGTTCTAGAACGTGTGCAGATCATGTTTCTGCTGGTAAGCTATATCTCACCTTAGGTAATAACTTGCTCCTCAGTTAGAATGTGTGTGTGTGTGTGCGTGTGCGGACACACATTTGTGATATATTCTAATATGTGTGATATAGATAGATGAGAGAGGGAGAGAGGGAGGGAGGGGGAGAGAGAGAGAGTGTGTGTGTGTCATGAACATTTCTGGTCTGCTTTTCATTTTACACTTACAATCCAGACTGAATTGTTTCTTATTTTAAACCTAAAAGCAATTTCCACATAAGTTTTAGAGTATCCAAGTTTATTAATGGATATGTAATTGTATGAATACCCTGATAACTATGATAAAGGAAAAAAATCACAGTAGCTAAAGACCAAGTAAATTCACCAAAAAACCAAATAAATCCACCAGCCCTTCCCTTAAAAATTATTATCCATAATAGAGATTTCATTTTACTTCCAAAGCACAATTTCTCAGAAATGAGCATCATTTCTTAATTACCAGTAAGTACATGGCCCAGCAGTTGTCTATTGCACACTTTTCAAATAAACATGCTCGATGTAAATCATTTTTACAGTTGAGCTTTGTTTTCAGTTAATCCTCTTTCAGGCTTTCAGGTTGCTGTTCAAGCAATCTTTACTTATATAGCATGCAAAGGGGAAAATCTGAATCACCTTTATTACTATTCTGTCCTTAATTAGCATTCTTGAGATCCCCACGCTTTGAATGGACAAAGCGCGGGACTCTCTGATTGGTCAGGCGAGCCACGCCGATTGGCTCGCTGAGAATCTCCCGCGATTGGTCCATTAGAATCGCGGGAGATTCAAAGTGGTGCCATTGGTCGCGGCCGCCGCGGCTAAAGGAATAAAAGCCGCCGGCTTTTTCCTTTGCCCCAGTTCGGTTCCAACTTTAAATAAAAGAGCATGTTTTGAAGTCACCGACTCCTGGCATCATTTCGCGGACACAACACTGGCGACGAAGGTGGGATCCAGACCCTGAACCGAACTACGTGTCCGACGGAAGCCAGACGAACCACCACGATGGCGAAAATCGCACCCCCCGCACCCTTCAACCCCGCCACCGAGGACTGGGAATCGTACTCCGACCGATTCCGCATGTTCCTCGAGTGCAGCGACCTGAAGGACGCCACCGGCCCCATGAAGCGCGCCGTCTTCCTGACCCACTGCGGGACCGAGGTCTTCAAGATGGCTAAGGCGCTTGCCAAACCCGCCGATGCGACCGCGATGGACTGGGACATCCTCGAGCCAATACTTCGGGGGCACTACGCTCCAGAGGTACCCATCCTGATCCGACGCAATGAATTCTACCGTCGGGACCAACGGTCGGGTGAGAGCTTCAGCGACTTCGTCGCCGAGCTACGGCGCCTAGGGGGGCTCTGCGAATTCGACAACCTGAATGACACCCTGCGAGACCGAATCATGCTTGGTTTGTGGGACCCCGTCCTCCAGAGCCGGCTGATGGCCAAGGGCAACATCAGCCTAGCAGACACCCTCACCGCAGCCGCAGCCGCCGAAGCAACCCGAACTTCCACTGACCACATGCCCAGACCAAACACTGGGGTCCGCAGCGGAAACAACAACCCGGCGAGGTCGACCGAGGCCCAACCCGAGACGACCACCCACCAGGGCAACTTCCACTCAGCATCGGGCACTTCAGATGACGAGGAGGACATCCATCGCCTCCAGACAAGCCGCGACCCACGGAACCAGCGGGGTCGTAAGTCGAGGACCAACTGTGCCGGTTGCGGCGGCGACCACCCCAGGTCGGAATGCCAGTTTTTCGAATCGATCTGCTGGCATTGCGACAAGAAGGGACACATCGCCCGTGTCTGCCGCCTAAAGAAGAACCGCAGCCCGGCACGATGGGACCAGAGCGACCGGAGGAGAGAGAGCACACCACCCTGGACCAGAGATCGCCCCTTGGACAACAGAGGGGACCGGAACGGACGACCCCTGCGAGGCGGCGATAACCGGCGAAGAGAGGAGAGCCATCAGATGGTCACCATCGGCCATGCCATAACCAATGACGCCCGGAAGGTCCACGTGGAGGTAGGCATCAAGGGCCAGCCATGCAAAATGGAGGTGGACTCCGGGTCCTACCTCTCCATGATAGCATGGCATGAAATAAAGCGCTTGGTGCCTACCCTCCAAAGGAGGAACCTAGACAGCCAGAGACTCATTGTAAAGGACTACCAGGGAAACCGCATCCCGGTAGTCGGAACCAAACACTTCAACATCACATATAAAGGGCACACCGAAAGACTTCCCCTGACAATCGTCGACCGTGACCGCCCAAGCCTACTGGGACTGCAATGGTTCGCCCCGCTCGGCATCGCAGTCACGGGAGTCGACCACGTCACCGACGACAGCTGGGAGCAGCAACTGGCCCGGGAATTCCAATAGGTCTTCGACGAAAACCTAGGCAAGTACCGAGGGCCCCTTATATCTTTCAACCTAGACCCAAACGTCCCCGCAAAACGCCTGAAACCAAGGCGGGTGCCATTCGCACTTAAACCCAAGATAGACGAGCAAATTGACAAGCTCGTCAAGCAAGGGGTCCTACAGCCCATAGACCACGCCTGGTGGGAGACCCCCATAGTCACCCCGATCAAGCCCGATGGGTCGTGAGGATCTGTGGGGACTATAAGGCCACACTAAATGGCGCGCTACAACAAAGCGCCTACCCCGTCCCAGTAGTGCAACACCTACTGCACTCACTGGGAGGGGGAAAGGTTTTCGCCAAGCTCGACCTCGCCCAGGCATACCAACAGTTGCCGGTCGACGAGCAAACGGCAGAAGCGCAAACCATAGTCACCCACTGGGGGGCATTTAAATGCAACCGACTCCAATTCAGAGTCAGCGTGGCACCGGGAATATTCCAAAGCCTAATGGAAAGACTACTGCAAGGCATCAAGGGGGTGGTACCTTACTTCGACGACGTCCTAGTGTCGGCAGCCAACCAAGCCGAACTAGAGGGTCGCTTAAGGGAGGTCCTAACCAAATTTAAAGAGACTGGACTAAAAGTCAAGAGGGAGAAATGACAGTTATGCACGGAACGGGTAGAATTCCTAGGATACCTCCTAGACCGTCACGGCATTCACCCCACAAACCAAAAAATCAAGGCCATCAAAGAAGCCCCCACACCCAAGTCGAAGACAGAACTACAGGCATTCCTGGGGCTACTTAACTTTTACAATGTTTTCCTGCCCCAAAAGGCGACGGCGGCGGAGCCCTTGCATAGGCTCCTGGACAAGGCGGCGACTTGGACTTGGGGGAAACGCGAGCAAGCCACCTTCCAAAGAACAAAGGACCTCCTCACTTTGGACGCCGTCCTTATACAATATAACGAGACCCTACCTCTGGCCATCACATGCGACGCATCACCCTTCGGCGTCGGCGCTGTCCTCAGCCATACCCTCCCTGACGGAAAAGAAGCGCCCATCGCGTTCTTTTCAAGGACCCTCACCAAACCGGAGCGGAACTATAGCCAGCTGGACAAAGAGGCTCTGGCTATCGTTGCCGCCGTAAAACGATTCCACGAGTATCTCTACGGCTGGACTTTCACCATCATAACCGACTACAAGCCGCTGCTGGGAATCCTTGCAGGAAACCGGGCCACCCCGAACATTCTGTCTCCCCGAATGACAAGGTGGTCCGAGTTCCTGGCAGCCTACAACTACGGACTCATACACAGACCGGGTAAGACGATCTCACATGCAGACGCCTTAAGCCGCTCGCCGCTACCGGAACCTGACACCGACCCAGCACCCACGACGACCACCCTCAGCATAGAGACTCTACCCAACCTGCCCATAACTGCGTCAGACATTGCCCGAGAGACTAATAAAGACAAACGTCTGGCACGGGTGTTGCATTGGGTAGAGAAAGGGTGGCCGGAAAGGGATAACGACGAGTCCGTCAAAACATTCCAAAACCGCCAAACGGAACTATTGTTATTAAAAGGGTGCATACTATGGGGGGTTAGGGTGGTCATTCCAGAAAAGCTACAAGGGAAGGTTCTGGAATTGCTACACGAGGGGCACCCTGGCATCGTTAGGACTAAAGCCATGGCCAGAAGTTACGCTTGGTGGCCAGGGATGGACAAACAAATTGAGGCCTGGGTAGCAAAGTGCCAACGATGCCAGGAAACTAGGCGAAGCCCACCCACAGCACCCGTCCCAGAGTGGGAAACCCCAAGGGGACCTTGGTCTAGGATTCACATAGACTTCGCTGGGCCCACAAAAGGACACACCTTCCTTATAACAGTAGACGCTTACTCCAACTGGCTGGAGGTAAGCAACATGAAGACGACAACCACGGAGGCCGTGATCAAGGAACTCTGCAAACTCTTTGCAACACACGGCCTCCCAGACATCGTCATTTCCGACAACGGGCCCCAATTCACCTCGCTGGAATTCGAAAAATTCCTAGCGGAAAGGGGCATCCGCCACGCGCTGACAGCACCGGCGCACCCGGCGGCGAACGTAGGGTGGAACGGATGGTCCAATTCACTAAGAAGACCATCCGGAAAATAGACCATGGGGAGATCCAGAAGAAAATAAACAAACTACTCTTCACCCAACACATAACCCCAAATACCACAACGAATAAGAGCCCAGCCGAACTATTAATGGGCAGGAAACTAAGGTCCCCACTCGACAGGTTACACCCCACGTATAACCCGGAGAAGCCCCCAGACTCAAACAGCAAACACTGAACCTTCGCACCCGGCGACCCCGTATATGCAAGAAACCTGACGGGAGACCCACTATGGATACCGGCCGTCATCACACAAATAACAGACCCACACTCGTACCGGCTACAAACAGCAGACGGACGAGCGTGGAAATGCCACATCGACCAACTAAGGTCATGGACTACCAACCAAGAGACCACCGACGCACAAACAGGCGAAACCAACCCCCCCAACACAAACCAAGGGGGGAGGGAATACCCCGGGGACCAAAACCAAAGAAAAATAAACCAGCCGTACTTACTGGAAAGCAGCCATCACGACCCCTCACCAGGAAGAGACAGCCAGGCCAGCTCGACCGACCCGGAAAGACCGAGCGGGAGTGGCGAAACCCGCAGCTCAACCAACCCGGGAGGCCCAGGAGGAAGCTACGGAGAGCGGACCGGCCTGACCGACCAGCCGGTTCCCATGACGACAGCAGGAGCAGCAGAGATCCCGACCGAACCGGCCGGGATCCAACCTACGACTGAGCTGCGCAGGTCCAGTAGGCTCAAACGGAATCCCGCCTACCTACGTGACTACGCGACGTAAGGACTGAACCAAGAGGGGAGGGGTGTTCTGTCCTTAATTAGCATTCTTGAGATCCCTGCGCTTTGATTGGCCAAAGCGCGGGGCTCTCTGATTGGTCAGGCGAGCCGCGCCGATTGGCTCGCTGAGAATCTCCCGCGATTGGTCCATTCGGATCGCGGGAGATTCAAAGCGGTGCCATTGGCCGCGGCCGCTGCGGCTAAAGGAATAAAAGCCACGGGCTTTTTCCTTTACGCCAGTTCGGTTCCAACTTTAAATAAAAGAGCATGATTTGAAGTCACCAACTCCTGGCATCATTTCGCGGATACAACAAAATCCATACCTTGTTTGGCAAAGTTACATATTTTTGCAAAGTATTGCTAAAGCAAGACACAGAGCAACTGATAATTAATCCCAGCCTGTGGCTAGCAAAGGCAAGAGAAGGCAATTATTCCTGGGAATAGCACCACAGCAGTTGCTCTATAAGTGGCAATTGATGAGATAGTTGCTGAAGTTCTGTTGGGAAATTCCAAAAGAACATTGTAGAAAGATTTTCTTCAGGATTTATTAACAACAGTCAAATCAAGAAGAGACATAGCAGACTTCATACGGGAGAAAAGGCCCAGCTAGAATTACATGTCCCAAAGTTGACTAGAAGAATGTTACATTCGCTGGCTGAATATAACAGTGCTTACACAGTAATTTTCATTTTTTTATCAATGACTCAATACCTTAAGAAAGCTTGAGACTCAAAGACTGGAAGTGAGCTCTGATTTTTTTTAGATGCTCACTTTTCTGCTATGTTCAGAACACTCTCAACCTGTTTTCATTATCTTACCAATTAGAGATAAGCCTAGAAATATTGAAGGGGTCTATCAATTTGTCACATTGTTTGAGTCAGGCAGCTTTATAAATACAGTAATAATAAATAGTTTTCCTGTGTCAGGCACTCTATGTATTAAATTATCTTTAAAGTATTCTTCAAGCAAAATCAATCTCTTATCTCGCTTTTTCTTTCACTGTAATGTATCCCATGGAACCAAACATATTGTGTCAGTATCAGAATCAATATGAAAGTTTTAATATCAGTAACTGGATGTAGAAAAGCATTCAGATAATAAGAGGATTTATACTGTACATTTCTAGATCAATATGCCAATTAGGAGAATGTGAAAGTTTGAAAGGCTCAATGAAACTTTGCACCAAAGTGTGTATACCAGAGGTGGTATTCAGCAGGTTCTGACCAGTTTTGGAGAACCAGTAATGGAAATTTTGAGTAGTTTGGAGAACCGGCAAATACCATCTCTGACTGGCCCCGCCCCCATCTATTCTCTGTCTCCCAAGTCCCAGCTGATTGGCTGGCTCTTCTTTTGTTGCTCTGGACAGGAGAACGGAGCTGGAAAGCAGGTTAGTAGGGGAGGGAGAGAACGGGATTTTGCAGTAACCTTCTCCCAGGAGTGGGGAGGGAATGGAGATTTTACAGTATCCTTCCCCTGCCACACCCACCAAACAATGTCTACAGAATCGGTAGTAAAAAAAAATTGAATCCCACCACTGGTGTATACCTTTTTAAAGCTGTTTCATGTGAATATCACATTAGTTTATGATTCCTTAAACATATTAAATTGTCTAATGTTTGTAATATGATACCGTCCAGCACTCACAAAATTGGTATCGGAATTAACCTCTCTCTGTCTCAACTAGACTCTTGTCAACTGAAGCATGTGTTCAAACCACAGCCAAGGAAATACTCCCATCCAGCTGCTTCATTTCTGTAAAGGGGGAGTATTTTTGTCTTTTAAATTCAAAGAAGAATCTGGAAACCTGGGGAGAAAATGGGACTGGAGTAATGGGGCTTCTCTGATTAAAGGTTACTATAAGAATCTGCAAATCTTGGGAAGGAAAGATGGCTTTTGGCTTCAGGAATTCCATTTGTCTCTAAGGGCTTGATAAACAATATCACTTAAAAATCCTAGGATTTTATTTCTTATTTAATTGTAAGTCTAATTTATGGTCTTTGGTGATTTAGTTTTTTCTGGGAAAGCTCATTTGTTGGATGTTTGTTGCAGTAAATTCCAAGATACATATCATTCTTCACCTTGTGTGTGTGTGAGTGTGTGTGTGTGTGTGTATCTATATATATCTATATCTATATCTATCTATCTATCTATCTATCTATATCTATCTATCTATCTATATATAAATATAATATAATATTATATATATAATATGATTTATTACTATCAGATCATTTTAACCTATGATCTGTCCAGTGGTGGGATTCAAATTTTTCTACCAATTCTGGGGGCAAACTTTGGTGGGCGTGGCAGGGGATGGATATGGTAAAATCTCCAGTCAGAGGTAGTATTTGCCGGTTCTCTGAACTACTCAAAATTTCTGCTACCAGTTCTCCAGAATACCACCTCTAGATCTGTCCCAAGCTTATCTTCAGTGCTATAATTCTGTAAAGCAGCTTCCTCTGGGTGGAATTCTACTGGTTCGGCCAGGTTCTATAGAACCTGTAGCTGCGAAGAGCAGCTGATACCGAACCAATTTGGTGTTTGACCCACCTGCCTGCCTGGACTCTAGGCTGTCTTTTATTCCCTGCTTTTCCCTCCTCAGATGCTTTGTGCAGAACAGCTGAGGTTGAAAAAGCAGGAAATGAGGATTTTCAAATGCTGCTCACCCGTGCTCAGCACTTGTTAGCTGTCCAGGAAGCCCAGATGATGCTTTCTCACAAACACTGCACATGCATGTGTTATGACTGTCCACAGTTCGGGGAACCGGCAAATCGCTCCACTGGCTGGCCCTGCCCCTCCCCGGCCATTCACTCCTTACCTGGCATACAAGCCATACAACTTGCCTGGTTTGGTACGTTGCTATTTTTCCTCCCCCCCACCCCCGACCATGAGCTGTTCTGCTCTGCCAGGAGATTTAGATTAGCTAGAAAGCAGGAAATCCTTGGACAGAAGGATTCCTTAGGACAGAAGCTTCTAGTTTTCAGTGCAGATTCAGGTAGCAGATTGCAGATAGATAGATCTCTAAGTGAATCTGTAATTCTGTGAGCAACTCAATCTGCCTGCCTGCTTTCCCTGCTTTTGGGTAAAAATTGCTCTCTTTTTTATAAAAAAAACATCAATATTTACATACATGGTGTGTTGTGAATTAATTTTGTGAGCTTACTTGCTAGCAAATTTTATGAGTTTGCTTGCAAACAAATTTTATGTGACAGACTCAAGTAGCAGATTGCAGAAAGATAAATCTCTAAGTGAATCTATAATTCTGTGAGCAACTCAATCTGCCTGCCTGCTTTGCCTGCTTTTGGGTAAAAGTTGTTCTTTTTATAAAAAAAAATCAATATTTACATAATTATTTATAATATTTACATACAAGCCATGCCCACCCAGTCACATGCCCACCAAGCTATGCCCAGTCAGCAAGCCACCCCCACCCAGTCATATGATCACTAAGCCACACCCACAAATTAGGCCACACCCACAGAACCGGTTGTTAATAAATTTGAATCCCACCCCTTGAGCTTCCTCTCTAATGCTGCCTATAATTCCTCTCTAATACTGATTTCAACAGTATTGTGTTTAGTCCAGCATTTTTATTTTTGCAGGGCCACTTAATGTTAAAAATATTTTTTTATATTTCATTATTTTTTTTCTTTTTGAAATATTTACTTTTAATTATCTCACATGAGACTGA
The DNA here is from genome assembly GCA_033807585.1 of Hydrophis major. Classification (NCBI taxonomy): domain Eukaryota; kingdom Metazoa; phylum Chordata; class Lepidosauria; order Squamata; family Elapidae; genus Hydrophis; species Hydrophis major. Next base: position 69,462,024 of record CM066330.1, read on the forward strand.
TTCTCAGAAGGAAGGAGAGATGGTTTGTTAGACACACAGCTCAATACTCCATAGCTAGTAGATGGCACTATAGCATTTTATTACAACTTTTTTTTTAGTTTATGTTCTTCTCAGTAAGGGATTTCATTAAAGGCAAGGGTTAAGGCCCTGAAGGAAATTCATCTACCAAACAGTACAATATTTTAAGGCAGGAAGAATACAATACAATATACCTAGAGATTTATGAGCTCATTCCTGATGCTACAATATTATAGTCTAGTTCTCCCTTAGCTTTAAGTAACTCTTTTCAAAACTTCTTATGTCTTCACATCACCATGTTTTATACTATTAATTGGACTGTGCAAAGCCTCAGAACCTGAAAGATGCTGTTACATATTTTCTAGGGATCAAAGAAAATATCATGCAGTTAAAGAAAGCTTTTTTTTTGGTCCGCTGTTTGCTCTAGTGAAAATTCTAGAACAATTACAGATAGTCTTCAACTTATGATCAGTTGTTTTTCAGAGTTACGACAACCTCAAAATGGGTGGCTTTATAGCCCAAAAAGTACTTCTGTGGTCACATCACTGCATTTCAGGCACTTAGCAATCAGTTTCTGATAGATTAACAGAGTTGGAAGGGACCTTGTAAGTCATCTAGTCCAACCCCCCCCCCCAAAGCAGGAGACCTTGCACCATTTCTGACAAATGGCAGTCCAATCTTCTTGAAATTATCAAGTGATGATGCTTCCACAACTTCCAAGGGCAAGCTATTCTATTAGGTGATTGTTCTCAGTGTCAGAAAATGTCTCTTTATTTCCAGGTTGAATCTCTCCTTGATTAGTTTCCATCCATTATTTCTTGTCTGGCCTTAGGTGTTTTGGAAAATAGCTTGACCCTCTCTTTTCTGTAGAAGCCCTGAAATATTGGAACACTGCTATCATGTCTCCCTTGGTCTTTCTCTTCACTAGACTAGCCATGCCCAGTTCCTGAAACTGTTTTTCGTATGTTTTAGCCTGCAGTCCCCTATTTATCTTGGTTACTCTTCTCTGCATTCTTTCTAGAGTCTCAATGTCTTTTTTATAGCGTGGTGACCAAATCTGGATGCAGTAATACAGGTGTGGTCTAACTAAGGCTTTATAGAGTGGTATTAGTACCTCCCTTGATCTTGATTGTATCCCTCTGTTAATACAACTTAGGATTGCATTAGCTTTTTTGGCTGCTGCTGCACATTGCTGGCTCATATTTAATTGGTTGTCCACTATGACTCCAAGATACCTCTCACAGTTACTGCTATTAAGCCTGGTTTCACCCAGTCTATATGTTACTTTTAGTTTTTCTTGCCTAAATGTAAGACTTTACTTTTATCTACATTGTATTTCATTTTCTTAGATATGGCCCAGTGTTCTAGTCTGTCAAAATCCATCTGGATCTTGAGCCTATCATCCAGGGTGTTGGCTATTCCTACCAGCTTAGTATCATCTGCAAGTTCTCCTTCTATTCCCTCATAAAGTTTCTCTTTATGACATGTGGCTATGTTTCACAATCATAGAACTGTTGGAGTTTTGCCAGATTCTACATTTTTTGTTGGTTTATGTCATTTTTGCTGGTTTCTGGTTAAAAATGTCATTGATTCACTGAAATGGCCAGACTGTCCCCTTAATGACTTTGTGATTTGCTTAACAACTGAAATCATTCACTTAATAACTGCCATGAATAATATCCAAAAAATGAGTCTTATCATAAAGGATTCCTCAACTTTTGAGTGCAATTACATACAATTGGATTGTATTATATGTATTCTATCAGTTTGCACCTATTCACTGGAACCAGTTGTTAACATTCTAAGCAGTTTGGAGAACCGGTTGTTAGAAGAAATTACTGGCCTAATCCTGTAAGGAAGGCAGGAAGGAAACATTCTGGTGTTGCTTACAGAAACTGCCTCTCTGTTAACCCTTATTACATTCTTGGCAGGACTAGACTTCCTGTCTCTGGAACTTCTCTGGAGCTTTTTTTCTCCTCCTTTGCTAGTACTTTGCTTGTGTGAAGTGACCATTTAAAGTTACAATGGCATTGAAAAAAGTGACTTATGACCATTTTTCACACTTGTAGCATCCCCACAGTCATGAGAGGCCAGGTGATGCATGCCTCGATGTGAGTGATATTGAGTTGGCCACACTCAGCCAATAACCTGATCACCAAGCCATGTCTGCCCAGTCACATGACCACCAAGCCATGCCCACTACCTAAGCCACGCCCACAGAACCAGTTGTTAAACATTTTGAATCCCACCTCTGAATACAACCACTGCCAAGTTAACTTCATCATAGGATTGGTATTTTCTTTCCATCTATACTTCTGTAGAAGATTCTTAAAGAATCAATTGAGCAAAAAGTGAACATTATTAGCATGCATGACATTCATTACAGCTGCTTTTGTTGAAATGCATTGTCATGTAAGTCTTCTGCACAGTTTTATTTTTTCTAAGTATGGAGAGTTTGAAACTTAGGAAGAACTCTTTTTAACTTAAACAGTCCATCCAGAAACAGTTTCTCATCAATTAGAGCTAATCTAGTCAAGCTTGTCTCCTGGCATCTTCGTGCAATTTTCTTGTCAACAATAGAGAAGCAATATTATTGTTTTCCCCCTATCTCTACCCCCTCTCCCACACACACATGCTGACATGATATTTGGAATATTTGTTTTACGGATGCAGCCAAAGCAGCATTTTTATGGAAGAAAAATGAACATATACTAATCTGAGTGTTAATGTTGCATCTTGTTTGTTACCCTGTCATATGTTTGCTAGCAGATAATGTTCTCAACACTGTTTGAGAAAGCTGTTACTGCCACCTAGTGCAAGATTATGTGGTTTATAAACAAAGTTCCTTCCTTCCATCCATCCATCCATCCTGCCTGACGCCCTCCCTCCCTCCCTCCCCCTTCCTTCTTTCAATATCAGTTTTCCTAATTAAATCAGGGAATTAAGGCAGGGTGATAAATAATCTAAAGGGTTTTTGGTGTTCTGTGAACTGGGTTGTTTTCTTGAAGATGTTTCATTATCCATACTATGAAAGCATATGAAGAAATTGTTGGAAGAATTATTCTCCTGGGTTCAGTTTCAAGTGGGGAAAAAGACATTGGAAACATGGAAGCTATTTGGAAAGATGTTTTAATGGTGGACAGGACCACATGGCTTGAAGCTCCAAAGAAGGATGATCACATGCTCCAAGATGAAGGAAAAGAGAAAGGCCAGCCAAGATGCTGAGAGACCCTTATATACCCTCTGTTGGGCCCTACCTTAGTGTTTCCTGTTCTTGTGCAAGAAATGTATCCCACTGGCTGTCAGACTCCCAGGGGCGTGGGTCTTAGCTAACTTTGTAGGCTTTCCTGAGTTCCAGGCTTGGTTGAGCCTTGCTGGATGATGATGCACTGAAAGGGCTCTTGGGCAATTGCTACACATTTACCTGGAAATCTTTGTTATATAAAGTATTCTGGCCCAGGCCTTAATGGCTCACCCATTAACAAAGGTGGGGGGGGTGAGCTTCTGCTTCTGAGATGTTTCTGCTCTTGAGTTTCTACTCTTTTTAGGGAAAATATTCTGCCTTTTTAATACTTCCTAGGATATTTCAATTTTCAAGGAGAGGTGCTAACTTCCTACAAAGTGTTGCAGGAATTGGATGTATTAGTTTAATGAAAGTTTAATGAAAAGTTTAATGAAAAGAAGGACTAGAGGATGATATGATAGCAGTATTTCAATATCCCAGGGGCTGCCACAAAGAAGATGGAGTCAACCTATTCTCTAAAGCATCTGAAGGCAGGACAAGAAACAATGGATGAAAACTAATCAAAGACAGAACCAACCTAGAATTAAGGAGAAATTTACTGACAGAATTAATTTGTGGAAAAACTTGCCCACGAAATTGTGTGTGCTCCAACACTGGAGGTTTTTAAGAAAAGATTGGACTGGTATAGGGTTTCTTGCTTGAGCAGACAATTAGACAAGAAGACCTCCAAGGTTCCTTCCAACTCTCTTATTCCATTAAATTAGTAACATCATCAGTGCTCATGAGAAGAGGGATTTGCTCTCAGTGCCCTGCAATCATGTGGTCTCCATTTGCAATTTTCTCTGCCAGCTTCCCCAGAAAGTCAATGGATAAGCTAGCACAAAAGGTTGCATGGGGAACGGATGTTGGATTTGATGTCTGTACCCCAATTCACTGAGGTATTTCCTGTTCCCTTTATGAAAGGAGGGAAAATCCTCCAGCACACTTTAGGAATGGAATTCAAATCTGGCAAAAAAAACAAACAAAAACCCACTAGTGAAAGCAGTGTTTTGAGCCTTTCAGAATGCTGGTGTTGGCTTTTTCCCATTCGAATGGAAGGGGAAAACACTAGCAAAAATCAGCATTTTGAGCTTTTCAGAATACTGTGTTTGGTAGGGTTTTCTGTTCCAAAGGGGCCGGGGGGAGAAAATGCTAATGAAGGTAAATGTTCTGAACATTCCAAAATGATGCTGTCCACTAGCATCTTCACCAGATTTGAGGTTCATTCTTCTGGTGCACTGAAATAATATCCATAAATACCTCAGCATTCCTCAGGTGGAGGAACAAACCTAAAAACTGGCAAAAATGCTAGCAAATGCCATAGTTCTCAGAATCCTTCTTCCTGGTGCAGCGGGGAGAGGCCTAGACCTCCTGGGTGTGAGAGGAGGCACATGCCCACCCTGCCAGACCCTGGACCTTCTCCCTAACACTCTACTTAATGACAATTGGAAAAGCTGGTTTTGTGGTTGTTTAGCAAAGCAGTCACCTGGTGTATTGCTTAACGACTGCTTCACTCAATGACCAATATTTTGCAGCCAGTTGTGGTGTCAATAGAGGACTAAAAGTATGCACAGATTTTGGTACATGATGTGCCCATTTATTTCAAATGGCAAGAAGCCATCCTTTTCTTTTTATAAAATGGCTACTGCCTAAACAATCTTTCCTTAAATTTACTGTAAATATATAACAAAAATAATCCAACACTGTATATAAATCCTTAAAGTTTCTGTTGCTGCCAAGTTAAATGATGAAAGAATTAGAAATAAGAAAGAGAAAAAATGTAACAAACTGCTATCACTTTTCTCAACAAAATAATTTGCTTGGAATTTATGATTCTGGGTGAATTAAGTGTATTCTCTTCTTTGCCATTAGATGTCTCTGTTCTACTTCAGAAAGAGAAGTTTTATCCTTCCTGAATATCTCTACTGAGTCTTCTTAAATACAGCTTTTATTTAATTTTGGAATGCAATGAGAAATAGCTTGTACTAATATGTTACATACACACACACAAATAGTTTAAAGTTTTTATGTATGTATGTATGTATGACACAAAGTAAGTTTAATTTTCATTTTGGTCATTGGCTTCATTTTTACTTAAATAGGACCAGATTAAAGAAACAATAGGGTCATGGAACAAGGATTTAAGTTTCTAACCTGGAGCTAATTGAGTAGAATAAAAATGCAGTGCCTACCTGTTTCCAACATAATTGCAAATTGGGCACACAGTACTTTGATGATACTGATGATATATACGATATATTTTGTATTATACACACATACACACGCACAAATACATTCATACTTGATAAACAAATTATCAATTAAATAGTTTTCTTCCTGGGGTTGTGGGTGCTCCATGTCTGGAGGTTTTCTAAAATAAACTGGACAACCATTTAACTGGCTCCCGCTTTGAATAGAAGTTGCCCTATTGGAGAGACAGGCGATATCAATTAAAATAAATAAATAAAGTGAACAATTTATTTTATTTGTTCAAAGTTGCAATTATAATTATACATGAAATATTTGAGCTAGTAACCATATCCTATGCTTTGGGGGTGATTAATCTCTAATCATTCTGCTTTGTTTTTTTCTTCCATTGCAATAGTCATGCAAATTCCAGCCAACTTCAAAATGGTTCCTCATGACAACTTACCAATATTCCCTCCATTAATTATTATCCCCAAACCCAAATTGAAATAATTTAACAATGCAATGAAATAAAGCAAAATCATTGTTTTCAGGAAGCATCTGAGTATTACCCACGCTTTTATCTTAAGAAAAGTAAAACCATACAGACCAGTGAAAATATATGCATTAAATTTTAGGAGTTCCCATAGAGAAATAATTATGGCTATATAGCTCTGTTTCTTTTTTAACACATTGAGTTGTATCTATGGATTTTCTGACACATGTTGTTTCTTAAACTTATTAGTAAATCACTGCAGAATCTATTCTACTAGTTTTAAAATCTTTAATAGTGGATACTCAAAACAGATGATTTGAAGAATTGGTTAACTTTTTTTCCTTCTTTCAAAGGTGTAAGGTTCACACGAACACTAAGAAGAACTTCATTAGACAAACAGAATTAGGAATTATGAAGATAATTACTGATGTGTGATGAAAGCCTTTGACCTTTGAAGCTGCTGTTATCTTAAGTAAAGGTTCTGTTCTGTTTTCACTGCTCAGATCTCACCTCAAGTATGATGTTCTTTTATATCTCCCATTAATTTATATTGGATCATTTGTAACATTTTGTATGTCATTTTTAATTACTAAAGATGTTCAGAATATGCTGTTCCAGGTCAGTAAACAGGTTTGCCTGCAAAAAATACTGCTCGTGAAAATGACAAAATCATATTTCCCCTGAAAGCACAGAATATGGAAACTCATTATCTTTTTATTCACACATTTTAAGTCAGCATGTCAAAGCAATTAAAAGAAACTTCAACAAAAACTGCTCTTACTCATATGGACTTATCTGCCCTCTGCCTGGATGCCTTGTCACCAGAATGACTGAAGAAGTATTTCTGAAAAGCAGGAACAGAAGAAATGGCTCTGGACTTCAATCTCCCCTGCTGCACATGTGATTCTGAGGTATTTTCCAGTTGTAGTTTTCAACCAGTCTTTCTCCCTTATACCACCTCACTCCCACCTTCTCATCTTGGCTGATGCACTGGATTTCAATATTAACTAATCCTAACATCTTACTGGTTACCTCAGAGATGCAGAAATAGAATCCTGTTGTATCCTCAAATTAAGCTGCTGTTTCTGGGTTCCAAGAATCCAGTTCACTACTTGTAGTTTGCTGCTATCTTGGTCCCCAAGATGGCACAGTACCTACTGAGACTGCCTGCCACATTCGTCCAGATCCCATTCAACTTGGTAGGTTGGTTGGTTGGTTTGGTGGTTTAAAACTGAAGACTGAACTGACCAAAATCCCTATGGTTGCAGGTCTTAAAGTGTCACTATCTCTGCCTTTATTTTATTTATGCTATTGATCAAAGACAAAAGTGACAAAATTGATCTGCATCAGTTTCCTTTAATCCAGTTATCATGATAGATTATTATTATTCATCACATAGCCATCTAAATGTTTAGACTGGAACTGGAATTTTTGTCCACTTATTGAGATTATCCCTAGGAGCTGAGATAGGCAGATGATGTAAAATGTTATTAAAGGTACTGTCTCAGGATGTAAGCTGTTCTGAGTACAACTGCCTTATGCTATTCACTAATGGTGATTTTGTCAATGCCAATCATGTTCAAGAGACATTCTGACACTCTGAGATCGCAGCCGATATTTTCGCCCCTGGTCGGTCCTAACGGACCTAAACCATCCCGTAGAGACAGTGATCATGAAGAGCACACTCCCAGGATCCCAGAGATATCGCAAAATCTCTGGTTTGATCCAGGAGAAGCCCTTTTGCTGGCGGCGGAGGGGCAGCCTCCATAGCTGCTGAAGTCGGGACAGCTCCGGAAAGAAAGTGGCTAGAAGTGAAAGTGTGTTGGCTGGGTGAGAAACTTCTTTTGTGTTGTAAATTCACTGAGATTTGAAAGGGCATCCTGAATAGAGAAGAAACCTGTGAGATTTTTCTTTGACAAAAACTGTATGAGCGGCGTTTTTTAAAGTGATGTCAAATTGAGGCTTGGATTTTTTTTTTCTTTTTCTTACTTTTTTTGAGGGGGACTTTAGTGTGACTTTGTAGGTAACCAGATTGAATTTTCTCTTATATATATTTTTCTGCTCCTTTTGATTTTTTAATTTTCTTTTAGGATAGAGGCTCCCTTTGGCTATTTTTTTTTTTTTGTGTGTGTGTGTATAAATTATCCTTTTTTTCTGGCTGGGGGGGGGAAAGAGCATTAAGAAACTTTGTAACACTGCCAACTAGAGGCTTGAAAATATTTTATTTGAATTGGAGAGAACTGTAAGAAGACTCCTTCTCAAGGACCTCTTAATGTGATAAGATAGAGGGAGAGCACAGCAAAATATTATTACAGGTGTTTTCCTGGACTCTTATCAATATTTCAACACTTGAGGCTTGGCTTTGAAGCTGCTGGAGAAAAGAGTCATTATAAGAGCCTTGGATAACTAAATAAAGTGCAGTGTGCTTTCATATATATATATATATTATTTGTGATACCCCTACTCACCAGCCTTTTTGTAAATTTTTATTCGAGTAATATTCTTATTTTTGCTTTTTATTTCAAAGGGGAAGCCTCAGAGCTTTTTTTTATTTTTATTTTTTTTTTCTCCTTATTTTTATTGGGATTCTTTTGCTTTTTCTATCCATGTTTTTGGACCACTCTGTTTTTCCTTTTTGATTATTGAGACTTCTCAATTGGATTAAGGTGTGAAGAACCTGAAGGAATTTCTTCTTTTCTTTCTTCTTTTTGTTCTTTTTTTCTCTTAATCAATATTATTATTTTGGGGGGGGGTGTTCTTTTTCTTTTTCATTTTTTATTACTTCGTAATTGGATTAGGGTCTAGAAGAACCTGAAGATCTTTCTTCTTCCTTTTTTCCTTTTTCTTCTTTGGTTTTGGGCCTTTTATTATTGGATTTTTCCATTTTGGATTATAATTGGCTATTCTACCAGTTGGATTAAAAGTTAAAAAGAATTTGAAGATTTGGAAGCATTAAAATGAGCAGGAAACCAATATCATCTGGTGTTTCTACTTCTACCTCTGCATCCCCACCAGCTGGAGGACAACGTTTAATTCAGACAATGTTGAAGCAAGATAAAGAACAAGAAAAAGTAACTTTACAGATGATTATGCAAGGAATTCAAGATCTCAAGAAAAAATCAGACATCATTGAACAAAGAATAGAGAAGACTGATGAAAAAGTGGAAAATATTAAACAAATGATGGTGAAGTATGAGGAGAGATTCCAAAAAATTGAGGAAGATGGTAAACAAAGAGAGGAGAAGATTGGAAATATTGACAGTAGAGTAACAGTGGTTGAACAAGATAAAAGTGGGATGTTGAGGTGGGAGATGGAAAGGTCAGAATTCTATCTCAGATTTCAAAATATAGAAGAGGAAAAAGGAGAAAATTTGGCTGCGATAATGATAGAAATCTTGGCAGATGCTTTGGAAATTACAGAGGAAAAGATGATGGATGGAGTAGATGAGGTATATCGAGTTTATACAAGATACGCGATGAGAAATAAATTACCAAAGGAAGTCCATATTAGATTTATCAAAAAATCCATTAAAACACAAATACTACAAGTGGTAAGAGAGAAAACATTGAAATACAAAGGCAAAGAGATTGTGGTTTTAAAACAAATACCCAGAAAAGTGAGAGAGACAAGAAGAGAATATTGATTTCTGACTAAAATGCTATTGGAAAACGAAGTTAATTATACATGGCTGATTCCAGAAGGACTAATGTTTACATGGCAAGAGCAGAGACATAGAATTGACTCAATTGAGAAAGCAGAACTTTTCCATGCAGAATTTTTTGGAAGAAGAGAAGAGGTGGCAGAGAAAGAGGTCTCATTAATTGAGTTTCAAGAGGAACAACTGGAGACTGAAAAAGAGAAAGGAGCAGCAGGTGGACAGGTGGATAGTAAAGAACAGCGTGAAGTGAGATCCACGAGAGCTGCTAGACCTAAATATAAAGTATAATCATGGAAGAAAAAAAAACTGATTACAATGAATATAAATGGACTCAATTCAGCTGTTAAAAGAAGGAAAACTTTTCAAAAATTAGAGAAATTAAAACTTGATATAATTTGTCTACAAGAAGTTCATATTAAAAACAACATGAACAATTGTTAGTACAGCCAAAACTAGGGAAAATATTTACTTCTTTGACTCAGTGTAAGAAAAGAGGAGTGGTTCTATACATTAAAGAGGCTATCCCAGCAAAATTGATCTACACGGATGAAGACGGAAGAATATTAATGGTGGAAATAATGGACAATAATATAAAAATACTCTTGATTGCAATTTATGCTCTGAATGATAAACAAGAAGAGTTTTATAAAAAAAACTACACATGAAAACAATTGGACTGGACTATGTTAATATAATTATGATGGAATTGTGGACAATAAAGTGGATTATATAGCAACAACAACAAAGCAAAATAGAAAGACTCTCCCTAAATCTTTTTTTAAAATGACAGACGAATTAACTTTATAAGATATTTGGAGAGAAAGAAATGTTAAAGCTAAACAATATACTTTTTATTCAAATAGACATTTATCATGGTCCAGATTAGATATGATTTGGATCTCAAGAGAATTAATATCCAATATTCAAGAAACAAATATTGAAATAAGTACTTGGGCAGATCATAGCCCAATGACAATTAAATGGAAGGGACAAAAAAAAAGATTGAGATGGACATTAAATAATATTATCTTAAAGGAAAAAGATTTTATACAACGGATGGAGAAGGAACTGGCTTTTTTTTTTTGAGAAAATAAAAAAGAAGATACTTCAACGCAGAATGTTTGAGATACAATGAAGGCATATGCTAGAGTTTGATCATAGATTATACAAGAAAAAAGAATATTAAGAAAAGGCAAGCTTCTAAGGCCTTGGAAGATGAGTATAAAAGACTTGAAAAAGAATTACAGAAAGTGCCACAGAAAAAAGATATTAAATTGAAGCTGGATGTAATTAAACATAAAATGGAATTAATAGAGAAAGAAGAACTGGCACAGAAAATTAGAAATTCTAAACAGAATTATTTTGAAGATGCAAATAAACCAGGTAGATGGCTAGCATATAAATTAAGAAAGGAGAAGGAATCAAGAAAAATATTGAAACTAATAGATGATCAAGGCCAAGTTTATTATGGTAATAAGGAGAAAAAGGAAATTATTTGAGATTTTTATGGGCAACTACATAAACAAGAGAATATTGATGAGGAAAAAGTCAAAAAGTATCTACAGAATGCTAACTTACCGAAGATACCTAAAGAGACTGAAGAAATGCTAGAAATGCTAGAAAGCAATATAACAATGATGGAATTAAATGAAGCGCTTAAGAAATAATGGGAAAGCACCAGGTCCAGATGGGCTTCCGGCAGAATTCTATAAAACATTTCAAGAATCATTGAGCATCCCACTGTTAGAAGTTATGAATGAAGTTATGTCAAAGAAGATGATACCCAAAACATGGTCAGAGGCTTATATTACACTTATTCCAAAAGAAGAGGCTGACCCACTGCAAATTAAGAACTATAGACCTTTTTTTCTTTATTGAATGCAGACTATAAAATTTTTGCTTCAATTTTAGCAGAAAGACTTAAAAAATATTTAAATAATTTTATTCACCCAGATCAAAATGGATTTCTGCCAAAGAGACAAATCAGAGACAATATGAGAGTAATCTTGGATACTTTGGAATACTATGAGGCTCATCCTGAAAAGCAAATGGCTTTGATATTCCTAGATGCTCAAAAGGCATTTGAAAACGTGAACTGGAGATTTATGTTATTACTATTGGAACAGATGGGTTTTGCCAGAAAATTTATTCAAGCAATAGAAGCTATATACAATAAACAGACAGCAAAGGTAATGATGGAGGGAGAACTTACAGATTTGATTAATATAAGAAAAGGCACAAAACAAGGGTGTCCCCTATCTCCTTTGCTATTTGTGTTGACTTTGGAAGTGTTGAATAGAAATATTAGGGATGATAAAAGCATAAAAGGAATGAAAATTAAAAAGGAAGAATTCAAACTACAAACTTTTGCTGATGACTTAGCTTTTATTCTGGAAGACCCGCTAGAAACAACTCCAAAGTTATTGGAAAAGATAGAGACATATAGTGAGATGGCTGGTTTGAAAATAAATAAAGATAAAACAAAGATTTTGACAAAGAACATGCTACTGAGACAAAGAGAAGAACTGGCAGACCTTTTGAAAATCCAAGTTACAAATAAGGTTAAGTATCTGGGGATATATTTGACAGCAAGATGTAGCACATTAAAAGAGAATAATTATATTAAACTCAAACAACAGATAGCTACAGACTTGAAGAAATGGGAAAACTTGCAATTTTCATTAATAGGGAGAATTTTAACAATCAAGATGAATATTTTACCCAGAATTCTATTTCTGTTTCAAACAATACCAATTAGGCTTGGAAAAGACTATTTTGAAGATTTAAATAAAATCATGTTGAAGTTTATATGGCAAGGTAAAAAAGCGAGAATAAAGCTAAAGCTTTTGCAAGACGCTAGAATTAGAGGAGGTTTTGGCCTGCCTAATTGGGAATTGTATTATCAAGCTGCAAGTGTGATGTGGCTCAAAGAATGGATAACGTTAAGAAAGCATAGATTTTTGACATTAGAAGGGCATGATTTGCTGTTGGGCTGGCATGTGTTTTTATGGTATAAGGGAACTAAAACACAGGGTTATTTTAGAAGATATTATATACGGGAGTTTTTGGGTTAAACTGGGAGAAGATAAAAAGACAATGTTATTTGAAAATTCCAGTTTGGTTATCGACTATTGAAGCATTTTCCTATCCTATAATTTATAAGAAGGTTAGATATGGGGAACTATTGGATGAAAAGAGTGAACTTAAATCAATCCAAAACTTAGAGGAACAAGGTATAAGGATGAATTGGTTTTCATATGCGCAAATACATTCAAGGTATGATGAAGATTTTAAAACGGAGGGATTCTATGATAAACAGACTGATTTAGATAAGATTTTGATGGGTACTGATGAGAAGGTGATAAAAAAATTATATGGTTATTTACTGGGAATTAAATTAGAGGAAGAACAAGTTAAAGAAACTATGATTGTTTGGGGGAAGAATTTTGGATATGGGATTGATTTAGAGAAATGGCAAAAATTGTGGTCTCAAAATTATAAAATGAGAATGTCAACAGCATATAAAGAAAACTTGTATAAGATGTTTTACAGGTGGCACTTTCCCCAGACAAGAATAGCAAGAATGTTTAAGAATAAATCTGAAAAATGCTGGAAATGTCATCAGATACCTGGCTCATATTACCATATGTGGTGGACTTGTGAGGATGCTAGAAAATATTGGACTAAAATTCGCATGTAGTTGGAAAAAATGACAAAGAAACACATAGACTTGAAACCAGAGATATTTTTGTTGGGAATCTTACCTGATACATATAGTAAAGATTTGAAATACCTGATTGTAAATGTATTAACAGTGGCTAGGATTGTATTTGCTAAAAACTGGAAGAATGAGAAAATACCATTACAGGAAGAAATTATTAAGAAAATATTGGAATGTGCTGAGATGAGTAGATTGACATTTGAAATTAGAGAGCAAGAGGAGAAACAATTTTATGAAATTTGGGATCTTTTTTATTAATGGCTAGATAATAAAATACGATAATAGAATATTTAGAATGCTAGACAGTAAGGAATATCTTTATTTTGTTTTACTTGCCTTTGTTATTTGACACTATATTTATAAAGGTTTTGTTAGGATTGATTTGGTATGATTATATGATTTGTTACAGAATAAATTATTTAAAGTATTGTTATCTCATAAAGCATGAATGATTAAAAATATAGTCAAAAATTTCTTTTTTTTAAATGATATTATAATATATAAGTTTGGATTGACAATATGAGTTGTTATGTAGCATAATTGTAGTTGAGACTACAAAATGAATGCACAAAACTGATGAACCAACCGACACACTGGATGTACACATGAGAGTTGATGTTTTAATGTTTTGTTTGTCTTGTTTGTTTGTTGAGAATTAATAAAATCCTTTTCAAAAAAAAAAGAGACATTCTTGATGTTTTGGGATTGCAGCTGTTAAGTGCATGGGTGCAAGGAGCGGAGACGAGGCAGTTAACAGTGAACTTCAACTCTTTATTAAGTATACTGAACAGAGCAATCACCTAGGGCAGCATCAGCCCTTTTATCGGGTTGGCTGCTGTCCTATTAGCCAATGAAAAACATGGAAGTGTTAAACCCTTGAACCAATGACAGTTGGCCCGTTAACAGCCAATCAGATGTCCCAGAAAGGACCAATCCGATGTCGCTATTATCGGCCAATCAGAGTGCAGGATTAGAACCCTGCTTTTTACTTAAGGTTGTTAAAACTTTATTAAATGCCTTTATTAGTTCATAACACCCCTCCCCCCTAGGTTCCGTTTGAGGGGTGCGGTAACATAATCGTGTAGATATGCAGGTCGTTTCAATTGCCTATTAGATTTGTGCTGTCCCACCAGTTCCTGTCTGTAGTCCGGTTCTGGTGGAATGTTTTTTGATTTATCTGGTGCAGGCGGTTCCGCATCCCCACAGGACGATTCAGCGCTGCTAATTCTGTCATCGTTGTCCTCCGGTTCCTGTGGGCTCACCTCTGTTGAGGTGTTTCTCTGTGGTGAGGCATACCCCCTTCCTGATTCTTCTTCATGGATCGCGCTTGGCCGCTAACTTTCTTCGATTTCGTCATCCAGCATCACGAATTTGGTTCCCTCGACATTCCCTCCCCCCTCAGTTTGAGGGTCACAGGAGTCGTGGGAACTGGATTGCAACTTAGAGCAAAGCTGATCTATATGGCGTTTCCATATTTTCCCATCCCTTGTTTGTATGCGGTACGATCTGGACCCGGTGGCTTGGGTTACGGTTGCTTTGACCCACAACGGTTCGCCGGAAAGATTTTTAGCGAAGACTAAGCCGCCTTCCTTGAATTCGTGGCACTTTCCGCTAGATCCACAGGGTTTCTCTGGCGCGTAGGCCGGGTGGAGACGGTCGAGGTAGGAGTGAAGCCTGGGTCCCATCAACAGTTCAGCTAGCGTTTTGTTGGTTATGCTGTGCGGGGTGATGTGTTGGAGTAGGAGTATTCTGTTCAGTTTGTCGTCAATGTCCCCATGGTCCATCTTGTGGAGAGTTTTTTTAAGAAATTGGACCGTGTGCTTGGCCCTTCCATTGGCTGCAGGGTGCGCTGGCGAGGTTAGCGCATGGCGGATGCCCCGGTCCGCTAAGTATTGTTCGAACGCCAGGGCCGTGAACTGGAGTCCGTTATCAGAGACTAAAACGTCTGGCAGTCCATGTGTTGTGAATAGTTTATTTAATTTACGGATGTCTGAATCGGTTGTAGTAGTCTTCATCTTGTGGATTTTGAGCCAGTTGGAATAGGCATCCACTGTTAGGAGGAACATATATCCCTCAGTAGGTCCTGCAAAGTCAATATGGATGCGTGACCACGGCCCCCGGGGGATTTCCCACTCTGTTGGAGTTGCTCTAGGTGGGGCACTGCTGACTTCTTGGCACTTTAGACAAGTCTTCACCCAGGCTTCGATCTGCTTATCGATGCCTGGCCACCACGCGTAGCTTCATACGAGTGCTTTCATACGCACGATGCCAGGGTGACCATCATGCAATGCTTTCAAAACTGCTCGTTGTAACCGCTCTGGGATGATGACTCTGTCTCCCCATAGGATGCAGCCATTCTGCGAGAAAAGTTTTGTTGGCCGGTTTCTAAAAGGGGTGAAGTCGTCAGGGGTTTGTTCTACTGGCCATCCTCGTTCGACCCAGCTGAGAACTCGCGAGATCCTGTCAATCTCATTTCGTTTCGATAGCGATGTCTCTGGCTGTTAGCGGCGGTGAATGTAGGGTTTCAATCTGGAGTGTCATGAGGGTTGGAACTGGGTCGTCGACGGTTTCCGGAAGTGGGGCACAGCTCAATGCATCAGCATGGGGAATGACTTTCCCTGGGTGGTGTTGCAATTTATAATTGTACGCAACTAAGAACTCCGACCAACGAGTCATTCTAGGTGACAATATATAGGGGGTTGGCTTGTCTCCCACTATAATCCCCAGCAAAGGCTTGTGATCGGTAATAATAGTAAAAGCTCATTCATACACATATTCATGAAACCGTTTCACAGCAGATACAACAGCAAGAGCCTCTTTGTCAATTTGGCTATCGTTGCATTCAGCTCTCAATAAGGTCCTTGAAAAATAGGCAATAGGTGCCTCTCTACCATTTGGTAACACATGGCTCAAAATGGCTCCTACTCCAAACGGTGACGCGTCACATGTAATGGTTAAAGGCAAAGTCTCATTATACTGCATTAAAACAGCATCGGAGGTTAGTAAGGTTTTCACTTGTCGGAATGCGTGCTCCTCTTGGTGTCCCCAGACCCAGGTGGCTTTTTGGTCGAGAAGTCTATGTAGGGGCTCAGCCACGGTTGCCTTCTGGGGCAAGAAGATGTTGTAAAAGTTAATGAGCCCCAGGAAAGCTTTTAGGTCTGTCCTATTCTTGGGTCTTGGGGCATTTTTGATCGCTCTTAGTTTGCTATTTGTGGGGTGAATGCCTTGCTTATCGATTAGGTACCCCAGGAACTCTACTTTCTCTGTACACAGTTGACATTTTTTTTTTTTAACCTTTAGGCCGGAGTCTTTACATTTCTGGAGAACCATTCTAAATGCCTCTGTCAGCCTCAAGATACCTTCCCCTTCTACCTTTTTGCTAAGATACCTTCCCCTTCTATCTTTCTGCTATTATTTCATTCTTCCCCTTCTACCTTTTTACTAAGATACCTTCCCCTTCTATCTTTCTGCTATTATTTCATTATTTCTCTCGGCTGTCATGGCAACGGTGGGAGGGGGGATTTTATATGGGAAGAAAGCTGGAGGTGTTTGCATTCCTTGCTGGGTTAGCAAGGGGAGGGGGGATTCTTGTCTTTAACTTTCCATTTCTTGGCTATCTTTTTCCTCTTTTGCGCAACTGCGAACTTTTATCAAAAATGTCAAGGTCATTTGACAAGACGTCTCATCACCATCTGGAGATGACCACATGAGCCGTTTCAAAAGTTTTAATTGGAAGAATCATTTGAACTTTGGGGGGTGGGAGCAAACCTATTTCTTTGTATGTGCATTCTACCCGCCAATTTCTCAGTTTCGGAATTGCTTTGTAGCTACCATTTTATTTCCCAGTAAAAGGATAACTTTGCTCTACACCATGGAGTCTGAGTATTTCTTTCTTGGGATCTAGAAGGAGCGCAGCCTGACAGCCTCTCTAGTACTTCTCTATTCGGGGCCGCAATTAAAACATCATCAAAATATGGCACGACCCCCTTGATCCCTTGCAAAAGTCTCTCCATCAGACTCTGAAAAATCCCTGGGGCCACGCTCACTCCAAATTGGAGTCAGTTGCAGTTAAAAGCGCCTCGGTGCATAACGATCATCTGTGCTTCTGTGGTTTTTTTATCTACAGGCAGTTGTTGGCATGCCTGCGCTAAATCCAATTTAGCGAAGACTTTTCCGCCCCCCAGGGAATGGAGAAGGTGTTGCACCACCGGCACCGGGTAAGCGTTCTGTTGAAGGGCATGATTGAGGGTGGCCCGGTAGTCCCCACAAATCCTTAATGATCCATCCGGTTTGATGGGTGTTACGATTGGGGTTTCCCAACGGGCGTGGTCAGTTGGTTCTAAAACACCCTGGGCTATTAATTTATCGAGCTGTTCATTGATCTTTAATTTTAGGGCAAAAGGTACCCGATGAGGCTTAAGGCGGATGGGGGCTATTTCAGGGTTAAGGTTAAATGATATCGAGGTCCCCTTGCCTGCAAAGACATCCTGGAATTCCTGGACGAGGGCCTCCTCCCAGTTGTCGCTTCTGGTTTGGTGAATGCCGGCTACCTCGATCCCGAGTGGGGCGAACCATTGAAGGCCTAACAAACTAGGCCAGTTGTGCTTGACGACGGTCAGCAGTAACAACACAGTACGATTTTTGAATGATACTTGGACTTGGCTGGAGCCGACAACCGGAATTCGGTTCCCCTGGTAATCTTTGAGTATAATTCTTTGGGCTCTGAGGTCTTGACGCCGGACGGCAGGGATTAACTGTTTAAGGGTCTTCCAGGAAACCATCGAGAGGGACGACCCTGAGTCGACTTCCATCACGCAAGGTTGGTTCTCGATGGCGACCCTCACTCGGATCTTCTTTGCATCTAACGATGAAGCGTGACCGATGGTAATAGTTTGGTGTGTCTCATTGAAGTGGCAAGTGTTTTATTTCTGTAGGAGTGGTTGTTCCATTGGTGGTTCAAGTGTTCCCAACTCACAGGACGATTCTCTGTGGTCTGGTGGTAGTTGTTTTCTCTCCGAATTGGGCTGGATCCTCGCTTGCTTCTACAGACCTTCCCGATGTGGCCTCTTTTCCCACAGGAATGGCAGAGCGCATCGAGGAATTTGCAATCTGATTGTGGGTAGTTTGCCCCACAACCTGCGCATTGGTGTGGTAGTCTTCGATTTCGCGGGTTGCGTTGGTCATGTTCGGGCCGGAGCCGGTTGACCTCTTCCTCATCACTTTCTGATGGAGATTCGAGGTCCTCGTAGTGGGCTGCTGTTGTGTGCCTCTCTAGGCGAGGTGAGGTATCGTTGGCGAGTTGACGGAGCGGTGCATTGGTGCGGCGCATTCGGGCGGCCGACTTCCTGGTTGCTTCTGCTGCAGTAGCATCTTTGATGACATTGGCAACATCGATGTTCCCTTTGGCCATGATCTTGCTCTGCGCCGTATGATCATCTAATCCCAGAACTATTCGGTCTCTCAGAGCTTCTTGGAGGTCTGCAAACCCACAGAGGCCTCCCAGGTTCCAGAGGTCCGCGATGAAATCTGCAACGCTCTCTCCTTTCCGTTGGTCCCTCTGATAAAACTTATGTCTTCAGACAAGCATTGGTATGGCGGGTGCATAGTGGGCCTGTAGAAGGGGTGCGAGGATGTCCCAGTCCATGGGTTTCACCTCAGCTGGTTTCGCTAGTGCCTTGGCCATCTTAAAGACAGCAGGCCCGCAATGGGTCAGGAATACTGCTCGCTTTTTCCCCGTAGTTGCATCTTTCAAGTTGTTGGTCTCCAGAAACATCTGGAACTGGTCCATGTACGAGTCCCAGTCTTCTTGTGTAGGGTCAAATGGAGTGGGTGGTATGGTGCCGCTGGACATGTTTTCCGTTGTCGATGTGCCTTCAGCCACGTGCTCTGTTTGGTGCTCTGTGAGTGTTCAATCAGCTCAGATGTCTCCGCATCCCACCCTTGTCGCCAGTGTTAAGTTCTGCGCATGGGTGCAAGGAGCGGAGACGAGGCAGTGAACAGTGAACTTCAACTCTTTATTAAGCATACTGAACAGAGCAATCACCTAGGGCAGCAGCAGCCCTTTTATAGGGTTGGCTGCTGTCCTATTAGCCAATGAAAAACATGGAAGTGTTAAACCCTTGAACCAATGAGAGTTGGCCCGTTAACAGCCAATCAGATGTCCCAGAAAGGACCAATGCGATGTCGCTATTATCGGCCAATAAGAAGTGCAGGATTAGAACCCTGCTTTTTACTAAAGGATGTTAAAACTTTATTAAACGCCTTTATTAGTTCATAACAGCAGCCATGGAACTTATTGGTAATATCTTTGCTTTCTTTTGCCACAGTGGTTCTAGTTCTATTTGCAGGTCTTTGTATTTTGTGATTTTTGTCCAGTTCTTTCTCTTCTGTTCTGCTGTTATTATTATGTGTGAGTAATCTACAATTAAATTCGCAATCTAAGACAGGTGGTCCTAACCAATGACCAAAGAATTATTAAAGTATTATTATTGCTACTACTATTACTATTATTATTATTGTATTATTAAGTATCATCTAAGCAGTTCCAAATAGGGTGGATTTTTTTCATAAAATTAATAGTCAAGTCTGATAAATGCAATATTTCCAGATATTGATATCCTTTGGCTTTCACTGCAGTCACAATTGATATAACAATGGATTTCTTTTTTCGTAAGTGCTCAATTTCAGTCTGCAAATCCTAGTATTTTGTATTTTTTCCCCTCTATCCTAGCATCATGTAGCATGTATACACTCATGCCTGGGCAATCTATCAGTCATTGGGCCTTATTTTTCCACACTTTTTAAAGACTTAAATGCTGTGTTATTTTTAATTTAGGTGGTAGGGGAAAGCACTGGCAACACAATATGTGTTTATTCTCTCTCTTTTATTTTAACTGTTGCATAATTCTTGATTGTGAAAAGTAAGTAAGCTTTCAAAATATTTTTGGATCTAAACCACATATTTCAATAACCCCAAAATTGGGTGATTAGACCAAGGCACAATACCAAATCTGAAAAGGTCCAGTGGTTTTATCCATGAGACTCATTTATACTCCCTTGGCATATTTTTCTCTTCCCATCCTCCGCTGCTACCCCTTCTCCAGAAAGACAAGATAGGTAGCCAATTCTCTCTTGATGGGTAAAGTGCAGACTAAATGAAATTGGCAAGAAAGCCAATTTAAAAGGTGAAATCTCATTGATCATGAACTAAATCTTCCTGAGCTAGTGGAGACTGTAAAGTTCCTGACATTACCTTCATAGTTTGTTTCCAAGTCTCCCCATTCTTTGATTAATTCATTAAAATTCCTGGTCTTCATTTCCAAACCCAATGCCAATTGGTATAGCCTTGTCTTCCCTAAGAAACTGAGCACCTGCAAATAGACAGTGCCAATCTGGGCAAGACCAAATTAAAATAATATTACCTTTTGCAGTCATAGTGCTGTTCATGCGTATCCCATATATTTTATTTTCTCACTTTTGTTCTCTAATTTATCTATTACTCATTCACATCTCTATCCGGAATAAATCTCAAATTTCCCATTGAAGCTAGGCAAGGAAAACATTCTTACCACATTACAGTAGAAAAGCTAAAATATTAGTTTCCTTCAAGAAATATTAATTTCCAAAGAAACCTTGATCTAAATAATGGGGTAGGCCGATATGCTTCTTGTAAGAGCATCTACTACTTCTATTAATAATATAGAATCAATATCAATTATCATAGCTGAATGAGTATTTAATAATTCTCGTTATTTTTCTTAAAATATATTTTCTCTCTCAGACTAATTATTCTGTAATAAAATCAGGATTACAGCTATAATACAGCCAGATACAGTAAAGTAACTAATAGTAGAATTGCTATCTATCAATCTATCTATCCATCCATCCACCCACTCATCCATCTTTATCGATCTATCTAATCATAATTGGAGAAGATGAAGCTTTTCTAAATAGTTGAATTAGGCCTTGCTAGTTTTAGAATTTTGAAATTGAAAAGAGTGAACTGTATATTATATTTGTTATTTAAAATTATTTCAAAAGAAATTAAGTAATAAGATAATCTAGAATAAGTGCATAGACCCATTAAAATTACCTTTAAAAATGCATTTATTAGAAATGAAAAGCTTCAATCGTTAGTTAAGTAGAGGCAGTGTATTATCTTATTAGACAGAATCAAACATTCACTTATCTTCTCTCTCTCTTTCTCCCTCCCTCCCTCCTCTCTTCCCCCTAGAAAAACAATATTTCAACGATATTTATTTATTGTTAGATTTATGTCCCACTATCCCTCCATGGTCTTTATGAGGTAACGGCTCAAAGTCATGTAATCAATTCCCATGGCAGAACATGAATCAAACTTTAGTGTTCTGGTTTTACTGAAGCTCATTAAGACCACACTGATGTAAATCCCTGTATCCTGCTCTCCCCACCAAAATTTTCATGATTATTTGACATACGCACTCATCCCATCCTTCAGATAGCCATATTACATTATTTCCAGGATTGCATCTGCCTGAGAGAATCTACCCATCCTATCAGATTTGTTAGGGTGGGCAGGTGCTAGTTCCCTTCATTGATATCTTGCCATAGTAGAACCTCAGAAGTGTGCCTTTTCCATGGATCATCTCACCTTCCCACCCCCCCCAATAATCTGACTGTCTCTCAGAAACAAATAAAACTACCACCATCTTCCTGTGATATGTTTTTTTTTAGACCAGGGTTGCACGGGGCCATATATTACCTTAAAATCTCTCAAATTCTATTTTTAATGTGGTAGAGAGGGAAATATCTGGATACAAATCCTTTTCACTGTATCAATTTAATTAGATCAAATTTAAATATTATTAAAATGTAAAATGACTTAAATGCAGCTTTTGTTCTGGGGTTGCCCTATTTTTTTTCCCCAGCCTTTTTGAAGATCAGTTCATAGCCTCTCTCTCTCCAAGGAAAGCTTTCAGTTTGAAAACGTTTGGGCAGAAACTGGTTTAGAAAATGGAATCTAAATAAATCTGCATGCATGCATATTTTTTTTTTGCTGGCATTCCAGCTTTGAAGTGTCAAAACAGGCATAACTGATAACAACGAAAATGTTTTTTCTGATTTTACATAGCAAGATGTGTCAAAGAGCCTGGGGCACAAAGAGGAAGCATTTAAAATGAAATTTGTTGTTCACAGAAAATAGGCAGAACATAGCAAGAAACATAGCAATAATTTCATTGTCATGTACAACAAGGATAGCATAGGGAGACCTCGCCTTTCGACTGTTTGTCTTTTGATTGCTACACAGAAGTTATGAAACATTCCTTTTCGTAAAGGATTCTTATCCTTGAACCTGATTTCTTATGCCACCCTTTTATATGCTTGATTATATGTATATTTGGCTCCCAAATAATCGTTACTGATGTTTTTCACTCTTTCACTCCTATTCATTCGCCATGCCTTGATCCTTTCTGGTATTAGTTTATTCCAGTATAGACTGGATTGGATTTTTAACACAAAAGTAGTATCGTGCATCTTTAACCAGATCAGTACATTAGACATGTACACGGAGTCATAAGGAGAACAGCCATTCCATGCATTTCAAACACCATGTAGGCATTGCCACTCCAGCTGTAAAATGTATTGTAGCCTCCCTCTGCTTTTAAGTACTTTATTGCTAAATCAGATGGTAATAAAGGTAATCAGATGGTTTGAATGCCCAACTGATGTAGTACAACAGAATAGTGTTAATACCCTACAATTTTTAAATAATAGAACTAGCTGTTCCATTGGTGTATTCTAAAATTGTTAGTAGGCCAATATCATTGTCAAGAATGGAACATTGCCCTTTGTTTCTCACAACCTGTAAGAGTATAATTTACATATTAAAGTAGGGAAAGCTGAAGTACATATCTTACAGTGTGGAACCAATGTCATCAGGAGGTTTCTACATTATGTGGCACAAATAAGCAACACAGATCATGTTTGGCTTTTGAAATTTTCCTGTAGTTTCTTATTTGCCTGTTTGATTAGGTGGGAAGAAAAAGAGAATAAGAAGAGTTCACAAGTGGGCAAACATCCTAATCTAAATTCCTAACCATTCTACCTTTAAATTTTTGCTTGGTCCTCCATTCAGGATGAGGAGTGTCTCTATTTCAAAATAATTTAACTTATTTTGGAATTTCTAAAACGTAATTCATCATACCCATCTGCACCTTTGAGTAATATGTATTGAATGCCTCTCTTTAGACTTTCCCCACTTTTAATCTTATAATAACCTATTTACTTTATAAGGCTTGTATTGTGTAATTGTTGAAGCTTTGACCTACAACTGGGAAGTTCAAGTCTTCCTTTAAGCCATGAAAAATCAAAATATGATTTTGGTCCAGTCACTACCACAACCTATGGCAAAGGGTTATTCTGGGGAAAGAGAGAAACATGCTATATATACTGCTGTGAAGGAAGGTAATATAAAATAAAGCAAAGTATAAATCTAACTAATGATCTTAATCATCAACAAAGATAGATAACCTTCTAAGTGGTAGCATGATGATGAAAAATGTCAATAAGAAATACAGATCAGGACTTTCAAAGTTGTTCTGAAACTCCTTGAAACTTTATGTTTTACAATTTACAACTTTACAATTCTCTGTTCATTTGTTGTAGAAATATATAATTATTCCCAATAACATCAAAATAATGTAGCAAAAATTGTAAATTATATTCCATGATTTATCTTAGCTTATTAAATATTTTCCCTATGCTGACCTAGGAAATATAAAGTAGGTTTCCACTTTTCATTTGAGAATATGGATAAGAATTCCTAGGTTTTTTTAAAATATATATATATATATGCTAGTGCTTTTTGGGGGGGCAGGGATAAATTATATGAAGCAAAGATTTGTCAGAATTACTTTACAGTTGAATGGTAACTCTCAATATCTTTTTTGTGTAGAAGTCCTTTGAATCCTATTTTGCACCTCTGATCAAACAGCTTCACCTTTGAGAATTCATTAGCTCTATATAAATTATCTGTCAGGAAGAGAAAATGATCCTATAAGAAATCCAGGTGGAAATAGAGTTGTTACTAAAATAGACATCTCCTTAATACTACTGATCAAGATTAATAATTAGCTTCCTTCTTGCTATTCATATTGCATGAATCCTTGAACCTATTCTAGGCCAGCCTTATGGATCATCCAGAAAGGGGAAAAAAATCAAATAGACATCAACTGTAGAAAAACTTGATTTGAGTGAATGTAATTAATATGCCATTTTTGCTTTATTTTTGGATCTGGAAGTGGAAGTTGGTTTCCTATCTTTTCTTTCCTACAAAACCCCCATCAATTTTATTTTATTTTTTTTGGGGGGGGACTTTAGGATTGTATATAAGAGAACCTCCTGTTGATAAGAAAGCAACTTTGTAAAAGAGAATATGGAATCCAATTTCACAGTTCAGCTCCCCATAGCTTCTCCTGGTATTAATTTAGTTTGGTTTAATTGAAATAATTAAACAATTAAGCATAGGATGTAATGTCAATTATTAAATATAGTAAACTGTTCAAATGAAACAATAAAACCATTGAAAACACCAAAGGCAAAGTCATGTTTTCAAAGTCTTTAGTCCCTTCAGATATCTCTGATAAATGTGAATTTACACCTGCTTTCAAATGTTGAGTTCAGGATCAAATTAAGGCTCATTAATGCCCTAAACATAGCCCAACAATGGTTTCCTTTGAACCTTCCATTTCTTAAAGTGACATTAAGATTCAATAAGTGCTGAAAGTGAAATACGAGATTAAAAATTCAGTTTTCTTAATGACACTTCCACATTAGATCCCTATATTACACATTAAAAAAGTAAACAATACTCATTGTTGAAAACTATTTAATACTAAATAGCAGTGAACAAATATATAATCAAATGATTTATTATAACTAGGGCAACATAAAAATGCACATTTTAAAATCTGTTAACAAAACATTATTAAAAATCTAAAATAAATTTAATATTTTATTAAAAATATTTTAATCATGCCCACAAAGATAAAATAAGATTTGATATTATATTTATTGAAATTACATGATCTTGAGAGCAGTGTTTTCAATTCTTAAAATCCTTCAAACCAAACTTTTAATCTTTTGTTATTCACCATATCAATGAAAGCTTCATTTAAAAAAATAAATTAAAATTGAACATTGTCCTGCTTTTGGTTTCAAATACTTTACTCACACACAGTTGTTATAGTATCTGACAAGGTTTACTCAATTTCAAAAGATAATAACAGTCAAAGCACTCAAACCAAATGGTCTCAGATGCTTTCCAAAATGATTTGCTTTAACATATGAGAGGGCAAAAGAAAAATCCAAAAATCAGTCCAAAGTTCCGGGCGTTGGTTCAGAGTTGTTACCCTGTCCAGAGATTGAAGGTTTCTTACTCAAACAATATGCAGAGGAATATCGTTGGAGAGCCAGGTATCAGATAGTTGTTTCCATCAAAGAACTGCCTCTCAAATCAGGCTGCAACCAGCTTCAATAATCACTTGAAGTTTCAGAGAATTGCTGTGCTCTACTCTCCTTTCTACTCACTGGGTATAGGGTCTGGAAGGCATTATACCATCCTTACCTGTCTGTTCCAGCTATCCAGGTGGTGATGTTTTGATCAGCCTTGGGTGACTCTTCTTTGGTGTCAGCTGACATGCACACATTTCAGCTGGAGCAGCTTCTTCAGATTCAGAATTTGATGCCTGAACCTGAGTCATGACAAACATGACTAATAAGGACAATTGAAAACAACTGAACTTACTAGAGTATGGTAGTGAAAAAGCTAGGGATAATTGCGATGGAAGAAAATTCTGTGGTGCTCCTCTATTCCCTTGGATTCCTAAGCACATTATTATTTTGCTTAATGGTTAATTTAGAGCTGGGTGAGGAAGACATAATATTGGCAAGCATGATGATACATTATGGCAATCATAACCACAGAATACTGAACAGATGACTTGAGCATCAATTTTGATTAACCTTTTTCAAAAGATGGGATACAGTTGGAAACTTTAGCTTTTCTGTTGCTGACCTATAACTTTGGGTTGCTTAGCTAATGATCTCTAAGAATACTCCCAATTCCATACCAGCTTCATACAGGTTTGCCTTTATTCATCAAACACAGCTTTGCCCTTCAAATATTAGCATTCTAGGATGCATAACAAATATTTCTGAAGCAAAAGGGATTAACAAAAACAATTTCCAATATATAATTAAATAATAATAATCACCAACGCAAAAAACCCATGGGATACACACATAGTAAGTAGCGCTATTACCACATAATGCCATAGTAGTTTGAATGATTAAAATAGTATCTAACATAATAGGAGACTCACCCTTTGATTTTCAATATCACTGCAAGGATTGCAGGAGAGAAAGAATAGAATGGCTGAATATTCAAAATATTGTTGTCTGTATTTTTAACCGTGTTGTTAAAAAGCATGCATTGTCTTTTACTTTTTGTTGTTGTGATTGCTTGCATAAGAAACTGTTTTCCAAAACTTCCAACTCATTTTAATAAATCTCAATTTCCCTTCACTAAGCATTTTCAAACAGTGCATCAATTTGTTGGGAAATCATCCGTATATGCTGAACATCAAAAGGCGCTGTGTTTAGATTCCTTTCTTTCATTCCATTACTGTTTACCTTATCAATTGATGAACTAACATTTATTGGCTTACTCGAGTGTCATTTTATTTGTTTCTTCTTTAGTGTATACCTTAACTGCAGCTTATTGAAAAGAGCATTCAATTCCTTCTGAAAGGAATGTGAATTAAGTTATAGGATTATGCTCCAGTGTCCAAAACAATGTCCTATTTAATAAGTAAATCTGATGTAGAATTCAAATCTAATTGGAAACTGGTCTTAGGTTATACTTTATGCTGTATATTTGTATCATATTTAAATCTGAGGTTTTTCTACATTTAGCATTTACACCTGAAGTTTATAAATTGGATTACTACTGTGTTATAATTTTAACTTGAAGCCTTATCTACAACTTTTGGACTTTTCTTTAATAAATAATATAGCATGTCATAACTATATAAACAGTGAAGAGTGTACTGAAAACCTATAACCTCCATGATGTTTTAAATTCATGTTCAGTTGAGGAGGAGGATTAGTACTAGTTTAGGAAAAGGCAAAGAATCCTCAAATATAATAGTCTTGTTTTTAAACACTTTTAAATTATAAAGTGGATGCCCGAATGAAACAGCATTTAGATTTCACCACATATCATCATCAGCAATATCTACTTTTAAAACTGAAGAAACAAATACAATGTATCTCCAACAAATGCAAAAATAGAATAGATTTAAGTCAAGTATTAATTTGGCAGATACATTTAAAGAAAGGCTTGAATAAAGTGGAATCACTGGCTGACCCCATTGTCCATTAATGGATGCTTGTTAAAAACTGGTTGCCTTGTTCCTTATTATATTGAAGTCAGATAACATAATAGACAGGCATTTTAAATCTGTAGCTGAAAATAATTAAGAATAAAAAGGTTCTTGTAGTGGCATAAAGACATATGTTTCATGTCTTTAAACCTTGTGGAATTTTCCAGTTTAGTCTCCCAATCACCTTTTATATTGATTGTTAGATAATGTATATTAAATGTATTTTATTCTGAGAAGCAATACCATTTTCTTTTAACTGGTAACGTGAATATTTTTGCTTTGTTTACTGAAAAGGCTTACTCAACCACTGCACAACAAGGCAGAAGAGAAGAATATTTGCATCTCTTTTGCATCTCTTTTCTTGACAATTTTTATTCTCAGTATAGATTAATAGTGCCAAATAGCAACATCAGGAGAGATAGAAATTCAAGTTATCCCTTTTCTTGTTGGGGCAGACATAAGGTACACACACATGCATACACACACACAAAAACCCCTTATAATCCTTTTGATTTAATCAGCCGGAGGTGAGATGTCATTTGGGAGACGAATTGCCTTAGGTGTATTGTTGATTCTTGAGTCTTGCAGTAATTCAG
This sequence comes from Hydrophis major, assembly GCA_033807585.1. NCBI lineage: Eukaryota > Metazoa > Chordata > Lepidosauria > Squamata > Elapidae > Hydrophis > Hydrophis major. The sequence continues at coordinate 69,490,407 of CM066330.1, forward strand.
GTTTTATCAACCAAGATCAAGAATTCCAAGAAAGAGCTTGGATACAAAGCCACTCTATTACTTTAAGGCAGGGATCTCTAAAGTTAGCAACTGTAAGACTTGTGGACTTCAGCTCCCAGAATTCCTCACCCAGCTGTGCTTTAAGGGTCAGTATTTTCCAATGGAAAATGGCAGGTGGGAAGAATGAATCAAAGCCATATTCCATTGTGCAAATTTGAGCCTCTGTCTTTGAAAAGAAGAGAATTACAGCAATCTTACTGCCTTTTAAATATTCACACCAACCTTTCTGTTTGATTTTGTAATATGTCTAAAATAAACTTTAAACCATTATTGTTTTGCAGTTTTATTTTCAAAGAGCACAACATATAATTCTATTCTATCCCCTATTTAGGTTTTTTTTTTTTTTTCATTGCTGTCTTTTTTGTTTTCATTGCTGTTTTTTTTTTGTTTTCATTCTTAGAGAAGATTGAAAGCACATTAAAAAGCACTTTAAGCTTCCATACTGCATGCTAATATGGATAAATGATTTTTAGACCAATAGCAGAGTTTTAAGTGCATTATTATGTGCTAATGGGTATGCAAATGTACATTTAAAAAATAAGTGTTTTTTGAAGTGCTAGTGCTGAACAATGTTGTGCCTAATCACCATGCTGTATTTTTTTTTAAAGGCCAGAATTTCCATATTTCTAATCACTGTCTGTTAAGTTCTGTGCATGGGCGCAAGAAGTAGAGACGAGACAATGAACAGTGAACTTCAATTCTTTATTTAACATTGTGGAACAGAGCAAAAACTACGGCAGCAATAGCCCTTTATATAGGCAAGTCACTGATCAAGTAACCAATAAGAAACGTGAAGTGCTAGCTCCCTTAACCAATGACAGAGGCCCATTAATAGCCAATCAGATTCTCCTGAACGGACCAATTCGATGTCGCTATTATCGGCCAATCAGAAATGCAGGGCTAGAACCCTGCACTTTTCTAAAGGTTTTAATAATCTTTATTTAAGCACTTTTATTAATTCATAAAACCCTTTCCCCCGGGGTTCCGTTTAAGGGGTACGGTGACGTAATCTCTGAGGTAGGAAGGTTGTTTAGACTGTCTATTAGATTTACGTTGTCCCCCCGGTTCTTGTCTATAATCTTGTTTTGGCGGGACATTTTCTGGCAAGTTGGGTACCGGCAGTTCTTCATTGAAAAACTCGGTGCTGCTAATGTCCTCATTGTCCTCTAGCCTTTGTGGGCTTGCCTCTGATGAGGTGTCCCTTTGAGGTGAGCTTACCCCAATCTCTGATCCTTCTTCATGCATTATGCCCAAAGGCTGACTTCTTCCGTTCGTGTTTTCTGCTGTTTCGAATTCGGTTTCTTCGGCATCCCCTCCCCCCTCAGTTTGGGAGTCACCGGAGTCGCAGAAACTAGGTTGTAGCCTCGAACGCAGCTGATCAATATGGCGCTTCCATATTCTTCCGTCGCAGCTTTTTACTCGGTACAAGCTGGGTCCCGTGACTTAGATTACAGTTGCCTCGACCCACAAAGGATCGCCAGAAAAGTTCCTAGTGAAAACTAGGTCACCTATCTTGAATTTGTGGCATTTCCCGCTAGGTCCGTGGGGTTTTTCTCGTTCGTACGACGGGTGTAGTCGGTCGAGTTGGGAGCGGAGTTTGCGTCCCATTAACAATTCAGCAGGAGTCTTATTGATGGCACTGTGCGGAGTGATGTGTTGAAGAAGGAGTATCCTGTTTATCTTATCTTCGATATCCCCATAATCCATTTTATGTAGGGTCTTTTTGACGAACTGTACCATGCGCTCGGCTCTTCCATTGGCCGCAGGATGCGCCGACGAAGTTAGCGCATGGCGAATACCACGGTCCGCCAAATACTGTTCAAAAGGAAGCGCGGTAAACTGGGGGCTGTTGTCGGATACCACAATTTCTGGCAGTCCATGTGTCGCAAATATTCTGTTCAATTTCCTGATGACGGATTCGGTTGTGGTACTTTTCATTTCGTGGATCTCAAGCCAGTTTGAGTAGGCATCCACCGTTAATAGGAATGTGTGTCCTTTAGTAGGTCCCGCAAAGTCAATATGAATACAGGACCATGGTCCCCGGGGTGTTTCCCACTCCGTTGGTGTTGCTTTCGGTGGGGCATTGCTAACTTCCTGGCATTTGTAACAAGTCTTTACCCAGGCCTCGATCTGCTTGTCGATACCAGGCCACCATGCATAGCTTCATGTGAGCGCCTTCATGCACACGATGCCGGGGTGGCCCTCATGCAAAGTTTTCAATACTCTCATTGAAACCACTCTGGGACGACGACTCTATCCCCCCAAATGATGCAGCCCTTCTGGGAAAACAGTTCCGTCTGCCAATTTTTGAAAGAAATGAAGTTGTCAGGGATTTGATCCAATGGCCATCCTCGCTCGACCCAGCTAAGAACTCATGCCAAAATGGGATCGCGTTTGGTTTCGATCGCGATATCTCGAGCTGTCAGTGGTGGTGATTGAAGTGTCTTAATCTGGAGCGTTGTGATAGTTGGAGCTAGGTCATCAACGGTTTCCGGAAGTGGTGCATGGCTTAGTGCGTCAGTGTGGGGGATAGCATTGCAGCTTATAATTGTAGGCAGCCAAGAATTCTGATCAGCGAGTCATTCTGGGAGATAATATATAAGGGGTTGGCTTGTCTCCCACTATAATCTCCAGCAAAGGTTTGTGGTCGGTAACTATAGTAAAAACTTGCCCATAAATATATTCATAAAATTGTTTAACAGCAGATACAACAGCAAGAGCCTCTTTATCAATTTGACTATTACGTTCAGTTACGTTCAGCTTTAGATAGCATTTTTGAAAAGTAGGCAATAGGGGCTTCACTACCGTTTGGTAACACATGGCTCAAAATGGCACCCACTCCGAATGGTGATGCATCACATGTAATCGTGAAAGGCAAAGTCTCATTATACTGCATCAAAACAGCGTCTGAAGTCAATAAGGTTTTTACTTGTCGGAACATGTGTTCCTCTTGGTGTCCCCAGACCCAGGTTGCCTTTTTGTACAACAGACGATGGAGGGGCTCGGCTACGGTCACCTTGTGGGGCAGGAAAATGTTGTAAAAATTGATAAGGCCCAGGAAAGCTTGGAGATCAGTCTTATTTCTGGGCCTTGGGGTGTTTTTGATTGCCCTCAGCTTTCTATCGGTGGGGTGAATGCCCTGTTTATTAAGTACCCCAAAAATTCTACTTTAACCGTACACAGTTGACACTTATTTTTTTTTTACTTTAAGGCCAGAGTCTTTAAATTTCTGGAGAACCAGCCTCAGGCGCTCCTTTAGTATTTCTCTAGTCGGAGCAGCAATTAAAACGTCATCAAAATATGGTACAACCCCTTTTATACCCTGTAATAGTCTCTCCATCAAGCTCTGAAAAATTCCCAGGGCCACGCTAATTCCGAATTGAAGTCGGTTGCACTTAAAGGTGCCTCAGTGCATAACGATTGTTTGTGCCTCTGCCGTTTTTTTATCTACAGGCAGTTGTTGGTATGCCTGTGCTAAATCTAGTTTAGCGAAGACTTTTCTGCCCCCCAGGGAATGGAGAAGATGTTGTACCACCGGTACCGGGAAAGCGTTCTGCTGAAGGGCGTGATTCAGGGTGGCTCGGTAGTCCCCACAAATTCTTAACGATCCATCCGGCTTGATGGGTGTTATGATTGGGGTTTCCCAGGGAGCGTGGTCGGTTGGTTCTAACACACCCTAGGCTATTAATTTATCAAGCTGCTCGTCAATCTTTGGTTTAAGGGCAAATGGAACTCGACAAGGCTTAAGGCGGATGGGAGCTACTTTGGGGTTAAGGTTAAATGATATCGGGGTCCCCTTGTACTTGCATAGTTTGTCTGCAAAGACATCCTGGAATTCCTGGACTAGGGCCTCCTCCCAGTCGTCGCTGCTGGTTTGGTGAATGCCGGCTACTTCAATCCTTAGTGGAGCGAACCATTGAAGGCCTAACAAGCTAGGCCGATCACGGTCGATGACGGTCAATGGTAAAGATGCAGTACGATTTTTGAATGAGACCTGGACTAGGTTGGATCCAATGACCGGAATTCGGTTTCCCTGATAGTCCTTGAGTACGATTCTTTGGATTCTGAGGTCTTGCTGCCAGAGGGCAGGGATTAATTGTTTAAGGGTCTTCCAGGAAACCATCAAGAGGGACGATCCTGAATCAACTTCCATCACACAGGGCTGGTTTTCAATGGTGACCTTCAGTCGGATCTTCTTTGCGTCTAATGATGAGGCGTGACCAATCATAATGGTTTGGTGTGCCTCTTCTCATTTCGTTGAATGGGCTAGTGGTTTATTTCTGTAGGAGTGGTTGTTCCTTTAGTGGTTCAAATGTTCCTGATTCACAGGACAACTTCCTGTGGTTTGGCGGTAGTTGGTCCCCCTCTGAAATGGGCTGGATCCTTGCTTGCTTCTACAGACCTTTCCGATGTGGCCTCTTTTCCCACAGACATGGCAGAGCGCGTCGAGGAATTTGCAGTCTGATTGTGAGTGGTTTGCCCCACAACCAGCGCATTGATACTGCAATCTCTGGTTACGCTGGTGGCGTTGGTCTCGTTCAGACCGGAGCCAGTTGACCTCTTCCTCATCACTTTCTGATGACGATTCAAGGTCCTCGTGGTGGCCACTGCATGTCCCTCAAAGTGAGGTGAGGTTTCACCGATGAGTTGGCGGAGTGGGGCGCGAGTGCAGTGCATTTGGGCAGCCGACTTCCTGGTTGCTTCTGCTGCAGTAGCGTCAGCGATGGTATCTGCAAGGCTGATGTCGCCTTTCGCCATCAGCTTACTCTGCACGTGTGGTGCTTCTAATCCCAGAATTATTCAGTCTCTCAGGGCTTCTTCGAGGTCGGCGAACCTACAGAGGCCTCCCAGATTCCGGAGATCCGCAATGAAATCTGCAACGCTTTCTCCCTTCCGCTGGTCTCTCTGGTAAAAATCATGTCTTCGGACAAGTGTTGGTATGGTTGGTGCATAGTGGGCCCGTAGAAGGGGCTTGAGCATGTCCCAGTCCGTGGACTTCACCTCAGCCGGTTTAGCTAGTGCCTTGGCCATCTTAAACACGGTCGGCCCGCAGTGAGTCAGGAATACCGCTCACTTTTTTCTGGTAGTGGCATCCTTCAAGTTGTTGGTCTCCAGAAACATCTCGAATCGGTCCATATATGAGTCCCAGTCTTCTTGTGCTGGGTCGAATGGAGCGGGTGGTATGATGCTGCTGTACATGGTTCAGCCGTTGGTGCATCTTCAGCCACGTGCTCTGTTTAGCGCTCTGTAGTGCTCAGTCAGCTCTGAGGTCTCCGAATCCCACCTTCGTCGCCAGTGTTATGTTCTGTGCATGGGCGCAAGAAATAGAGACGAGACGATGAACAGTGAACTTCAACTCTTTATTTAACATTGTGGAACAGAGCAAAAACTATGGCAGCAACAGCCCTTTATATAGGCAAGTTGCTGATCAAGTAACCAATAAGAAACGTGAAGCGCTAGCTCCCTTAACCAATGACAGAGGCCCGTTAATAGCCAATCAGATTCTCCTGATCGGACCAATCCGATGTCGCTATTATCGGCCAATCAGAAGTGCAGGGCTAGAACCCTGCACTTTTCTAAAGGTTTTAATAATCTTTATTTAAGCACTTTTATTAATTCATAACACTGTCCATCCAAAAAAGTACTATTCCAAACAGCATGATTTTATCCGGTGCAATCACCATTAAATATACCTAGAAATGAATTTAATAACAAAAGACACATTGTTTTTTTTTTTCTTTTTAAGGGATTAGATTATAGTATCTTTTATCAAGCAGAAAAAGACAATCACAATAAAGAAAGTTGTGGATAAACAAATTTACTTTGTAAAATGCAAAATTAGGAAAACAATCAGTTTGTTTAAAGAATCTGAATTAGAATTTAGGAAGAAGATGGATAGGAGGAAAAAGGACGTTTTAAAATTCGTCGGGTTTGAATTTCAGAAACTAATTAGAACTGAAAAGATAAATCGACATGAACAACAAAATGAACAATCAGTACTGAAAGATATACATGAAAAGGTAAATACAAAGTAATGCCACTTAACTGTGGTGCTCCCTCTGAAGTTTATGGATTATCAGGAAAACTTACCTTGGTAGCAAATACTGTCAAATGTATTATAGCTCTAATTTCTGTTATTATCAAACCCTGGAAACTATTTCAAAATATTTAGAATATAACACCAGTAATCATAAAAGCATATCCTCAACTTATGACCAATTTTGGTCCTAAGTCATTGTGCTTCCAACCCTAAACATTGTGTGACTAGACTTGATTTTATTACTGTTTTGTGATGGTTTTAAAATAAGCCACTGTTGTTGTTAAACAAATCACTTGGTCATTAAATGAATCCATCATATCTAATGGGTTCCCCCCCCCTATTTTCTGCCGGTAAATAGCAAAAAAATGTTGCATATCATGGTTACATGACCATGGAACTTTGCAACCAGTCATAAATGTGATCCAGTTGCCAAGTGTCCAGAATTTAATTACATCACCACAGGGAATGAGGGTAATTGTACTTTTAAAGACAGGTCCTTATAGCTTTGAAAACTCTGGCATTATTTCAAATGGTTCCTAAACAACCAGTTGTAAGTTTTAGACTACGGTAGGAAAAAGCTGGGTGCTCTTATATAAAGCTGAAAAACATTCATCCATGAGAAATGTATATCCAGCCAATGAAAGATGCTTCATTGCCCTATGAAGGCAAATTTGCAGAGGATATCACATAGCCCAGGAATAAAGGATTGGCTCTCTAGAATAACTCTTCCTGAAAAGATCTGTTAATAGTTAACACTGTTGATTGTGAACAAATAGGGAGATTTATAGTCAAAAGTATAGGAACAGATTTTCTACTATTTCAGAGGAGCTATACAGACACTGCACTGGTGTCCAGGGGCACCTTCTTTTGCACTCTCCTTTAGTATTTCATTTCAAGTGCTACCTTCATATGTGGGACCCTGCAGAAGAATTTGTCTCCTACTATGTAGTAATGTCAAGGGATTATAATGCAGAAAAGGAAATACTATCAAGAATGGCGTAGGAGTTTCATATGACAATATACTTCCTTTGAACATCTGTGGTGATGCGAAGCCATCCAGGTCATGGTGGACCTAAGGGTGATTTATCAAGAGGCAACTGGATGTTTTGTTTCTCATTCAAGAAGCTTCTCCAGCTTCCTTAAGGAATTGTGTTGCAGCACTATCGTACAGGTTACCCAAGAACTTGGTGTGTTCTATTCAACCCCCAGAACTATGACTTCTTTTATTTGTTAGATTTATATCTCATCTTATACCTAATGTTGGAATATCGGTTGAGAAGATTGTTCCTTGTTGAAGATGTGAGAACAAGGAGTTACTGCTGTAACTGGTGCTGGGAGTTTGATACCCCAACCTAGATGAATGAGAATCTCCATAGATACTGTGGTAATTGCATTTTAAGAATACTTGTAATAATGCATGGAGTACAGAAAAGTAACAGATATATAAACCCAAAAAAGAATAGCCCTGAATTTTTGCTAGTGAATATTTAAACGGCAAAAAAAGCTTCTGGAAAGCTTACGATATTTATAGTTAATAGTTATGATGTCAGTTCTTCCTTGTATTCTTCTGGATCCTTGTGACGACTTTTGGACCAACCAACAAATGAGTTCATAATCTGTGAAAATTGGCATATGCAGCATTAGCACTGAGGATAAATTGAGGATAAATTGTGTAAAGTTTTGCAATGAACAGTATGCAATAAATACTCTTAGGTCTTCATGGCTTGCAATGCCATATTTATGCCACTGGTTCTTATGCCAATTGAACATATGTATATTATATTGAAACATAAAAGTAAATAATTAAAAATAATGGGCAAAGTTTCTTTGGTTTTCATTTTCATACGACCAAGCATAATTACACAAGCTAATACAAAACCTGAAATGAAATAATCCTTTACTTTTCACTTGTCAACTGCTGTGATGTTCATTGGGAGAAACCTTAAAATATTTTTAAAGTAAATATTAAAAGAATATATACAATTTTTGTGAGCACTTTGACAAATTCACAGTGACTGAAAAATGACATAGAACATAACACACAAATATGATAAGTATAAAAATCTAATTTGTTCTTCCCTTGAAACAAAATTTAATATGAAGTGCATGAGAAAGCCACCAATAAACATATGTGATATAAGGAAGAATGAAGTCACTGTAGCATGTAACAAACAGGAAACCATCATAAAAGAATCTACATCAGCCTGACTGGTTGCATAGTCAAAATTTACCTTTAAACTAGATTTGGCTATGATTTATTTTTTTATGATTTATATTTAAGCTAATCCAACAAGCTTGGATAGTATCACTGCAATAAACGTAATTATTTTTAATTTTATTAATTTCCTGATTCTTAAATAGATAGGTCTTTATGAATCTGGTAATGGCAAACTCAGACAGTTGGATATTATATCAAAAAGAAATTAAAACAGCTGCTGCAAAGCAACAGCATGCTTAGACAAGACTTGACGTACTTTGAAATATCAAACATTCTAACCATTCTCCTTTTTCCAAGCAATAGCAATAATATACAGCTTTATGGTGCTTTACAGTCCCCAACAATCTTGGCCCTCATTTTAATGACCTTGGAAGGCTGAGTCAACCTTAAGCCAGTGAGAATTGAACTCCTGGCAGTCAGCAGAAATAGCTTGCAATACTGCATTCTAACCACTGCTCCACCCAGCTCAGCTTAATAAAGTTGTGATCATCAGACTAATGGGGATTTTAGCTCTTTCAAAACTACACAGAGGGGAAGTCAGTTCTGAGAGATAGCACTGCTTTTACAGACAGCTTGGCATGTGGAATTACAATGGCCAGACTGTATGTTTAGCCATTTCAATTAACTCCCCCTCTGCCTGTGCAAACTGAAAGGGAGAGTAAATTGTAACATAAGTCTATACCCACAATTTTCCATTGCAGATCAGTATGATTCTACTTCCAGCCAAAGCTGGAAGCCAAATGCCAAACCAGGGCAAGTTTAGTTGAACCAAAAGGTATGGTAAAAGGGTTCTCAGTAGCTTCCAGAAGTCTTAGAAAGTTCCATAGAAATGAGAAGCAGAAAACTCAGAAGATGGATGCAGAAAAACTGATCTATGTGAGATACCCATCTCACAGCACCACATGGCTGGTTGCTTTAATATTATCCTAATAACAAAGAAGAGGTCCTTCTTATAGTTACAGATGGTTCATCTATTTATGCAGTTTTAAGCAACGATAAGCAACTAGTTAACTATAGAAGGCTTTTGTTTATATAAAGGTATTTTTAATCTGAGATACTGTCGGCATGTAAATGCATCATAATGAAAACATTTTTTCTCCAGACAGTTACATGAGATTTTTTTTCTCAAATAAAGTCAAAGTTTTTGTAAACAATTCAGATACCACAGGGTTTAAACATTCATTGTCAAGTTAGCCCTCACCACAAAAACGTGCACAAACATGCATGAACATGGATAAAATTACTTACCACATTTAAACATCTTCATTTAAATTCTTGACTGGGCTATTCTGCAGTCCAAGAGACAATAGACTTTCTCTTTCTTTAATTGATTAAAGGATAACACATCTGGCTCCTTTTTCTCAAAGTCTTCTTGTTGTTTTGCCTTTGCAATGTTCTGAATGATTAAAAAGTTCCTCTGGTTTTTGAGAAGCCAGAACAAATTAAAGGAGCATTGATGAAATGAATTTGTTGCTTGTTCTTGTTACAATGAGAGCTTGGCTTATTGAATCAAACTCAAGGAAACTTCTACTCACATTGTAGCCATCTTTCCTGACATGACATAGCATCAAAGACTTGTAATACATGAGGCCATACATTTTAAACATGGAATAGTGATCACCACAGTCTGTCAGAAATATAAAGTGCACTTCAGTATTATTCCAAAATTTCCAGTAACTCCATAACTCCCCACTTCACCGATATATACAATATTCAATGTAAATGCAAGCAAATTGACTATTTCAAAGAGGGGTTTCTTTGCAGTAGAAGCTTCAAAGCTTAAATCAATGTTTCTGCAGTAAAATTTACATTAATACACACAGATATATCAATTCTTTCCTCATCCGGCATAACTCCTACTCTATACTGGAAGTGCAATCACATGTCACAGACTTTGAGGTTAGTGCCAACAAATATCATGAGGTTTGTTTGTGGAGATATATATATATATATATATATATATATATATATATATATATATATATATATATAATATAATATAATATAATATAATATATATATATATAAGGTATTTTGAATGCCTTCTGTTGTTTGAGGCCAATGAGGGAAACACTTTTTACTCAACTGCTTTGTTTATAAAAGTAGTTACTCCAAAGTACACATCAAAAAATATGCTATTCGAGGTAATAGAAATTTACTTTAAAAAATTACAAATATTAAATAATTGCAATCAATCTATAATAACTTTCAACACTGGACTACATTTGGCAATTTACAACATTTGATAGTTTACCATCAATTTTAATTTGAATCTGACAGCTGTCAGCCATCTGTGTGCACCCTTCAAAGCTACAATGATTCTGAGATTTCAACATCTGTGAACTTTAGCTTTGAGCTTTGAGTATTTCAGATAATATGACACATTGATAAAGTGAATAAAGAGCTTCTTATGCAATATTTGGGGTGGTTAAATAAAAGTCCTAGCAACATCTTTTTTTTTTTTAACACTGAGACAATGAGATAGGAATGTTCAGCAAATGACATGTGAATTGTGCAATTCATAAGGAACAAGGCTTACAGTATTTGACATTACACATTAATCCTAATGTAATCTATCAGAAATCTATCTATTGTACTGTGTGCAACATTCTTTAAAGTAACAAATGAAAATACTGTAGAAATCTCATCTTACTTGGATTTTTGGAAGAAATTAAAGATAAGTTCAGTATTTATTCATACTTGCTTCATTTCCTTCTTAGATCAGGGGTATTCAAACAGAGCAACTTTGAGACTTGTATGCTGTCTGAGGAATTCTGAGAGTTGAAGTCCACAAGTCTTGATTAAGATAAGTTCATATTTAAGTTGCCAAGTTTGGAGACCCCTGTTCTAGATGACTTTCAGAATTCCATCTACTAAAAATGATTCATCAATGTACACTTAGATGTGACCCAGCAAATGTACTATAAATCCTTTATGAAGCCTTACTTAACTGCTAGAGTAAATAAAAGACTACTGCAAAACTCAGTTTAAGAAATTATTATACATTATTTTATGTATCGTTATATAAAAACTTACAATTAGCAAGCATATGACACAAAGAAATGGATTGGAATAGCAGTAAGTATGAATGCAAGCTTTTTACAATGAATCTCAAACTTTTTTTGCTGATTCAAATATTCAGAAACATACATGCAGATCAATTTCTCAGCGTGACCTTCTGCCACATCATTAGATACGTTTTCAACTGATACTTCTGCTGAAGTGGTTATGAATGCATAAATACCTGATTTAATCATTTGTTCCTGAAAGTGGATAACTTTTCTTTGTTATCAAATAACAAAATAAATAACAATATAAAAGAAAATATGATTACAATAAATGATAGTAATAAGGGTCTTATTGCCATTCATTAGTTTTTCTTATTGACTGATGGTTTTTTCCCCCATGAAATTGGAATAGTTCATTGGAGTACAGAACATCTCTAGCTTGTAATTCCAGAGCTGATACTTTCATAAGTCACTGTTGTATATTCAAAATCATCCCGGATGCACTATTCTGAAGCAATCTACATAATGAAAACAATGAACATATAATAAGTTCAATGGAAAGAAACTTATTAGACACAATAAGTAAAATACTGTAACATAAGAAGGATATTGTATTGATAAGATGCCATGAATTCAACTATGAAAAGAAATGTGATTTGTTTGGAAGCTAGTTTTGTGCAAAATGATTAAAATTGCTCACATGGGTCTTAGGCCCAAAAATCCACCCATCCATCCACTAATAGGGATTTAATGAAATACCTGGAGAAGATGGAGCAAAGTTTTTTGTCCATTGGAAGAATTGGGATTTTTTAAGGGTTTAAGCAACAAAACTAATTGTGATTGGCAGTATGATATACACCCCCCCTCCAGGTTTGGGAAGCTAAGGCCAAAAAGACATATAAAGCCATGACACATAGAAGCCAATCACTTCTGGTGATTGGAATTTGGATATAAGAAAAACTTATGAGCACATAATTTAGAGGAAGGTGTGAACAGCAGACCGCTGAACAGATTCATTGGCCAGGGGCAAGAATATTTTTTTTAATAGATGTATGTTTGTGTGTGTGTGTATGTATGTATGCATGTACACACATACACACATAAATTCAAATGTAAAAACTAGAGCATATAGATGCAGACAAAGAAAATATTTAAAATATTGGTTTAGCTACCACTATTAATCAATTTCCAGGTAAACTATATTTCAAATAAAAATAAGTCACACATAAACAAACTTAAATTCAAGCTTTAAAAAATAATGGAAATATGGAACTATCCTCTTCAGGAAAGATCTTTTTATAATAATTAGCAGCACTAAAATTAAACATTTTTCATTTTGGCATGCATGAAACAATGGCTGCCCCTTCCTTCCCCCAAATATGCCTCTAGGTGTATCTTACTGTTCAGTGATAACCACAATGTTAAACTTAATACACATAGTTTGAAACTGCCTACAAATTCTTTGATTTATATGCTACCTCTGAAGTATATACTGATATCCTAGATTTATTTTCAGTAATAGGGGTGCATAGAATTCTCCTGACAGTTTAAAATAATTGACTTTGTCGCCATTTCAGGTATAGTTTTCAACAGAATGTCAATATGCTAATTGTGGAAAAATTGAAGGACAAAAATATAGGTAAACCCTTTTCAAACTCTTCAAGAAAAACTATTTTAAACTGCAAGTGTGTATAAATGGAATAAGTGAGTCACGTTTTGGCAATTGCTCCTAAGTCATTCCTTGATATCATTAAGTACTTGCTGAAAACACAGTAAAATATATTCATATTATAATCTGACAATACTTTTAATTGGCATTAACCAAACTGCTTGATTGACACCTATGTACAGCATAGTGAGAAGTAGGATAAGTTCAAAACATAGGATGTTTTTCCTGCTGGATCTCAGAAATTGATTTTTGCACTTCCTTTGTAGTTCTTTATCCAAGTTAGACATTTAGTTACAGATTCTTGTTTCCTTCATCTTTTCAACAGTCATGAATCATAGGTTTAGAACAAAATGTGAAATCTGAACTCCTAGATCACATGCAACCACCAAAACCTTGGGTATCAGCCAAAAGATGCCACCAACTTGCAAAGTGGCACAGGGCAAAATTATTACATTTATAGGAACAAGGAATTTATTAAATCTATTATATTCATTTATTGTAATTAGATTAAATAAAATGAGCTTGGTTTTTGTCCTAAAGATCTTGGACTACAGCCAAATGTGGCTGTATATTGTTGGGTGAGGACATTCACTGTAGTGCATCAGTAAGTGCCACTCATAACAGTCAAAATAAATACTTAACAAGGTTATCATGGGGAATGGAAAAATGAATAAAAGTTCTAGAATTTCAATAAGAAACAAGTTCAAACTCCTACTTCATGAAGATGGCCAATAGGCCTTGAGTAAAACATGCTTCAGTGAATTGTGAGGATAAATAAGATATCATCTATATATTAATTCAACTTCCCTAAAATAAGCATACCATCAATTTTGATTATCCATGGATCTAAAAGATAGGTTCTCTATTATCCTATCGTGTGTCAGCTGCAGGCTGGAAGTTATTACCTTTTGAAACATTTTAAACACTGGATTTTAAAAGAATATCAATCAGAGTGAATGGTCATTCCAAACTGCTGCTTAAAAATCAAGCTTAATGTTCACAATCATATTTTGCAGGATGTTATAATGGAACTGAGGAAAGTGACTGAATAAGTTTTGTGTGTTATTGAAGTTACAGCTAACCCTTTAAAAATCTTTGTACATTCAGGGAATAGCGCATTTTTCAAACAAGCCAAAACACACAACCACAAAAAACACATTATAAAAAGATCTCTGATATTTTTCCCAGAGAAAATGAATGAAATGCAGGGATGATGAATTGGGAACAATATATTCAGTTGTTCACTTACCTTCAGTTGTCTTTTACACCCTAGTTGTGTTGTACTCAGATTCATGTTTGTTTAGAGACCCAATGAGGCAAAACCTGGAATGTTATGGCTATTTCATTCAACATAATAATGTTTGCATTGGAAAAAAAAGAAATACATGCATATACATTCTTTACTGGAACATATCTAAAGATTCAGGCAAATTGATTTAAGATACCAAAAACTGGTGGGCTGGTAGGCAAAAATAATGCTCTTGTTAACTTTATCAGCTCTTTAAAATTAGATGACTAAAATGGCTTGGTGAGACTAATTGACAAAATGTTCTGAGACTTTTGGATAGGGGTGTTTGCAGTGAGGAGGGATAAGTCAAGCAATGCAGAAAAAAGATAATAATTGGGCTCCAATCACATGGATGTATTCATCCATTTAACTTGTTTTATTCCTCCTGTATCCTGTAGACACCCAGGTTTGGCTAGATTTTATGACAATGGAAAAGACTAAACACATGAACACAATAATATGGAGAATAATAAAATACATGTGTTAAGCCTAAACCTATCACAAGGTTTCTGACAGTTTCCAAGTACATTGCATGTAAATATTTTTCACTTCATATTTACTCATAATCTTTTAAGCATTTTCATTAAGAAGCATGCAGAGTGCATTTCACAGCAAAAGAGTCCCCATAATTTTCTTTGAAACAGTAATTCTGCCAGACTTGATTTAGAAAGCTTTTGCTCTGCTACTTTTTCATCAGCAAATCTCAAAGAATATCAAGCTAAAGCATAAAAATTATCCCCTAGTTTAAATTGCAAATAAACAAGACAAGTAATGATATATCAACCACAGAAATCATATTTCAAAATATTGTGTTTTGCTGCATAAAAGAAACATGATCAGAAGGCAAAGGGATTTTCTCATTGGTTTATCCCTCCCTACAATCTGGAAGGACAAAATATTACATTCCAGCTCTTCAGGAAATCAGCTCTGCATTCTGATTTTTCAAAGAAAACTGCCCTTAATTTACTCAAAAGTATCTTTGGAAGGTAAAGTCTATCTACCCTTTCATACATTTTTATATTTAATGAAATTAAAATAATAAGACACCATACCCCATTCCTGAAAATAGAAGAGACAATTTTTGATGATGGAGCAGTATTAGAAAGATCAAAAACAAACAAGCAAACAAAGAAAGAAAAAATGAAATCAGACAGGCAATGGAATATTTGCAATTAGAATTTTCCACAAAATAGGTATATATACTGTACATGTAAAACCCAACTTAATTATAATCAACAGTATTATTTAGCTGCTTTAAAAATTAAATAAGTGTTCCTAGGAATAGCTGCTGAACTCTTTCCTTATTTGACCTTTCTATGCTATAAATTCTTCCATACAATTAGCTCTTGAGTGTGTGTATGCATGGAAAGGATGAAGGTTGCACTCCAGAATTAAAACTATTTAAGAGACTAGATTAGTGAAGAGTCAAAGATAGGAAAGTTTAAACTTCATTATTTCTTGATTATCGAAGCCAGACATTAAAGCCTGGTACTATAATGGTCTCCATGGCTAATTTATGCCAAAGAGCAGGTGAATATAAATAGAAGGAACCTATTTTCATCTGCCAAAAATTACCATGGAATACTGCCATGGGTTGGATTGTGTTAGAAGTTCTAGTAAATCCTAAAAATATAAATAAGGACAATTTTGGACTTGCTAGGTAATTCTTGGCTATTTTCATGGGATAGTACCAAAAGCATCTTCTCCTCCTCTACTCCCTTCTCACCAAAACAAAAACAAAAAACCCCTATTTAGAATACCCATCCACATGCATAAATGCATCCTGGAAAAAGAATGTTAGCTCACAAACAATGGTTGGACTTTAAGTGGATATGCATATTAGAAAAATTAAACAAATAGAAAACAGAACTGAATCCAGGCTCCATGAAAAAGTCCTCATAAAAAATCTATTGATACTGACCGCTGAACAGCTTTATCATGTCTGGACAGCCTGTGACTCGTGGTTGGTACCTCTTCAATTTCATCTATCTCGCACACATCGGCAGCTTCTTGTGAGTAGCTATGCTTCATGACAAGGATGTTTCTTCTGTTCATAGGCTGGATAAGGGGTTTTGCAGGCTGGGGTTGAATTTCTGTTAAGATTGGTGTATCTCTTGTGCTAAGATTACTATGGCTGCCCTTAGTGCTAGATAATTGTGATCCACAGTGGTGGTCATGAATGCATTTTGAAGATGATCTACGGAGTTTATGATAATTTTCAAAGTCATCTGCAATATCTGCAAGGTCCACTGAAGCTCCTGTTTCTCTGAGAGTACATAACTCATAATGAGGAGGCTCAAAGACCTCTTGGAACACTGTTTGATCAAAGTCTGCTTTCTTCTGGACAAATCTTTTACGAGGCTGTTTGATCTGGACTATAACAGAGATAATGATCAGGAGGATCACAATGCAAATAGTCACCCCAATGATTGTCCCACTGGTATTTGTAAGCTGATCCCACAGGCTGGCTTTTGTCTTTTCTGTGAGATGGGGAAAGGGAATAAAAAAATAAAACAGAAGTTAAAATCCACCCTTTTTTTAATGACCATTAGCTTTATGGATTGTTACCATGATAATTCTTTCTCAGTCTTTCCAAACTGGGTACTATCCAGATGTCTTGCAACTGCATGTTTCAGTAGATCTCATGGGTATACATTTTGACACTTTGATAATTATGCCCCGATATATCTGAAGACTATAGAACTGATATAAGAAAGAATACAAGAAATACAGAATTATATGGCAGGACAGCATGGCAGGACAGCATGAAATCAGAGACTGATTTCAATTCTCTGGAACTGCTCCAGCCTATAAACCTCTGTATGTCAAACAGTTGAATATACAGCCATTCTACCATCAGAAGTCATTTTATGACCATTATAATTTGCATTTCTGTAAAGTACAAATCAAGTATTTTAAAATACATACAAAATAACAACATTGGTGGTATAATGTCACTTTATGCAATCTGATGAAAACTAAGGTTGTTTTTATCTATTTAACCAAATCCTTGAAAGTGCAATGACAGAGTTTTCAAACTTCTCCATTATGGTGACATCCTAAAAGGGAATAACTAGTCTTTTATCATGAATTCCCTAAAATTATATCCTGGTTTTCAGAGTGAAGAGTTAATTTGTTATCTCTTCCTTAATCAGGGCAATGGACTGTTCTTATCTATGGACAAATCTTTATTTAAAACTTGTCCTGGAATCTGAAAGTAGACCAAATAGGTTTGCATTGATACAGAATTAAAGTGAAAATATACCAAAGTGCATGTGGATTCAGCTCAATGGACAGTTAGCTCTACAGACACAAAAATTCCTGATAAAGCTAAAGCAGTGTGGTCTGCACATGATCATTCAGTCCGTGGGCCACCAGTTTGACACCCCTGAGATGAACCAAAATTTACAGCCATGGCCAGTCAGATGCTTCAGTACATTTAATAATCAAGTCATTCTCATATGCCTTCTGTATATGTGCTTCTTTATTAATTCCATTCTACAAATGATCCACATAAAAGAGTTTGTGTCCCTGTATGATTTTAGACTAAACATCTAGAAAGCATAGGAAATAATCTTGCATGCCATTGGAAAAGGTACGATTAAAACTCTGCTTAATCCCCTAGAAGAAGTGTGAAATATAAATAAATATACATATCTTTTTATGATTGTACCCATTAAAAAGAAATTGGTGTAGAATATATTTTGACAAAAGTGAAAGACAACCACTTTGCTGATCCCTAAGCAATTTTTAACTATTTCAAGAAATACTTTTAAGAGGCCAACCATTTACTGAAAGGAAAAAAAAAAACACCAAGATGAAGCAACTTGAAACTAGGATATAGTAAAACTATATGTAATACTATTGAGGAATTTAGAGGGATAAAAGTTTGGAATATATTTTATATATTTTATTTTGTTGTTCTTTTATATTATACTTCATCCTAAAGGAAAATTATGAATGTATGTTTTTTGTTAGATATTTCTATTGTGGATCTGTAATTGTTGTTGAAGGTATAAATTGTTCTATTACCAAGAGAAGAATGTGTATAATATGGATAGTCTAACACAGATTATTTGTTAATGTTTAATAAAATATCTCACAATAGAAAATCATTTTTGCCTATTCAACACTAGAGCATCTTACAAAGGTTACGTTTTCAATTGATGACTGCAATTACTGTATGAATAATATGATGGGAGAAATGGTCTGAATCAGTGCTTGTGTTTAAATATAATACAGTATGTGATGAATTATCTTATACATGAACAAATATATTCCTATTGTGAATTAATAAAAGTGCTTGAATAAAGTTTGTTGAAACCTTAAAGCAAAGTGCAGGGTTCTGGCCCTGCACTTCTGATGGGCCAATAATAGTGATATTGGATTGGTCCGTTCAGGATAATCTGATTGGCTATTAATGAGCCCTTCTCATTGGTTAAAAAGAGCTAACGTTCCTGTGTTTTCATTGGCTAAATACCCAAGAGCTTGCCTATATAAAGGGGGCTGTTGAGGCCATTCAGAGAGCTGTTGCACCATGTTAAATAAAGAGTTGAAGTTCACTGTTCATCGACTCGTCTCCGCTTCTTGCGCCACACACCGAACATAACACTGGCGACGAGGATGGGATGTGGAGACTTCAGAGCTGACTGAACACTACAAAAAGTGATAACAGAGCACGTGGCTGAAACGCCCCAATGGCGGAACCATGTCCGGCAGCGTCATACCACCCGCTCCATTCAACCCGGCACAAGAAGATTGGGACTCCTATATGGATCGCTTCCAGATGTTTCTGGAGACTAACAATTTGAAGGATGCCACTACTGGAAAGAAGCGGGTGGTATTCCTAACTCATTGCGGGCCAACCGTATTCAAGATGGCCAAAGTACTAGCGAAACCGGCAGAAGTGAAGTCCATGGACTGGGATGTCCTCGAACCCCTGCTAAGGGCCCACTATGCACCGACCGTACCAATGCTCGTGAGAAGGCATGAATTTTACCAGAGAGATCAGTGAAAGGGCGAAAGCATTGCAGATTTCATAGCGGATCTCCGGAATCTAGGAGGCCTATGCGGGTTTGCCGACCTTGAAGAAGCCCTGAGAGACAGAATAGTTCTGGGATTAGATTCACCAGGCATGCAGAGTAAGGTGATGGTGAAAGGCGACATCAGCCTTAAAGATGCCATCGCTGAAGCTACTGCATCGCTGAAGCTACTCCAGGAAGTTGGCTGCTCGAATGTGCCGCAACCACGCTCCACTTCGCCAACTCGCTAGCGAAGTTTCACCTCACTCAGAAGAACCAGCAACGACAGCCCAGCACGAGGACCTTGAATCGTCATCAGAAAGCGATGAAGAAGAGGTCAACCGACTCTGGTCTGAACGAGACCAACGCCAGAAATCGTAGCACCAATGTGCTGGTTGGGGGGCAAACCACCCCCGATCAGACTGCAAATTCCTCGACGCACTCTGCCATGTGTGCGGGAAAAGAGGCCACATCGGACGGGTCTGTAGAAGCAAGCAAGGACCCAGCCAAACCCCGAGGGGGGCTAACTACTGCCAATCTACAGGAAGCCGTCCTGCAAAGCGAGAACCCTTGAACCACCAATGGAACAACCACTCCTACAGAAACAAACCCCTAAACCACTCAACGAAGCGAGAAGAGGCACACCAAACTATTACGATTGGTCACGCCTCATCACTGGATGCCAAGAAGATCCGGGTGAAGGTGGCCATCGAAAACCAGCCTTGTATGATGGAAGTCGATTCAGGATCATCCCTCTCGATGGTTTCCTGGAAGACCCTCAAGCAACTCATCCCTACCGTCCGACGACAAGACCTCCGATTCCAAAGAATCATACTCAAAGATTATCAAGGAAATCAAATTCCAGTTGTTGGATCCAGCCAAGTCCGTGTCTCCTTTAAAAATCGTACTGCAGTTCTACCCTTGACTGTAGTCGACAGGGATCGGCCTAGCTTGTTAGGTCTCCAATGGTTCGCTCCACCTGGAATTGAAGTGGCCGGCATTCACCGAACCAGCAGCAACGACTGGGAAGAGGCTCTCGTCCAAGAATTCCAGGACGTCTTTGCAGACAAACTAGGCGAGTACAAGGGGACCCCGATATCATTAAACCTCAACCCTGAAATAGCTCCCATCCACCTTAAGCCTCATCGAGTCCCATTCGCCTTTAAACCAAAGATTGACGAGCAGCTTGATAAATTAATAGCCCAGGGTGTGTTAGAACCAACTGACCATTCTCCCTGGGAAACCCCGATCGTGACACCCATCAAGCCGGATGGATCATTAAGAATTTGTGGGGACTACCAAGCCACCTTGAATCACACCCTGCAGCAAAACGCTTACCCGGTACCGGTGGTGCAACACCTTCTCCATTCCCTGGGGGGCGGAAAAGTCTTCGCGAAACTAGATCTAGCCCAGTCATACCAACAACTGCCTGTAGACAGAAAAACGGCAGAGGCTCAAACGATCGTTACGCACCGAGGTGCGTTTAAATGTAACCGACTCCAATTCGGAGTAAGCGTGGCCCCGGGAATCTTTCAAAGTTTGATGGAAAGACTATTACAAGGGATAAAAGGCATTGTCCCTATTTTGATGACGTTTTAATTGCTGCTCCGACTCAAGAAATACTAAGGGAGCGCCTGGGGTTGGTTCTTCAGAGATTTAAAGACTTGGGTCTCAAAGTTAAGAAAAACAAGTGTCAACTATGTACTGATCGAGTAGAATTTTTAGGATATTTAACAGATAAACAGGGCATTCACCCCACCGATAGCAAACTTAGGGCAATCAAAAACGCCCCAAGACCCCGAAATAAGGCGGATCTCCAAGCGTTCCTAGGCCTTATCAATTTTTATAACGTCTTCCTGCCTCACAAGGCAACCGTAACCGAACCCCTACATCATTTATTAGACAAAAAAGCAACCTGGGTTTGGGGGCACTGAGAGGAACAGGCGTTTTGACAAGTAAAAAACTTATTGACCTCCGACACTGTTTTGATGCAGGATAATGAGACTTTGCCTTTAACTGTTACTTGTGATGCATCACCCTTTGGAGTGGGCGTCATTTTGAGCCACGTTTTACCAAACAGAAGTGAAGCCCCTGTTGCCTACTTTTCAAAAATGCTGTCAAAAACAGAACGCAATTACAGTCAAATCGACAAGGAAGCTCTTGCTATTGTATCTGCTGTTAAATAATTTCATGAATATATCTATGGGCGGGCTTTCACGTTAATAACTGACCACAAACCCTTACTGGGAATAAGCGGGAGATAAACCAACCCCTTATATATTAT
This sequence comes from Hydrophis major, assembly GCA_033807585.1. Classification (NCBI taxonomy): domain Eukaryota; kingdom Metazoa; phylum Chordata; class Lepidosauria; order Squamata; family Elapidae; genus Hydrophis; species Hydrophis major. The sequence continues at coordinate 69,511,995 of CM066330.1, forward strand.
CTCCCAGAATGACCTGCTGGTCAGAATTCTTGGCTGCCTATAATTATAAGTTGCAACACTGCCCAGGGAAAGCCATTCCCCATGCTGACGCATTAAGCCATGCACCGCTTCCAGAAACCATTGACGACCCTGCTCCGACCGTCACAACACTGCAGATCGGGACACTCCAAAAACCACCGCTGACAGCTCGCGATATCGCGATTGAAACTAAACATGATTCCATTTTAGCACGTGTCCTCAGCTGGGTAGAACGTGGATGGCCATTGGACCAAATCCCTGACAATTACGCTCCCTTCAAAAATCAACAGATGGAACTGTTTTCCCAGAAGGGCTGCATCATTTGGGGTCATAGAGTCGTTGTCCCAGAGCGGTTAAAGCGAGCGGTACTGAGAACCTTGCACGATGGCCACCCCGGCATCGTGCGCATGAAAGCATTTGCACGAAGCTATGCGTGGTGGCCGGGCATAGACAAGCAGATCGAGGCCTGGGTAAAGACTTGTTCCAAATGCCAGGAAGTCAGCAATGCCCCACTGAAAGCAACCCCAACAGAATGGGAAACACCCAGGGGACCATGGTCCCATATTCATCTGGACTTTGCGGGACCTACGAATGGACACACATTTTTATTAACAGTGGATGCCTACTCGAACTGGCTCGAAATCCATGAGATGAAAAATACAACAACCAAATCGGTCATCAGGAAATTGGACAGATTATTTGCAACACACGGATTACCGGACGTTCTGGTATCCGACAACGGGCCCCAGTTTACCGTGCTTTCTTTTGAACAGTGTCTGGCGGACCATGGTATTCACCATGCGCTAACTTCACCAGCGCATAATGCGGCTAATGGAAGACCCGAGTGCATGGTACAATTCGTCAAAAGAACTCTACATAAAATGGACTATGGCGATATCGAAGACAAGATTAACCAGAATACTCCTTTTGCAGCACATCACTCCACATAGCATCACCAACAAAACTCCCACTGAATTATTGATGGGACGGAAACTCCGCTTCCACCTGGACCGACTACACCCATCATACGAACCTGAAAAACCACATGGATCCAGCGGGAAATGCCGAAAAATCCAGGTAGGCAACTTGGTTTTTGTGAGAAACTTTTATGGCGACCCATTGTGGGTCGAGGCGACTGTAATCCAAATATCCGGACCCAGATCATAACGAGTGAAATGTCACGACGAGAGAATATGGAAGCGCCATATTGATCAGCTGCGTTTAAGGCTGCAGTCTGGGGTCTGCAATTCCAGTGATTTCCAAACTGAGGGGGGAGGAGATGCTGAGGAGGCTGATTTTGGAACGGTGGAAGGCACAAGCGGAACAAACGACCGTTCAGACTCAACATGTGAAGAAGGATCGGAGACAGGGGTTAACTCACCTCAAAGAGATATCGAGGACATTAATGGTAACGGAAGTTTAGATACAGAATTAGAGGCACCCTGTTCATCAGATAACGTCCTACCCCAACAAGACTCTAGACAAATACCGGGAGGACAGAGTAAATCAAATAGACAATCAAAACAACCTGCCTACCTCAAAGACTACATTATCGCACCCCTTAAACGGAACCCGGGGGGAAAGGGGTGTTGTGAATTAATAAAAGTGCTTGAATCAAGTTTGTTGAAACCTTAAAGCAAAGTGCAGGGTTCTGGCCCTGCACTTCTGATTGGCCGATAATAGCGATATCAGATTGGTCCGTTCAGGAGAATCTGATTGGCTATTAACGAGCCCTTCTCATTGGTTAAAAAGAGCTAACGTTCCTGTGTTTTCATTGGCTAAATACCCAAGAGCTTGCCTATATAAAGGGGGCTGTTGAAGCCATTCAGAGAGCTGTTGCACCATGTTAAATAAAGAGTTGAAGTTCACTGTTCATCGAGTCGCCACGCACCGAACATAACACCTATCATTATAGTTTCAATATTTTACTAGCAAAGGAATGGATCTTTCATTTGAAAATTGAAGGTTTTCCAGACCGCTTATATCAAACCTTTGTGCAATAAATTGAAATGGTAAATATTTTCTATTCATTGAAGTTACCTTGTGACATCATAATATATACCACAAAAATGTTTTCAATTTAAGAAAAGTAACAAGCCTTAAAATGCCAGGGTATTTTCTTTTCCTTCCAGATGGGATAAAATCAATTGTTTGTCCATGGGGCAATTTATTTATTTCTCAAAAGGGTTTTAGGGGAAAGAGAGATAATGTAGTTCAAAGTGGATTGAGATAAATCATGTCTATCAATATACTTAGCATTTTTGAAAATCAATCAGAAAAAAGTATGAAGCATGTGTGAAAATTAAAGCACATCCCGAGAAAGTTGACAATATCCTTCTTTACACATTTTTTTCTGATTCCTATGGGATGTGAGTTTATAATAAATGTTTCATTAAAATACAAAATACAACAGAAAAAAGGGATTCTTTCATTGGTGTTAACAAGTTAAAAGGTGATAAATTTTTGTACTGATTTTAAAGAGTTAAAATGAAATTTGAGGTTATGATCATTCAAACATACAGCAATCTACTTTTAGGCAAAGTAACATTTCATCTCACCCACCTTACTTCAGTTGTTCTATTGCAGGGTATCAAATTCAAGTTCATTGAGGGCTGCAATAGGATTGTGTTTGACATTGGGGGGCTGGGGAGAGGCATGGTCAGCTCAACACCACTCAAGGCTCTGTTTTCAGCTATGATGGCCTCCTGCAGCCTTATGCCAGTGAAAATAGACCTTGGCGAGGCTGCGAGAAACAATCCCAGTCTGTTTTCAGCTGCAATGGCCTCCTGCAGCCCTCTGCCATCCAAAATGGAGCTGGCAAGAGGGCTGCAGAAGAACGTCCCAGCTGAAAACAGAGCCTGGGAGGGCTTTCTGTGGCCATCCTGAGCTCTGTTGTCAATGGCAGAGGCATCACGGACCAGTCCTTCACTTTTCCCAGGGCAGGCTCACTGGCCAGATCTAAGCATCTTGTGGGCTTTGAGTTTGACACCCCTGTTTTATTGTAAGCCTGTAGAAATTGCCAATTTTTTTCCTGAACTAGGGCAATGAAAAAATGGTTATGGGTTTATGGAGTTAGATGAAAGAAATTCTCCAAATTATTTTAATAGCAAGATAATGGGTTCCTTACATCTTTACCAGTGAAAAAGATTAAGTAATCCTATGCAGGTTGTAAAATGTTTGTTTTCATATATCGAAGACCATATCTACTGGACCCACTTGTAACACCTGAATGAATATTCAGTGACATGCCTCGTTTGGGATCTTTGCCTAACTTTGGATTATTTTTTCCTGCTGAAGAAAAAGGGGACTTTCATTAGTTGTTTCTCTTTTTGGTTGCTAAATGTGAAAATGGTCTTTAAGAATATTCAGAAACTACAACTAACATAGAATTTGGCAGCCCTTATATAATTAATCAACTGTATTACTCCATTTCCTATTAAATCAACTTTCCTCTAAATTGCTTCTGTGTTAGTATTCAAGATCTTACTTGCTCTAATGTTTAGAAATGTTCTAATGTTTAGAAAAAGGAAGAGGATAATTTATCAAATGGTGTTGAGTGGATATTTCTTATCACATAAAGGAAGTACACCTTTAATAGCCAGAGAAGAGATATACAGGTAGTCCTTGACTTATTGAGACTGAAACTTCTGTTGCGAAGCGCTGAATTTGTTAAATGGGTCATCAAATTAACATGCCTAATTTTATGACTTTTCTTGTCATTGTTATTAAGCAAATCACCATAGTAAATATGGCTTCTGTCTCTTGTGGAGAAGCCAGCTGGGGAAGGTTTAAATAGGGAGTTGTTTGTTGAAAGCCAGCTGGGAAGTTTGAAATGGTGGTCATGACATAAATATATGCCAGTTGTCAAATGCCAAAATTTTGATCACATGACTGTGGCCATAGGAGTGAGGACCAGATGTTAGTTACTTTTTTTTTAGTGCTGTTGTAACTTGAAACCATCATTAAACAAGTGGCTGTATGTTGAGAACTACTTGGACTACAATAGTTGCTGAGGTAGAAAGAAGTGACATCTGAGAAGAAATTGCTTGTTTGTATGCCTTGTTTGTAACTTTATTAGAAGCATCTGACTGGCCAATGTAAAATAAATTCTGGGTAACATGAGTGTTAGTCAGATACAAGTGTGCTTATCCTTTCTATTAATTTTAATTCAGAAACATAGTTTTATTCTTCAGTTCATTACAGAGATTAATAGAGACAATTATCCATAATGTGAAGAAAAGCACAATACCATCGAGCACTGGAAGGTCTCAGGGTTAGGTTGGGAAAAGCAAAATCTACTTATTTCTATTAGAAGTATTCAACTTTCTTCCATTATAGGCAATAGGTCCATTTAAGAGGTAACAGCTTCTTAAAAGGGTTTTGCCTGTGTTGTCCAGCATTGTTGCTCAACCTTCATGGAGAAAAATTCAGCCATTCTTTTGACATTTTAAGGAATGTTTTTAATTCCAAAAGAACTCTTTCAAAAACTTACCATAAAAGCCATCCCTCTCAACTCTTCTCTAAATGCTACTAGTTATAGAACTAATATAGTTAAAAAAACAATCTAAATTCAAATCTCTTTAATGAACATTTTATCATCTTCTCTTTATATTGTACTTCTTAATTAAAATTAGTAATTGCTGATGATTTGCCACTTGTCCTAGCATGCTATGAATATATTTTGAGGTTTTATTCAGCTTGGTATCTCAAGGAGACAGAGGGAAAGCTTTGAAATAAAATTAAATTCAGAATAAATACTGATCGCTTCTGACTTGCTAGCAAAAGACTTCTACTGCTGATCAGTGGCATATTTGGAAATGCTCTTCATAATCCAGTAGCGTACAGCATTTGGTGGTAAAAATTAATCTGCTCTTATTTCATCTGTTTCATAAAAAATATAAAATACTGCCAGCGCCACTTTTGAAAAGATGAAGGTAAAAAGTCAAGGATTGAGTCACTCATTAATTGCCTATGGAAACTAATATGTTGAAAAGGACACTAAAACTATATATTTGTTCCAACTTTTGAATCACATGATTGCCCAATCCTGTTTCTTATCTATTCATTGAATCAAACATTTGAGTCAGACATTGATATGGACCTGCTGTCCTTCTCATAACATTAATATTTGAACAGTTAGGAATGGAAGAAAGCTATCTAATAGAACTGCCTCATCACAATCATCCAGGCACTTAAAACTATCAATTAGTGGACAGATTATTTGCATTTACAACAATGGCAACATAAAATTATAACTGTTTTTCTGAGAGATTATTTGCCATTTTAAAATCCTCTTTTGAATTACACTTCAATTTCTTTTGCTTGGCTCCTGATGCTAGCTATGAGTTAAGGCTAAGCATTTTGCAAGCTTTTTCCATTTCTTCCTAAATGAATGATGTCCTGTATTCTTTACCCTTCTCCAAAAAGCTTTCAAAGGCATAATAGCCATGGAAGCTGTTGCCGAAATATATTATCCCTCTTGTTCTTTATAATGAAGACAAATGCAGATACAGCAATCCTGAAATCTAGAGGGCTATGGCATAACAATTGTTATCAAACTGTATTATAAAGCTTGGGTTCGAAATTCTAGTTTTGGTTTCAGTTTTTCACAATAGAAATCAATGAATTGTAGGAAATTTCACTTAAACATGGTATAATAGACTTAGTTATTGTTGGAAGTTGGATTTTTATCTAAAGAAATATTTGGCTGTGTTTCTCATAACAATGCAAAGAAATGAATTGTTCTGTTTTTGAGTTATTTTCTCAAGAAACAATGGCAGGTTTACACAAGGTCAAGTATATATATTTTACTATCCACATTCAACACATACACATAGAAGGGACATATGTTTTTACTTTTCATATATATACATTCTTCATTATTGCTATTGTGTTATATATTTTACTTTTAACATACCAGTGCTCTAGTTTTGTCCCACATAGCCATGAATAGCTCAAAATATTGCAATTTCACAAATTAGCCCTTGTATCTCATCATAACTATAAGTTTATATTGTGAGTGCTCTTTTAATAATAGTGTTCTTATATTTTCACAAGCACTGAATATTAAGTCCCATGAACAAAATGAGGAACCCAAATGATAGAATTTCTCTATGCAAATACTGATCAAAATCCAAAATCCAACAATCTATCTTTTCCAGATAAAATATAGGACTTTTTCACTCTAGGTATTCAACGCTCTATTTATTTTGTAATAACTTTTGAAACAAGTTCTAACAAAGTTTAGAGCTAGGTGATAAACAGTCTAAAGCATTCATTGAAAAGCATGAGAATAACCATTCCATGAATTTCAAATAATTAAACTAAAACTAATTAATTAATTGCATTAATTGGAAATTTAATCCATATGCTTAGCATTACCTTTGCAGTGGTTTTCATCCCATGGATATACACAGTTTTGGAGTCCATTGCAGACCAAAGTATTATTAATACACATATTGCTATGGCAAAAAAATGTGTTGGCTTCACAGGGGGCTAAAAAGGAAAAAAAAAATCATTAGCAGGAATGCACAGTGAATTTACTCTCCTACTCAGTAGCAATAGTAAATCTAATACAAAAAAACCAAGCAAAGGGATCTACAATATTGGATTTTAAAAAACTTCATATTTTGAATGTAGGCCAGATGGCTGTAATTCTATGTAATCAGCATAATTGCTTCACTGTTTATTGTATAAACAAAATTTAGGATAGAAAGTGCAGTTTTCACACTTGCAGTCAAACTCATTCAGGTTTTTCATTAAAAATCACTGCAATGTGTATATCCAAATGTAAGAGAGAGATGTAGGAAGATGGCATTATCTAACATAGTTAATATGCATTAAAAAAAAAAAAAGCTATCAGCTTCAGTACAACTTGATGCTTATAGCTATAAACCAGGGCCAGTAATGAAGAAAATTGAAGTGATGCATTCAAACACATAATACTTTTCTAAAGTAAGCAGATAAGGACTGTAGAAACACTTGCCTTTCTGATATTGAATTTTTACAGTCCCTGAGCAGGAGGTAAAGAGTAATTGCCTAAGGCTCACAAACTAGTAAAATCAAGTTGCTGATATTACTAAAGCCGCAGAATGAAAGTGGAACTGGAGGCTATATACTCTATATCAGGCTTCATAGGGAAATCCAAAATTCTCAAGAAGTTTACAACCAGTGGAGATTATTCAGTCACTGAACATTTCTAAATTCAATTCAATAATTATATATTTTTATGTTTATGCAGCTAGATGGCTATCTGTATAACTACCCCAACGTGCTATTAGATTTTTTAAGTGACATTAAGGGAAAACAACATATTTTAAAACTATATTAACCTCTCTGAAGACTAATATATATCTACAAATGACCCTGTATTGGATTGAAGGACAGTGAACTCTCTATAATCATTTCTGTTTTTATTTAGTCATACAGTGTAGAGGCTGCCTGACTTTAGATGATTCTGGAATGTTTACATATTAAAACAAGAACAATGAAATTAAAAACTTAGAGGTCATATGCATGCAGAAGAAACTACATTCTAATGCAGTGTTTCCTTTTAAGAAGGAATATCTGAGATATGAGATATAAAAGATAGATGTTTTGCTATTTGAAATAAATAGCATTTCCCTATAAACTTTCATAAATAACCCATATCATAGATCCTGATATAAATGTTTGTTGTTAAGAATAACATCATCAGCAATAATAATAATTTTTAGCTTTTAATGAGCTTAGGTTCTTCATGTAATGAAATTGGGGGAAAAAATCTTTAATACATCTGCTGCAATGCTGCTTTTCAATTCCTACTGGACATCCCAGTAATTGAGGACTACTGAGTTGTATTATCTAAAAACAATACAAGAAGAATAGCAAAGAGAGTTCTAAAAGCAATCTTGCTTCCTATATTCGAACAAAATAACTCCACTCACCCACATCCACACACAACTAGCACACCACCAAAAGACTCAAAAACCAGGAAAAGAGAGTTGAGGTTCCTATACACCTTTTTCTGAAAGTAAATCCTACTAAAGGGGATTCAACAAATACACAAGTTTAGAAGTGTGCTCTATACAGCACATGCCAACAACTTTCATGTTTAGATGTGTACAAAGGGAATATCTGCTACCTCCCATGCTTCTTCATCCATTTCTATACCTGTGTTTCCTGCTATCAATACAGGACCATCTGTCAAAAGCTACTGCCTTGCCAGCTTCACTTCAACCTTCTTTGAACAAATTGTTGGACAAGATTAACAATGGAGACATAACAACATCTAATGAGAAAAAGCTATTTTTCTGGAGAATGGCAGGAATGGCCAGGCAAGGGAAAATGAGATTATGATAGTAATTCCTAGCAGGCTTGCAAGCTTAAAAAAAAAAAAAACCCAAGTAGAATCATAGTAAGAAAGAGAAGGAAACATTGTAGCAAAGAAGTGGAAAATTCAGGAAATTTTGTATAGTGATGCTTCTCATTTGAAACAAAGATCTCAATTTGTCCCACTGTGTCCCCAGGACATCCAGGCTGATGTATTGGATGCTAGAAATAGAGCAATGGTTCAAAGGCAGCATTATTCTAATTAGAAGATGCTTATTCCACAGGGAATAACCATCTTGTGGATTAGTCAGAAATGCAAAGTTTCAAACGTTCACAGTTCATGAGAAAAATCTAATTTACAGGATAATCTGAACTAATCCAACAATGAAAATTATGATTTTCTGTTGCAAACACTGTTCACAAGGTGGCAACCTTGTGCACATATATATGATTTAAACCCAGGGATATGAATTAATTTTACTATCAGGTTTCAAGAAAAACAGCAGATGTTTCCTGTTTAAATCATGGTAAGTGATTGAGGACAAGAATATAGAACAACCACTCAAATATATAAGGATGTGTAAAAAAAAAGAGAAAGCCAGAATGTTGTTCCACACCAATAACAAATTTTAGGGTTGCACAATCATTCAGTGAAAAAATTCCTGAAAGAAGTATCTTCATGTCATTTCTTTTGCATCCTCAAAGGGCTCACAAGTCCTTATTAAGGATCCAAATTCTTATAATTCTCAGAGTGTAGAAAGTAGGAATCCCATATAAAGGATGTTTTCTCATTTTTATGCAGTTCACCTTGAGTTGTGGCAATGAAGTACTTGAAATAAGAATCCAACCCAGTTTTTATTGCTGTTGTCAATGGCACATTGTGCCGCAAACTTACCTCTTCCAGACATGCGTCAGATATTGTGACACATATAGAAAAAGGGTGGGGCAAGTGTTGCAATACAACTCTACTTTCATTAGTCTGACTTTTTCCCCCTCTGCAGATACCACTTATCCAAAATCTCCCAATGGTGATACTGCCATTTTAGCAGTTCATTAAAATTAATAATAAATATATATATAGTTGTGTTGTTGCCACAAGATGCAACACAATCATGTTAAGTTAAAAAAAAAATCAACTTAAAATTATAATTAAAATTAACTTGATAATAAATGTTTGTGCCATTGCAGAAGAATGCAGATATAATTTTAATCAAGATATGCAGGAGTATTTAAAGCAAAACACATTTGAGAATGGGAAGACGTGATGAGAAAAACATAAAAGTGAAAAGCTTTGGTTGGTCCTGTTGGGTGTAAGATGGGCAGAGGAAAATTCTGACAGATATTCAAGATGTTAATTTATATCAATAAGGTAGCAGTCCTGTAATCTTTGTGATGTACCTGCCCTCTCTGATATGCTGTTAACATTTTTTAGGAACTTTTAGGAAGCAACTACCCCCACAAGTAATATTAAACCATCATATACAAACATAGTTTCTGCATTGCTCACCACTGGTAATCTGGTTCTAATGTATTATTTTGGCAAATGCAGCTATGAAATGAAATTACAGTGATTCAATAACTCAGAAATTCTCTGACTGTATGATATTGCAGTCCCCTAAAATGTAAAATCAATTTGTATCTTTCTCTGCAATGCCACTGAATAAACTTAATTATTTCAATACAGACTGATTTGAGAAAGAAATAAAATGCACATATACCAATCATTTCAATAATGGCATTTAATATATGTATCGAGTAAAACAGTGTAGATCCTTATAATTTTATAAAACAAAATATAGACTTAGATATGATAAAGTTTTTCACTGACATATACATATTTAGAGAGACTCAACAGATTACAATACACTACTACAGGTAGATTTCGATTACTAATTCATTCAGCAACTATTCAAAGTTACACTGAGAAGACTTATAGCAGTCCTCAGTTGCAGCTATCTAATCACCCCTGCAGTGATTACAATTTGGATGCTTGGCAACCAATTCATAATTATGATAGTCATAGCATCCCATAGTTATGTGCTCATAATTTACAACTTTTGTTGCTTTCTTCCAACAAGCAAAGTCAATATAGAAATCAGCAAGGGGTTGCAAATAATCATATGATTTCATGTATAACAACCACAAGTGGAACTGGTGGCATGGTCATGTGATGTCATACTTTATAACTGCATTGTTTGGTGACAAAGCTCCCAGTCCAAATTACCATTGTAAACCAAGTATTACTTCCACATGGCATACTGATGGGGATAATTCCAAAGAAACACAAATATATCCAAGAGAGGCTAAATCCAATTACTAGTGATCAGAGCCAACAGATTATCATTATCCAATAATAATCACATTATTATAGATGCCACTTACTACACACCAGAAAAATTAGAAGATATATATGGGCGAATAGATGGCATATTAAGTTTGATAGATAAATAAATAAATATAGATAGTCCTTCACTTACAACCACATTGAATCCAACATTTCTGTTGCTAAGCAAGACAATAGTTAAGTGAGTTTTGCCCCATTTTGCAACCTTTCTTGTCACATTGTTAAGTGAATCCCTGCAGTTTTTAAATTAGTAACATGGGTGTTAGGTGAATCCCCCCATTGACTATATTTGTCAATCACAAGACGTGATCACATAAATACATGCCACTTGCCAAGCATTTGAATTTTGATCACATGACCATGGGGATGGTGCAATGGTTGTAAGAGTGAAAAACGGTCAAGTCATTTTTCAGTCCCACTGTAATTTCAAATGATTGTAAAACAAGGATTACCTGTAAATATAAATAAGTACATGCAAAAGCATGATGCATATCAGAAAGAGGGAGGACTTTCATTGTGATACAATCTACTGTCATCATTTTGCCCATCTCTCCTTCCCACTGTGGAGGTGCTGCTGCATACATGTATGTATATCATTTCTCAGTTGTAGTTAAAAAAAACCCATATATTAGATAACAAGTGAAAATTCTCATGATGTGGAATATTGTTAATTCATTACAGCCCCACTTTAGGCCTTTGGGCTCATCATTCTCTCTCAGTTCAACTTACCTTACAAGGTTGATGTGGGGAAAAAAAGGAATATTAGATACTTTAGCTGCCCTAAGTTATTTATCGAGGTGATCAAAGCAATACACAAAATAATAAAATAATTTCTTTTAAAAACAGAACAAAATTAATTTTGTTTTAATTAAACTAACAAGAACATTGAAGAATGAAGACCCTCAAGGCTTATAAGCTATGATCTAATTTGGTAATCTAACATTTTGCCAGCATCTTCAGGGTTGAAAATCTTCTTGGTAGTTCACCAGCTACTGAGCCAACTGAACTCTTGCATTTTTAAAAGGACTATTTAGACCATGTCATTGGATTTTTTGAAAGTCTGCATTGATATAGTAGTAATGATAATTTTCAGTTTTATAGCTAATAAATGAAAATTGGATTGAACCTCTATTATTACATATAGTAAAGCAACTTCTTTGTATGTACTATGTACATTAGTATCTTAATGTTATATACTCCTGCTGTCTATTGGTGCTGTGATTTAGCTGACCAAAAACTGTTGAGGTAGAAGTCTTTAATGAATAGACCCTCCCCATTCTATGTCACTTGTAAACTATTTTTGCCTTTTAACACTAGATTCTTGTGCCAAACTACTGTTTTTTCACATTAAGTTTCACAGTTCAATACTATCTTCTGATATGAAAAATCTGGGCACAAAATTCCAACTTGGTCTCTTTGGTTTCAACATCAAGCGCCATGGTCTTTTCCAATTAAAAGTAATCTTTAAAAAGTGCATCCCATAGCTAAATAAATGTCTCTGCTTCACTCCTATACATCGTAGTTTTTTACGCATGCACACTTCACATTACCTCCATTTTGCTTCTGCTGGGCTCAAAACACTTAAAAGATGGACATAAAGCCTTCTGTAGTAGAGGAGAGTGGGGCCTGGTGTGCTATGGTCCTTGGGATCATGAAAAGTTGGGCACCACTTAGTGATCAAACAACAATGCCCCATAAAAAGATATTATTTCTCTGGTTAGGCTCCCTTGGTGATGGACTGAAATCTACGATCGTGCACAGTTTTGGTTTGTGCTTGCTGCTGGAGGGCCCCGATCTACCTGATTTAGGGCCAAAGCCACCTGTAGAGAAAGGGGAGAATGCCGGCTGAGGGGAGCAGCATTCCCCTTCCTTGGCGAGGCATAAAACTCCTCTCCGAAGGCAGATACAACAGTGGCCAAAATGGCCATCACAAAGAGGAAGATCTGACCAGACAAGATTGTGCAGGAGTGGAAAAGAAGAGGACAGCTTGGGTGAGTGGACTAAACAAGATTAACACCTGAATACAAGGTACCCTGGAGCTAAAATACTTAAGAATTATTTGGAAAAGACTTTTAAAGCTGCGGCAAAGAAGATCTGATAGCTGGAAGTGGCTTTGAATTTTGAGAGAAAAGTTTGAAGAAGAAATCAGTGAAAATGACTCTGACACTAAATAGGTAAACTTAAAGCTGAAATTGAAAGTGTCAAAAGGGAAATAATGAGTTTTTTAAAAAACTTAAAAGTCAGAAAAGAAGAAAAAGTGGAGGATTATTAGTGGATATAATTGAAATTAATTCTGGAAAGCAATCTTATAGAATTTGGTTGTCTAAAAGTACCGGGAAGCGTTGAAAGATGGCAGAACTTTATTTGGAACTGAAAATGGAATTTAAAAATATGAAGGAATAATTGCATGTGAAAGGAGAATCGTTTGGCTTTGTTCTGCAATCTTTGGACATGGCGATTCTGGATGATGAGGATCAGCAAAAAGCCATAGAGGAAGAAGAAGACTTGAATAAGGGAGAGGCCATCTTTAATAAAAAAAAATTGGGACAACAAGGTTTGAAACTTAAAATGGGGAAAAAGGGACTTAAAAACTAGAGATTAGAGGAGGTAATCAGAAAAAGGAACAGTGTGAGAAATCAACAAAAGATAAGGAAAGACCAGACGGGAGGATTACAGAAGGAAATATTAAAGAGGGAGGGTGACAAAAATTGGAGTGAGAAAAAGAGGGGAGAAATAATGGGGAAAAGAAGTTACAAAAAGCAGAATCAGGAAATAAAGAAATATGGGAAACGAACAAGAATTAAAGGGAATAGTTTGATTGATAGACATAGAGATAATGGCTGAAAATACAACTAAAATAGAGAATTCTGCATGGTGATAAGGGATTGTATAAATAGTTTAGAAATAAGAAATTACGTAGAAAACAGGAAATATATGTAATTAAAACGGAAGATGAAATTGGGATTGTTATTAAATGGAAAATGTATGATAATAGTTAGATTAAATAAAAAACAAAAATATGTAAAATACAATCGAATTATATTAATGTTTATTAAGGATTTATAAAATGTGATTGAAATAAATTATGAGAAGGATTGTAAGGGAATTAATACCAGATTTTCTTTTTTCTTTTTAGGATGAACTTGAAGTGATTAATTATTTTCTTCCATTTTATTTTCTCTTTATTTTTTTTCTTAAACTTAAAATTGTTTAGAGGTAATTTAAAGGGGAAGTATTATGAGAAATCTGACTAAAAAAGAAGTTATGCTATAATATAGCTATTAGGTGATAGAAACTGTAATTATTTAATGGGATAATGTAGAAGTAGAATATTTAATGCAATGTGAAAGGGAATCAACTATAAGATATGAAGGTGACACACTTTAATTGGCAACTATATATTATTTCCAAAATTTTATTTCCAAAATTTGTCTGTCTCCTGAAATCTGAAATTTTAAGTGCTCACCACAGTCATGTTTCCATCTTTCCTCTTCCCATGACATCTCCCAATGCTTTCATATCCAAGTTTTGGAACACTCAACTCTTAACTCTCAGTAATCAGTTCTTCAAATTACTTACATATCATATTCACACATTATCAGAGTATTAAAATTAGTAGGATAAAGGCAGGTTGCCAACTATTTTAAAATAACTATAGAAACAGCTTTCCCTGCCATCTTGTCATAGTATAGTTCCCTCTTTTCTAGCAAAATGAACTTGCTAAATGCAGTGATTTATGAAGATAACATAATGAAATGCCATCTGTCTCTGCTGTTGTATTTTCACTTAATGTTGTATTTGTTTAAACCAACTATACATACATTTCTCAAAATGTTGATATAATATTCTTTGGTGACATAATATTCTTCAGAATGGTCTATAGTTTGGGAAGTAGAAAATCCCACCATATCTTTAACCCTTTATAATTATTACATTTTTCATAAGTAATTTAATTTGTCACTATATATTATATGCCATTACTACTTTTATCCACTATATTTAATCCAACTAATGTGGAATAGATAAGCAATTCACAGCATAGTTCAACTTGTCTTAGAATTTAAACTATGCTTCAAGATTGCAGAATAAATGAATATCTTAAACTTTAAATTTTGGCTTGGTAAACAGCCACCAAAATACCGCAGAAACATCTTAAGATTCCCTGAACAGAAATCATAAAAATACATCTGGCAGTTCTTTAGGTAAACAGAAAGCTTCCTTGCATTAGTTGTTATACAGCCTATAATATAGCTGTAGCCTATAAATCCAATCACTCAGACAATATGGTTTAAAAGACAGAAAGAATGGTGTCATGTTTTTGAAATGTACTTCTAGAAAATACTGGATACTCAATACTTTCACAATTGTTTCTAAGGTAACGAGACACAATGTCTTTGATTTTAATAAATACAACTGAATATTAAATAATGTTTTGTTCACAGAAAAAATACTTAAGAACAGCATCAGAGTTATGCAGAGATTATCACTAAGGTCAGCTTGATTTATGAACTTGGGAAATGTAAATTATCATTTAAGCTGTATCAGTTCAAACTAAGTCTCTACACAGAATGCATCAGAATTTTGTTAACTTAACCCAAATTATGCAGAAAACTTTTCTCTATGCATTTTCAGAGTGCTGCTCTAAATGGCATCTTCTATATCAGAAGATAGTATGTCAATTTTTTTTTTCCAGAAAGAGGCAGCTTTCCTGGCACATTCCTAACTGCTGATTTTTCATTTTCTTTTTATTAATCTCTTCCAGAAAAACATTTACCACTTTCCGTTCTGTAATATACACTCAGATAAGTAGATTTTTAAAAAGATGAATACAGATTTGCATTTGGAAAAAAGAGGGATGGGGAACTTTAAACCACATATATTTAATTTCATGTGATAAATCATTTTCTGTTAAACAATTGTTTTCTTCCAGTCTTTGACAATCAATACTGTAGAAGGAAATTCTTTCTGATTATTTATTTTCTATAAATCAGGTTTATTTTATGTATATACAATTACATTAATAAATCTGACTATGTGAATATTGGTTATTTTTAGTTATTTGGTACTGACATTTTGATAACGTTGATTGCTTAGACTTAAGTGCATTTAATTAGCTTGCAGACATCAAGTGTGGGGATTGATATATGCAATTCAACATGCAAAAGAAAAGAAAACCACTTTCTCAAAATTGCATAAGGAGGATTTCAGAGTCTTACCCATTGGTCAGTAAAGACTACCAAGTCTTACCTACTGCTCAGTAAAGAAATACAATATAAATGACCCATGATGAACAGTCATTCTGCTTCTGCTTAACCTATCAATTGAAGGAGATCCCACATCCTCTTTGAATAACACACTGATTCCTTTGTCATAATAACTGCTGTTATTAAGGGCTTTTTTTAAACAAAAAGGAGTCTGTCTTTCCAGAGCTTAAATCCATTAATCTGTGTCTTGAAGACTACAAAATAAATCTGATTTTCAATGGAGTTCCTTCTCTGTTATTCGAAGAGTGCTATCACATAGACCCTTGGTCGTCTTGTTTTGAAGACTAGACATTCCAAACTCCTTCATTTTCTTTTCATGGGAATATGCTTAACTCTATATTCTGGCTTTTCTGGAGGTCCTCCAGAACTTAGCTATCACAGGGATAGTCCCCAATTTTCTCCTATGATTTAGAGTTTCTAACCTGATATCCCTCCTTAAATCTGTTCCATTTCTTTTGAATCCATCTTACTGAATTATGTCTAAAACTAGATATTCAAAGTAAGGTATTCTGACACCTGTAGAATAAAATCAAACTATTATTCCCCATAACTTGGCAACAGTTTAAAACTACATTTATGCAGCCACATCGCACTGCTGGATCATCATGAATAATCAGCAACTATTTTAAAATCTTTTGTGCAAAAATTATTATCAAGGTTGTTATCTAACTGAAAGCTTTGCACTTGTTTTTGTTCTACTTCATTTTGCTATATTTGACATAGTTCTCTAAATCATTGCAATCATTTTGAATTTTGTTTCTTTTTTCTAAGATATTAAACAATCCACTCTTTGTAACATCTATATATTTGAAAAAAAAACACCTCTTATTCTTGGTAAACATTGGTATTTTAATCCTCATACATATTCCTGACAAGCAAGGAAATCCAAGTTATTATGTACCACCTAGGGTTCCCTTTATAGAGAGATAGTGATCTCTAGAGACCTGAAATAGAGACTTGGTTATCACATATAGTATCATCATATTTACTTGGTATGAAGAAAAACAGCATTAAGTTACATGACAATGAAATTCTGATTAAGTTTCTTACGTTCTTGGAAAGATGTGAAGAGCATCTGGAATCGGCTATTCCGACTGCCTTCATCTGCCCACATGCGGATTACTCCAAGACCTGTACGCAGCATCACATCATTAGCAACAGTACTGCAAAACTTTGCTTTTAAATCCTCCACTGAGCTACTCCCATCATAGACAGCCACAAAGTTCCTTTTGCATTCATTAGAATTCTGCATTTCATAGTCCAAGAATCGTAAATATATCTATAAAAAAGAGAACAGTGAACATGATAGCATAGACCAACACTTGCATTTCCAAATCACTTTTTGCTTTTCAAAGAATGCAATGCTCTACAGCAAGCCAGTTGTGTCACATGCTGGCTACACCCATGCCTGGTTTAGCAAATTGGGGAAAAGTCCTGATATGTCACATGACTGCCATGACAACATGAGTTTGACACCCCTGCTCTATAGCAAAACAGTAAACAATGATCATATTTATGTTTCTGAATGGTAGCACACCCCAAGAAAACAGGATAATGAATGGAACTGAAAATCCTTTTTCTAACAATTTATTTGAAAAATTTTCTCAGGTATGCTTATCACAAACTCATTATGATCAAGTCTATGTATGCACATAACAATAATCAAAGGTCTTTATATTATTCAGAACAGAATAGAAAATAAGTATGCTTTTTCATATAGTTTCACCATATGTTACATTATTTACAGAAAAGGGAAAAACATAAGGAATATTTTGTCCTCTTTTCTTCTGTTTGTCCTTTCTTTTTTGTTTGCCTCAAACCTAGTAGATCAGTTGTTTTAAAATCCACGGATATTTAATAGGAAAAAGGTTTTGGCATTCTTCTCTAATTTCTTTAAGTAGTGAGAAAATTACCTGCTTATTTTTAAATAATAAAATAAAACCATCTAGTATTTGTTAACTTTTCTATAATTTAATTGTGAAATATCAAAATTCCTTTATAGATGTTATCTATTTCTGCATTTCAAACTTTAATGGTCCAGAGCAATGCATAGCAGAATCGATCAATGCCTAATCAAACCTAAGGCAGGATCAGCAATTAAAATAATCAGTCCAAAATAATTTAGTAAACCTTTGTGTCCAAAAAACAATAGGCAATAGGTAAGCTTTTGAAATTTGGGAAATTAGACATTCTTCCATTGAAAAAAAAAATCTCTTTTACTGCCCACCCATTTAATTTCTTTATAAGTACAATAATGGATAAAGTACAAAAAAGAAAAAAGAGCTATCTTATTTTGCTCATTTTCTTGATTATACTCAAAAATATTTAGGATAATAGAAAGACAAAGAAATAAAGAATCTGATGGGGCAAAAGCAAGGGAGTTATAGCCCAAAGGAAAAACTGAAGGAACAGAACAAAGATGGTGCAAGGAAAACATTTTTCCCCTTACACTATCTTGTAAATATCAAAATTTCATAAACAAGGATCTAGTTCTACTAAAAATCAGTAGTTGTTCTACTGCCACAGAAATAAATGTTTCCTTTTTTAATATCAAATTAAGCACATCAATCCACATTTTTACCACAACCTTTATGGATCCAGGCTCAAGGTGTCTTATAGTTTTTGATATGCATTTGGTATGCAGTGTATTTGGAAAATAGACCTTAAAATCTGTATTGGACTATTTCCAAAAGAAAAACAATATAGTAAACTTTGGGTCCAACAATTGAGCAAGGTCTTTAGCTTCAAACAGCCTTAAATCTGCAAGAAAATAGTGTGCATTTCTAATTGAAAAGGAACTCAGTATTGTTGCAACACTGTGTTGATGCTATGGGTCCATGCACTCATTCTTCTTTTTGGCTCCAAAAAGATGAAAAATGACCTACAGATATTTCAAATGAATGCTCTTCTCAAGCCAATTTGTCCTAAAACAAATAGCAACATCATCAAAATAAAACAGCATAATTTGCTGGATCATCAGTAGTTTTAGGTAAGTAGAAATGCTCTAAAGTTTTTTTTTTATGATCAGTTAAGAAATTCAAAAGCAATGGAACCAAAACATATTTTATTCCAGTCTTCTTGAACTAGGAATAGTTGCTTATCCACTGTGGATGCTGTATGTATAGCCTTGATGTTAATAAAGCAAGACTGAAATCTTTTTCAGGTGGTCAAAACTGCTGGCTGAATTCAGTGTTTGCTAATAAATGAGTCCTTCTCACACACAAAAAAGCAGACAAACAGCAGACAGACAGACAGAAATATAAAAAGATGCATGGCTTTGATCACCCCATTATCCTTACCTGTAGACTACAGGTAAGTAAATGGAGACTTTTATTGTGAATCTCACATATGACTAATCAAGTGCAACTAACTCATGTATTGTGGCATTGCTAGTAATTTCATTCTCCTGAGTAATTTCGTAATACATATACTATTTTACAAAGTAATCCAAATCACTTCTGACATTTCATAACTCTATTATACATCTGCAACAAACTCATTATACTCATGGCAATTGGTTACCTGTCATAATTGCAACAGCTGTAACAACATTTAGCAAGATTCAAAAACTTACAGAACTAAAAAAAGAAACAGAAAATATCTAAGCTAATTGATTATCAAGTCACTAATTAAATTCACTTTTAATCAAGTATGTCTCTTATGCTTTAAAGTCATATGTGCTGAAAAAGTGCTCTGAGAAAGGGACAGAAGTTTTAAAAATAAATTAGAATAAGATCATATGATTTAAAAAAAAAACCTTCCTCATCTTGAAAGGTCATCTTGTCAATTTAAGAAAATATCTCTCTTCACTTCTGAGTTGATCAGCTCTAACTCTGGCTATTTTAGTACTTATAATGAGATGGAATTAATTATCCAAATCAAAAGTACTAGTTTCTGGAAGGAGACATAAAAAGCAGTGGTTTTGGTCTATAAACGGGATCTGTGTTAAATAAGGGTTGATCTAGTAATGCATGTGATATAAAACAGCTTGCTAAAGGAGTTCAGTCTGAATGACTACCTTAAAAACCCCAACCCTTCCTCTTTTGGCTCTTATTTTGCTGAAGCCATAGAAGTATATACTTCTCTTTTAGAGACCCAAAATGTGATGTTTTAAATATCAATACTTTTTCATTGGAGTTCTTTAGTGGGTTCTTAAAAATTTTCCCCCCAGTCTTTATTTTATTTTCCAATTCCTTAGATAGAGATCATTTATTGCTATTACAAATAGAGAACAGGGCTTTGGGGAGTTTTAACCTGGTTTTACTCAAATACTAACAGCATGTAGTGGGGTTCTTTAATTTCCCAGTCAAATAATTATTAGCTACTGCTTCAAAGCAATTGTTGTTGTATCCTATACAGCAGAGAAGGAGAAAAAAGATTTTATTCTTATTGTTTCTCTGTCAATAAGTCAGCTTTTAAAAAGAAATATTTTGTGTTTCATCTCAGTTATATTTTTTTTAAATATGAAAAAAGCAAGATTTAAGTTGCACTTCTTTGTATACTTGCATTATGATCAAGTTCCAGAAACTTAGAGAACTGGTAAGAACATTTTTTCCACTGGACAAGAAAGGAAGAGAGTATACTTTTCCTCACAGACGTTAGCTAGAGAAAAGAAAAAGACTAAGGCTACATGTTTTTGCCACCAACTGAAGTGAAACCAAACAATGGAGATCCATTTGTATCAATTTTATTTTGCTTATTTGTATCCTGCCTTTATTATTTTACTAAATAACTCAAGGCTACAAACATATTCAACACACCCTTCCCCCCCCCCCTTCTTACCCATAACAACCTCTCTGTGAGGTGGGGGCTGAGAGAAAGAGACTTCATCCAAGATCATCCAGTTGCCTTTCATGGCTAAGGTGGGACTTAAGCTCATGGTCTCTTGCTTTTTAGCTGGTGCTAAATCAATGGTGAAGGAGGAACAAACTGATAGCTGATACTCTTCTCTTAGGCTCCATCACTGGAACAGCCATATATCTCTATAACCATTTGGAAACAATACCAGCACAGAAAAGAGCACTTAGGGAGAAAATCTGCTTTTAAATTCATTTTTTTAAAGGTAGAAGAAATCAATTATTATACAGATGAAATTTAGAGGCACATAATTTTGCAAAGTCTGTGTGCCATAAATCTATTTGTTGTCACTATTTTTGTATGAATGGAAATCATATTTTTATAGATAGAGGAAGTGAAATTAATTAATTTAAGGTTCTGTGTATTTTTATTAACGTTAATTTTTTACTTAATCCTTTGCCTCCTAAATGGTAAAGGTTTGAGTTACTAAATGGTAAAGTCTGAGTTCTAAGTGACTCATTTCATCACCAATCTCTTTTTCTGGGATGCTGTCCAACTTTCAACTGCAGCCTGCAGTTCTGATGCTCCCCAGAAGTCTCCTGTTCAAACTCTACAGTAAGTAGACATCACCTACATTACGACCGTGTCCAAGCAAGATAAGCCAGATGTTGTCATCTCTTGACCCCCACGTCATTTTGTGAATGACTATTTCTTCACTGGGCCTATAAAATGAAAAAATGAGCCCACTGATCCCCAAAGATCACTTATCCTGATTTTGACATGATATGATCCCTTTGTAAATAATAGCTCAATTATGCTTTCCATTGCAAGGCTCAGCCTGAAAGATTGCTATATAATGAAGTATAGTTATAAATATGTACTAATTGCACACCTTCCATGGAATCCTTTGATTATAAATAGAGGTTTATCTGCCTGAAGCAAGTATAATAGCAATTACTATGCTAAACTGTTGCATTAAAAACAGAGTTAGTAGCATCCCAATGACAACTCTTTTCTTTCACCATTGTATTTAAAAAAAAATCCCATTGAAAATGTACAGTTCTGAGATTTCAATCTTCCCTTTTAAATCACTAACAATTACTGGCATTTTGCAAAGAAAATTTTCTAATTTTTCACTGTAATAGAGCGTGGGTACAAGCCTCGTATGCCCACTAAAAATAACTAAATAGCTATTCCATTAGAGGAATCGAAGTTTTTTTTTTTAAAAAAAAAAAACTAGCTCTACTCCCAGGCCCTGGAATTGAGTACCTGCTTGGTCCCTGTTGCTCAGGATTGGGAAACTATGGCTACTTTATGACCTGTGGACTTCAACTCCCAGAGCTGACCCAGCAATTCTGGGAGCTCAAGTTCACAGGTTGTAAACTGCCCACTGTTGCCTATCCCTGCTATTGGGTATTCTGTGCAGTACATACATGGAGTGTGTTATGTCTGGACACATGGTTTCTTTTATCTACTTTTAAAAATATGTTATAATGTAAGCCACAAAAATCTCTAGCCTTAAATCAAATAAATGAATGAAAGATAGCAACTTCTTATATTAGAAACCTACACTTGTATGTTGTGCATTATAAATATTTTTGTATGAAACATTGTTGTGTGATTGAAGGGGGGAAAATCCACCCTGTTCTACATTTTTATTTTAAAATGTCAGAAAAACCCACTTTTTGAACCATTTGATCTTATTTGACCAAAATAAAGGATAGGATTTCAGAGGCTTTGGGATGTCACTACTAAATGGCAGAGCTGCTACCAACAAGGATAAAATAACTTCACCATAGGCCTGACATATGTAATTAGTAGCCCTGATTGTATTACAAATTTAAATTACTGTCTTGTCACTTTTAAGGTATTTTTAAAATGATAAAAAAGCAATGCAGATTGAACTGAAAGGGGTTTTTTATTTTAATTTGAACACAATAACCTCCTGGTGACATATATTATGAGAAAATTAATTAGTCCAAATTCTGAATAACATAGAACTTCAGTAAAAACTCTCTCATAAACTCTTCATAGTGAATCATTTTTGATAAATTCTGTTTCATCAGTCCCTGTACATTTGCTTTGACAAGATTGATTGGGCAAGTCAGAAAACCATCATAAGAGTCTGTCTGTATTCAAGCAAAGTTCACAACAATTTTGCACTTTTCATTTGTAGGCAAAAAAAAATGTTGCACTGAAGCTAGCAAAAGCGTATCTATTGGAAAAGTAATAAATCTCCCCTCAAATATATTAAAGACTTTGAAATCCGACAAAAACAAAACCCCACAGTTAAGAAGGAAAAATGGGTTGTTCATTTCTAAGTGAAGAGAGGTTTATACGCTCATAAAGAATTTGTTCCTGATCTGGATAAACTGCCCACCTTTCTTACATATTATTGGTGCTGTTGTAATTTTGGGGCATGAGCAAAAGATTTTATGTAACATCTATGGTGCTCTTGGCTTGACATATTGTTAGAAAATGCATCAGTTTATTAAGCCAATTTCCTTACTTATTTAATTTATATATTTTCAAGGAACAGGAAAAGGACAATTGGCATTCCTTCCTTCCTTTGCCATTCCAAGTTTGGAGCAGCAACATGAAAAGTGGAAAGGTGAAGAAAAATCTCTGGGTGGATTCCTTGTCATATTCATAAACCTAATTTTTTGGGGAAAAAGGGGAAAGCGGCTCCTGATATTCATCCTCTTTGCCAAGGGTGGGCTTCAAAAAATTTAGCAAAGGGTTTTCTGCCCAGTTGCTGGGTGGGCGTGGACATGGTGGGCGTGGCCTAGTCAGCCTCCTGCACCACTTTTTTGCCCTCCCTGGGCTCCAAAGGCTTTCCCTGAGTCTCCAGGAGGGCAAAAATGGCCTCTCTGGGCTCTGGAGGATTTCTGGAAGTCGGCAATGGGCCCATTTCTAGCCTCCCTGAACTTCTGGGAGGCCTATTTTTTTGCCTTCCTCAAGGCTCCGTGCGCACCCTGCACTTCGGGGCAGGGTGGAGCCAGCCAGGAGTGGATTTGGGGGTTCTCTGAACTGCACAGAATCTTAGCTAAGGGCTCTCTCGAACCCCTGTGAACCCCCAGCAGCCCATCCCTGCTCTTTGCTGTCCAAAGTCGTATTTGCTAACTCAGAGTGTTAAAATATTACATTTTGTCCACCCTATATTTATTTTTGTCTTAATATTGTTACATATTCACCTCCATATCTTTTACATAATTAGAATTCCACTTCTTCATTTTGCTTGGTCATCTACTACAAGAAAGAAGAAAAATGTATACACAACTCTAACTCTTTTAGGTCGGATAATCCAATCTGCTGAAAAATTATATCTGAACAATACTATTGCAATAAGGTATATGGCATGTTAAACTTGCCTATTCCAACCACAACCTTTGCACACTCAGAACAAGGTCTCCTGTGCAAGTTAAACCCTATTTTTTTAATGGTACAGGATGCATGAAAACAAATAAAGCTCTATGTTTGCCAAAAAATAAAAAATAAAGTTCTCAAAGAAATAGTGATGAAATGTCTGGAACTCTCTTCATCCATACTATTAAAATAAGTTCCTATTATATATTTTAGTCCTGTACCATCATGTTTAGATTGACAAACAAAAGAAAATTCCCTCCAAGTCAGCTGACTACCTTTAAATCTGTTTTATCTTAGCTTTATTAAAGTAGATATATTATTTTAAAAAAATCAATATCTTTGTAATAATTAAAATTACTGTTGTGTATGTACCATAGTTAATAAAGTATGAGCTTGAGGTAAAGTGCAGGGACCCTCGCCCGAAGCCCTTACGCCCTTGCGCTGGCTGTGGAGCAAACCATGCCAGGGCCAAATGCAAATTCCGCGATGCACTCTGCCATGAGTGTGGGAAATGAGGCCACATCAGCCGGGTCTGCCGCAGCTTATCAGGACCCAGCCAGGCCTCAAAAGGGGCCAACTATCGCCAATCGACAGGAAACCGTCCTGTATGGCGAGAGCCAGTAAACCACTCCTACAGAAATCGCGCTTTGCAAAAAGAAGAGGCTCACCATACTATCACTATAGGTCATGCCTCAGTTTTGGACACTAAGAAAATTCGAGTCACGGTAGCCATCGAGAACCAGCCTTGCCACATGGAGGTCGACTTGGGATCGTCCCTCTCGATGGTGTCTTGGAAGACACTCAAGCAACTTATCACCACAATCCAATGCCAAGACCTCCAATTTCAACGCCTCATCCTCAAGGACTACCAAGGAAATCAAATCCCCGTGGTCGGGTCCTGCCGAGTCCGAGTCTCCTTCAAAAAGCATACAGCGTATTTACCTCTAACGATCATTGATAGAGATAGGCCTAATCTATTAGGCCTCCAATGGTTCGTGCCACTTGGCATCGAAGTGGCCGGCGTGAACCGAGTCGGTGGTTGTGAGTGGGAGAAAGACCTTATTTCTGAGTTCAGCGATGTCTTCGCGGACCGCTTAGGGGAGTATAAAGGGACCCCAATCTCATTTAGTCTAGATCAAAAAGTAGCCCCTATTCGCTTGAAGCCCCGTCGAGTTCCATTCGCTCTTAAAGCAAAGATCGATGAACAACTCGACAAGCTAATTGCTCAAGGGGTGTTGAAGCCCATCGATCACTCTCCATGGGAAACCCCTATTGTAACACCCATTAAGCCAGATGGGTCAATCCGAATTTGTGGGGACTACCGGACCACTTTAAACCACACCCTACAGCAGAATGCATATCCAGTTCCAGTGGTGCAGCACCTCCTCCATTCCTTGGGGGGCGGAAAGGTTTTCGCTAAATTAGATTTAGCTCAAGCTTATCAACAACTACCAGTGGATGAAAAGACGGCCCAAGCCCAAATAATTGTAACGCACAGAGGTGCCTTTAAATGTACCCGATTGCAATTTGGGGTTAGTGTAGCCCCGGGGATATTCCAAAGCTTCATGGAAAGGTTGTTACAGGGAATCAAGGGCGTGGTTTCGAATTTTGATGACGTATTAATTGCAGCCCCTACCAAAAAAATCTTGCAGGATCGTTTGAAATGTGTTCTTAAAAAATTCCAAGAGGCAGGACTTAAGGTGAAAAAAAATAAATGTCACTTATATACTGACAGTGTTGAGTTTCTAGGGTATCGGATTGATAGCCAGGGCATTCATCCTACCGAAAGAAAATTAAAGGTGATAAAAACGCTCCCAGGCCACGAAACAAGGCCGATCTCCAGGCGTTCTTAGGCCTCATTAATTTCTATAATGTATTTTTACCGCACAAGGCGACTGTTGCTGAACCGTTACACCGGTTATTAGATAAAAAAGCATTGTGGGTATGGGGTTACCGGGAAGAACAAGCATTCCGGAATGTTAAAAAACTGCTCACATCTGACTCTGTACTTATGCAGTATAACGAGACTTTACCATTAGTTATAACCTGGATGCATCGCCCTTCGGGATGGGCGCCATTTTGAGTCATGTACTGCCTAATGGGAACGAAGCCCCTGTTGCATACTTTTCGAAGACTCTTTCACAAGCAGAGCAGAACTATGGACAAATTGATAAAGAAGCTCTCGCAATCGTTTCAGCTGTAAAGAAATTTCATGAATATGTGTATGGAAGGACATTTACCATTATAACTGACCTTTTAACCAATATGAAACCGTTGCTGGGGATAATAGCCGGGGACAAGCCAACCCCCTACATATTATCCTCTAGAATGACCCGATGGTCAGAATTCCTAGCTGCTTATAATTATCGCCTACAATATCGCCCAGGGAAAGCCATTCCCCACACCGACGCATTAAGCCGAGCACTGCTTCCAGAGACTC
Organism: Hydrophis major; assembly: GCA_033807585.1. NCBI lineage: Eukaryota > Metazoa > Chordata > Lepidosauria > Squamata > Elapidae > Hydrophis > Hydrophis major. The sequence continues at coordinate 69,538,534 of CM066330.1, forward strand.
TCGATGATCCGGCACCAACGGCAACCACGTTGCAGATCGAAACATTCAACTCGCCGCCTATGACCGCCCGAGACATCGCGAGAGAAACCAAACGAGACCACACCCTAGCTCGAGTCCTAGGCTGGGTAGAACGCGGATGGCCATTGGATCAAGTACCAGATGACTTCATGCCATTCAAATCTCGACAGACTGAACTTTTTTCCCAAAAAGGCTGTATCATCTGGGGCGATAGAGTCGTTGTCCCAGAACGACTCCAGAAGACGCTGCTACAAATTCTGCATGAGGGCCACTCCGGCATCGTGCGGATGAATGGTGGCTGGGCATGGACCGGCAAATCGAGCAGTGGGTCAAAGCATGTACCAATTGCCAACAAGCCAGCAACGCCACACCAAAAGCCATGCCTACTGAATGGGAGATGCCATGTGGACCCTGGTCCAGAATCCACCTGGATTTCGCGGGGCCAACCAAAGGATATACCTTCCTGCTGACAGTCGACGCATACTCCAATTGGTTAGAAATTCATCGTATGACAGCTTCAACTTCCGAGGCAGTGATCAAGATCCTAAATAGACTCTTTGCAACCCACAGATTTCCTGACGTCCTGGTGTCCGATAACGGGCCACAGTTTATGGCACTCATGTTCAAGCAGTACCTCGCTGACCGCGGCATCCACCATGCGCTCACCTCGCCTGCGCACCCTGCGACCAATGGCCGAGCGGAACGCATGGTCCAATTTGTTAAAAAGACTTTGCAAAAAATGGACTATGACAATATCGATGACAAGGTCAACCAAATTCTCTTTTTGCAACACATAACTCCACATAGCGTCACCGGCAGAACTCCCGCCGAACTACTGATGGGACAAAGACTCCATTCCCACCTCGACCGGTTGCACCCTGCTTACGAACTGGAAAAGCCAATAGGATCCAGTGGCCACTATCGCACCTTCCAGGTAGGAGACCACGTTTACGCACGAAACTTATCAGACGATCCGTTATGGATAGAGGCAACGGTAGTACGAGTGACCGGCCCCAAATCCTACGTAGTGAAATGCTGTGACAATAGACTGTGGAAACGGCATATCGACCAATTACGGTCACGACTCACAACGGCCAGTCAACAACTCCCCCATGACCAAACTGAGGGGGGGGAGGTACAAAAGAAGATGACATTCCAGGGAACCTGCTCGAAGGGAGTGACGAATTAAGTGAGACTCAGGAAATGGAGCAGGAAGGAGAATTGTTTGCACCGCAAGAAATTGCACCTGAGCAAGAAGCAGATCCACTGCCAAACAACAATCTACCTCAACAGGATTGCAATCAACCAGTCCAACGAAAATCCGAAAGACTTAAAAGACAACCGTCCTATTTAAAGGACTATATAACTACACCGTAATTAAGAAGCCAGGGGGAAGGGGTGTTGTGTATGTACCATAGTTAATAAAGTATGAGCTTGAGGTAAAGTGCAGGGTTCTGGCCATGCACTTCTGATTGGCTGTTAGGCGGCCAGATCGGATTGGTTAGTTCTGAGGAATCCGATTGGCCCTTAACAGAAGGTTCATATTGGTTAAAAGAGCTAGCGTTCATAGCTCGCTATTGGACAACTCTCACAAGGGTTGCCTATATAAGGCAGAGTTCACTGTTGTTGTTTGGAGAAGTCACTATGTAATAAAGAGCTGAAAGTTCACATTCAGAGGCTGTCTCCATTCACTCCGACTCATGTCCAAGTACTTAACAATTACAGTTTATGTATATGTGAAAAAAATGAATAAAAATAAAGGCAACATACTATAGAAGAACTATATTAGAATGATTATTAATGGAATTTTCTATATAGGATCCCATCTTCACATGCACATTATATATGGCTGACATGATATGCTATTGCAAGTATGTAGAGAATATGAATTTGTATGTCACATTATCAAAGTATAGTTTCATGTTGCATGATAGAGGAGAGAAATCTATGGTTCTAGAATCACATATGGTATTTGCATCTTATTGTTATGACCAATAATCAACAGCAGCTTTCTGCAAATATTTTTAAAAAGCAAAAAATAAAAAATAAACTGCTTCAAAACAACCTACTCAAATCTGGGAAAAAATAAATTATCCTGATCCTACCAACAGAAGTATGACTGGACCCATTGTGCCCCTTAATTCTACTCACTACATGTCTACAACCAAAAGGCAACTTCATCAACAATGTCAATTTAGTAAGGTAACTACATGCATGTCTCTTTCAAAATGTCTAATGAGAGTTCGTAAGTGCAACTTTTGTGTCATGGCATCACACATAAGTCATCATTTGTCTCTCTCGTCACTCCCAATGTTTATCCTCGGAAACATAGGGACCACTTCTCAAAATTTCTACATCATATATCCAGTAAAAAAAATCAGGAAACCCATGGCTGCACTAGTTGCCTCCTGAATTAATGGCATTAACCATGTAGGGAATCTAAACCATCTTATCTACCTCATGTAAAATATGCTTACTCTCTTTGTACAACCTATGTTAGAAAAAGAATACAAGATACTGTAATTCACATATAAATTTCAAATTATTTTAAATATAATTTATTTTCCTCTGGATTCAAGCACTTGTTGGTATTTTTACTAAGTTAGGGGCAAATAGTTTTCTTTAGGATTCAAATTTAAATCTGTTCATAACTGATTTGTCTTCTTATGCAAGATACTGTAATTGAAGTTGTAAAGTTTAACTAGTGTTTCTTTTTTGCTTTCTGTTAAGAATTTGGTTATAATGTTTATTTCTGTGTTAATTATTGCATTATTTCTTATTATTTGCTAGCAAACATGTAAATAAATGTCAACAGAACATATACCCATTTTGCAGTTTATTCTCCAATTGCCTTTACCTGTTTTATTGCTGATTAAAGCTTCTGCTGCTATAATGGAATTCTCACAGAGCAGCTGCATTTACCTCTCACATTGAAAGGACCTATGATCATTGGAGCTTGTAGGGATAATGTCTTTCAGAAACTTAGCACAAAGGAAGCATTGAGGAAGTGGAGAAGCAATTGGGGGAGGTGATTTTCCTTCTCCAGTTATTCCCATTGCATCAGGATTGGTTCTTCAATATCCCTACCCAACTATAATTGAGATAACTGCAATTAAAAAAGGATAGACTTTGTGCATGCATGCCTGATGTTATGTGGGAATGATCTTGTGGGATAGAAGGAAGACTCACAGCCAAGTCAACAATCAGTTCAGTCCACAAGTAAGGGGAAAGCATGGGAAGCATTTCAGAAGACACCCTTCTTAATTTTCCAAAGAAAGAGGAAAAGAATACTTTCAGTCTTGCACGATTCTGTTTAATTCACTTCACAATAAAGATGCTCCTGGGTTGCATTTGTTGTCTGAATTACCATGAAGTAATTTTTGAAGTAGTTTATAGCATGATATTATATACATGCATTATAACTATAAATATGAGTAGGCATGAACATATGTATCCATCTGGGCATGGCCGCCTCTAGTCCCTAATATCCATATGTATTTCAGAAGCCCACTTCAGCTCTGTCATGTACTGCTTGTATGAGTATATACACATAGTGTTCTTAATTGGGTTTATTATGCAGAAAGAGAAAGAGAGAGAGAAGTACAAGTATAGGCATGGCCAACTTTATCTTAATATATTAGTCTCCAAAGTCCACTATACATTCTCAGGCAAAAACTGGGTGCAGAAAAAATGGAAAATTAACATAAATAGAATTTTCTGATAGCTACAGAAGGTGCCAAAGGACTGTGAAAGGACATAGCGGAGACACAACCTGACATCTGATGACATCAGTGTAGAGACTTCCTAAACTGCTGAAAAGTTATTATGAATAGGAAGGACAGTGTAGAATAGGGGTGTCAAACTCAAGGCCCCAGGGTCTTGATCTGGTTCCTAGGTGTGCCCTGGAAACAGTGAAGAATCATTCCATGGGGTGCTTAGATCTGGCCCTTGGGCTCACCTTGGAAGCAGCAAAGGGCTGCCCCGTGGTGCCTCTGCCAGAGAAATGGAGCTTGGAGAGACTGCACGTGGCCCTCCCAAGCTGTGTTTTCACTGGCAGAGGGCTGAGGAGGCTGTTGCAGCTGAAAATGGAGCCCAGGAGGGTTGTCATGGTCAAAAATGGAGCTTCAATAAGTGACATCAGGCTGACCAGGCCCTCCCGAGGTCAAACACAACCCCAATGCAGTCCTCAATGAAATTGAGTTTGACATCCCTGGTTTAGAAGATGACCAGGCTGAGCCCAAGAGAAGGGTCAAACATGTCATCATTCTTGAGTCCCTGTGCCCACAAGAGATCTAAGTCCAGCCCACCTTAAATTCCATTGACTGTTACTACCACCAATTTGCTTTGACTGTTAATAGTTCAGATTCTTGTAGAGAGCTTTAGCATGCAATAAACCTTTATTCATTTGAACTGCCTGGACTCCTGATTTCCTGCATTTGAATTACAACAAAATAATGAGAGAAATAAGGACTCAGTAAGGACTAGCTGAGAATGGCTGAAACAGTGAACTGAGGTTTGCAAGAAATGCCCCAAGGAATAAAAAACATTATTTCATATATGTCTGAAACAAGGAAAGGAAACAAAAAACACAATATAGGTCTGTTGAAAAAACAAAGCAAGGAACAGTTTATGGGTGATAGTGAGAAGGCAGAATGTTTTATTGTGTTTTTTTAGGTCTGTTTCCTCTCTGAGGAGAAATGAAGCTCTAGCTAGCCATGGTAGGAGGTGGGAAATGCATCTCAGGCCAAGCAAGATCACTCAGCTAATTTAAATTACTTGACAATTTTTAGAGCCAAATGAATTACACCCTAGATATGGAAGGAAGTTGTAGAGGTGATAGCAGAACCATTAATTGTAATCTTTGAAAACTCTCATGGAATTGTTAAATTGTAGAAGGTTGAAGGAGAACGAACAGGACTGTATTTTCAGAAAAGAGAAAATCCTACAAAATTACAGACCTCAGCTTGATATCTACACTGAGCAAGATTCCTAAGCAGATAATTTAACAGAATATCTGGGAGTCTTTGCATAAGCATGCAGCAGTTAAAAAGAGTTATCACGGATCTGCCATTAACAAGTCATGCAATCTACTGTCATCTCCTTTTTTTACAGTGTGACTAACTTAATATTTTGACCTCAGCAAAAAGTTCAGTGAAGTTTCTTATGATGTCCTCATTAATAAAATGATAATGTAAGTAGAAAATGATACAACTGTAGACATGTATAATTGACTGAAAGATGGTCCAGGGAGTACTCTTAAATGGCTCTATATCAAATTAGATAATAGTACTGAGTGGCATGTCAAAGGCACTAAACTGAGTTCTGTGCTGTTCAACATTTTTATTAATAAATTGATAATGATCATCACATTGAAAGATGAAACAAAATTAGGAGGACCTATTATTTAAAAACATGTTCAAAAAGCTCCACAGATGGACTTGAACAATGGAATGGAATGAACAAAATATATTTAACAGGGAGAAACATGAAATTCCCCATCTGGGTAAAAATATGAAACAAATATGGGATAACCTGGCTGTACATGTGAAAAGATTCTGGGTGTGTAAGTAGATCACAGGTTGAATGTGAACCAACAGCATGACACAGCTGCTAAAAAGACATGCAATTTTACAATGTATTAATAGGAACACAGATTGAAGACTAATTGTCCCATCTACACTATCTCGATCAGGTACCCTTCTGAATACCATGCCTAGTTCTTGACATCACTATACTGACAAATTTGAGTGTCCGTAGAAAACAGTTAAAGTTGCATTTTAGCATACTGGGGGTGAATAGAAGATGGTAGAACAATTTGGCAGTATGGATCTGCCCTTTCTTTCAAAATATTGTTCTTTAATTCTGGAAAAGTGGCACTTATTTTACAGAATTACTAATTGGAAGTTTTGGAATCCTTGAAAATATTAAACAGTGATATATTTATTGTAATATAAACTAATACAAAGGAATGGGCCCAAACCTAAAAATTACCTAGGCACCAAATTGCTCTAAATGAGGGGTGTCAAACACAAGGCTCGTGGGCTGGATCCAGACCATGAAATGGTCGGATCAGCCCATGGGCTGTTCTGGAAAATGTAAGGGGGTTAGCCTGTGTCACGTTGGCCCGATCTACCCAGTGCGAAGAGGAAACATGCCAGCAACTTGGGGAGTGGCATCAAGCTGGCCACACCTATCCAGTCGGCCAGGCCAACCCAGTTGGTCACACTCAGTGAATGGCATCAAGCTGGCCACACTCACCCAGTTGGCCACACCCCACCAGCTGACCATATGCCCAGCGCCCCAAGGTCAACCACACTCCTGCTCTAAATCTACCCTACTACTCAAAATATTTACACAGATTTTTTACTTTTTTCTGGACAGCAAAGAATGTAAGTTTACATGTTTCATAAATACTGCTTACTAAACAAAACCTATTTGTAAAAGGTAATAGATCCTGTATTAATATAATCACTTGTTTAAATGATGACCCCTAAATCAAAGAATGGAACAGAACTGACCTTGGATCGTGGTGGTGCTCGGATGTACCATTTACAATCAACAGCCTCAGAATCAGAAGCTTTCCCTTCTTTTCCGATCTGCACCGATTCCACAATTCCTTCAGATCCTCCCATTTGAAACTCACAAACTGAATAACAGCAAAACATAAAGATCAAGCAAGAAGAAAATCAGATCAAATACAAAGGTTTTGAAGTGCTATGGAAAACTGAACATACCGACCTGACAATGGTTTCAAAACCCCGAGATCCTTGAATTCGGGATCTGAAAGTTAAACCAAGGAAGAAACAAATTAGCCTGTTTTCCCAACACTCTTAGAAACATTATAATCTAGCTTAATCTTAATTATGGAGATCTGAAGAGAACTATTTAATTGAATTTTTAAAATGAGATTTGTTCTTTTAAAAAGCAAAGTTACCCTCAGGTAGTTAATTTGCTAATTTACTGAATTTCTACTCTGCTTTTCCAACAAAGGGTAATGACTAAAAAAGGCAAATACATTTAAGCACACAAGAAAAATTCAATTAAAATGACACCCATAAAACAGACTAAATTCAACTAATTATAACTCATCTGAACAGCCAACCCAGCAGCTGCAGCTAAGGTCTATCCAACTATATAATAGTTACCTGCTGGCACAAGAAAGTAACAAAGAAACTAGCTTTATTTCCTCTTTCACTAAAACCACATATTATTGCACTCTTAAAAAAAGACAGGGCTAATATAAAAGTTAAATGAGATTTAACTGCAATATACATTTTATTAAAAGAAAATTACTTTAAATGTAGTTTAAATTTGTCTTCCATGAATATAATGATTTTTTCCTTCTGTCATGTTAAAACATTCCAATTTAGATGCAAGGGCTCTGGAGGCTTCATTCAAGCCTTAAGGTAGCCACAGTTTAACTAGGACTGTTGTAAAGTATATTAACTCAAATTCTCTGAAAATATTCTACCAATATCACTCTAGCTCTCATTCATTTCATTGCTGCAGTTCCCTTGAAAAATGGGGTGTTTTTGACTAGAGATCTAATACCTAAGACTCTTCTCTGTTTCCTATTCCAAAAGCTTTTGAAGAATGGTCTCCTTGATACCTTTCAGTTCCAAGAACCATCAAGAAACTATTCAAATCTATCAGCTTGAACATGTAACAAATAGAGTCATCAAAACAACTGCAATTATATAGTTCGCTAAACAACTAAGGGTTTACTACATCAAATGGAAGATTCTTCTGACCTTATCTTCAAGGCAACTAAATAATCAGACATAAAAGTTCTTCTCGAGGAGATTTACAAACCTTGAGCATTCTGCAAATGCTACATTTCCTGAGTCAAATATATATTCTACTAGCTAGGATTAAGGCAAGAATCAGTGTGGGTTCAGTTAAGGCATCAGACTAGAAACCTTATGCAGAAAGCCAACTAGGTGAACTAGGAAGGTAGTGATGGCAAATCATTTCTGAAAAACCTTACCAAGAACACCACAGGGTCTAGTCAATCAATTGCCAGGAGTTAAAACCTGACTGGTAGCACATTCCCCCCCCCCCAAACAATGAATGAAATAAAATGCATTAAATTCAGAAGAAGTAAACTTAAGATTTTAACCAACTGTTGTTATTATAACTATTACTTTGGCTATCTAATACACAATAATAATATTATGCTTGAATTTTTGAAATTGTTAGAAAATGTACCATCAGGATTTGATACAATTAAAAAATAGAAGTTATATACTGAAATATAGAATGATTTTATCCTTCTATTTTATACATATGCTAAAACTATATTTAATACTGTGTTTAATATTGTAAGTGATCTTCTATTTTAGTGTCATAGAAAAGTCGTGAAATTTAAACAAAAGTTTTTCTTAATTATATTACTGATTTTTTTCTGAATTTTTTTAAATGATTAAGTTTCAGAAATGGCCCACTAATTTCATTTGCACCTTTCTCTTCAAACAATGAACTCAACTATTCACACATGAAGTAATGATACTTATCCTCACAAAATATTATTATTATTATTATTATTATTATTATTATTATTATTATTATTATTATTATTATTATTATTATTATTAGGCTTGGACTTGACCTCTATGATACTATCAGACAAAGTAACAAATTTATGTACATAAAGTAAATTAATGGCAACCACTACAGAGCAAATAACATGAATGGTTATGTTCTGACTGTATCATTTTACTCAATATTTGCAACACTTTGTTCAAATCATTATCAACCATTCTTCCAGAACAAACCTATATTGAATTCAATGTGGAATCACATCAATGTGATTTGGGCATGATCAATTGTAACCAAGATATGTCGTTGTCATGTTTGAGTCACAGCTAAGTTCAATTAATACCTCTTTACATATCTTTGTACTTTGCTTATCTTTGACATTGAACAAAGTTTCTAATAGGTAAGATACAATTTGCCTAGTGTGCTCTGGCCTAGACAACCCCAACAATAACAACCAAGCTCAAAGAGTACCAATGACTCGATGGTTCAAATCTGAACTACATATATTAGCTTATATTAAAATTGCCCAGTGGTTTAGCTAGGGAGGATTGAATCTAGCAGAGTCAAGAAGGGATGTGGACTGGACCATACAGCATGAGATTCAACCCAGAAAAGGATCAACTTTCAGAAAGGCTGAGAAAAAAAAACTTTGTGAGCCTTTTCCATAACCAGTTGTGGCTTTGCACATTTTGTTAGGAAGAGGAAAGAGTTGGTTTAATATGTATGGTAATACATTAATTATATTTGTGGCCTGACCCATAGAAGTTGTTCCATTGATGTTTAAAAGCTCAAAAATAAAGTTATTTCAACACAGAACTAATGTGGGACTCAAATAAGATCTTCTTACCACTAAGAGTATTGCTTTTTGAGTTAGACACCTTAAAGGGTTGACTGACAAAGAGCACACTGCAAGTCTTAAATCACTAGTCTGTTGCCTCCCACATGGAACACACTGCTGTACTAACTGTCTAATAATAGTTATAGTCTAATAAATGACCATTTCCTTCACTGAAATTGTATGACTGTTGAGCTGGAGAATCCACAGACTACAGAGATGTTACTCAGGGATGCAGTCCCATCCAGAACAGGTACATCTCACATAATCTGACAATTCAGCTTCTGGAATCAATCAAAGTGTAGTCTTAGCTCTAAACACAGTTTTACCTTCCTTTTTTAAACAGTCTTTTATATTCAGGGTAGCTCAAGTGGCATCTAGCTGAGGTCTCAGAAAGAATAATTATAGCTAAGTATCATTAGCATATTAATGGAACTAGTCCAGCCTGTAAATTATCCTTTCCAATATCTTCATGTCAATACTGAGGGAAACAAAACAGAATCTTGTGGAACAGTCTATTTCCCCATGTAACCAAGCAGAGGTGTCTCAATATTACTTTGTTACCCAAAAAGAATGGAAACAACATGGATATTATAATTGTGTCTATCTACTGCTCCCTTCCTTCTTATTTCAAATAGATGATGGTATATACTGTCTTGGAAGATGAACAAATGATTTAAGGAGTTGTAGATGAAAACAGAAGGCCATGAAATATATTCCAGATATGTTCACAATTTTGGCATCTGTGTCTGTCACCTTCCAGTTGTGAGTCTGTTTATGTCTCTTACTGGCAAATAGCAATTTTAATTAGAATTTCATCAACACGAACTCGCCTATATCAAAGTCTATGAATGTTATCAACCCAAATAAACCACAGGTACTCAATTCTATATTTTAATAATGCTATTACTACAATTTCAAGTTAGCAAGCAGCACGGCATTTTCTGTTTCTGTTCTCTCATTCCTGGGTCTCAGACTTGGCATGATAATGATGATGATGTCGATGACATTGATAATTACTACTATTACTACTATTATTATTATTATTATTAATAATAATTATTATTATTTCACTTTTTCTGTGAGTGCTGTGGGTTGATAAGTATCTTTCAGTTGTGACTCTCTCTGATAAGTGGGAGCAGATATACAGACCTTGGTTTCAGAGAACACAATTAGTCCCCTGGAACTTGGCAGTGGCCACTGGTAGCAGAAAGCGATGATGACCGAAGACTTTTAATACCTTGCATTCCCCAACTGCAATATGTGGGTGTTTCTCTCTGCCAGTTTTGGAGAAAGTTTCAGCTCCTCTCCGAACAAATAACTCTTAAAACTGTTTGATCCAATTACTTTTTTCCCCAGTCGAAAATAATGTCATTTTCCCCCTGGCCCCAAGAAATAATATCCTGTTGTTTTATACAAGCGTTTCAAAAGAGACAGTCCCAAATTGGATCCTCAAGGCCCAACAGACTCCACTTCTTCAGGGTTTTGTGGAAAAACCAGGGGGAACAACGGCTGATGACTTCCTTCTATCGGTCCACAATAGAAAGAGCTCTCACATTTTGGGTCACAGTATGGTGTGCTGGCTTAACAGCCATGGATAGGAAGGTACTACAGGGTGATGAGCACAACACAAAAAATCATGGGCTGCCCCTTAACTCCACTGGATGGAATTGCCAGGGCCCAACTGTTTCAGCAGAGTGAGGAAAATCCTAAGGGACAACTCACACCCTGGACAGCATTTCTTTATTCTCCTATCATCGAGCAGGAGATGTAGAAGCATAGTGAGCCAGCCAGCCAAAGAGGATATTTGGGGTTAGGGATTTCTTTTTTATTTATTGATTTATTGAGATGTATTTCATGTTCTTGCATGGGCTGCACCAAGGGAGGCTCATTCAATTTCATTGTATACATATTGTGCATTGACAATAAAGGTTTGAACTTTATTGAACTCAACTCACAAACAAGGAATTGTCCCATTTTTCTCAGGATATGCCCAAAACACCCTCTTTGAGATGATTACTTCCAGTTTAATAACCACCATTTCAGAAAGATGGAGGATCTTATACTCTATGGGCTTTTTTCTAAAAGACGATTTATGAATTTGAAGATGAAGAAACAAGTGGATTAAACAAGAGGGTGGAAGGACTGATATAACATATCAAAGGGAGGAAGACTGTCATTATCTATTGAGAAGGTCAAAAGCCATTCATATATTTATTAACTTTAGGGGGTATTTTTTTCTCTTTTTTTCTGGCAGGTTCTCATTTTTCCCATTTTCTTTCAACTTGTTTTCATTCTATGAAAAAAAAGTTTTAATATAAATAAAAATCATTACTCCAGGCAAAATGTTAAAAGGAGAACATGGAATTCTGCTCTTCTTGGATCATCACTGTAGCATTTTATGAAGCAGAGGGTGACATCAAAAGCTCTATACAATAAGTGTCCCTTTGTTTGGAATGTGGTCTAATGAAAGCAATGCAGGCTTCCCCTTTTCTACACTTGAATCATATCCAAAAGGGCTATTTTGATAAAAGCATCCAGAGCAGGTGGATGCTTGTGGCCCTGTGCCCTTTTGGAACTAAAGATTATCAAAACTCTGGATTAGTTCAGCCCTCTGTAAAGGTATCTTTCTATAGCTTACATAGCAGGAAGTGCTGTGAATCATTTATGCTCTTGTTTCCTGCTCCATAGTATCTTCCTTGTTACAATTGGTATCAATTATTCTACAATGACATAATTTGTAATATTTTTAGTTGTCTCCACCTGCTTAACTTTACCTTTATTTGTCTGACTGAACCTGACATATTCCAACTGCTTTTGCTTGATTCAGCTTCTTTCTTTCCCTCGTGGGCCTTACAGACAGGACTGGAGTGAGCTTCGGAAAAGAATTGAAGGGGAAAGTATAGAACAAACCTGAGGCAAAATAATTAAATGACACAAGACCCAGGAGATCTAAAGCCCATCTGCAGTGCTGCAGGATTCCAGGTAAATATTTGAGCAGATATAAGAATAGACCAAAAGAAGAGTCTCAAGAATCTTTTAGCAGGTAACAGAGACTGGAAACTGACACCATGCCAGCAATGATAGGCAGTTAAGTTGGAAGGTGAGGCCAGCTGCAAAAGGAAGAAGGAAAAGTGCTCTCCAAGGGAGATCAATTCAACATGGACACATCAATATCGTTTTATCAGCAATGTTATGTATTTCCATATCTGCAAACTATTCCAGCCATACAATTCTGGGTAGTAGAAATTATTTTTCACTGCCTCCCTTAACTTGCCTCTTTACTCTAAGCCTTGGAATTCTCTGGAGGTCTCCTTTCTATACACTAACCAGTACTCACTGCTTGGCTTCCTAGTTCAAAGAAGGTTGGTCAGATGCAACTACATAAAGGAAATATGTACAAAAAAATTCTAAGTCTTATTTTACATACCACTCACTTACACTTGCAAATCCAACTCTAAACTGTGTATTGCTGTCCTTTTTTTTTTTTTTTTTTCATGTTTTTAATCTTTTTTCTGGTGGAAAGACTGGAATCTTAACCCAGATCTCAACCTACATATTGATCATGGAGCCTAATTATTCCTACTTCTTATTTTAAATAAAGTAGAACAGTATACTTGTATTGATTAGGTTGGAATCCATATAATTATAGCAGTAACAAGCAGTGAAACCCTTGTTCAGCACTCTCCACCATAACATAACTAGACATCAAAAGTTGTTTGAATACCAATAATCAATAGCAGCATAAAATAGATTTATAGTCACTTTGCACCAAGAATGTCCTTACTATTCCAATCTTTAGCATCCTAAACATGGTGAGTGCTAATCGTATAGAGAATACTAACATGGAATTAATCAATTGTATTACATCTAAAATTGTAGATTGTAAATTGAAATGCACATTCTTTGACCACTTCCTACTCCATTCTGTAAATTAAAGTACAGAGCTAATGCCAGTAGCATAAGTTAGGGAAGATTAAATGATAAGGAAAGCAAAATTATTTTCAAATGTCTAAAAGACATAGGGCAAAAAAAAAAAATTAAAGGGAAGAAACCAAGTACAACAAAGGAAAAAGGCTTTGAGACCACAAACACATCCCCGTCTTATTTCAAAAGCAAAGCTTTCTTGTAGATTCATTGAAAGATTAAATTGCTTGAAGTATGAAACATCTTAAACTATTAATGAAATAACCAAACCAACCTTGTAAGAGCGACTTAGATTTTATAATAATACAAGTAGATTAATTTATCTACTTATTGACATTTTTTCAATTATTTTTTTAAAAAACCTCTGTTATAAACAAAACTAATCTCCTAAGAATTAATTTGGATTGTCAGAACTATAAATAATTAGAAATCGTTGCTACTGTTTCTCCCATTACTGTTTTGCCCATTTCTGTCCTCCCCATCTGTTCCTTAAAAAAAATTCTGCCTTTGCAGTGAAGCTATATATTTAGCATTGCACTTGGTATTTTTATCCTCTTCCTGCTCAATTCTGATATAAGATACTACTAAGTTTACCAGAGACAACCATCTCCTGATTCTAGATTTTACAGTCCACACATGACTTGCAAAATCTAAAGCTCCTTGCCTTGCTTGTTGTTTCATAGCTTTCTGACCACAAAAATATCTGATAAAATAAGAGGAGTCAATCACTGCCAATGTTTTGCTACTTCAGATAATATTCTCAGCTTATTTTTGACCACCCAAAAGAATCCAAAAACAAGACTCATGAGTAAAAATGTAAAATACAAATCTGACTAGCAACCTGCAGCAACAAAATATACCTCACCTTGGACATTCAGTTTGGTTCACTTTCCTTCAAGTGATAAAAAAATTCGAGGGTTTAAAAATCAACACGAGTATAAATGAGCTTTAAAATGATAAATTATTATCACACCAGAACATTCAGAATGACAGAACATTCTAGTCTAGCTATTACAATTCTTCTTGAGTAAGGAATACTCTTTTTTTCCCCATGAAGCCTGCAGACATGTGCTTATCTTATCAATAGTCTGCATGCCTGTCACAGATAACACTGAGAAGTTAAAGCAAAGGAAGACATGGCAAGATAACCTGCAAGAAACTACTCTGTCCTTGAAGTCACAAAACACACATCTCTCCTTATATGCTTTGCAAGCAGATCAAACACTCACAAATAATTCAGATAAATCACTCCAAACTAAACTGCTCATTATAATGGCAGCTTTCAACCATTCATAAATCATTCCTTCTTTCAACTACAAAGGGAGTGTCCTACCAGAAAATTCTACCCAGTGTCAGAAAGTCAATATTGCAGTAGCAACTTTTGTATTTTGTATTGTAGCAGTATTGTTGTAGTACCAACCATTTTGAATACTTATTTTCTGAATTAAAATTATTGAATGATGTTTTATACCTGAATCGACTTTCAGGGCAGCTAATGGTAGGCAAAGGTATGTAACAATAAATCACACTGGGGAACTTTATACTTTATCAAGTATGATATAGCTACTCAAGCACTTCTCAAATTAAAGCAGTTGTCATAATTTTTCCAAGAGAAAATTTTGAACATAATGACCAGCAGCTCATTATAAAACCAAAAATCTTCTTTTTAGGAACTGTGTAAGGTTTTTACATCTTCATTATTCTGTACATAAAGAATATCTAAAGTGCATGAATAGCTCTCCTGTCCCTGAAGAATGTTAAGAAGGTTTACCCCATAAAAACTGCTGATTAGAGTGATTTCCTCTAAGCCAGACAAGATCACTACAAAGAAAATGTAACATCATGCCTACCATATACACTGACAGATGTACTGAAAAATGTAGGCCAAATTATAACCCAAAAATTGGGTTCAACATATCTACAAAAGTCCTGCAGTATATATAGTATTTTTTTCCTTCAGCTTGATCAAAGTACCAGCATAACTCTTACTCGTTGATAAGCCCATCCATGGGCAAGCCATTTTTAACCAAAATACTATGAAAATTAAGAGATATGAAAATTTTGAAGGTCAGCTTATCCATAGATGGAATTATATAATGGTACTTTGCTACTCAATTGCTTTGAAATTCATTTAGTACTCAATGCATTTTGATGCAAACATTTTGCCCCATCGTTCTTTGGTATTCAATGCACAAGCTAGAAATTGTTGGTTTCAGCTGCTTTGTAAGTCACTACATTATTCCATATGAGAAAATTTTGTTTGGTACTCATCATTTTTGGTACTCCTCATGCCTCTCAATACCAATTAATGATGAGTAGTGAAGTACTACTGTATACTATACATTATTTACCCCAATCTTTTTGTGTCTTTCTTTTTAGTTATTATAGTGACAGATATCATCATTTCTAGGATAAATTTTTTGCTAAACCTCTGAAATCTAAACAATCAAACATAATAAATATTTGTGATAAACATGCTACATGGGGCAGTGTAGTAATGACCCTGGCATCCAGCGGAACAGACTTCATTCCTTTGCATATTTCCTTCCTGTCTTTTTCATTTTAATAATTTGTTTTTTTTTATGTATTTTAATAAAAAATAATAAAGTATATTAAAAATATGTTTCTAGCCATGTTTAGGTTTTAAAAAGATAGACTATTGCTTGGATTGTTTATAGATAAACTAATAGTAAAATTAATCTCCAGGACAATGAAGATAGAAGCTAAGAAAACTTTTGTAGAAGGAGTGGCAGAACCTAGGGATAGAGTCAAAAGAGGAATCAACCTAGTCTCTATGTAACAACAAACAGACTAAATCCAACACCTCTTGAATTCCACTGACCCTTGCCTAATACCAATGTAGAGGGGAAATCTTGCACACTGGAGGAATGAACATCAAATCTGGTGAAAATGCTGGCAAACATCATCATATTCACAATCAATTTCTCCAATTAGGTGGGAAAAGGTGCCTCCTGGGTATGGTTAAAGGCCTATGCCCTCTGCCTGCCCCACTCTACTACAGGAGGCATGCATTGCTGCTTATTGATCACAACCAAGAGAACCAGGATTCTAGTCACTGAGAGAACCATCTTACTTAATCACTGCTTCATTTAACAATCAAGATTCAAGGTCCAATTGTCATCATAAGTGGAGGACTTTATGTCAAAACAATTGGTAGTTAAATGTAGCTGAAGCCTGATTACATTCTAGTATCATTAAGACAACATTTATAATTTTTAAAGAATGGAGCCTCCTAAAGCAAAAAAAAAAAATCATTTATATGGTACCAATGTTTAAGTTTATGGAATATTTCAATCACCCTGCTGTAGTTTACTTATTTTGGGGACTTTACATATGTTCCAATTGTGGGACATTTCATAATAATAAAGATGAAAATTGAACAAAAAAAAATGAAATATTATGTATGGCTCCTTTTGGAAAATAAGGGGATTAAACATCTGCTAATCATAAGTAAAAATTATTAATGGTTACTGATAGCCATATATATTTAGAATTGCAAATTACAGGAAAAAAACTCTTATCACAAGTAAAATCAAAATAATACAACAAAGAGTTGGGAAAAGAGAAATATGATATAGTGTCATTCTAAGTTGGACAAATTTTATTTCTGGGCTCTGAATCTTGAATTCAGACCTTTACTAATCAAATAAACCAGATCCGATCCAAATTTTATTAAGATCAGGAACCATTTCAGTATTCCTCACATTTGGCCATAGTAGCAAGATCTATTAAGTGTTATCATTCAAAAGTCAGACAACATGATGATATATACTGAATAACACACTGTATATATTTGTTTTCAGCTTGTCAACTTCATCCTTGAGTCAAAAGGGATGAAAGAAATAATGAGCAATATAACCATCTTGTTAGCAATTTCAATTTTGATATAAATAAGCTCAGTCTTCAGAGTCTGGATAAGTACAAAATGAGTAGAATTACAAACAAGAGCAAATATTTGCTGGATTGCCATTGATAAGCATGTTAATCATAGCAAAAATATGTTGCCTCTGCTTTCCAAGCTCAAGAATAGTTCCACTGAGCTTTCCAAGCTCAAGAATAGTTCCACTGACAGCAATATTACAAGATGGGTTTGTACGTACCTCTAATACTTCTGAATGAAGCCATATGGGTAGTCCTGTGCTTGTGTATTATAGACTGCCAACCAGCATAGAAATATTTCTGACAGGCAATAATAGATGAGCCTTTAAAACATGAATGGGCTCACAGATAAAAGGAAAGCACATAGGCCACATAGAGGTCTTTTTCATTCGTTCTTCTTTATATGCTCCCTCTCCCATTCTAAAAATAAAAATGTACTGGAGCCAAATCTATTACTGGAAATGCTACTGCAGTAATACATTGCCCAATGGAATTGAACCCATTCATGATACCACACAACTTGCTTGTGTTTGACTCATGTTTCTGTCATAATGATTCATGGAAAAACTCTAAAAATGAAAGAAAGAGGACTACCTTATTTCTCCATAATAGTCTGATGAGTCAAACACTTCTAAATCTAGGCTAAGAAACTAAGTATACATGTATTCACAATAAAACTAGGAGTCACAGAAATGGGAATGATAATTATATGGGCTGAAGAGAAGTTATTTATAAGAGAAAGTAAGTTACTTATAAAGCCTCATTCCTGATTTATGTTGCCATTGTAACTTGTGGTTGGACAATTCCTCCAAAGAAGGATAAATTCTCCAGTAACAGCTTCCTTTGCTAAAACCACTGAATTAATAATGTGAACAGAAGATCCATATAGATGAAGAAATTTGAGGAGGTCAGTCTCTCTTCTTTACAAGAACAGCACAGAAACTTCACACAGTTCAGACCTTTTAATGTACAATGATGTTCTTTTGTCACTAAAGAGCTAAATCAAGAGTTCTAGAGATTTTGCTTTAGCTGTGGCATACAATGTATCACAGTAATAAAATACTTGTTCTTCACAATTATCATTTAATAATCCTTTTTATCTTATCATAGACATATAATGATGCTTTGCTTGATTTCCCTGACACAGCAAAGTTGCTACTATATTTAGGAGACTGCTGGTCTTGGAAGCAGGACAGAAATAATAATATTAAAATTTCTTACCCACATCCAGGTAGTATAAGAATCAGGAAAAACAGATTGCATTTTCTAGCAGCAGTTGTCTGAAAAAGCTAGCAGTTGTTTTTCAGTACTCAGTGGCGGATGGGATGGTTCCTCTTCTGTCAAATACAACCTATGAAGAATGTCCAATCCTAGTTGCACATCATGTAGTTACCAAGCACTAGAAATAGATGCAATTTAATGTAACCTATCCTTCTGATAAGATGAACCATCAAGAGATTCCAGTGATACAGGCCAGATTGGGAAGTTAGAAAAAAATAAAATAAAACACAGATGAAGGCAACATCAAATCCTTCCATATTATTACCAGAAAATGAAGACAAATATATGTGATCATTCCATGTCATGCTCAACTTGAGGGAGATGATGTATCTTTTATACAAACTAAGCAGATACAAGCCTTCAGTAAGTAATTAGGGCAGAAGCTAATTCATCTACTTGCAGCTTGTTCTTACACAGAGGATCAACATAATTAGAAAGCTATGTATGATGAAGGATTTTTAAGTAACTTTTAAGTAACTCCAATGGTATAAAGTTCTGGCACCAAAACCTGCTTCCAGTTCAGGCTTGGATACATTGCTAAAACTAGTGAATGCTTTATTAGATAGTGGATAGCACAGAAAAGTTCCTGTATAAGATTTTAAAGAATTCTCTGCTAAATTAAATCACAAGAAAGGGGGTGAAAGCACAGTCTCAGATAAAAAAAGCTTGGATATTAGGAACTAAGTCAGCACAAGGCAAAAAAGCATCATGGGAAATTCCCAACACATAGATAGGGAGACCAGCAAATATGTCCAGATGCCAATGTCTGAGTACGGTCTGAACAGCAAACAGGGATAACTAGAAATCCCAACACTGGGCATCACATATGATCTGGTGAATATAGGTAGTCCTCCACTTATGACAGCTGGAACAAGAACTTCCTTCACTAAGCGATGGACTCATTAAGGGAATTGTGTCCCATTTTTCAATCCTTTTGCTGCAATCATTAAACAAATCACCATGGTCATTAAATGAATCTAGTTTGTCCCATTGACTTTACTTGTCCAAAATTCCCTGAGAAGGTAGCATATGGTGATCACGTGACAATGGGATGCTGAAGCATCATAAATACATGCCAATTACCCATTTTGAACATGTGATTGTGAGGATGCTGCAATGGTTGTAAAGGCGACAACTAGTCATAAGTCACTTTTCCAGCACTGTCATAATATTGAAAAGCCATTAAATTAATGGTTGTAAGTTGAGGACTATTTGTATCATAGAAGCCTGATTGAATGAATCAAGACTAGAACACCAACTCCAAGATATGGATAGAATTTTTAAAAATGGAACTAATGTAGAACTAAATATCAAAGGACCCTACATCTATGGAGAAATCTATAAATATAGTAACCTTTTGGAAAGTATGAGGATAAAAAAATCAATATCATTGTTCAGCTTACTATATGTTACTGAGCCAGCTGCTGGAAACCCTCCTGGGTATATTTTCCTATATTAACTCACCAAATTCTCAAAAGAGCAAACTATACTAATAGAAGACCTCGATATTTGCTAAGTATTTCTTTTTCCCAATAGAAATAGGGGGTCTAACAGGTTTCTGATCACTTTTACTGCCAATTTCATTTTTCAAAATGTGCTATAAAAAAAAAAGGATGAAGTTATCCTGGACATGTCAAAGATGTCTGTGACCACTTAGATCAAGGGTCTTCAAACTTGGCAAGTTTAAGACTTATGAACTTCAACTCCTAGAATTCCCGAGCTAATATGACTGGAGGAAGAATTCTGGGAGTTAGAGTCCACAAGTCTTAAAGCTGTCAAGTTTGAAGACCCCTGATTTAGACAATATCACTATTATTTCCAGGTACCAGCAATGTTTTATCAGGAGCAAGTTTTTCAGAATAACCTTATTTATTTTTGAACAATTGGATCCATATGATGATTGAAATTTGGTTCTGGGCTGTCCAGAGAGAAGAATCAAATAGATCTTGTGGTACTCAACAACTTTGTATGAAGAGATGGCCATATGACAGGAAGCTTTTCAAAATAATTTCAACATGATCTGGACAGGGCTGATCATTGGGGGCAACTCCAAGATGTTTGTATTCAGTGTGCAAGAGTCTACAATTAGTAAGAAAAACAAAATGCATAATTTCAAGCCTGAAGAAACCTCCGTTGGCAATGATTCATATGAGCAAAAATCTAGAGATCCTTGTGGTCAAACAGCAGTTAAATAAGCAGCAGCTAAAATTGCCAATAAAATATTAATTAATTTACCAAAGTGTTACTGTCGTATCCGCGAAATGATGCCAGGAGTCGGTGACTTAGTGCAAAGCTCTTTATTGGTATGCTGGAACCGAACTGGCGAAAAGAAAAAAGCCCGCGGCTTTTATTCCTTTCGCCGCGGCGGCCGCGGCCAATGACACCGCTTTGAATCTCCCGCGGTCTGAACGGACCAATCGCGGGAGATTCTTAGCGAGCCAATCGGCGCGGCTCGCCTGACCAATCGGAGAGCCCCGCGCTTTGGCCAATCAAAGCGCGGGGATCTCGAGTATGTTAATGAAGGACAGAACATCCCTCCCCTCTTGGTTCAGTCCTTACATTGCGTAGTCACGTAGGTAGGCGGGCCTCCGTCTGGTCCTACTTGACCTGCGCAACTCAGTTGTAGGCTGGATCCCGGCCGGTTCGGTCGGGATCTCCGCTGCTCCTGCTGCTGTCGTGGGAACCGGCTGGTCGATCGGGCCGGTCCCTTCTCCGTAGCTCCCTCCTGGGCCTTCCGGGTTGGTTGAGCTACGGGTTTCGCCGCTCCCGCTCGGTCTTTCCGGGTCGGTCGAGCTGGCTTGGCTGTTCCTTCCTGGCAAGGGGTCGTGATGGCTGCGTTCCGGTGAGTACTGCTGGTTTATTTTTCTTTGGATTCGGTCCCCTGGGTATTCCCTCCCCCTTTGGCTTGCGTTGCGGGGGTTGAGTTCGTTTGTTTGTGCGTCAGCGGTTTGTTGGTTTGTAGTTCTCAACCTAAGTTGGTCGATGTGGCGTTTCCACGCTCGTCTGTCTGCTGTTTGTAGCCGGTACGAGTGTGGGCCTGTTGCTTGGGTGATGACGGCTGGGATCCATAGAGGGTCCCCCGTCAGGTTTTTTGCATATACGGGGTCCCCGGGTGCGAAGGTTCGGTGTTTGGTGCTTGAGTCTGTGGGCCTCTCCGGGTTATACGTGGGGTGTAACCTGTCAAGTGGGGACCTTAGCTTTCTACCCATTAGTAGTTCGGCTGGGCTTTTATTGGTTGTGGTATTCGGGGTTATGTGTTGGGTGAAGAGTAGTCTGTTGATTTTCTCTTGGATCTCCCCGTGGTTTATTTTCCGGATGGTCTTTTTAGTGAATTGGACCATCCGTTCCGCCCTACCGTTCGCTGCCGGGTGTGCCGGTGCTGTCAGTGCGTGGCAGATGCCCCTTTCCGCTAGGAATTTTTCGAATTCCAGCGAGGTGAACTGGGGCCCGTTGTCGGAGACGACGACGTCTGGGAGGCCGTGTGTTGCAAAGAGTTTGCAGAGTTCTTTGATCACGGCCTCCGTGGTTGTCATCTTCATGTTGCTTACCTCCAGCCAGTTGGAGTAAGCGTCAACTGTTATGAGGAAGGTGTGTCCTTTTGTGGGTCCAGCGAAGTCTATATGGATTCTAGACCAAGGTCCCCTTGGGGTTTCCCACTCTAGGACGGGTGCTGTGGGTGGGCTGGGCCTCGTTTCCTGGCATCGTTGGCACCTAGCTACCCAGGCCTCTATTTGTTTGTCCATCCCTGGCCACCAAGCGTAACTTCTGGCCAGGGCTTTAGTCCTCACGATGCCAGGGTGCCCCTCGTGTAGCATTTCCAAAACCTTCCCCTGTAGCTTTTCCGGAATGACCACCCTGTCCCCCCATAGTATGCACCCTTTTAACAACGAAAGCTCCGTTTGGTGGTTTCGGAACGTTTTGACCGACTCGTCGTTGTCCCTTTCCGGCCACCCTTTCTCCACCCAATGCAACACCCGCGCCAGACGTTTGTCTTTATTAGTCTCTCGGGCAATGTCTGATGCGGTTATGGGCAGGTTGGGTAGAGTCTCTATGCTGAGGGTGGTCGTCGTGGGTGCTGGGTCGGTGTCGGGTTCCGGTAGTGGCGAGCGGCTTAAGGCGTCTACATGGGAGATCGTCTTACCCGGTCTGTGTATGAGTTCGTAGTTGTAGGCTGCCAGGAACTCGGACCACCTTGTCATTCGGGGAGACAGAATGTTCGGGGTGGCCCGGTTCCCTGCAAGGATTCCCAGCAGCGGCTTGTGGTCCGTTATGATGGTGAAAGTCCAGCCGTAGAGGTATTCGTGGAATCGTTTTACGGCGGCAACTATAGCCAGAGCCTCTTTGTCCAGTTGGCTATAGTTCCGCTCCGGTTTGGTGAGGGTCCTTGAAAAGAACGCGATGGGCGCTTCTTTTCTGTCGGGAAGGGTATGGCTGAGGACAGCGCCGACGCCGAAGGGTGATGCGTCGCATGTGACGGCCAGAGGTAGGGTCTCATTGAATTGTATGAGGACGGCGTCGGAGGTGAGGAGGTCCTTCGTTCTTTGGAAGGCGGCTTGCTCCCGTTTCCCCCAAGTCCAGGTCACCGCCTTGTCCAGGAGTCTACCTTTTGGGGTAGGAAAACATTGTAAAAGTTCAGTAACCCCAAGAATGCTTGTAGCTCAGTCTTTGATTTGGGGGTGGGGGCTTCTTTGATGGCCTTGATTTTTTTGCTTGTGGGGTGAATGCGGTGCCGGTCTAGGAGGTAGCCCAGGAATTCCACTCGTTCCGTGCAAAGCTGGCATTTTTCCCTCTTTACTTTTAGTCCCGTCTCTCTAAATTTAGTTAGGACCTCCCTTAGTCGACCTTCTAGTTCGGCTTGGTTGGCTGCCGACACTAGGACGTTGTCGAAATAAGGTACCACCCCCTTGATACCTTGCAATAGCCTCTCCGTTAGGCTTTGGAATATGCCCGGTGCCACGCTAACTCCGAATTGGAGTCGGTTGCATTTGAATGCTCCCCGGTGGGTGACAATGGTCTGCGCTTCTGCCGTTTGCTCGTCGACCGGCAACTGTTGGTATGCCTGGGCGAGGTCGAGCTTGGCGAAAACCTTGCCCCCTCCCAGTGAGTGCAGTAGGTGTTGTACTACTGGGACAGGGTAGGCGCTTTGTTGCAGCGCGCCATTTAGGGTGGCCTTATAGTCCCCACAGATCCTCACCGACCCATCGGGCTTGATTGGGGTGACTATGGGGGTCTCCCACCGGGTGTGGTCTATGGGCTGCAGGACCCCTTGTTTGACGAGCTTATCAATTTGCTCGTCTATTTTGGGTTTCAGTGCGAATGGCACCCGCCTTGATTTCAGGCGTTTGGGGGGGACGTTAGGGTCTAGGTCGAACGAGATAAGGGGCCCTCGGTACTTGCCTAGGTTTCCGTCGAAGACCTCTTGGAACTCCCGGGCTAGTTGCTGCTCCCAGCCGTCGTCGGTGACGTAGTCGACTCCCGTGAGGGCGATGTCGAGCGGGGCGAATCATTGTAGTCCCAGTAGACTTGGGCGGTCGCGGTCGACGATCGTTAGGGGGAGTCGTTCGGTGCGCCCCTTATAAGTGATGTTAAAATTTTTGGTGCCGACTACCGGGATGCGGTTTCCCTGGTAGTCCTTTACAATGAGTCTCTGGCTGTCTACGTTCCTCCTTTGGAGGGTAGGCACCAACCACTTTATCTCGTGCCATGCAATCATGGAGAGGTAGGACCCGGAGTCCACCTCCATTTTGCAAGGCTGGCCCTCGATGCGTACCTCGACGTGGACCTTCCGGGCGTCGTTGGTGATGGCGTGGCCGATGGTGACCGTCTGGTGGGTCTCCTCTCTCCGCCGGTTGTCGCCGCCTCGCGAGGATCGTCCGTTCCGTTCCCATCGGCTGTCCGAGGGGCAATCTCTGGTCCGGGGTGGTGTGCTCTCCCTCCTCCGGTCGCTCTGGTCCCATCGTGCCGGACTGCGGTTTTTCTTCAGGTGGCAAACACGGGCGATGTGTCCCTTTTTGTCGCAATGCCGGCAGATTGATTCGAAAAACCGGCATTCCGACCTGGGGTGGTCGCCACCGCAGCCGGCACAGTTGGTCCTCGACTTACGACCTCGCCGGTTCCGTGGGTCGCGCCCTGTCTGGAGTCGATGGATGTCCTCCTCGTCATCAGACGTGCCTGATGCCGAGTGGAAGTCGCCCTGGTGTGTTGTCGTCTCGGTTTTGGGCTCGGTCGACCTCGCCGGGTTGTTGTTTCCGCTGCAGTCCCCCGTGTTCGGTCTGCGCATGCTGTCGGCGGAAGTTCGGGTTGCTTCGGCGGCTGCGGCTGCGGTGAGGGTGTCTGCTAGGCTGATGTCGCCCTTAGCCATCAGCCGGCTCTGGAGGGCGGGGTCCCACAAACCGAGCACGATTCGGTCTCTCAGAGCGTTGTTTAGGTTATCGAATTCGCAGAGCCCCCCTAGGCGCCGCAGCTCAGCGACAAAGTCGCTGAAACTCTCACCCGACCCCTGGTCCTGCCGGTAGAACTCGTTGCGCCGGATCAGGATGGGTACCTCTGGAGTGTAGTGCCGCCGAAGAATGGGTTCGAGGACGTCCCAGTCCATCGCGGTCACATCGGCGGGCTTGGCCAGCGCTTTGGCCATCTGGAAGACCTCGGTCCCGCAGTGGGTCAGGAAGACGGCGCGTTTCATTGGGCCGGAGGCGTCCTTCATGCCGGTGCACTCGAGGTACATGCGGAATCGGTCGGAGAACGATTCCCAGTCCTCGGTGGCGGGGTTGAAGGGGGCGGGCGGTGCAATTTTCGCCATCTCGGTGGTTCGACTGGCTTCCGTCGGACACGTGGTTCGGTTCAGGGTCTGGATCCCATCCTCGTCGCCAGTGTCGTGTCCGCGAAATGATGCCAGGAGTCGGTGACTTAGTGCAAAGCTCTTTATTGGTATGCTGGAACCGAACTGGCAAAAAGAAAAAAGCCCGCAGCTTTTATTTCTTTCGCCGCGGCGGCCGCGGCCAATGGCACCACTTTGAATCTCCCGCGGTCTGAACGGACCAATCGCGGGAGATTCTTAGCGAGCCAATCGGCGCGGCTCGCCTGACCAATCGGAGAGCCCCGCGCTTTGGCCAATCAAAGCGCGGGGATCTCGAGTATGTTAATGAAGGACAGAACAGTTACATCAAGATTAGTAAAAGTAAGATACTATTTCTATTGTGTTTTGTGTTACCCAGACTGAATATACTGTTTTTTCTTCTAAATGCTACATTTTAAAAAGGAAAAGGAGAAGCTAGATTCAACACAGAAGAAAAGGAACCCAGCAACAAAACTCTATGACAAATGGTTAAAAGGATTGGGCATCTCCAGCTTGCAAAAGGAAGACAGAGGCAAGATATCATAGCAGTTTAGAGATATCTAGAGTACAGCTATTGTCTTTGTGACTGAGTCCAAAAAGATAAAATGTAAGAAATGAGATTTGGGTTGAATATTAGGATGAATTCCCTAATATTAAGCAATGAAACATTCTTCCTAGAATCTATAATTTGGATCTTTTCAAATAAAGCCAGATGGCCATCTGTCAGGGAGGCTTCCGTGAATTCCTGCATTGAGCTGGGAGTTAGGTATAAATAATCCTTACAACTTTCCTTACAACTCATATTCAGTCATTCTATCATTCTAATCAGTCTAGGCTTGAAGTCAAGATATGAATCATTAACAATGGAGGTGTCATAGATATAAATGATGTCTTTTTCTTAAAACGTCAACCCTTAATAATAATCTCCTGCAAATTACACAGCAGATAGGGCATAATCCAGTAATAAAATGGCTGAGGATGTATTTCTCAAGGGAAGATTTAAAAAAAACTTTTATTATTCCATAAAGCTTCTGCACTTTATTTTATAAATATGATGGGCAAACAAATGATGGTTAGATGGAAAAAGAAAGGCAAATATCTTTATAGTATCTTTTGAGGTATAATTTACACTGAAGAATAACATGCATATGCACACGCGTGCATATATACACACACACACACACAAAGGGGAGTCACTCAGAGACAAGAAGTATTCTGAAACAACAGTACATCAATTAATACAGAATTCAGGTGCTAATGACATTCTTTAAACTTCACTGTATTTGTGTTTGAGAGACTCTAGTGATATATAGATTAAAATCATTCAATAAAGCTATCACAGAAATTAACAGATGAGCATTTCTGAAGATATAATCACATTTATACTTCCAACAAGCATATTTCTTGGAGCTTGACCCAATTCAAGAGCCAATCTCATTAGGGCGAATGAGGTTTAATTCCCAATAATTATGCTTAGATTGGAAGCTCTAGTTACAGTGATTTAAAATGAATTTATCTGTAGAAAATTAAACTCATATTTAAATGTTTTCTGGAACCAAATTCCATGTTGCATTTGTTGTACCTTTTACATTACCAATATAAGGGTTATATATTGAAGGAGGTTTCTCAGCTGCAGATGTTTGCACTGAAAACACAAAGGCCTTTAAAAAAAGAGGATGTGGCTGGAGTAAAATGATAAGAGAGGCAGGCTTATGCATCTGTAAACTGAGCTATTGATTCTACTGAACTATTATTGCATGGCCTGGGATAATTACAAGCTTTTCAAAAAATCATCCTGAAATTTCAGTGTTTTTTTTCTTACAGAATTTCATTTTCCAAACTGCAGCAACAAAACAAACTATGTTCTGTCATTAATAATCTGCCAGAGGTCTAATAATTGATATTATTATATACACAAAAATATGAAAATACAGTTTTCACTTCTTTAGCTGGTGTTGGCCTTCAAATGCACTGGCTTCTTTCAAAGAATCTAGATTGTTGTAATATATTGCCGGTAATATAGCATATAGAATCAACAGATCCAATGAGGCCTGTTTAGAATTGATAGATGGAAAATCTGTCACTATTATTACTCTGTATGCCTACAACATAGTGTTGACTCCTGGCAACTGCTTCAGCAAGAACCTAAAATTTTCTTGACAAGATTTCAGAAGTGATTTGCTACTGCTTCTTCTAATAAGAGAGAGTGATGGACCCAGGGACACCCAACTGACTTTTGTGTCGAAGGTGGAATTAAAACTATTCTCCCAATTTCTACCCTGATGCCTTAAGCACTACACCAAATGGCACCACTATCCTACATCACTACACTAAACTTAAAATGATCAAGACCTGACCCAGTCCTTCATATCTTCTAACGGTGCACCCATCACTGCTGTAACTGACTTCATCCTGAGGAGTCGTTGGTGATCTCTGAGCTTGGTTGTTTTCTTGCAGATGTTTCATTAACTAAACTAGGTAACATCATTTGGGTAATGAAACATCTGCAAGAAACAACCAAGTTCAGAGAATATTTCAACCCTGAGCTACAAACATTGTCCTTTATTGAAGCCGTCCTCTCATCTTTCTTTCCATCTTTCCCAGCATTGTAACCTTCTCTAAAGACCTAGATATCCAAAGTGTCATAATTTGAGTCTGATCATGTATACGTCTAATGATTTGTGGTCAATCTGCTGAATGATCCACTGGTTTCTTTTCTTGGCTGTCAATGGTATTCTCCATAGTAGAGTTAATATTGTGGAATGTCTTTCACATATCCATCGTTCTGAGTGTATTAACTTATTTCTCTAGAATTTATTGAGATACCAATGTTTTATAAGCATTATAGTTTTGTATGTGCTACTGTTTCTAATCCCATTTTTATATTTAATATGCTACCTATTACAAATGTGCATGTTCTAATCTTGTGTATCCTATGTGGACTTATGGGGAATGAGGAGGATTGAAAATAATATTAGAATTAGATGAATGTTGGCTTAGTGGTGGCCAGCAGACTATCAGAATTTGCTACTATTCCCTTTTTGCCCTGAATAATGCTGGAAGTATGTTATTCCTAACATGGTCTTTTTTCAACAGGAAAGTAGAAAATGTTCTCAAGTTTTTTGCATATTTGCATTTAATGACAAATTTACTGCTGCAGATTTTCTCATGCAGTACTGTTGCCATAAGCAGAAAGGATTTTTTCTGCAAACTTGCTTGGGAAGCAGCCTAGAACAAAAGATCATGGATATTGCTTCTGCATCATCAGCACCCTTTCAAATATGAAATAGAACAGAAATTTTCCCTTGGGACATTTGCAAAGATGCAAAATGAGTGTTACACAAGCTATCACAGATCTACAGAAACATTTCCTCTAATTACACTAATATGTTACTATTGATTAATTAAGGTTATGTAATCAAGAACAAATAACCTGTTCTTATCCTTTTTTCCCTTTTGCTACATTTCTGCAGTAATCTGTCAACAACTAAAGTTGTATCAGAAATTACAAAACAATTTGAAAGAGCAAAAATAATGACATCATGCATCTTTTTGATTTTTCTCAATGGAATTATAGGTAAAAGAATGGTGTATTTTTTTTAAAAAAAAATAATCTGCTCTCTGATGTGTTTGATGTATTCTAAAACCTATAAAAGCAAAGCCACATCCAAATACCTAGGGGATTTTGTACATGAATTAGTATGACAGAAATATGTCAATAAGAGAATCTCAAGACTGATGTGAATAAAAATGAATGAGTTTATATCCCGCAAGCAGTTAATCCAATAATCCTAAACAAATATCAACTTTGGAAATGTAAATCAAAACAAAGTAAAGCAGTTATTTAAATACTCAATATGCAATAACAATCTTAAGAACTAAGTATATAAAACAGCTAGGTATGAACAATGATATCTGTATCTAGCCCCAGATGCACATGGGATAATTTCAATAATCATTGCACTTAGAAATATTAACAGTTTCATATTCCATTCCCATGTAAAAATTAGCATAGGATTATTCCTAAACCTCATATGCAAGCCGTTTTCTGCAGTATAACCAAATTACTTTTTTTTTTTAATTTACTGCATTTCAGCTGTTTCCCAGCTTCACTATCAACATTCTTCTGAGAATTCCAACAACTGCAACTGCAGAAACTTATTCTAAAAAAGGTCCCTTTTTTTTTTCTACTATCCAATTTTTTCCCCCTAATCGTCCAAACTAAAAACACAAGTGCATTTTTTCCTGTCTCTTGGAAAAATTGTATACAGCTAATCCTTGATTTATGATTAGTCATTCAGTGACCATTCAAAATTACCATGGTGTTGTGGGGGGAAATGGACTTACCTGTGCTTAAAGTTATGGCAGTTGCAGTGTCCCTGTGGTCAAGTGATCAAAATTTGGATGCATGGCAGCCCAGACTTACGAACGCACTTCAGTTCCCCCACACATTTGTGTGTCATTCCCCCCCCATCAATGTCCTTTTGGCATCCTGCTGCCCTGTCTTGCAGAGGGGCGAAGAGCGTCAGAATGGCACAAGATCTGGGGCTGCTTGCTATAATCTGGTCTATATGGGCTTCTCCAAGAAACGTTCAGAAACTTCAACTTGTCCAGTATGGAGTGTTTTTAGGTGTTCCATAATACACCCATATAACACCATTTTTTTGCAAGCTACACTGGCTTCCAGCAAACCAGATGCAATTCATGGTGCCAGTCTCCAATTGCTTCTGCTTACCCAACTAAAACTGACAGGATGGGCATATTCCAAGTCCATTAATCAATGCCAACTTCTGGGACCCAAGAGTGGTGTCTTCTCTGTTGTGATGTCAGTCCTAGAAAACTGCTAGAAACCTGGTTGTTTCTTCAAACATTTGGAGCAGACTGTTCAATTGATTTTTGGTTGTTGCTTTGTTTACTGGCTGTACAATGCAATCATTGTTCTTTTAATATGTTATACTGATTATGGTTTTTTTTTTTAATTATGTTTTAATTAACTGAGTTATTCTGCTATTTTCTGGTTTTAATTATTTATTTATTGCCCACAGACACTATAGCAAAATGGGCTGTAGAACATATTTTTGGGACACAGTGGCTCAGTGGCCAAGACTGTGTGGTTCAGTCTAACTCAGTGGCTGAGTTAGTGGATCAGAAAGGTCAGCAATTTGGCGGTTTGAATCCCTAGTGCTGTGTAATGAGTGAGCTCCCGTTACTCGTCCCAGCTTCTGCAACCTAGCAGTTCGAAAACATGTAAAAATGCAAGTAGAAAAATAGGGACCACTTTGGTGGGAAGGTAACAGTGTTCCATACACCTTCAGCATTTAGTCATGCCAGCCACATGACCTGGAGACATATTCAGACAGCACTGGCTCTTCGGCTTTAAAATGGAGTTGAGCACCACCCCTTAGAGCTGGAAACGACTAACACATACGTGTGAGGAGAACCTTTACCATTTTATGTAATATATTTAAATAAAAAACAATCAATTCATTAATTAACACAAATAGAAGATTCAATGGTAGAGAATTATTTTTATTCAGAGGAACATGACCATGACTCAAAGTGATAAACTATTAAAAGTTTTGTATAAAAATGTTAAATGAATTGCTGCTCCTCCAAACTTCTACAGGGGATTCCAAAATGCAAAACAAATACCATAGCATACTCACTGAATACACAAAGAAGAGACCAACGCTGCTGTTATGAATGTAAATAGTTAAAATAAAAGCGAGCTTGGGATAAAGTGCAGGGTTCTGGCCCTGCACTTCTGATTGGTTGTTAAGCGGCTCGATCGGATTGGTTGGGCTCAGAGAATCCGATTGGCCCTTAACGAAAGACTCTTCTTGGTTCTGGAGCTAGCGTCTTACAGCTCCCTACTGGTTGTTTCGCATTAAGGTTGCCTATATAAGGCAGAGTTGTTGTTATTAAAGTTTTTAAGTCACTATGTAATAAAGAGCTGGAAGTTCACCAACTAAGACTGTCTCCATTCATTTAACCCATGCCTCAAACTATATCACTGGTGACGAGGATGGGATTTGGAGACATCTGATCTTAAGGAACTTGGAAGAAAAACAGAGCACGTGTTAAGACGACGCCACCAACGGAAACCATGTCCAGTGGCATCGTACCACCCGCTCTGTTCGATCCAAACCAAGAGGATTGGGAATCCTACATGGATCGCTTCCAAATGTTCCTCGAAACAAACAACCTGAAGGACACCACACCAAGAAGTGGGCGCTGTTCCTGACATACTGCGGCCCGGCTGTCTTTAAAATGGCGAAAGCACTCGCGAAACCTCGAGAAGTGAAAGCAATGAGCTGGGACGACCTCGAACCTCTCCTGAGAGACCATTACGCGCCAACCGTACCTACACTCGTGAGACGCCACGAGTTCTATTAAAGAAGCCAGCGAAAAGGAGAGAGTGTGGCTGACTTCGTGGCAGACCTCCGAAACTTGGGAGGCCTCTGCGGGTTCGCAGACTTAGATGAAGCACTGAGAGACCGCTTAATTCTGGGATTAGATGCGCTGGGCGTGCAAAGCAAGCTGATGGTGAAGGGCGACATTGACCTTGCTGATGCCATCACCGAAGCCACTGCTGCTGAGGCAACCAAAAAGTCTGCGGCGCAACTACGGCGAAGCCGAAACCCAACGACCCCACCGACAGGCGACATTTTATCCAAGTCAGAAGAGCGGCTTGTTACGACACACCACGAGGACCTCTCTTCATCGTCAGACAACGACGAAGAAGGGGTCCATCGACTGCGGTCCGACCGGGACCCTCGCTCTAAACCCTCACGCCCTTGCGCTGGTTGCGGGGCAAACCACCCCAGGGCAGACTGCAAATTCCGTGATGCGATCTGCCATGAGTGGGGAAAACGAGGCCACATCAGTCAAGTCTGTCGCAGTTTACCGGGACCAAGTCAGGCCTCAAGGGGAACCAACTTTTGCCAATCGGCAGGAAACCGTCCTGTAAGGCAAGATCCAGAAAACCACTCCTACAGATATCGAGCGTTGCAGAAAGAAGAGGCTCACCATACTATCACTATAGGTCACGCCTCAGCGATGGACGCTAAGAAGATTCGAG
This sequence comes from Hydrophis major, assembly GCA_033807585.1. Lineage (NCBI taxonomy): Eukaryota > Metazoa > Chordata > Lepidosauria > Squamata > Elapidae > Hydrophis > Hydrophis major. Next base: position 69,570,949 of record CM066330.1, read on the forward strand.
TTACAGTAGCCATAGAGAACCAACCTTGCCACATGGAGGTCGATTCCAGATCGTCCCTCTCGATGGTGTTGTGGAAGACATCAAAGCAACTAATTCCTACCATCCAATGCCAAGACCTTCGAATGCAACGCCTTATCCTTAAAGACTACCAAGGGAATCGGATCCCTGTGGTTGGGTCTTGTCGAGTCCGTGTCTCATTTAAAAAGCATACGGCATACTTACCTCTAACGATCATTGATAGAGACAGGCCTAGTTTGTTGGGCCTCCAATGGTTTGTGCCACTCGGCATCGAAGTAGCCGGCGTGAACCGAGTCGGTGATTGCGAGTGGGAGGAGGACCTTATTTCTGAATTCAGCGATGTCTTCGCAGATCATCTGGGCGAGTATAAGGGGACCCCAATTTCGTTTAGCCTCGACCCTAAGGTTGCTCCGATCCGTTTAAAGCCCCGTCGAGTTCCGTTCGCCCTTAAGGCCAAGATAGATGAACAACTTGACAAACTAATTAAACAAGGGGTACTGAAACCCATTGATCATTCTCCATTGGAAACTCCTATTGTAACCCCCATTAAGCCAGATGGGTCAATCCGAATCTATGGGGACTACTGGGCCACTCTAAACCACGCCCTCCAGCAGAACGCGTATCCAGTGCCGGTGGTACAGCACCTCCTTCATTCCCTGGGAGGCGGAAAGGTTTTTGCTAAGTTAGATTTAGCTCAAGCCTATCAACAATTGCCCGTGGACAATAAAACAGCCCAAGCTCAAACGATAGTAACGCACAAAGGTGCTTTTAAATGTACCCGATTGCAATTCGG